>CM067088.1:21896094-22619425 GCA_034008185.1 Gorsachius magnificus | reverse complement strand
GCTGGTCTTGCAGTGTAAGAAATTTTTTTTTGTTGGGTGCTTTCTGTGCAAGGGCTGGATAGTAATTTCGATAATAAAAGCCAGCTAGATAAAGTCTATATTTTGTCCAGCTGATAGGTTTTAAATTAATAGTTGGTGACACAAATTAGATATGAAAAGATGATGTTATTACAACCCAGCAGAACCGTAGCTGGTTGGAGGTCTAGACTGTACCAGCTGAAACGCTCCTCCGGCAGTGTAGCATACCTAATGCATTTTCACACGCAAAACCATCTGAGATGGTGAAACTGAGGATCTCTGACACTTGGAGCGAGATTTGGCACACCCAAAAGAGGAAAGAAACTGAACTTTCACAAATGTGTGAAAGTGTGCTTAGGTCAGACTTTGCGAGAAGCGACCTGTAATCTTTGTTGTTGTGCTTTACTTTTTATTTGGCTGCTCTATTTGCTGTTGGTGTAATGGATGTTTCTAATATGGAAACGCTTCAGTTATTGATGGCAGGTAATTATTTTCAGGTTTTGTATTTGAAGATCTTGGCTTAAACACTAGTTGTGATTATGTTCCTGTTAATACATGATATTTTTTCCTGTTTTTATTTATGGATTTAATTACTATTGTTTATACCTGGGAACAAAATAGTCTATAGCTATTGCCAAGGCTTTAAAAATAGTTTGAAAAATGGCTCCCCGTTACACTATTACTGGGAAACTGGACTTTGGCCAAAGAGCTCCCCTCCCATCATTAAAATAAGGTGAAAATGTATCAAGAAGCATGAGGTAAGTCAAAATGTGCGGCCCATTCCCTGTAGCTTTATTTTAAACATCTCATTTCAAACTTTTTTTTCTTAAACATACCAAAAATGGTTGAAAAAGAACTGTTTCTAAACTTATGGCATAGGAAACAGGTGTTGCTATAATCTCTATTGGTCACAGCTGCCGTTTGCTGTTGAGGGTGCAGAGTGGCAGAATTCAGTCCTCTTGGTTTAGTTCCTTGTCTTGCACAAAGAGCAGTTTTCTTCAGTCTTATGTAACCAACCAGCCTGAGCTAAACTTGTTAAGACTTCCTTGAAAATCAAAACAGTCATAGAAGGAAGAGCTTTAAGGTAAAGAATCTTAAACTTCTAAAAGTACCTCTGACCCAGTCTTCATCTCTGGCAGATGCTTTGGTAAGATCTGTCTTTCTCAGGAAATTGTAGACGTTTGAAAAGCGGAATTAAATCCTGTAGCAACAGAATAATATGTCTGGGTGACTCTTACTTTTTCATTAAGCTTTCGTTGTTATTGGAAACAATTCCAGGGAAGAAATGTGAACCAACATTGAAAATTGCTAAAACCTTTCTCATACCTTCTAGATTACCTTTATTGATTTAAATTTCTAATTAAGCTCAGTGCTGCATCTTGATAATAGGCTGCACTTGAATTATAGATTCAAAAGATGCTGCACTAAACCTGATGCTGCTGAAGGCTTGTACTTGGGGCAAAGTATTGTGTTTTGTGGTTATCACGGAACTCTGGGGGAAGATGGTAATAGTAAAAATAATACATCAGCTTTGTACACGCTTCTTTCCTTGAAACTGCATTGTGTTCCGTTAACGATCTTTATTCTGTAGTGATACAAAAGAAATGTGGTAAGCTAGAGGAGTCTGCTGTGGGGAAGGTGTATAAGCTGTAATTTTGGTCAGTACCATTGCACTTCACGGTATTATCTGAAAAGGCTTTCTAATAGTCCTCCTTGCTGCTCTGAAGTGTAGCTTAATATTTATGGAATTGTGTAGTTTACTTGTGAATTCAACTAAATATGAATATAGACACTTCTTGGATAATTTCTGCCTCTGTCACGTGTGTGCTTAAGGGTAATGTTACTAGTGAAAAAGTTATAAACAAATATTCAGAAACACGCATGAAATGGGGATGAAGGAGATCGTAGCATTATTTTAAGACTCCCAGCACCTGCTCAGGCTTTACCTGGAGACCAAAAATGCCCATCTATATGAGATACATAATTTTTAATACTAGATATAAACTTCCACCAAAATAAATCATTCTTTTCATCATGCAAAATGTCAGACTTCTGTTGTGTTCAAAGGTACTGCAATCTGATTTCTGTTGCCCACTCCTATTATGCAGGACTTGGGCTCAGCAGAACCTCCAGTTGCCTCTGTAGCTGCTCATTTTCTAACTCTTGCTCTGTATTTGGTGAACTGTTATAAATTTTTTTTGGTATGTCTTGATGTTTTTCCAAGACCAGGGTGTTCGTTTGTGCAGATCTTGCTGTATTTCCAGAAGCTTAGGACAATAAAGCTTGTTAAGGAGAGCTTGCCGTGATACTTAAGAGGCACAAAAATTTGTTGTCTTTAATCATATTTCCAAAAATGATGAATGAGCTTTGCTGGCATTTTGAAGGAGGATTCCCTTGTAGCAGTGCAAATGTTTAAAATTCGGTGGTGGTGTTACACAGAATGAAAACTGAATGTTGTAATGAGAAGTGTTGGGCAGCCTTCACAAGCAACGATCTCTGCCCTACTGCTGCCCCTTGTTTGTCAGTGTTGGAAGGGGGCAACCACTCCGTGAAGCTTAGGGCTGGGATGGTTTTCTGACCTTACCTGGGGTCAGGGTTGAGCAGAGACAGCTGCCACCCGCGCCTTGCATGGGAGCAAACTCCTGTGGTCAAGGCAAGTACAGGATGATTACTGAAACCTGAGAGTGAAGACCAGGGTTATGTGTGTGCATTGTAGAGGTGCACTCCCTCTGGTGTGAACCATCCACAGGGTAATGAGGTGGTGTGAGGCTTCAATGACTAGGCACTCATTACAATAACAGCTGGTTTTGTTTTCAACTGCGCTGCAAAGGTATGAGCATGGTATGTTCAACGATCAGAGCATGACATCTACCCAACAACAGACTGGGATGAGGAACTGGAAATGGGTGTACCATCTCTCTGAAGCTTCTGGCACAGGATGTGAAAGGCTATGTTTGTCGACCTGAAATCAGTCCCACTCTTTGATCATGCCGTGACCGGGAATGTTGTGCCCCTGCTGCATCCAGAAACGTCAGCTCACAGCACGTGCTCTTCCCAGCAGCGGTGACTTCACACTAACCGGCAGGAAGGACCACAGATGTGGCAGTTCTCTGGGTTTGGACACTGTCTGGGGGACAAATTCTCTGGAGCAACCCAATGGTGGTAACAGTGCCCCGTGCATAGAGCCATAGTGGTCTTTAAGATAATAGTGCTGCAAGGTAGGCTTTTTCTCTCAAAAGAGCATCTTTTCTGAGTACTTAACAAGCATCGATCATGAGGTTTTTCTACGTGAACCATTGGTGATTCACTAGACAATTCCATTATATTTAGAAGAATTTTCTTTTGTGTTACATGGGTGTTGCATAGTTTTCAAACAGGTTTTTGTGGTACAAAAAAAATTGCAAAACAGCCCCAAATGGTTAAGTGTTAATGAGGACAAAGATTATTGGATCCTTTTGGCTAAGTGCCTGTAACTGAATTGCATGGGGGGTGGGAGGTAATGCCTCCAGAACTGCACATGCAAGGAAGATGTGGTACACTTTGAATTTTAAAAAAGCTTTGATTTATTTTTTTATATGTATATTAAAAATACCATTAGGAAGGACAAAACCAAATTATCAGTAACCCATACAATTCACACAAATGGTTTTCCTTGTAAATGTTCTTGAGTAATCCTTGGGGATAATGAACATGTTACTAAATTAAGCAGCAGTGTCTTAAGTATCTACATGGTAGAAACTGATACTGAACTAAGGGAATTGTAAAAGCTGGTTCCTCTTTCAGCTAGAATTTCTAATAAATTAAGATCATTTTAACAGGGGTTTGAACCAGCTGCTGCTTTATGGAAAGAAATACTTTCTCCCACAAATGGCTTTTAAAAAAATAAGCTAAGGTTGCTCTCAATACAATTGGTTACAAAAAACGCATGTTTCTGCTTAAGTTTCATATGTAGATATATTTGTCTACGCTCCAAACTAAAATGAACTTTTTAGTTTCCAGCAGGATTTACCTGACACAGGATTTACTGCCTTGGTGCTGAAGTAAGTTGGGTGATGATGAGGTATGTAATGCTGCAAATGAAGAGACGTGCACCACAGCGTGGGGCGGTCAGTCCTGCCGTAGTCTTTCACTCCCTTTCCCAGGTTTTCATTCATTATGCTGCTTTCTTGCACTAAAATCCCTGTCTGAAATAATGCTGTTGAGATGACTCAGTAATTTTGGGAAGACGTGCAGTGAAGCCTGCCACCTCTGTTTTCTATCCCTAATTTCAGCTTGTTTCTGGATGATGTGTTTTCCTTTAGATTTTTTGGAACAAAAAGCTCTAATTGCATTAATTTTGTCATATAGTCTATGCCATGCATGAATATATAAGGTATGCTATATGAAGCGTGCCATTAGGTCCCTTGTGAGATAGGCAGGAGGAATAATTAATAGTGGGTGGAAAGTTCATCCTCTGCACAACTGAGCTGGTATTTTAAATGATGCAGGTTTTTCATACAGTGACGTGGGAATGGTAAGCCAGCCCAACTGCTTCATTGTTCCAAGAGCTCTTGAATGTGTGATAAGGATTGAAGGATATGGGAGATATAAACTAGGGATAGACTGTAGGGGTTTATTGTTGGTTTTATCCCCTATCAAAAAGAGATGACAGAATTTCAATTAAAAAATAAAAGCTGAAAGATTCAGTAGTGATTTTTAAGTTGCATATGCTGAAGACTTCCAAGAAATTTGAATGTGTGAACTAAGAAGCTCATTAAAATGCCTTTTTCCTCTAAGTGAGAACTCTCTTTACAGAAACTGTACCCTAAATGGCAAGTATTTTTCTCTATTATGGGGTCATCCTTCCATGTTTAATTGGTTGTATCAAGCTTTAAGTTTGATTCTTGGATTTATGGGTTTTAAGGGTTTTTTTCCTTTTCAACAGAGACTTTTGCATTGGTTTTGCACCACCAAATTTCGTGATGAAATCTGTGTGATGTTAAAATGGAAATGCTGAAGAACACCATGCATTACTTAAATAAGTCTCTAGAGAGAGACGGTACTATAAAGTGTATATATACACTTTCTTTTGAGTTAAATTTTTATGATAGTCAGGCTGACTCTCATACCACCAGATAATTTATTTCTCTAGTGGGAGCTAGACTATTGCAGTCACTAAATGGATGTCTCATTATACAAACTATAGTCCTTGGCAGGGAAGTTTCTCCCAAACTTACAAAGATGAAACAATTCAGTAGTTTATTATAAGGAGGCAGGCTGTTATCTGAGGTGACTTATTCCCTATGCAGTCTTGCAGTTAATTAGTTTGTCTTTATTATGAGAATAAAAGAACAACATCACGGAGTTTTTGATGCCTCAAGTAAACACAGTTTCTTTAGTTACAGTGTCAAGTTAAGTTAAACATACTGTGCTGTAGTAGATGGGAATACCTTTGAGGCAGGTGTGATCTGTGTAATGAAGTTGTACACTCTTCAGTGACACTTCCAAGAACGCTGCCAGAAGGAGGCCTATAAGAAAATGTGAACAGGATCCGAGATACAGGATAGAAGGAAACCAGGCTCACAGCAGGCTAGTTAATGGTTAGTAAATAGCAGAAGGATATTTTTATATTGAATATTTTTCTAAATTGTCCTGATTTCTGGCAGCTCTGCTAGTCTTGTTTATTTTTGAGTGCTGACTCAAAAGCCTTCTTCTGTGGTCTTGCTTTTTTGCATTCTTAGGAGGTCAGGTATAGTCTCAGTATGGCGTTTAAACAAAGCATTTCACAAGTGAGGACATAAATTGCTATAAAGTCCGGTAATTCAAAGCACCACTGTGCTCTAAAAAGTGGCTCTAGAAATGACATTCCACAGGTTTTGTGCCTCTGACTCACATCAGATGGTTTTAGATTCAGTAAAGTATTTTTGTTCTGTAAATACAACTTAAGTAAAAGGGACTTTTTTGTGTTCATTGTAAGTTAAAATATGTGATAGGCCTGAGATAAACCTCCAGGATTGCTACTGTAACCTTACTGTCACTGGTAAGTCAAGACACGGAATGTAGGCTTACTAAAGAGCTGTCTTTATAAAAGAATAAATGTATTGCCTGCAGCGGTGGTAGGCATGGAAGTTGCAAAATCTTACCCAAAAGTGCTTTTTCTCAGTGAAGACCTGGATCTGTAAATGCAAGGAGTGAATTTGTGTAAGTAGGGCACTGCATCTTTTGCATAGGGATGTTGCAGAGTGGAATAGTACTGGAAGGAGAGAGGAAGGTTAAAGCAGCCTTCTAAAATAATCACACTTCATGCTCTCTAACTCATCAGGCTCAATAGTGTTTTGGAGCTCCAACTTCAAATTAATTTTCTTTGTTTAATGGAATATCTTCTACTAAATGGATGATACACTTCATGTTTGCAAGCCTGCGTACTGTCTTTTGAGAAGCTGAAGGCAGGCTTTATACATCAAGATGAAGCAAAGAGGCTGGAAGTGCAATTTAAAATACGTCAGTCGTCTGTAATGAAAATCTCTTTTGATACGAGTTTAGCAGCTCATAGCTTCTGAGAGTTGAGTCGATGCTGTTAAGCATACACTTTAGTAAATTTGAATGTTTTACTATAAGCTGTGTGTGGTGCTTCGGAGAGAATTTTTAAAATAAAACTTTGCCATTCCTATCCCCTTTAGGCAAATAATTTTTCCCTCAGCTTTTCCAGTACATGTATAATTAATAAGTTTTACTGACAATATCAACAATAACATAGCTCTGATTTGTAGCGTTTATCCTTTGCCTGTTTGCTCCTTTAGCATGTCATGAAATACCAATTAAGCAGAATAAACCCTATCTTGGGTTGGTGGTTCTAGTGAGAAGATAATAGAATAGGGTACATGAGCATGATCCTGTTACATTCTCTTTGACACAGAAAAAAACATGAGGCCCAAATGATTGTGCTTTAAAGAATTAGCTGAAACTTTGTTTTGGACAGCTATCCAAGAATTTGCATGGAGTAGGAAGGGAAAATAAGCACTGGAGTCTTTGCGGAGGTGAAAAAGGAGGTTTTGCTACGTCAGATCAGGCTTCTGAGGTTTCATGAACTGCAGCGTATCTGTCCTTGGCACTGACTGTAGATTTCCTTCCAGTCATATACTTAATCTGAACGTTGCATGGTTATTGCTCTACTAATTTGCTTTAATTATCATTACTGTGATTAACCATTATAGGAGTGATTTTTGGAGTTGCTAATGTCCCTGCTACTTCTTTTCATTGTAACAGGAATAGTATAGGCATCGGCTCAGAGGATTACAAGCAAGAGAAGTGAGGATTTAAACAATTAACCTATTAACTTCTGTAAAATTTAGCTGGGTCATATGCAAGTGCAATAGAATACAAGGAATAAAGCTTTTATGAAGTCTCTTAAGTCGTTTCCATTGACCGTTTTCTCTGTATTACTGTTAGTAAAGCTCTGCATCATCGTATTAATCACACAGTGACATTAAATCAGCAGTTTGAGTACTTGGGCACGATACTGTGACTTCAAATCTTAAGCTGGTTCTCTTGCAAAACTTGAACTTGATTCCTTTAGTTTCACATTTGATTCTAGTTGTTGATCGTTATTTCCTAAGTAAAAGAGAAATATCTTTAAGGTGCAGAAAAATGTTACATACGGAGGGGAATAGTTTTAATTATTTGTTTGCCTAGAATAGCTCAGCTATGTAAAACCTTATTTGAAAGAGCACTCTTCCCTTTTGATTAAGATAGTGATCCATTATTGCACTGCCTTACAAAAATACTAAATGTTATAAGATTTCTTTAGAATTACGTGCCAGCTTCTTTCGAGGGAGGTTCTAGTGCTTCATTTATGTTAAAGAGGTCACTATTTAATTTACTAAGTTGAAACGTGAGTAATTGAGACTCTTGCATCATCTCTTCCTAATCTGTGACCAGTTACTGGCTTGTATCAGTATTGTGTGAATGCTCCACAGTCTACTATTTCTGTTTGCCAGGAAGTTATTTTTGTAAAATATTGTAAATTTTCAAAAGTTCTTTGATCGATTTGAGATCTGCTCCTTATCCCCAAGATCTGCCTTGATTTATCTGACTCAAGGAACCCCAAACTTACTGGATTTTAAGAAAAAAGAAGCTGACAGAGTTGTGTTTTCCTGAATTCCAGTTGTTTCCTGTGAGCTACTACAACTGAAAAGCAATGACTCTTGTACCGGGTAGTGTTTCAAGATAAGCAAACCGTAAAGGCAAAAGAGTCTGGCAGATTTATAACTGTGCTTTGAAATCATGCTGGTTTTCTGCTTTACTGTTGTGGTTTTGTTTTGTGCCTTTTTTTTTTTCCTTAGACTGCAGAAATAGAGCCAGGGACTTATTTTGGTTTAAGTTTAAACCTAATGGATTGCAGGCTTAGTAGAGGACTTCATGCCAGTTGTGGCCATCTCCCAGCTGTAGCCCCCTGCCAGAGGGGGAAAGCATGGTAACGCACAGCAAGGCTTTCCTGTATTTGCTTAAGCTGCCAATTTGAGACTGATTCTTGCAGTGTGATGAGAAACGAATCCCCAAATTCCACCTCCTGCAATTCTAGAAAGCTGAAAGATTAATTACAAGATGGGTTTTTGTGCAACTAATCATATAGTTTACAAAGGTTGCCTTAAGTTTGTTTTGTAGCTTTATGTATTTGTTATGAACCAATTTTTAAATTTTTTTTAAGAGGGAAATCAGAACATAGTATTTTGGTACAGCACAGTGTTGGAATGGCGTGGTGTTTCTGTTCAGTCATAGAGAAGATTAAAGATATTCCAGATCCATCCTGCCTCTCAGCTCCTATTTAAATTTGTAAGACTTTTGCTTTCTCAGCACAGTGAAATGGTTTTTTAAGGTCTGCCTTACTGGCTCAGATAGAATGCAGAGTGTCCAAGACGTGAAAGGGTCTATTCCCTTTAGTCACAGACTGTGCTTTAGGAGTGCCTTTACTGTAATGCCCCTCAAAGAGCGTTCCCAGCGCGCTCCCTTGGTAAAAATCCTGCTCATCAAGTCTTTACCTTACCCAGCTGACACTTTCACTGATATATATATATGTGTTAAACCTCCTATTGCAAGGTCTGATGCCTGAGTTGTCCTCCTGTTTGCTTTGATGAAAAGGAGCGTGACTGACATGGGACCAGGGAAGTGGTGGAGCAACCCATGGGATGGGCAGGACCAGGGGCTTCTGGAGGCTGACCCAGTGTCTGCTGTCAGGGCTGCAGGGTGGCCATGTGTTTAAAGTTCTCTTATTTTAATCGTAACACAGTGCAAACAAAGGTGTGTGACAGTTTAGGCTTATTACGCACAGATTTTTGTGAGCAAAGTGAACATGGTAGCACAGCAGTAGCTGTGCTAGACTAAGCGAAAGTATCCTGTTCCTAACAGTGTCCAAAAGCAGATGGCTGAGAGAATTTAAGCAAAGGGCAAGAACATTTCTTGCTTCCCTTGAGTAATGTCCCGTTCTCCGGCCATTTGCAGATTGGGGATTTTCTGAGCTACCTGTAGTTTCTACATTATTTAGCAATCCTCAGTAGATTAATAGATTAAGCTGCCCTCCCACTCCTGTCCCCTTACCCCCTCTGTGTAAGCATCTTGTATTTGCAGCATCCCGTGATACTGGGAGGAACAGCACCTTATTTTTGTTTGTTTTGAACCAATCTCTGCTAACTTCATTTGATTTTTTTTTTTTTCTTTTCCTAGCTTGTGTGGGAAAAGGCTGAAGCAATCTGTCCTTATTCCCCTGCTATATTCCCCCATATTTTATAGGCCCTTATTGTATCCTTTTCAGTTGTTTCTTTTCAGACTGCAGATTCTCAGCTTGTTTGCTTGTTCCTTATATAGAAGCTATTATTGAAGTGGATTGTAATTAAGGTTATTTTGGGGATTTGTAAATTAGAAGGGACTTTGATGTGAAGATAGGCCTGCATTCATTGATCTGGAAATGAAAGCAATTTGGATAACTCTTAATTGATGTGTAAATACAGAATTTGTGTCCTTACAAGCCAAAAAAATGGAAAAGCATAAACTTTTTTTTTTGGACTTGATCAGAAAAGTAGTATTTTTTTCTAGTGGGCGATTACTGTAGGGACGTGCCTGGCTCCTGCAGTAGCATACTGGTGGATGTTCTCATGGCGCTTTGGTAAAGATGAGGGGCTTTGTGGAACAGCAGATCCAATCAATTGTTTTTACTGTTTGCAGACCTAATTTGCTTTTTTTTTCCCCCAAGTGATCTGAGGCAATCTGTATTCAGTGAACAAACAGTTTAAAATTTGAAATTACCTTAAAATCTGTGCCCTTTTTGGCCTTTGCCAGCTTCTCAGTCTCCAGCACACAAACGCACTGCCCCCTTGCAAAGGCTGCGTAGAGGCAGATATTCAAAAATCAGAAGTTTCAAGGCTAGCTGTCTTTAATTTGTCACCTCCTCCTTCCCCCTTGTTATGGGATGAAGTTACGCAAATCTTAAAATACATGCTCTCCTGCAGTTTCCCCACAGGATCTTACTGCCTTGTGCAGTGCGCAAACTTCGTAGTACTACTTTACTGAGAAAATATTCAATATTTGATATTTTTTCTTATTCGGGGGATTGTACCATGACTTATTTATTATGCTCAGTTCAAATCCATATTTATTTCTGTTTTGGTATTCAGCACCACGGAATCTGAATCATTCATAAACACTAATGAATGTATTTTTGCACTCTGCTGAAACAAAGTGGCATTGAATCAGTTTTAAAAATTTACTGAGACACAAAAAAATTAAGATGAAATGTATCCAGCTGTTTTAGTGCCCAATGTGAGACACTTAAACATTGATTTTTCAGAATATGCATCCCTTTATATGTCCCTTCAGAGCAGTGATTGGTATTACACACTGGAGGAGGGTGAGTGGCTCTGCTGCTCCGGCCGGCCACTGACCCAGGTCACAAGGCTGTTGGGTTGCAGTCCCCTCCCAAAAACTGGATTTGGTTTTTAAGCATCCACCCCAATCCAGAGGCAGGGAAGGCATCTGGTTTTCTAAGGCACGGTTAGATACAGGACCAGCCGTTCCTTTTTCGTAGTATCTTTGCCAGCCTCTGCTCACCTCCGACTCCAACACATTCACTGCCGGAAGCTTTTGTACTGATCTCTGCCTCTCGAGCCGTGGGGAGTAACAGCCCACTTCTTCTGTGTGCCCGGGTGCAAGGGGGCTCTTCGCTGGCCTGAGGGGCAGATGGATCGGGAGGTTTCTGTCCCTTTGTGGGAGGGGGAGGCTGGACTTCATGGGCACCTCCGGCCTCTAAGGGAGGCAATGCTCACAGAATGTCTACCAGCAGTGTCCTCCTCTGTCCCTGATGTCCCAGCTTGTCATGACCGGGTATGCCACGTTCATCAATGTCTCTTTCTACTGTACTTACTGTCTCTGGTGTCCTACTAAATCCTACTCTTTTGGGCCCTTTCCCCTTTTTGGTTGATCCCTATTACTCTGCCTCTTCAGTCAGTCATGCCTCTTTCCCTTTTTCTTTCGCAACCTCTTTCCTTTTTTCTGCCTTTGTGAGTCCCTCTACTTTCCTGAAATCTTTTACAAATCGCAGTGCTATCTGCACTCCCATTGCTCTTGACGTCTTTGTCCAGGGCCATTTCTCATCCTGTGTTGTCTCCCTCTGTCTGTGCCCGAACTTATCCTGCTTGTCCCAGCTTTCTCACCCCATTTCCAGTCCCCTCTCCTTTCTCCAGGCATCTCCCTTCTCTTGTACATCTTCAGCAAAATGAAAAACTTTATTTTAAAGTCAAATTTTTCCTTCGCTGATCAAAAAGATCTGAACAATTATATAGTTATGATTTGAGGTTTCAAAAAAAGCAAGGAAGAAAATACCTCTAGAAAATTTGCCATATTCCCATTTTGGCAAGTTAGAAACTTGTTCTTCCCAAGGCACTCGGGTGTCATTCAGTGTAGGTGGAGGCCTCAGATTTATCTATAGCAATAATTCAGAAAATAACCAAGCCTTGGTATAATAGCCTGCTGGAAAGGCTCATCCTCGTGTCCTAACCGTCTACTAGCTTTATGGTAGGACATCTCAATGTCTACAAATGCATTAAGTGTGGTAAACATCTTTAAAAAGTCCTATACAGTAACAAATGAGTAAGGATAAACAATGTCATAAGGCATTTTACTGAGGACTAAAACTTTTTGTTGGATGTGTTTTGAACTTGTATGTCGTGACACGTGCCCACTATGCTGGCCAGTGCTTTAAACACACCTTTTAGGAAAAAAATCCCCATATCCAGAATAAATATCTGTAAATGCCAGAAGCCATGGGGTTTATTTTCCACAGTGATTGAAGCGGTGCTGCAGATCCTTTCGTTAAATAGTCTCAGTATAGATGGAGTATCCATGTTAGTGGTTTATTTTAGAAGGAGCAGGGGAATCTAAATGGAATCATCTCCCAAGCTTCTCTTGCAGCTTCGCTTATGAGAGCTGGTGTGAGAGTAATAAAATTGAGGGTTTCAACTGGCAGTAACTTTGTGCTGAAAACTGGAAACAAGGGCCTAAAGGCTACAGGCCTCCGTCTTGCAGAGGGCTGTCTTCACTGCCTCTTCACCATATGTTCTTTGTGTAGAATTAGGGCTCTAGAATTCAATAAAATTTTCATTGCCTTTGGCGCTGCTGTAAGAAGTTCAAATTTTGATGAGCAAGCTTGTTATTCAGATGTTTCCATGGTACTTGGAGTAGATTCAGGGTCAAACAGGCTTGATTTCTCCTAGACAGATGGGGGAAGGGGAGGGCTTAGTAAAACAGAAATAATGAATGTAACATTTTTGTTACTGCTGCTTAGATTAAGGTTTTTACTTCTAAAAATCATCCTAAAGTTGCTTATACGGCTTGCTTTGAATAATAATCATTAACATCCACTGATAAGCATTGTGAGTGAGCTCTGTTTTAATTTCTTAGGATTGATAAGTTTTACATAGGATCTGGTTATCTCATTTTAATATAGAAGTCTGTTTTGTTATCTGTTCTGTTTTTCATGAGTTCATTCTTAATTGCAAAGTTCACCCTGATAAACAGCATGTTAATCCCAAACTGTGCCTTCAGAAGTTTTCACGGAGGGTGTCCAGACACAAAGGGTGGGCTCAGCCTTAACAAAAAGGAAATAAATCTTTGTTATTTAAAATGTAAAGAGGTCATTGCTGCAAACACTTGGAGGGGAGGTGACAAGTGCAGAAGATATTGAGGCAAAAACTCCATATCCTCACATAAAAGGGAACAGAAATTAGCAAAGCTTGAATAGGAAGAAGGAAAAAAAAATATCCAGGTCATCAGTGTTGGACTGAAACAAGTGCACAAAATTGGAAACAAGTTTTGTTTTGGAAGAAGGAACACCGAATGACGTCAGGTTGAGATGGATTTATTAAGCTGCGTTGGGGCGAGCTGCACGCTGACACGCACTGACGCAGCAGCAGAGACCTGCTGCAGTTGTCACTGCAGTGAGCCTGTGGTGGTGAGCCTGGGGGTCGTGGCATGCCCCTCGCCAGCCTCCTAGCCCAGCTTGCGAGCAGTAGCTCAGCTGCAGAGCCCTATGGCTCTGATGTGGCATGAACTCTGTGGGGTGGGATGGCTGCCCGAGGGTCTTTTTCACCAAGCCACAATGGTATCATGGTGTGCCTTGCCTCCAGCTGCCTGTGAAGTTCTCCTGTCCAGTGTTAATCTGCGGCCTGTGGCAAGGCTCATTGTACTCGGTTCTTGCTTGCCTTGTCCTCCTGGCTGTGGTTCATCACACTTGGCCCCTCCGCTTTACTCACATCTTCTCTGGAGTGAAGCTGTGACAGCCCCGTGTCATTCCACACATTGGCCTTGCTGACAGCTGGCAAGTACAGGTTTTGTATGCACACACAATTATGCATTCATTTACATTGTACATAGTTAGTCTGGGAATAGTTTAAGCTTTTATGTGTGTGTTCACCTGTTGTGTGCAAAATAATTACAATTTAGGGTAGTATAGAAAGAACAGGCACTTGCTAGTGCATCCTAATACTCTGAAGTCTCATGAAAACAGCTTTTCATTGATCCTTGTATGAAGTTCAGTGTTTTATCCACGCAGAGACCAGCTGGGGAGCTTCTGGCACATCTTCCAGCTCAAACTGTATGGGTTATTGCCACATTGCACCCCTTGATCCCTTATGGATGCTGTGGATGAGAGGGCAGTGGCTGTACAGCACACACCTTGTGTCTGTCATACCAAGACACGTTGGAAATAAAACTACGGGAAGGCTATGCTGTTAGCATGCCTGCTCTGGCATCTCTGTTGGGCTGTAGTTGTGGTTCACCCACCGGAACAGTCCTTCCAGGCACAGGGCTGTTTGCAGAGTATGGCAGTATCGGCAAAACCAGATACAAATTACAGTCAGTAACAAATACAGCACTTGCCAATTGCAGAGGCAGCCAAGTTGATTTATCATGGAAATCTACAGAAAAATTCTGTAAAACAACAAAAATAGCATCTACCATTATTTATCCTTTTGACTAATATTTTCAGGGTTTGCATTTAATTTTCTACCGTATTCATCTGCACTGCCTTGCAAACACCATGCCAGGCACTACAGTGTGCTCACCCACTGCTGGTCTGCCATCCTAAAGGAAGCCTTTGCCAGCTGCATTACGATCCCACTTGTATTGCTTCAAATTTTTGTACCTACCGCCATGGGCTGTGTGACCAGGGATTGAGCTACACCTCCCCAGGCCCTGGCTGTGTATCACAGTGAGGTGGGACAAGGCTCCTTGAGGGTGGCTTCTTTCTACATGGAAAACAGTGCTTTCTGTTGCTCTTGTGACATCATGCAGCATACTTAACTCAAATTCTTCCACATGGGCTGTCCCAAAAGCTGTCTGTACACGGTCCTCTGAGGCTTGCCTGTGTTCTTTGATGATGTGTATCATGGAGGGGGACAGGGAACTAACACCAAACAGTGTGACCCCAAGCTCAGTTCGTTAAGCAGACTGAGTAAGTAATAGGCCATGTTGGGGGAAGAGTTTCATTTGCACTTCCATGCATGTCTCGTCAACTGAGACATCTCCCAAATACAGTTGAACCTGGGAAGGTGTTACGTAGGAGCAGAGTGCCTGAGGAGGAACCCCTGTGTGTTGGAGCTGAGCTGCTGCTGAAGAACCCAAGACAGACTGATCAGAGAGAGAGTTGGGCTTCCCATCGGCTCTGCTGCACCTGCTCACCAGGGTGGTACAGGGGTGGGTTGGGGTGGGTGATGTGCATGAGTGTGGACATTTTCCAGCCGCAGCCCCTCTTTTGCTTGGTCTGCTTAGTAAGTTGGGCTTAGCAGCATTGCGTTGCTGGGTGTTCATTCCTCCTCCCATGACCTGATCAACTTCTGTCCAAATGCCACATGTTCACACAGATGAGAGGAAACTTAATGCCTTGTTTTCATGAAGGTGGTGATACACAGAATCTCTTTGAACTGAGATTCCAGATCTGAATTTGAAAACCATGGTATTAGGGCTGTACAACTGATTGCCTCTCCCCTGTGGTGGGATTGATCATCACCAGCAGCATTTAGTCTTATAGAAGGGGGATCTACATAATGTCAAGGAAACTTATTAAAACAAAATGAAAAGGCACAGCCAAACAGGTTAAATACCTGGCTAGTTTGTTTAAGGAGCTGTGTGAGGCCTGTCTGAAGTTATATAGGAAAGACAAAAAAAAACCCACCCCAAAACCCCACCAGAAATCTCCTAACAGCAAGGTAAAGAAGATTATTTTGCTTATGTTTATATGCGAGTAAAATAATACAAAGCTTTCAATCATTTACTAATAACATAAAAATCTTCTAATATTTTTTTCCAAGTCTGTCAGAGACAGGAGCCTGCCATAGAAAGCATAGGGTTAACGGATGATTGAACTTAGAGAAAGGGGTAAGAAGATGGCCTGAAGAGAAAAGTGAATTCCTGATATCCATGTTCTCTGCAGAATTGGAAGCTTTTTTGTTTGTTTGTTTTTTATATAAAGATATATTTTTAATAGAGGGAGCTTATGGGGGGGGGGGGGGGGGCGCACACTACCTGAAATTAGAGCTTGTAAAATGTATTCAGAACAAATCCATAAAGTGAACAGTAAGAAATCATCAGGACCAGATGGTCAAAATTTCTCAAGGAGTTTAAGTGTGAAATCCAGAGTTACCAAGTGTGCTGTGTAACCTACCACTTAAATTGGCTAATCAGGCTTTAAAAAAAAAAAAACCAACACCAGACTAAAGATATTTGGTCAATGTGACATGAGGTTTTTTAAAAGTCTTTCGGGGACAATCTGAGAAACTGGGTGAGTTAATATGATGTCTGGACCAGTTAAATTGACGAAGATTACAATAAAATATAGTGTTGTTAGACTCATGGGAAGTATCATGTATTGGATCTATTTGTGTGTATTTTGTGGGGAAAGAGCCACATCTTCCTATTGAGAACCTTTAGCAGGATTTGCTGAGATGTTGGGGGGCTCTCCCATTTCCAGAACGCTTCTAACAGCCACTCTCACTCATAGTCTCAAGTGGTGGTGCTCTGGAGTCAGAGGGAATGACCTTGCATAGATAAAAGAGAGTTTGTTTCATCAGCGCTGCCTTGGCACTGTTCAGCATTTTTGTAAGCTCTCTGGAAAAGGGGATTGTAAGGTGATGAACTGTGCTGTTGTTTCTGCGTTGATTGGGGTTGTGAGAATGCACGATGACTGCAAGGAGCTGCAGAAACACCTTGTTGTGTAAGAAACAATTAAGCAATGGAACAGCAGGTGAAATTCAATGCACTCTAACGCGGTCTATACAGTTAACATAGTTCTATAAATTGATATAGTGGTGGTCTCTGAACTGCTGGGTTTTGCACAGGCATAAAATACTGGAGTTGCAATTTATAGGTCTTTGGAAAATGCAAGAGCTTAAAAAACAGATTAAACGTTAGGAAATGTTAGGAAAGGAATAGGCACCTAAACAGAAGAATCATTATGGCACTGTCTAATAAATCTGTGATGGTCCTATATGTTGAATGCTGCGAGCAGTTCTTGGTCCCTCCCCTCTTAAGTGTAGCAAAGCCCTTAAAGGTAGTAAAGCCAGAGAAGGTAGAGAATGTAACAAGGATGATCAAAGATACGTGGAACAGCGAAAACTGTTCTTTTCTGTAAAATCACAAGTGCCATGGGGAAAGCAAATAGGAAGTGGGTGCTTGTTTCTCTTCAGTTGCAACAACCAGGAGACATCATGTGGTTAATTGACTTAGGCATGCAAAAAATGGTAAATTTTTTCAGGGACCGTTGCATAGAAATTACTGCTGTGAGCATTAGGGCTGCTGAAGGATCCAGAAAGCAAAATTTAACCAGGACTAGTAAACACAAGGGTATATCCTCTTTCTCAGGAAATCCCTTGTCTAGGATTGCTCGACTCTGGGACAGTATATGGAGATGCATTGCTCTTATGCTCTACTTCTCTTATTTTCTTTCCTTGATGCTTGCAGTCAGCTGCTGTGCGGCACTGTGCAAGCCTCACTGTGTTTTTATGTTCTTGGATGTGTCCTTCTGATAAACAACCTTTGTTGGCTGGTTATCAGGGTATGGTTACTGTGAAAGCAGTGCAGAGCGGACACTCCATCTCAGCAGATGCTGGTTAGGGTAAGGTAGTTTCTCCAAACACTTTGCTGAACAGATTGTCTGACAATAACGGGCAGTTTTTATGCTTATCTTTGCATAACTAGATTAAAGGAAGCATGGATGATGTTGCAATCTTGCCAAACGTTTAATGCCAGCATGCAAATAGGGTACTGAATTGGGCTGCGATGGCTGAGGCACCCCACAAGTGGAAAACGTAAATACTCTTGAGTATATAGGATGTTCAGAGAACTTGCTGTGTGTTTCTGCACCTGGAAAACTTCCCAGACAATTCCATTTGTAGGTGTGTGTATGTGACCTCTAGCTGTGTGCAGTCCAAATCCCTGTGCCAAGCTAACAGCTCGTGGCTTTCAATGAGTGTTTGCTGAATACGTTGAGTCCTGTATATTTAGAAGTTCGTAATGGTTGGTTTAAAAGACAGGTTTTTTTATTTTACTAAAGCTCCTACTGAAAAGGAGAATGCAGTTTCGCCCCAAAGTAGAAGAGTGAGCAATTAATTGTGAGTATTGTCTTTTTTAGAACAGGGCAAGAACCTAGATGTTACGCCTGTGTAGGACTTCTCCCTGGGCAAGAATGATACATAAATATATAAGCACACACATGATTTTTCTTTCTGTTGCTGTATTTATGTATTAAGCTCTCTTACCTGCTTGAGGTGTCTGATTGCGTGACTGTTTAATCTCGCCTTTGCTCAAATAACTTAATCCTGGACTTCCATTTTTCTTTGGGAGCCAGTTTTCTGAGCCATTGGTCATTTTCAGTGCTTTCTTGTAAATCAGAGTTTGTCTTCCTTGAAATGCGGTGCTGAAATAACATGCTCAGCCAAGGCATTAGTGCGTGGTGGATGGAAGAGGAGCCACAGGAGCTGCTGCTTAAAACTCCTTGTATGATCGCTTCTTTTCATACCAGTACAATACTGGGAGTCATGTTTCATTTGTGGTTGTATTTGTGATCTCTGATTAAAGTCTTCTTTTGCTCAGACCGTTTTCTGCAAAGTTTAATGCTATCGCTTCCTATGCCGTAAATGTACAGTTCATGATTTCTCCCTGAAAAAGAAATGCAGATTTACTGAATTATATCCTGACATTTTAGTCTACCTTTCTAATTGATCTAAATTTTCTTTATTATTGTACAGTACTATTCATCCTTACCTGGTTTCTTGGTAGTTGTAATATCATTGAATGTCTTTTTTTTTCTTTTTTTTTTCTTTCTTCCTTAGTTTCTGCTTCTGAAATGCTTGAGGGCTGGTCTATGAAGAATAGTTTCTACTTCAGCAATTTGTGGATTAAAACTTTTCACTGTAAACGTAACACGTTGGTGCTCAAAGGCAATTTGGCCATTGCCTGCCCTTGTCCCCTCCTTGAAATCATACCTGCCCATACCAGATGCTCCAGGGGTTGCGGAGGAGGCTGTAAAGTACCAGGCAGGCCAGTGAGCAAAACTATGGAAGAACATGGAATGCTCGTTTGTGCTTTTTCAGCTGATGAGCCGAGTCTAATTAGTCTAACGTAGCCTACCAGAGATCCTGTTAACAGACCATAAAAGTAGTCTCTCTTCCTTTGCTTTGTCTGGTAAAGAACTGGGGAAGAATTCATACTGGTCAGGATGCCACATGTTAGCTTTAATTTTCTAAAATGTAAAAACCCATCAATTGTTAACTTGTTAAAAACAGACCCATCTAGTCATTTTCTTAATAGGTAAGAAAAATAATACAGTGTCACTACCACAGAAACTTTTGTCTGCAGTTTCTTTTCATAAACTGGAACTTTGGGTTTTGCACAATAAAAAATGCTATGCGTGTACTAGTTTACATTTCTATCACCTTTATGTGTCTTGGTACAGTGATTTTTTTTTTTCTTTTAAATATTCATTTGACAGTTTTCTATTCTGTGGACATTTCTCTAAAAAAATTCCATTTTGTCAGCTATTGTTTGCTATGCAAATTTTCCAGCTGCATATTAAGTGTGTTTTAAGGATGTGACAGCCCTGCTCAGTGGTTGGGAAGACTCTCGACTTTCCTGCGACATAGTTTTGGTTTTTAAGTTTTTTCCCCTCCCTAGTACTTACCGGTGTACCTTTGCCATTTTTAAGAAAGAACATTATAATTGCCCATTTCTCTTTTAAAGTGTAGTTTCCCCCTTTTTTTAGGATACACTTGAAGAAAACCAGCTAATTTGTCCAACCATAATATAGAATTGAAAGATAATAAAAACTTCCACTGTCAAACATGGATCTGTACTTTATCGGTGTTTTGGTCAGAATGGCAGAAAGTGAAGAAGGGATTTTGGAAAAAACATGTATTTAGAGGGCCAATAGGCTTGCTAGCTAGTTTGTAATTATGCTTCGATACCATGAAACAGAAAATATTTTCGTAGACGTAGGTGAATATAAGACATAACTGAGATGTTTGACCACTTTAATTGTTTCAGGTTGTAATTTATCCTGAATGTGTTTAATCTCATTGTTTGCCTCGCGATACTTGAACAGTTTGCGCTTGTTTTTAATGTGGTAGGTCTGCTCTGTGGGTGCTCTCAAGTACTCTGATAATACAAATAATTGAAAACATTTTCATCAGTCTGCCCTGTGTCATGCCAGCTGGCTGACAGAAATTAGTTGCTTTCAGCGAACTGACCAAGGAGATTACTGTTACTTTAAATAAAATGCATGCTGCGTGTAATGCAGTCTTCTCTGGGGTTAGTGCTGAAAAGCAAACCTATCCCACACAATGAAATGGGGTCCTGTGGTCTGATTTGGCGATGGAACTATACACTAAAACACCCTCCAGCCTGGCAAATTTAGAAAAAAAAGTTCAAAGATGTTTAAATCCTCTCAAACATCTTATTGAAATAGGAAGGTTTGTCACTTGACAGGTGGGTTTGGAGAATGTCTGGTGGGTTGCAGTGGTAGCACTGGCTACATTAATACTGATTCAAGGTGTGATTGAATGGATTAATGGGGGGATCATCACACTGTAGAGTTACATCCTTTTTGGAAACAAAATCGCAGTTGTTAAAATCAAGTTTAACTTTAGAACGATTCTAATAAGGTTTGTAACATACCCTAATGGGATATCTTGTTCTCCCTGGAGGAGAAGATCGAATTCCTCAGGGCTTACTGTTTTAGGCTGATATGAAACATTTTTTTTATAGTAAAATGCCCAGTTTAAGTACTATTGGTAATCCTGATTGTTTAACTGAAATACCAGATTGGGGGGTCTACCAGGAGCATACACCAGAAATGTAGTTATAAAATGGAAGTCATTTGACCATGAGTGCTTAAGCTGTGACTGATCAGAGACACATTGTGAAAAAATTACCCAGTCTACTTAGTTTTTATATCTGCTATTTGGAGTATGCAAGAACTTCTGGATTCAGAAATTGCTTTTGTATTTGAATGGTAAGCCTTGATTGATAGAGCTGTATCAGTCATGGACAAAAGTGTAGATGTAAGAGGATAAAGAGATGTTGATGAGAAGTATGATTTAGTTGTGTGACTTCGGAAAACATGCTCCTGATTTTGGGGGATTGAAGCATTTGTAGGTGGCTGCAGAAGCAGAAATGGCAACTTCAGTCTTGTCCTTGACAATTTCTATTTGGAAATTCAGTTGTTGCAATTCAGTCCTTCGGCTGCCTTAGGCTCTTGGAGAAGTTATTATGCTGCGTCAGCATGCGAAGGCAATAGTCCTGCAGTGGGGTTAATGCATGTTCTTTGTTCATGCTATAGCAAACAGCAGGTGACAAAACATATGTGTCATACTTAATCAGGGAACTTAGTCCTGGTATGAGTTATCTTGTCAGTTTGTGATACTGCGATGCTGAGCGAGGTCTGGGGTTTTGCTTCAAGTTGCTTGTTGCAAGTTGCTCAACCGCAAAGTGGGTGTTGCACCTGTGCTGTGAGCCCACACGTTATACGTACGGCATGCTTATATAGTCACATAACTCTCAAGGGACTTAGAGTTAACAGAGGAGTCATGTTGGCAGGAATTCAGTGAATTGATAGGAGCAAGGCAAGTAATTCATCTGCACGGACTGAGGAAGGTGATAGAGGACGTGGGGAAACAGCAAAAGGCTATAGTAGAGATGATACCTGCCTTTTACAGTTCATAGAATCATAAAATCGTCTAAGTTGGAAAAGACCTTTAATATCATCAAGTCCAACCGTTAACCTAACCCTGCCATCCCAGTTGATCATGTGTATGGTGTCTTTGTCTGATGCTGTCCTTGGACCAACAGCACATTTATTAACGCTTTTTAAAAAGAGAGTAAGTCTTTTCAAAGTCTGCAATCTGTATTTCTGTTGCATTGAAATGAGACGACTCTTCCGTGCTTCATGTGCGACAGACAGTGTTGTAAATATATTGGGAAGTGAGATAATGGTGCAGCTGCCTGTCCTTTGAGGAGTACTAGACATCTAATGCTTAGTTTATTTTCGGATACTTTTAAAAAATGTATTTTAGACTTATATTTTTTTCTTACTATGGTGACATAAATGGCCTGCTTGCTTGAGATCACTTTTCTGCCTCTGCCAGGTTTTCTTTGTTGCTCAAGTCTGATTATGAGGAGTCACAGCTTTGCCACCATTAGGGTTTTCTGCCTCCTTCTGGGGAGAGATATGGAGGGACTTTGACTTTTGGGAAAGGTTGACATGCATTAAAATGAGATTTTATCTAGAATAGCAGCATTTTGATTCGATTATTGTAGAAGGTTCATTGCACCTGTAACTAAGAAAGTTGAAAGTTCCGATTAATTAATTGTGCAGACCTTGATTTTTTCCTTTTCTTGTGTAGTTATAGCTCAGCTTGAATTGAGGATTGCAAAACTAGAAACCTTTGTTCTTACGTCAGTGATTATAAGACTGAAAGGAAGGCTATATTCAAGAGATGGAGAGGAGGTCTGAATGTAATTAATTTCTCTCTCAGTTGAAGCAGTACAGATGGTTGAACTGAATAGATCTTTCAACTATGCCCCTGAAGGCCACAAGATTTCTGTCTTAATGAGAGAGAACAGGCAAGAAGAACTACTGACCACTGAAAAGACATTTGAAGAAACAGTCATTGTATAAAGTTCAGGATAAATGATGCTGCTTTAATACTCTCCTCATAGCTATTCAAAGGTTTCTAATCCTTGAGCATTTAAAAACCAACGTGCGGACAATGTGGATCCTAAGCCAACGTTTTTCTTTGTGAATTCACTGTGCTGGGTCATGCTTGTCATGCACAGGGATGAATCAGGTGAAGTTTCAGCCTGGCATGGCCGCGTGTTGCCTTTCGCCACTCTTACCCCTGAAGAGATGGAGGAGCAGAGAGTTGGGGCAATTTGTTTCCATTTCCTTCTGATCACCTGTATTTATGAAATGGAATCCATGCCCAGCATCCATTCCCGTTTCCACCTCAAGTTGTGTGCAGTTCCTTTTGCGTAAGTGTAGTTTCTCAGCTCTTCCCCCCATCATACAGCTGTTGGCTTAAAAAGCCTGTTATTTTTCAAATATTTCACCTTTCCTGGGATTTAGCTTAGAAGTTTGAATCAACTGCTGATGTAGATTGGTTTTTTTCGTTTTCTTTTCTTGATGACTGTTGCAATCAAAATATTTTGTCTTTTAAATCTGCGGAAGGGTGGAAGATACTCTCAGATAGAGACTCTCTAAGGGTACTACAGTGCATGTGGAATTCTGTGTGTCTTGCAATTTAAATAGTTACTTGCGTGCTACCATTAAGAGGGACAGAAGAGTGGGCTGAGCTGCCAAGTCTTTGAAGTTTAATTGTCTGTTTGGCAACAGAACACACAATCTTCCATTACAAATCTTATTTTATATGGTAATTGACTCATTTGCTCTCTGGTTATCAATTTAACTTCTCTACCACAAGCATCTGTACTTGCATTGTGTCAATCTGTGTGAATGCTAAACATTGACATAGCTAAACTAGAAAAGTGTATTTTAAAAGCATTTTTTAATTCATTAACCGGAAAGTAAATGATAATAAAGAGCACTTCTCGTAGTATTATCCCTTTGTAAGCAGGTTGGCATTTGCTCCATAAGCCAGAAAAGCAAAGTCACTTTGAAAGAATAATATGTTTCAAATTCTTATCTCCTAAATCAAAAACATTTGGGGGAAGGTAATAGGATATCTAGTTCAACTTTCAATTTTGTGGCAAAAAAATACTGAATCTTATGTTTCAGTAGTAACGCCTGCCTGTGGATGATGCCCCAAGTTAAAGTGCTATCAGTTGCTAAAGATATTTGAATACTTTCCAAATGCCTTCATAACAAGTTAAACATTAGTGGAAGAAACAGAAATAATCCCAGAACTTCACTTTGTGCTGATTTTGTTTCAGATGTGGTGGTCCAGCAGCTCCGTTCTGGTGCTCCTCCCTCCTTCCCCCCCTCCGCTTGTCTCTCAGCCTTTCCAATGAGCGATGGCCATTCCCAAACTACTACTGTTTGTTCTTCTCTGCGTCAATTTTTGGTTTGCTTTTAAAAAGCTACCTATTTTCTGCTAGGAATCATGGAGTCTCTTACCCAGTAGGTGGACATTGAGGGAAGCCTGAACTGTTGGCAACTTGTTCAAAGAGGAAAATCTGCACAATGCTGCTAGAGACATCTGTCTCCAAGACTTTGTGATAGGTTCTTCCTATCATACAGCCTGTGCTGGGCAGACGATGTGTGTGCACTGGGGAGCAGGGACTTGTCCCTTCTGGTGCTTCTCTTATTGAGGGAAGGTCTGATGTGTCTCCTCTGTGTTGTTTATGCTCATCGGTTCCGACATAAAAAGGTGTTTAAGTATGCTTTTGAAAGGGATAACCATTGACCACATAGAAGTAAATGGAAAACTGGATAAAAATGGGGTTTAATTAAAGGTAAATTGTATCATAATGCTTCTTCTGATAAAGTAACTAACTCTGGCAGAGGCTGAACCCAGAGCAGCTGTTTTTTGCGTTGAGCCACTCATTTTATTGAACTTCTCTTACATATCCCTTTTCTCATCCTTGAGTTTTATGGTGCAGCTACTCAGTACAGCAATTTGCATGTTTTCTGAGGTCATCAGATGAATTTTTTTTACCCAAGTTTTGTGCTGTTGACAACAGATATTATTGGATTGTGTTTATTAGGATTCCTGAAATAAGCTTAATATATGGCTAAGGAATTCAGTGTTCACCTGTAAAGAATGCTGTGAAAACTTTTCAAAGTTTCTGATTTTTCTGTTCCCTTTTCTCAACTCTGTAAGGACTTCAAGAATCGAGGTGAGTGAGTGTCTATATACATATGGAGGAAGAGGTTGAAAGGAAATGAGAACATAAACTATTGATCAAGCAGACTGGAAAAAAATTACTCATTAGTTAAAAATGGCTAAAGATAAGAGAGCAGTGATCTGTTGCAGGCTGACACCAGTATGATGCATCTAGGAAAGGGCAGATCCAGTAGTAGAAGGAATTGGGCAAAATATTTACTGTAGTGATAACCCTGAATTTATGCCATTTTTCAAGTCACTGGTGAGACACAACTGAAATTATTTGCACATAATTGAAACTATACAGGCCACAAAGATTACTTCAAATTAGAGCAAATATAGAGGGTCTGCAAGAAGGGTGCTGGCGACTTGTCACACCAGGAGTACGCGAATGTGACTTGTCGAGCCCACCAAAATAAAGGCTGCAATGTGGGAAGGGAGTGGAGAAAAAGTGCAGCTCACAATAAATAAAAATGCCAAGGGTAAATGCCAGGGAGGAATACAAATTTAAAATGAAAGGCACTGTTTTCGTAAAGAATAAGTAATTGCAATTTGGCTGCCACTGAATTCAGAAGACAGTTTTCAGTTGTCAGAGTTATATGCGGGTGTAACAGCCATCTGATACAGAAAGCGAGTACAAAAGTACCTAAATAATTTTAAGGTGGAATTTATGGCCTTTTTGGTAAATTGATGGAAATGATTATATGAAATGGACGTCTGAAGTCGTAGGCGACTGGACCCAGCCCCATCCAAATTTTTGCTCCTGTGTGAGAGATTTCGAGCAGCAAACATATATGTATGTCTTTATGTTGTTTCTGGTATAGGTTTCCATGCTTATCTGAGAGTTGAGCCATCTTCTTATTCTATAAGTAAATATTTCCATATGTTAACATTCTCTAATTTGTAATCCAAACCCTGAGGGTTTTTTGGAGAGCTGCTTGTCTCCAGTGATCTGGTTTTAAAAATATTAAATCCACCTATAAACCTTTCCAGTCATTTCATAGGAAGAAATAAAACATGATCTAGTCTTCCTTATGCCCTAGCATGAAATAAATCCCTTTGATAGGTGAAGCATGTAAAATGTTTACCTAAACTCTGCAGCCCTTCCATATTGATTTTCTTTGATAAATATTAAAGGGCAAAAGGCGGCTTTTGACTTTCCTGGAACTTGAACAATCAGACCTGCCAGCATAAGTAAGCAAGTTGCCCTTATGTCAGTGAGTGTAGTAAAAACAAATAAATAGGTGAACGTTCTTCATAATAGATGATAGTAAAATTGTACGGGCCTGCAAACTGCTCTTCTTTCTGCCACTAAGCTAAAGAAGCAGAGAGTCTTCATATGCCGCTGGATGCTTTGTAGTGGCACATTCGTTCACGCAAGACTTTTAGCACGTCTGCACATTGGACACTTTGGAGCTTGCATTACCAAAAAAATTCTCTGTCTGAGTTTTTTTGTGGATTTAAAATATCTTTAATTTAATTAATCTTACTCTGAATACATAAGGACATTTAAAAAGGCAGCCAAAGCCTTTTGATCCATGTCTTAAATGAAGAACCTTTCTGGTTTACTGTGTTGTGCAATGCACGTCTTTGGTCATACATATCTGTAAGACATTATCGATACGATACAGAGGTATGCATGTAGCCCTGTCCATAGTGTTTCTTGGGCTTACACAAACCAGAGAAGAAAATCTTTGGATAAATACGGCACTGCGTATTTGATCAGCTGAGTTTCATCACAGAAGCACAAGGCAATGGTACCCTAGGAAGGTTTCATTTTAGTTTTGTGTCTATTCATTTTAAAAAGCCTTTTTAATATAATTTTAGCTTTTGGTTACCTACTGAATACAAAGAGCTCTCTGAAAAAATTCTGTTGTATCAACTGCAGAGTTTTGTCTAAATAAATAAATTGTTACTAATCATGATGTGCTCTTGTATAAGGTAGCCTGACAGCACTACCACTGTTCTGTGGTTTTATGGAGCTCCAGATGGATTTATGGGGCATCAGAGTGTAGATTATCGAAAAGGTTCTAGACAGCCATTTTCATCATAGCCTGATCTTTTTAATTTACAATCTAACTTACAATCTTTCCATTTTATAAATGAATAAACTTTGCTGCAGGAAGGGGTGAAGGCTATTGTATAACCTTTCGTTGTCTTGCCGGAGAGCTTATCCCACAGGATTCTTTGTTTGTGAAAGGGGCATAAAACAGTTACACAATGAAACCCTAAATGGTTTGCTCAGATGAACTCTTTTGAGTTGGTGAGGGAAACATGAATGACCTCTGAAATCCACTGCTCACCGTGGGCTCTTCAGTATGCAGCAACATGCCTATGCCAATGAGGGACTGCAACATTGGATTATTATTTTCCAAATGGCATACCTGTCTCTTGGTTTTAAAATAGTTTTTAACTTTACATTTATACATCTTGGCTTGATTTCTTCCTTCATGTATTCTCAAGAGGTCATTTCATATTAAAATGACTGGCTGTTTAACTGGCCCAAATGTAATTTTGAAATAACACAGAGCTTCTATCAAACCCTGATCTGAAAATTTCTGCCAACATTGCTGCTGTTCGTGCTAGAGTCCCTGAAACAATATTCCTACGTGTCAAGTCTTACTGTATGTTTGCGTAGGAGCACAACTGGTGTGGTTTTGTGGGTGCTAACACCATCTTTTGTCTGTCTTCCATTTTATTTGCAGTTCCTCCTGAATTTCTGAAGCGGCCTGCAAATATTTATGCTCACGAATCTATGGACATTGTGTTTGAGTGTGAGGTGACTGGAAAACCTACTCCAACTGTGAAATGGATCAAGAATGGAGACATGGTGATCCCAAGTGACTATTTCAAAATTGTTGTAAGTATGTCATTCGTGTTGTGGTTTTTTAAGCTTGTTGGCCTGTTAGTCCTCTAACACATGCACATGAAAGCTAAGTTCTTCTAGAGGACCAGCTTCCTATTTTTGTCCTATTGATGTTTGGGGCCTGGAAGAGAAATGGTTTCTTGAAACCCTGAATGCTCCGTAATTCAGTCGTTTTACGAAAACACTAAAGCATGTTGCTTATATTGTACGAGTTGATTTCTTTATAGCTTATATATTCCATGTGACGGGTGCACACACAATGACAAAACTCACTTTGTTGGTTGAACCCAACAGCGTAAGTTGGCCGTGAACGCTGACTGACTGTGTTTTCTGCAGTTGTCTGTGATTGATGAAAATCACAATTTCAAACAGGAGATTAAATATGAATATAACTGAGTTGTGGATCATGAGTTTTGGCACACCACTACTTCTAGAGGGAAATTTTAGATGTAGTGAAAGTCATTATTGAGCCATGGTTGAGAACTTAATGGTTGTATAATTGGGTATACCTGAGGTTGTAGGATTGGAACAGGGAGGTATGCAGTTATATTCAGTGCTTAAAATATCGTAAAAATGGCTGTGGAAATATTATGACTTGTCAGTGATATGTGATGCTAGAAAATGATAGCCCTTAGTAAGAGCTTCTGCTAGTTTTTGATACCGTGTAATTTGAGGATTCAGTGCCAAAGAGATGAAATCTGATGGGGACTCCAGATACACTTTTCCATGTTACTGTTCAGAAGTTTCTCCTGTCATAGTAATGTGCCATAATAACACCGTTGTTTTTGCAATTGCAATCCATTTTTAAGTGTTGCATTTTTCTTTCACTCTTCAGAAAGAACATAATCTGCAAGTTTTGGGTCTGGTGAAATCAGATGAAGGATTCTATCAGTGCATTGCAGAAAATGATGTTGGAAATGCACAGGCTGGAGCCCAGCTGATAATACTTGACCTCGGTAAGATAAACTGTGACATTATAGTGCCAAAAGATGGGGAGGAACAATTTCAAGGGACCTTTTCCACGTGAAGTGTTATATCTAACTCAGCTAGACTAGGATGTTTTTTAAAAATCGTACAAGTGGTTCAGTGTTTTCTTCTGTACACTTAAAGTTACTCATGAGAAATTAAGAAATTCTTTAGGATTCACCCTATGTTTTGGAAAATGTGTTGAAAATATTTAGTGCAATAATAAACCGTAGCCAGAATCTGAAATATTGTTGCATGCTGAGATTTTAGCAAAATACCAGGGTAGCTGAAATGAAAACAATCGCTGAAATTACAAAAGTGAAAAATAAGCAATTCTGGAGCATACCGCAAATGAATTCTTTTACACTGAAGTCATTCCGGTGTCAGAAGCTTTTTTTCTGCTATTAGTTTGAAAAATAGTGAGCTTTGTCATTTTTACCAGCTGCAACTGCAACATATTTTTTGAGTTACAGCTGCAGTTTAAGATAAATATTTGTTACGCGCTCCAGTCAGTGCAGTTAGTAACAGTGCTCGCCTTCTTGCAATGTCCTGCATTGCATATTTTGGATGTTAAAAGAGAATAATTGCTGTTAGGATTAAAGACCTACTATCTTCCAGAAAAAAAGGTAGTGCTAATATCATTGCTAAGACATCAGCTTGCTTTGTTCTTTCAGGTGACACAGTTCTTAAAAATAATTTCTAAGAGCACAAGGAAGAAAACCAATAGTAAGGGGGATGAGAGGAGAGACAGGTCAGACAAGAAAATATGAATTCTGTGCTTTTGGGGGCTTTTGTGTTGGGGTATTGTTTCAAAATTCTAATTTCTTTATTAGGATGGAAAGGATTTAGGAGAAACAGTCTGGTGTATGGTCAGAGGCATGATGTAACTTCACAATTGCAATTTTAACAGATGTGAATCTGCTAGACCTGGTTTTGGCGTTCAACATACAGAGAGTAAACTGTCATGAGCATGCCATAAAGAGAGATTTTTCCATTCATTTTCTGATTGTTTTGTAGAGTAGTTGTGCACTTATAACTTCTTCTGAATTCTCATTTGGATATGGGTATGTTTCATTGCTGCTGGAAGAGATGCATGTACTGTCCACAATTATTTGGGGAATGAAAGGTGCCCTCTACTGGATTCAGTAGCTTTAATATTATAGAGCTGTGGGATTTCAACCTCCGAGGAGTGTTAGGCATCTGGATCCAGCAATAGCCTACTGTCATCAGGTTGCCAGAAAAATTATGCAAAGTAATTTTTTTGCTATATGTATGAATCACCTGAGTGGTTTCCAAATCTTTCAAGCGGAAGCATTATTCCATATTTTCCACGTTTGAAAAATACTGAATAATTAATGTCCTTGGGTTTTGAAGCCCTGCTCAAGTTTGTACTTTCACCCGGTTCCCAGTAGTGGTTTATAAATTACTATTACTGTTATTATTTTAGTTCCTGTGGTCTCACTCTTCTTCCTTTCCCTCCCCTGTTGTTTGCCCAGTGGTTTCTCCTTCCTGTTCTACACTGGCAACCTGTCCTGGTTTACTGAAGGACTTTGCCTTATAATGCTGTCCTTTTTCTTTTGCATGCTGCCAAAGGATTATGGATGCAGTATTGATGGAGTCTCATTTCGGGTGTAAAGATACGCCCCTGAAGTCATATCATTCTGTTATATGGCCTGCAGTGTTTTAAACAATGCGCTCCCTGTGTAACACTGATGCATTTTAGTTGTTGTTTCCCACCAGTAGAGATAGCCGCATGGTACATCACTGAAAGTGCATTTTATTTTTTTTGTTGTTGCTGAGTAGTGGCATAGCAAGTGGTGCAACTAGGAATGACTGTGCTGTGTCTTAGTTGTGATATATGAAACCTGGTATAACATACACAGTCGAAGAATTTGATATTTGATACCTTATTTTAATATTTTATCACAATATATGAACAGCAAAGAAGGAAACAGTATTTGGAGAAGGAAGGTGAAGGTATCATATATAGCAGTTCTTTCACAATGGATGTCTTGATATGAAAATGCACAATGGATGTCTTGATACGAAAATGAAAACCACTAATTTGAGCAAAACCTATTCTGAACACTTCAGTCATTAATACAGAAACTTTTTTTTTAAATTTACGCTGATGAGAAATACCTACTTTGCCAATTTGAAAAGTAATTTCAGTGAAAAAATTGTGATTAAGTGTTCATCAAAAGTCTTCATCCCAATTAGCAGCATGTCCCTTCCCTTGCCGTTCTCTGTTTTCCCCATCCTAACTGGAATTGGCAAACATCTGGCTACTTACAAACTATTTCCAGTTAGCCCTTTTGCTTATCATATCAAATTGATCTTTAATAAATTAAATTTATATTAGAAAGTATGAGCTTCTCAGAGAGGTTGTGTGCATTCTTTATGGGCCAGTGTTGAAGAAATGGACCGAGACAGTTTCGTGGGCATCTCTAAATGGGCTGCAGCATTGACTATGCGGGAATTCACAGCCAGGGAGAGGGTAGCTCAGAGGAGCTGGAGCAATTGGAGAAGGCAGAGTTACCAAGACTTTGAGGGAGATATGCTGAGACAGATGAAATAGGAATAAACCAATAAAACTGTTTGTACTTTACATATTAGATCAGAACTTAGTTGTCTCTTCTGTACATGAACTTATTTCAGTCTAAACCCTTCATATGGAAATTTTCCACTGTGTTGGTTTTTGCTGCCTACAACGATGCTGCTTCATCCATAGCTTTATAGAGGGGTTTGTGATGGGTTTTGAGTGGTCTGAAAGTGAAACACCATGCCTGTATTTTCTTCAGTCTTAGGTGGCAGTGTTTTTTAAATGCATTCAGAGTAAAGAGTATATAATGTAATTCTTTGCTACAACAAAAGGCTTTCTGTATTTGGACACAGATTTCTGACTTCACAGGTAGTGGTATTTTGGCGATTCGCCTTGTCTTCCACAGCGCAGTACTTTTGGTGCGTGAATGTATGTGAGTCTATGTTGTGCATAGCCGCACAGACCAGCGTACGTGCAGGCTCTCACCTGCTGGAATAAGCTTAATATAACTGTTGCTCAGATAGAAATTGCTTTGGGGTTGCTCTTTTTTGTATTTGGGGTGAATTTGGAAAAGCTTGTAGTATATAGGGAAGTTATCTGTGGAAAATATTAAAACAAATGACCGGCTAAAAATGTTACGGTAATGTGAAGGCTCACTGGAGTGGCTGCTTTATTTTCAGATTCTGTAATTCTTCGTTGGTAAGTTCAGAAAAGAAGGCTGTACTTGGAAATGGATTGGCTGTACGTGGTCCACAACTTTTGTCTTTTCTGGAATACATAAAAGACTTGGAGACAGAAGAGAATTTAGGACAAGTGTCCATAGTTGAGAAGGTTAAAAGGGGGAGGAGAGGGAGGAGGATTCAGGTGAACAGTCTGAGTTCAGTACTCTTCTCCTGCCAATATCCCCAGTACTTTGGGTGTAGAATTCTGCCGGAGAGTTGAAAAGGATCACATCTGCTTTCAGGATACTTTGAGATTTGAAATTGTGTCCCTATTTCTCAGCCAGTGTCCTTCCCCTGGAGGCTAAGTGCCTTTGGGAGTTTCACGGGAGTGATAGCTCTGCTTCCGGGTCTGCCTTTTAGGGAGAATTTAAGGCACACGCTTCGATTACAGCATTCCGCTGCACTTGCCCTCTGCCAGCATTTGGCAGTCTCAATGCTCCTCTCTTTGCCTCATTGATTTGAAGATAGGTGCTCTTTCCTTATATTCTGCAAATGCCACCACGGAGGACTCCTGCATATCCCAGGGAAAAGGAAGAACCTTAGTCGTGCCTTGGGAATTACTTTCTCAGCAACCTCAAAATCTCTCCCCCCTCTGTTTTTTATACAAAGCCAGCCTTTTTTGCTTCTAATTAGATCCTGATGGGTCAGCCTCTGGGCATCTCAGTGATGGATCAGGTATACTGATATTCTCAGTTATAACAAAGCTATTTCTTGTCACCATTTTTACAGCATCATTTTGTGTGGTCTGTTAAAACCTCAGCCATGGACACATTCAGGTTTTCTTTGTGGATGGTAAATGCTAGTGATAAGACTGGAAGATTCAGCCAGGACCTGTAACCTGGCCTTTTCCACGGTATCTGGCGTTGCTCAGAATTGCCATGTGGGGACTGAGGAAAGAACAGGTGGTAATAAGGAAAAGGAGGTGCCTTAGGGGGAGGGAGGCAGATGGTTCCCTGTCACCCCTATGTGACAGGCGTGTGACAAGTACTCAGGCACCAAAAAAAATGAGTGATTCTTCAATGCCATATAAAGAAAAATCATAGACTGTAAACAAATATGCCACGTTATTTAGGGAACAATTTCAAAGCGTGATTTGAGATGCACTGTATTACCTTCAAAATTCCAAAGTAAGTGTATACTGTGTGATTTTTGTACTTTTATCCTGTGAAAGTTAGCATTTGCCATTCTGTGTTGTATAGGAGTGAGATCTTCAAGCGAATTACTCGAATATGCTGCTGGTGTAGTAAAGCACGTCAAGATTTTTTTTGTAGTGGGACTACCCATTTCTTTAAACCTAATTTTTTCATGAAAAATAGTTTATATCCTAGCAAGGGTATTCTGCATGTGAATTAATATTACCAGCATGGGAAACAAGAAGTCTGCATGTAGTCGCAGAGCTGTGAGGTATTTGGGATTGCAGCTGCAAGGGATGGATGCAGGCTCTTTCAGAAGGACGAGGTAGGGAAGCAAGGAAGAGGGTCATGCTGTATGCAAAAGTCGTCTTGAATGCATGCAGCTTTGCCTTGGAGGTGATGGGCCAGCCAAGAGCTTATGCATAAGGATCAGAGGATGGAAGGACAATGTTGTCTTGCTTGTCTGCTAGAGACCAGCTAATCAAGGGCATGAAATAGGTGAAGCCTTCTTTATACAACTGGAGGTTGCAGGCCCTGGTATTTATGTGGGGTTTTTAACTCTCTGGTGTGTGCTGGAATGGCAGCTTGATGGTGTGGCAAGTAACATAGGGGGTTTCTGGAGTAGGCTGAAGAGATTTTCTTGACACAGGTTATCCATGTCTGACTAGATGACTGGTGGAGGTGGTGGTATGTTCAGGTAGGAAACCTGAACACAGGTCAGAGATATAAAGGTCATAGCAGCTTTGGCAGCAGCTATTGTGAGATGCTTTGCTTTAGGCTTCTAAGGGAACCGATCAAAGCAAATACCAGAATTACAGTCTTGGACTTCAAGACAGGAGATTTTGACTTGTTCAGGGATCCTCTTGGCAGGTTCCCATGGGAGATTGTGTTGATAGGGAAGAGGTGAACCATTTGATCTTGAAGCACAGTCATCTCAAAGCGCAAGAATGGTCTATTCCAAAGTGCAGGAATTTGAGCATACATGGCCAGTAGTAGGGATAAAGAAGGAGCTCCTGACTGAGCTCACACACAAAAAGAAAGTATATAGAATTTGGAAGTGAAGGCAGAAAACTGATGGATATTGCCTGGACATGCAGGGATAGAACTAGGAAAGACAAAGCTCATCTGGAGTTAGAACCATTTCAGGGAAGGCTATGGAGCAAATCCCCCTGGAAGCCATGTCTGCGTAAATAAAAGTCATGATGATAGTGACTGGGAAAATCCAGCGTGGATTTACCAAGGAAAAATTGTTCCAAACTATCCCAGTAGCCTTCTAAGGTTAAATGGTTGGCCCTGTGGTTGAGAGGAGAGGAGTGGATATCATTCACTTTGCCTTTAGCAAGGCCTTTGACACCATCTCCAGTTGTATCCCTAAGACTAACGGGCAGCGTGGGTAATGAGTGGTGTTACTCAGGGCTTGATACTGGGGCAGAGAGGGTTTCACATCTTCATCAGTGACCTGGATGATGGGACAGAGAGCATCTGTAGTAGGTCTGCAGGTTATACCAGGCTGGGAGGAGCAGTAGAAACACTGGCAGGGAGAGAGACCCTGCAGGCTGGAGAATCAGCACTGACAAACGTGGAGTCCTGCATCAGAGCCGGAGTGACTCCATGCAGTGGTAGAGGCTGGCTGCCAGCTAAGCAAGCAGCTTTGCAGAAGGGGACTTGGTGGCACAGGCAGGAGGTCAAGGGATGTGATTGTTTCCCCCTACTTGGCACTCATGAGACCACATTAGGACACTTTTAAGCTTCCTAACCCAAGAAAGGGTTGGACTTGATAATCTTAAAGGTCTTTTCCAACCTAAACGATTCTATGAAAGGCATTGGTGTAGTGGAGACCTATCAAGATAATTTGGGAGCTGGAGCACGTGACGTACTGAGATGTACTGTGACCCTGAGAGAAGTGAGTGTCGTGGTTCAACCTGGCAGGCAGCTGAACACCACGCAGCCGCTCTCTCACCCCCCACCCTCCAGTGGGATGGGGGAGAGAATCGGGGAAAAGAAGTAAAACCCGTGGGTTGAGATGAAGACAGTTTAATAAAATAGCAGAGGAAAATAATAATAATAATGGTAATAGAATATACAGAATATAGAAAACAAGTGATGTACAGTGCAATTGCTTACCACCCACTGAACTATGCCCAGCCTGTCCCCAAACAGCAATCAGTACCCCCAGCCAACTTCCCCCCAGCTTATAAAGTGAGCATGACATCATATGGTATGGAATAGCCCTTGGGCCAGTCTGGCTGTGCTCCCTCCCACCTTGCAGAGAAGGGTAACGAAGCTGGTGAGGGGTCTGGAGCCCAAGGCGGCTGGGGGAGCTAGGGGTGTTTAGCCTGGAGAAGAGGAGGGTGAGGGGAGACCTTATTGCTCCCTACAAGTGCCTGACAGGAGGGGGGAGCTGGGGGAGGTTGGTCTCTGCTCCCAGGAAACAGGCGATGGGATGAGGGGAAATGGCCTCAAGTTACCCCAGTAGGGGTTTAGGTTGGACATTGGGAAAAATTTCTTCCTCACAAGAGTTGTCAAGCACTGGAAGGGGCTGCCTGGGGAAGGGGTCGAGTCCCCATCCCTGGGGGTATTTAAAAGCTGGGCAGATGCGGTGCTTAAGGCCAGGGTTTAGTGGTGGGATGGCAGGATTAGGGGAACGGTTGGGCTTGATAATCTTGAAGGTCTTTTCCAACTTAAACGATTCTGTGATTCTATGATTCTTGTGCACCTGGCAGAGCATGGGAAGATGAGAAGTCCGTGACTGGTATAAGCACTACTTAGCAACAACTGAACTGTCAGTGTGTTATCAACATTCTTCTACTAGATCCAAAACACACTATGCCAGCTACTAGCAAGACAATTAATGAGGACAATGAGTTTGATTATTCCTCAAGAATGGAAGCCTAACAGCATCTTTCTGCTCAACCAGCTGATGGAGGGCGTAGAGCAGATGGAGGTAACAGGAAAAGCCTATAAAAAGGGAATTTCTGATCAAATAAGAAAACAGTTTTAGCGCGAGGATAGCTGCAGTTGGAGCAGGTTGCGCAGGGAGGTTGTGAAATCTCTGTTCTTGGAGATATTCAAGACACACCTAGCCAAAGCCCTGAGCAACCTGGTCAGAGTTCTGCTGGAGTGAGGAGTTGCACAGGTAAACTGAGATCCCTCCTAACTAGTAGTGTTCTATGATTCAGAAAAACTGTCCATCTGAGAGGTGCGAGTGGACCCTGTTTATCTCTTCGTATATAGCCTTAACTTAATAGTCAAGTGATGGCAATTTTGTGGTATATAGTCCCCTGCTGATCTCCTCATGAGGAATGTAAATGCCTGGCATTGGTGGCACGGTTTGACATTACAAACCAAATTTCATTAAAGTATAACACCACTTCAGTTGCACTGTATGATATTAATTGGGTGCTGAATTATTGTTAAGGCACTGAATTGGGCACTGATATTATTAAGGCACTGAATTGCCCTATGTGAATGCTAATTATGTGAGAGTTTTAAAGACATCATTTATTGACCTAAATTCATGCTCTCTTTGTGTAATTGAATTCTGTCCAGGACCATTGCTGCATGAATAATTTCATTGTATGTTGATACTTCTCTGCCAGAATTTGGCCATGAGCTATCCCAGGTCTCATAGCAGTGAAATGAGGTGGACAGGACTCTGGGTAGGGTAGGGTGGGGTGGGGGCTTCCCTGACCCGCAGCAGGGTGGAGAATATCAGAGGTCTGATCCAAGTTTTCTGGAGGCTGCACATTTCAGCTAAGATTATGCTGAAAACCTGGCATTTCTATACCACAAGTGGCATTCGATTGTTTGAGGTTACTACAGGCTGGCACAGCCACTGAGATTTCAGCGGATCAGATTCCACTCTTAGAAGCTATTTCAGCTCCCCTAGACCGATGCCAAGTAAAAAAATTTCCAGCTATAATTGGATTTCCATCTTCTTGTTAGTCAAACCTTGGACCCTTTTTTGCTTAACTGGCAAAGTGTCAAACCTTGGGTTTTTTTCAGGCTGTTTCTCCACTTTGACAATGCGGTTTGAAATTCTAAATGCGCCCTTTGGTGTGCTTGCAGCCCTCCTGATTTTGCATTCATTTAAACCTTTGGAGCATTTTCTGTGCTCCATCATCTGGGTTGTTAAAAAACCATTGAATCGTATGGAACTGGGCATGCCCTCCTGTACGCCCCAGTTCAGTATCACCTTCCCTTCTGATGCCGAAGCACTGCAAGCTGTTCTATGTGTGAGTTTTCCAGCCAGTTAGGAATCCGCTTTTGTGCCACATCTGCAACACATCTGCTTGCTTTTGAAAATTTCATGCGAGGCAATGTCAAAAGCCTTATTTAAATCAAGTTACATGAAACACTTTGTGTTTTCTATATCTCTAGGTTCCATTATTCTTTTGTAGGAAGCAAATATAATTTCTTTTTGACAAATTTTGAATTCTGCTGAAAGAAATCAAAAAGTTGGCACTAATGAGCTCATGCTCTGATTTGAAAAACTTGGTTGCACTTTGCGGTATTTTCCATATGCAAAAAATTTACATGAATTTAACTTCTGCCCTTGTCTGGTTCAAGCCCGGAGGCAGACTACTTCAGGACCTATTTTGGATGACTTCACAGATACCAAATATAATTTATCAGGCTCTCTCATGTCTTATAGAGGTATTTTTTTAAAGTATTTTATATGTAGTCACATATTCTGAATCAAGAACATTTAGTGTTGTTGTTAAGGTAATAGAGTGTATTTTCTCAGTCCATGGAATCCTATGGAGTTCTTGGGGATTATAGAAGTACTTGAAAAATATGTGGGGCATTGAGGACAAAATGTCAGAGCAAGATGAAAAAAAGTCCATTGAATAGAAGAGGAGGACTCTGTTGGGTATTCTTCCTGAAGACTCTTCTATTTCTTCATTCAAACAGAAGCGTCTTCATGTTCTTTCTGTCTTGTACAATTTTACATGTTTTAACGCAAGGAAAATCAGAAGAGGTCCCTGTGGTTTACACGAGTGACTTTCAGAAGGCTGAGTGTTCACCAGAGAAGAATTATTTGCAGATTAAAACTGAATAGTACGGCTGCAAACCCTTGCAGCCAAGAATTCATATTTTCTGTAGCGGGAAAAGGACTTGAAAGAAAAGGAACGTGGATCTCAGGGGAGCGGGCGATAGTAACGAACATGCCAGCAGGTCTGTGCAGAGGGCACCCAGCTCTGCTAGGAGCAAAAACCTGGTAGGATTTGAGAGATCCTTTCTGGTCTCATATGAGGAGAAGATCCAGAAGTAGGAGGATGGAAAATCCCCTGCGGTATCTTTAGAGAGAAGACTAGCAGGGGACTTTCCTCTCCTCTTGAGAAATCTCTCCACTTTTGTCTATCATATATCAACATATCCGTGTGGGTTTTTTACTCAGCAGACTTAAGGCTTTTTTTTAATGTAAGCCACCAGTTGCTATATGAAAACATGGTATTTGTACAGTGTTAAACATGATATTCGTACTGTGTTTATCACAGTTTATGTCAAAAATTGTCTCTTGAATGTAGAAATAATATGGAAGGTTATGGGCCTCTGCTATTTGAGCCAAATATCTTCTATATGATATATGCCATTTAAAATAGTTTGACTACTCATGGCAGTTACTATGTTCTAAAATCCAAGCCATTGCCTCATTCACCACTGCCCGTGCACATAAGCTCTCTGCTCTTCTGTGTGTGCACACCTATTCTCATGTATAAAAACATTTGCATGCATAAATACTCATATTGTTAAAGGAAAGAGTTCCAGGATGCTGCAGATACTACAGTTCTGCAAAGAAACTCTAAAAGCTGTGACTGTAACAAATACAGCCTCTGTACTGATGGGTAATGAAGTTTTTAAAAAATACTGGCAATGCTTGTGTTACACGGAAGCGAAAGGTTTTCCAAATTTGCTGCCTCAATCACTGTCATATAATATTGAAATGGCTTTGTATGAATGATGGATGAACAGCTTGTAAGTCTTATTTTGAACATTGTGGTTTAGGAGCATAAACAGCATCTGAAATTGCAAACCAACTTTAAATAGTGTTTTGTAAAACCCAAGCCAAACTCTCTGTTGTTACTGGTTGTGTACACTTCATTGCTGATTTTCTGTAAACATAACAGTATGTTCTCCTCTCTAATGCTGAAAGACTTTTTTTATTATCATTTTGATTTCAATTTACATTGCTTAGCTAGTCTTCCTCACTGAAAGTCAGCGTTTATGTTTCTCATGGCTGCATGCATGTTCAAAATTGCCTGAAAGCTGTTTTAGTTCAGCTAGTTTCACTTCTTGACTCAATCCCTGTTCAAAAAATGGCCTTTATTTATTCCCTCTTTATGGCCCTGCTTATATATAGTCTTACTGAGAAGCCCAACTGATTAAACGGCACTAGATCACAAACTTTTTTTCTTTTTGAATTTTAACTTCACGAAATTGGAACCTAAACAGCTCTTGTATTCTGCATTCAATAGACTACTCACGTTTAAAGTTGGCATAATAAATAGCTTTAAATAAATTGCTCTAATTTAGATTAAATTAGTAATAGATTAATGTTTGCTACTGCGCGGTGAATTGCAGGAAGGCATAACAAAATTGATAGGATGCTTTGATGGCGCTTATTAGTTTTCATTTCGTGTTTTATGACTGTATTTACAGTTGACTTGGCAGAGAAATTTGAAACCTTGTGAAGGTATTCATATCCGATTGCGTGCACCATGGCTTAAATTTAAGTCTGCTCAGCGCAAATGTGGGTTACGGTGTTTGCTTTGAAACACTTGGACTGTGTCACCTATTTAATTTTGGTTTTCATGAGTGAAATTAATGGTTAAAAGGTACTTGTGTTTAAAGAAATTGTAGGTTATATCGTAAAGAAGAATAATGTATAAGGCATGTTAGGTGGAGGCAGAGAAAGAAGTTGTAGGAGCAAAAAGCTTCAATACATTTTGAGAAACATTCAACACATATATTTATACATGTTTGCAATCCTTCACCTGGGTTTATTCTATATTTATTGTACCACAGCAAAAGTGGAATGAAGTAGGATGTGTATACACTGCATGACAGTTGTGAGACAGGGTCAAAGGCTTTGAGTCCCTGTTTTATATTGTCTTTTCTGGGTTGTCCTGAATTCCCAGTAGAGTTTCTCGGTCCAATAAAAGCCTCTTTGCCACCAGAAAGGTTAATAAAAGCAAATACACTTACCGTAATATCACCCACCAAATCCACCAATTTAATTTTCCATTTATCCTCTTACATTTCATACAGTTGTTGTTTCTGTCAGCCTGGCTACTGCCTTACCAGATAATACACTGTCAGCAAGGGGTATTACAGGAACCAAAGCTCTGCAGCTCTGAAATGGTATTAAGCAAACGCAAGCGTATTCGGTGTGACCGGCTGCAGTTGTTGAGCGACGGTTGGTTGTCCTTGGCCTATATATATGGCTTCCAGTTATAGGTGAAAATAAAAATAGTCAGGGTGAAGTACATCAACTGCAGGTACAGGACGCATTCATAGTATCAGGATGGGCGTTTGGTTTTAGTGCTGGTTTGGGGTTTTTTTTCTTGTTTAGATGAGAAGATTATAATGGCAGGATTAGCTTTAGCTTGATATCCGTCGTGGTTACCGAAGGCATTTCCACTGCCTTTATTATGCATAAGCAAGGTTGTGAAGATTGACAGAAGTAGCCTTAATTTGAAATTGATCCTAGCCTCATGTTGTAAAGGAAAATATCAGATTTTGTCTGTCTCACACCGGGGGGGGGAACAAACGTGTGGATACGGTCTTAACTGGTTGCTTATTTTTCAAAGTTGCTAAATTATACAGTAATATCAGAGACAGCTGAATGCCATTTGGAGAGAAAGGAGGAAGGATTGGTTTGCAGTTTGGTTGCATATGTAAGAGGATTCGTATGCTTGAATGTCTGAATCTGGGAGAAGACTCCCTGACTTCTGATGTCCAGTATTTTTCCAGCAGTCTTGACAAGATAACCTGCATAGGCTTACAGGGTTTATACCATAAGGAAATCAAAGAAATTTAACAAATAAATCTAATGCTAATTTTTAATAATGTGCATTTAAATTTGCATCATTTCAGTATTGAAACTACCTGCAAATGGTCCCTGTTCTTGCTGCATTAGAAATAAGCAGGTGTGGTATTTGCTTGGGTTTTTGATTGTTTCCCCTCTCCTGTCACCCCTCTCCCCTCCAAAAGAAAAGGAACCTAATAATCGTGAAGCCAAAGTCTTTAAAAGAAAATGGAGTCCGTAGAGTTTTCCTGTTGACACGTTATTACTGACAGTGGTAAAAGAAAATGAGGAGAAAGAGGAAAGTCATCCCTGGGTCTGCTTTTCTGAGCTAATAGGGGCTACTGTGTCTCAAATGAACGTTTCCCCTCGGGACGAGAGCCAGTGTCCTGTCTGACTCTTTTCTTCAGCACCATTTCACATAAAACTGCTTTTTAATTGCATTGGGTGGGAGTTTTTAACTGTGGTTGATGACCAAAGTAATCCACATTTAAAATGTGGCATCTCTTGCTGTAGACTGTGCTTGGGTACGCTTGGGGCATAACCTCATATTCTTGGCCACTGCGATGTGCCTGCCAAATTCCCAGGCCTCTCTGCTGGTGAAAAAAGTTCTGTTTTAAAAACATTGATGGGGTTTACTGTTTCTGTTAGAACTAGAAATACAAAGAAGCAGAACAACATTATCTGACTCTTTAAAAATAGAAAGTAAAAAAGTTTTGAGTTCATAAGATTGGCTTTGGTGTCCTCTGTGTGAATTCCCAAACATCCTGATACCTCATCTAATTTCTATAAAAACAGTGGGTCTGAGGTAGCCTGTAAATGGTAAGTGAGTGGCAGATGTGTATGGTCTTTAACAGAGAAATGCAGTGGAAATGAATATAAAAAACCCCAGTACCACACCCAGTAGTGTGGCTCCATATGTGGTTATGGCCTAAAAGAGGAGAGCGGGGTCTGCGTGGCATCTTCTCTCCCTTAAAAAAAAAAAGTTTGTACCAATCTAAATTAAAGAAAAAGAAGAGTGCACTAGGTACGTCTAAGAAACAGTAGTTAAATAGTTGATATTTGATAAAGAGATTAGCAGATGTGAGTAACATTCTGATATACCAACAGCTTGCTCAGTCTCATCTGTCGCAACTTCAGCTTGCCAGAGTTGTTGCTGCAGGGTTGTTTAAAGTGTCAACAGATCCCAAACCAAGGGAAATTCTCTTTCACTTCCAAGGTATTGCTCGGAGAAAACCATGTAGCTACCATTCACATAAATCCTGTGTGTGCTGCAGCCTCCTCTGGATCGGCCTGCATCGACAGCAGATATTCTAAATAGGGAGATGGACATTTTATCCAGAGGAAACTTTGGGGAGCATTGCGGTTATTTAAATAAAGTGCTTCACTTTAAAATCAAGGGTTATCAAAGTTATCTGCAAGAAGGAGTGTTGGATGGTAGCAGGAATTGTGCCTTGTGGATTAGCAACCGCAACTCGAGGATGGGTTCATTTATTTTGGTTTAGGCTGTTACTGAGAAAAGATGGAAAGGGAGCGATTACCCAGTGGTGTTCCTTAGGAAATAAATCCTTAAACAGTTGAGTAGCGTGGTTCGGTCATGGTACAGGTGTAGTGGTACTGCTCTGCCATCAAAGCAGCGATTCAGTCCTAAACCTGGCTGGTTGAAATCATAACTGTTAATGATTTGTAGCATTTACAGAATTGACAGGATTTGTGGCCCTGTTACCTTGGGTGTGCAAACTGAATCGACGCTGGGAAAAACACGGAAGGTGAGATGGAAATGAAGGCACGGGGGAGTGATTTTCTCAAAGTGATAAAAGGAGTTATTGGCAGAGTCCCAGGGCAACTTCAGACTGAGGGAGCAATCTTGCCTAACTCTTCAAATATGCAAATGAATGTTGTGAAAACAAACACTTGCCAAAAATACATGGTATTTTTATTAGCAACTATTCCATAAAGAGCTTTGCTCAGATGTAGCACTTTTGCTGTTGAGATAAAATTATTGCTCTCCTGTTGTTATTGTTAAAGTCAAATTACAACATATTGTTGCAGGCTCTACTGTTCTTGAGAGATTTTTATGCTGCATAAGAGTTCAATTTACGAATATTTACATGAAGAGGATGACCCGTACAGGGTTCTTTTGGGGCATTTACATGCTGGTTTTCTGCCTTGGGTTCTATATGTGCGTTTTGTTTAGGGTTTTTGACTCTGTTCTCAAGGAGTGGTCATGAAAAAAAAACCCTTAAATCTTTTTAAAAAATGAAATATTTACTACTGAATTTTAAGATTATGTCCATTGTTTTGCAATATGTAGTTACACCTTGAATTTCTTTCCAATAACAAAAGCTGTTTAAAGGTAGTTTTAAACTCCTCGGGGATAGGTAGAGATATGTTTGGCTTTTTTCCTTGTTTTTATAATGCGAGTCTCATGATCAGAACGCACGTGGGGCTTTTTTTCTTTACATCCTCCCCTGAAACACGGGTATCTGATCCAAACTGTGGGGCTCCCACGTAGGTCTGGAGGAGAGGCTGCCTTCCTCTGCGGACTCTGCTCTGCGGGTAGTGCGTCAGTACGGTCCGTCACACCTCTTTAATGGTTGGTTTATGAGACAGGAAAAAATCAGATTGTTTCCTCCACACCAAAGCATTTCACGGTGAAATGAAAATGGGAGGAGCGCTCTTTATCTGAATGGATTTTATGACTTCCTTTAGGAAACAGGCTCATGGTCAGAATCTGTTTATCAGTCTGTCTATATAGTCACAATTTATCCAGCGCCCATCAGTGTCCACTGTACATTAGAATATAGAACCAAATGAATGCTTAAAAATGGTAATCGGGGGTATTGTTTAGGCATTTGCCTGTTAGGTATTTTTGGTGAGCTTTTTGCAAGTGATGTGCATTGAGTGAAAAGTAAACAACAGTTCCCATTTCCAATGCTAATGTAAATTAAATGTAAAAAACAAAACAAAACAGGCATTCTGCCTGCCTCCTTTAGGCAAAAAGTGGTGGCATAGGGAAATAAGTAAGCAAGCATCTCTGTTTTATGAAGAAAATGAGGGTTGCTTTTGTTTGGGGGCAGGCCTGTTCCTCAGGATGGGGGATTGCATTTGGGTTTGTAAGTCTGCTAGAGACAAAGTTGATTCAGAGAGCTGTGTTGGGTTCTTGTCCTCAATCCTCTTCCTTCTCTGAGGTGATCTAGGGAAATGCAAAAAAGTGCAAAAGGAGGTAGTTGATTCGGGATGGTAAAGTTTGGTAGTGCTGAAAAGAGGAGGACAATTATGTCCAGATTAAACTCGTTGAAATGGCTTCCCCGTAGGTTGAGGCAAATGCCCACCTCCCAAGGTAGCAGTGGGAGATGCTCCGGTGGTAGCTGGGTACTCTGACTGCACCCACAGTGGTTGACGTTGTCTGCGTCCCCTGGACCAGCTCACTTAAACCCTGCTTTGTTTCAGGCAACTGCTTCACCGGCAGCTGAGACCATCTAATGGCTCTTTACATCCCCAAGGGAAAGTCTGTAGTTCTGCCACCTCCTCTGAACCAGCTCTGGTGCCTGTCATACCCTTTCAGAACCCTCAGTTCTCCTGTAGCCTGCACGGAAGGTTGTAGGCTATGTTTTCTGGACTAATGAGGCAAATTGGCTTTGGGGTCTGGGCTGTAAAGCCGATACAGGGCTTTACGGGTGTATGTATGTAAGTACAGCCAGTTCTACAGCGTGCAAGGGGCAAGTGGGAGAGGGGTATTTCTCCCATTCAGCAGACATAAACTCCCAGACAACATCACCTCATTTTCCTGTCAGTCATCGATGGTGTATTACAGTCAAAAGTAGTTAAAATACTACCAAAGTTAAAACTATTGGCTTTAATAAGACAGGTTTATAAGCGCAGAGGAAAAAATGCCCAGGATTGAAAATTGCTGGCAGCTTGGAGGTTTCTTTGGCCAGGTAGGGCGGTGAAACAGAGACACTAAGATTCTGTTGCGATGTGAACATGTTTTTAAAAAAAATGTCACTGGAAAAATACTGTTATCAAAGATTCTAGGATTTTTCTGTCCTTTTTGGTACCAAATATCTTTTCTATACAATGGTGAGTGTTACTAATGGATTTTTCACTTACTCCCAGCAAGTAATATGTAAAACACTGCAATATAAACCACAAAAACTGTATGTTTTAATTTCTGAGCCCGCTGTCCCTGTTATGCAGCTGTGCAGGCGCGAGGCAGCCTTTATGGGGCCGCTTCCTCAGCAGATGTGCTTTGCATTTCTGAATGCTTCGTGCGATTTTAATTTTAGAAGTAATTTCAAGGTTAGTAGGCTTTATGTCCAGCTGGCCACAGTTGCGCTTTCTTGTAGGTGTTGGCCTGAATGGCCTCATGTGTTTTCTTTTTCTGTTAAATTTCTCAGACAGCAAAGCCGCACACAAAGTTCTGCGCTTTAAATTATCTCACGAAGCACAATTTTATATACAACTATTGATATAATTTTTGACTTTTCTCTGAAGTACTAAATTTTGTTGTCTTTTTATGGTCACGTCAAGTGTAGATCTGTGTCTTACACCCAGTAAGCAGGGGTGCTGGTGGTTCATTATTGAGAGCAGAAATTAGTTTAATACACTCTTCTTTCCATGTCTGTTCATTCACTTGTTCAGTTTTGTATGAAAGCACCTCTTAGTAGAAGCATAGGACTCTGACAGATTTATTTTTTTTTTTAAATTCGTTTTTCCAAGGGAAGGAAGTAATTCAGTTACTATAACTAATGCACTGAGATGAAGTACCGACTTCAGCATCGTGGCCATTTGTCCTCTGAGAACTTATTAGGCCCTGTTAATGTGTTTTTCTTTGATTATGGTATCATGCAGGCGACTACTAGGAATAACAAGATGATGTCCCATCTGTCATAAATGTATGAATTCAGCATTTGAAGAAGGCCGACAATTTGATATGAGTGAAAACACGGGGGGAGGAGAGAAAGCAAAATTTTAAAGGATAGTTGGACTTAATAATTTTATTATTTCATACTTATTACATTGCAATCAGTTACTGCTGTATTTTTTGAATACTGTGAGGGAAAGTGGACAAAGAAAATCAATGGGTTTTGACTATGACTGAAGTATCACAGCTTCTTAATCCTGGTCAAAGTTGAATCTTTCTGTTCCAAAACAGGAGGAACGATATATACTGAAGCTCAAATTTAGGGAAACAGTGTATTAGGTAAAAGTAAGAAAAATGTTTGAAAGGGTTGATTACCTTCCTGGAAGCAGTGAAATAGTGATTTATGTGAGAAATACGATTTGTCGAGCAAACAGTTTTATCCAAATACCCCAAGACACAATTAAACATATCAGTACCCCTGAGGCACTTTTTCTTACAATATACAGTTAAAATATTAAAGGTGTTCAGAGATGTGAATGTCCTGGCTCACGTTTTTTCCAACAGTTTTTTTGGCAAAATAATAAATTGCGATTTTTAGTTGTAGTAGGTCTCTGTTGGTGAAATCAAAGATTTATCGACATTCAAAAGTTATAAAATCCGCTCTGAAGTCCTTTTCAAGAGGACTTTCTTTACTTCTACAATAGGATGTGTTAACTGCTCTCTTATGCCCCAGACTCCGCAGCTGTCCCCATAACCGATTCCCATTGGCCAGGTCTAGTTCGTTCTCCACTTGCTGCATTATCTGTGTCCTCCGAGGGTGCATCTACGTGAAAGTTTTCATTTCCATCAGGAAAGCACTCATGAAATTTCTCACCCATGCCTGTTCCTTGCCCATTGAATTGTATCTCAGAGTATTGGATCTCGATGTCTTTGGAATGAAACTGAACTGGAAGATGCAAGTCCGGTCCCTGTTGGGTGTTGAGGGTAAGAGCTAGGCCAAAGTGAAACTTATAGAGTCCATAGGGTGTTGGTGCTGGGCTCTCAGCAGCAGCTGGTTCACCCTCTGATGCCTCCTAGTGCCCTCCAATGTGGACGTAGCCTCAACCACAGCTCAGAAATCCCTGACGCTCTTGTTTGACAGGCACTGTAACTTTAAAGTTGTGAGCAGTTAAATATGGCCAAGAATAGTCTAAATATGGCCACTTAAAAGTTCTTAAAAGTGTTTATGCATCTTAATTTCATACATTTCAATACCACCTTCATGAGGTGGGTTGTAGCAGTGGCACACTTGTTTTATGTATGAGGTAGCCAAGGGAATTGGACGGGTCCTAGGTCATTCAGATAACAGAGGCAAAGCCGAAGCTGATAACATTACTATTCCGTCTTTCCTTTGTGTAGTGTATCCGATGGTATTATTGCCCAAAGCGGGAGGAAGCCATGAATATGCCAATGATGTGCTGCAGGAGGAAAAAACGAGGGAAAAGGAAATCTAAACTGGAGGGGCTGGACAACATGGAAAGTATTTCTAATAATTAGCTAACAAGTAGAGCATTTCAATTACTAGTTTTCAGGTGTGGCATGTTTGACAGTTGTTTTTAAAAGATAGCATCAGCATCCTGAAATGGTGATGACATGTTCTAATTGTTTGTTATCTCTCCGCCATGAATTACGCTAATAGCAGTGGGAGGCATTTTTCCAACATGATTAAAAGCTGCGTACCACACTGTTGTATCAAACTGATGGGTACCCCTAGCCTTTGCCTCTTCGGCTTTGGTAATGTTGGGGAGATTAAAGCATTTAATGTTGGTAAAATTAAAGCATTATGCTTTTGCCAGTGAAGGATTCAAGTTATAGAGGTCATTGATGGTTATTTGTTTGTTTGAGTCCAACTCCTTGGGGTATCTGTGCATTCTGCAAAACATTTTGATAAAATAGTTGCAATAGGTGATGTCTGCTCAGAAGAAACCCTCGGAAAGAGCAGCTCAATGGAAGGGAGTTGAGAAATTAGCAATCCAGATGTCTGTTCTGTGCAACAAAACGAGCTGGGAACCTTGTGGTTTGCAAAACATGGGGCTGCAGGAGAGGGAGAAGGAACCTTGTCTTACACTGGATCAGTGGGAACTGTGCTGGACTTGTTTCAGCTGGAAGTCTTGGTGTTGCACCTGGGCAGCACAAATGCACAATGCTATGTGTTGGAATCATATATAGAGTCTGTGTACTGTGGGTAAAAATAACGTCTAGTGGAAAGTTAAGAAAATCCTACTTTCTCATTTTTCTGCCTGCCTCAGCCTGCTGGTGGGTTGCTGGATGTCCTGCAAGGATGGGGTTTCAGTTGTTGAACATTGCTTCTATTTGTTCAGTAGTTTGGACATCATTCTGTTGTCCGGGTTACTACATAAGCATTAGAAAAATTATTATGCGAAGCAGAGAACGGACTGCTTGAAACATTTTGGTTTTTTTTTAACTTACTTCCGTTAGCTTTTAACTTGGTTAGACGCAGACAGATGAATCAAGTGACCTTCCCTGTCTATTGATCCCAAATTGAAATTGCATTGTGACAGTTTTAATGCATCCTCTTAGCAACGTTTACTTAGCCTCAGTCTCCCCCTCTCAGGCCCTGACTGCAGCGGAGCCACTGTTTGAGTGATCTGTTTTGTATCAGCTGTTTTGCTGAATGCTTTGTGCTGCATCTCAACTGCCCAGTCTTTGTGTGATGCCAAATTGAGCATGGGCTTTTTCTTGATCCCTTAGAAAAACACAAGCTGGGAAAAACTGGTATCTCAGCAGTGGTTGAAAAGAGAAATCTGTGGTATACATGTCTGGCATGCACAACGTCATTCCTTTCCATGTTCTTAGCCTGTCACTTGCTGAATATGCATATTTTTTTTATTTTTTTTTTTTAAATGAGGTTAATGTGAAACTGCGTAGGAACAGGCCTGCAAAGAATAGTCCAGCGTACAGTTACTTTTTAAAAAGTGATGAAATGGGTGTTAGAAGAGGCTTGTTTTGCGTGTTCCTTGTTACACCATGCTTAAAAGCTTGAGGTAATAAAGCTGCTCTCTTACTGGCATTAGAACTATTTTAGTATATTTACTCATTAACACAGCTCTGCACTGCTGGGCATTCTGCTCACATGGCTGTGTACAAATCAGTTTGTAATGGCACTCAAGGCATTTTGAGGAGGAACGGGGGGAAAAAAGGAAAGGAAATAACCTACTCTCCTAAATACGTTCCACAGCTGTCACCAGTACTAAATTGCTGCCAAGCTGGTATTTCATTGCAGCTTTTGGTGGGTGAGTTTTCTTGCCTCTTCATTGCTTACCTTACTTGCACAATTTACAAGTCCTTTGTGCCTTTATTTGGTTCACAGTTTATTTTTTTCAGACGCCCCTAGTTCTTCTGTTGCCTTTGCCCAATCTCCCTACAGTGCTGTCAGAAGGATTATTTCTGGTGTCGAGTCTTGCGCAAGGATAAAACTGGGTTTCTGTGAATCTGGGAAATCTTGGCAGCTCTCCCAGACTCTTCAACTTGATGCCTGCAGGTTCTTCAAGCACTATGTGCGGATCACTTCAGTAAAAGATGGATCTATTTCATTATATAGGAAGACAAATACATGAGTATGTGGGATGTGTTTTTGATTAAGCAGGTGAATTTTAAAAATTTATCAGGGAAGTATTTTTCCTGAGAGAAATTTCAGGATTTTGTTTCAATTTAATTATTTAAAAAATATTTGTATTACTTTTTAACTAAATGGAATGCTATTTAAAGATAGGCAAGATGCAGCTTTTGCCTTAAGAACGTGTAATTTGAAGCAAATCACCTGACAACATTACCGAGATGCACAAGAGAAACCAAAGTATTAATAATGTAAGGTGATGGAAGGCATGTGGTTTGCATTTTGAGCTCTGAAAAGACAACTGCTGTCCTGGAGAATGGCAGCCCGGCACTGTTCTTTGGAGTTCTGTTCTTGGTAAGTCTGTACAGTAGAAATTCATCTTCTGTGGTCTTCCTAGGGTTAAAATGAACGGCTGAAATGGTGGTTATAAGGAATTTGTGTATTGAAGTTGCAACAGCCTTTTGGGCTGGATACAAAGTGCCTTAACTTTCTTTTTAACGAAATGAAGGTGCTTCACATGTTAAGTAGTTTTAATAAATGTGTGAAGCAATCAAAGAGTTCGGCCGAATCATTCAGAAGATGCTGCTTCAGAAGGCATTTGGCTGATGCAGCTGTAAAACACAACTTGTTTTTTATAGCAGCTTCTCTACAGATTATTCTTCGATCTGTTTCATGGTTTTAAATAATATTATTAATGCAGTTAGCTAATAGAAGTGTAGGAAATTAAAGCTCTCTGCAAGGGAAAATATTCAATTGAAGTGTAAAGGGAAATTTGAAATTATATGGGAGTCAATCAAGCAGGCACTCTGGGAAAGATGCTGAAAACAACGGGCACCAAGGAGGTTTCTGCAGAGTTCCACAAGGTGTGGAAGGACTAAAGATAGGAGCAGTGACTTAAGTCTCCGGTCCAAGGGAACTATTGACATGGGCTCAAATTTAAACATGGGAGAAGCCTGGCTGATGTAACCGGGATCATAAATGGGACACTGAATTGGCACTCTCATTGTCGTTTAGGAGCAGAGGATGATAGTTGGGAAGACTCCCCTGACCCTGATGCAGGGCTCCGCATTTGCCAGTGTGGAGCTCTGAGCTTCCCACCAGCCTACTTCTCCAGTCTGTTGGGTCTCTCTCCCCACCAGTGTTTCTACTGGTCCTCCCAGCCTGGTATAACCTGCAGACCTGCAACAGATGCTCTCTGTCCCATCATCCAGGTGACTGATGAAGATGTGAAACCCTCTCTGTCCTAGAACCAAGCCCTGGGTAACACCACTCATTACCCAGGTTGCCCGTTAGTCTTCATCCCGTTCACTGTGACGCTTGGGAGCCTGCTGGGCCACTTGGCTCTCCACACACCCCCATCCAGGCCAGATTTGGCTTTCCTAGTTCCATCTCTGCATGCCTGGGTGGTGGTTCTGTGTTTTGTTAGCCATTTTGGTCTCTGTTTTTGCTTCCTTTACACTTTCTGTGCTTAAGTGGGGCCAGGAGTTTCCTGTGCAGCCCAGCTGCCTTCTTGCCATGCCCATGTGTTTCCTCTGGGGTTGTGAGCAGTTTGTCCCTGAAGATCAGTGAGCTCTCCTCCTCTCAGTTGCCTGCAAGGGCAGCCCGTCCATGCTCAGGTTTCTTCTCCTGTAGTTCAGTGTCTTGATTATGACGAATACCTTCCCAAGGATCTTAAATTCTACCATCTGAGGGGCGCTTCAGCTATCAAATCCCTGAACAAATTTTCCTTATTTATGAGTAGCAAATGCTCTCCTGCTGGGTCATCCAGCAGTGGTGTCAAGTTGTCCGCATCCCACTTTGGTGCTCGCTGCTCTGAGAAACAGCGATGTTGTAGGATGGAGTAAGGTTATAGTGGTAGCTGCAAGTGCTGATAACTTCAGCTACAACCTTTTCTGCCCTGACACGCTGCTGTTGCTCCTTGATATATTGTACTGCACTACCGAACAAGGGGTGAAGCCATCTGATGAAATATCCTGTACTGCGTAGTCCACAATAACAAGGTTGGCCTGGGTGTTGCAGGGGCCATGTCTGAGTCCAGAAGAGCTAAAACCTGGTGAGTTTCTGTAAGAAACCCAATTATGGGACCATAAAAATAGTTTGGATTTTGCAATGAATGTGAAATTACTATTGCAGTCTATTGATCAGGAGGGGGATGATGGAGAATGCTTAACTGGGATCTGTGGCTATTACGGTGCGGAAATGATAATTAAGAAGATACTCTTGAGTACTTGTCTTTCTGTGATCTGTATTTTCAATGCCAAAATACCTAAGTTCCTAGCTCTGGGAGTCTTGCAGAGTCCTGAAAAGATACGGGTATTGAAGTAAAAAGTCTTGATTTTAGTATCAAAGGAAGCAGCATCATGTAATTGAAATGTAATTAAATTGGTGATTGTATTTACACTAGTACTCGTTGGGGGAGTGAAGCTTTCCCAGTTGACGGGATGGGCGGTATCTGAGAGAAGAGACAAAACGTGAATGGGAGCTTCAGGAAGGGTGGAAGATGCGATGGAGCAGCAGCAGGCACACCAGCATGCAGGAGGGGAAGTAGGACGTTGTCCATGCAGTGGTCATTGGTGCCAAGATGTACACCTGTGTCTTTGTGGTACTGTGGACGGCAGTGTTTCACGTGAAACAACGAAGTGTTTCATAGTTCTGCCCACATATTTCTATTACGTTGTGCACGTCTGATAAAAGCGAATGGTTTGTTCTTCCAGCATTGTCAGTAGTTACCTGGGAAGTAGAAATGAAAAAATGAGAGTTCTGCCCATTCAAGACCTATGTGTGAGATGATGGTTTGGTTGACAAGGTTTTTTAGAATTTAAAATCAAGTTGTTCTTGATGATAGACCTCTTGATGGAGCCGAGACATTCTTGGTATGTCTGCCTGAAGGTTTGGTTCTTCAGATAGAACGTTTTCTGGTTTAGTCAGGTTTTTTCTGTGCAGTTTTCTCCTTGTCTGTTGAGACACGAGTCTGCATAGTCTGATGGTGCGTTAGGTGGAGATGCTGCAGCTCTCAGCAAAAGCTGAGAGTCCTGAGCTCTTTCGAGTGAAAATCTGAGCCATTTTAGTTAGTTTCTGTAATTAATAAGTGAGTAAAGGTATTCGGCCACACAGATTCCCATGTGGAAAAATGTCATTGGGTTGCTTAAGCTTGGCAAATAGTTAAGAATCCAGAAAGACTCAGGGTAGCCTGAGCTTTAGGGTTTTGTTACTAATTGTGCTTCCTGTAATACTCTGTGGTAATTGGGGTCCAGCTGCTCAGAATATTACTGTTAGATTTACTGGATGGATTGCTTTAATAGGATTTGGAGAACAGCTATTTGTACGTTACAGCTTGTGCTGTTAACTTGCCAACCTTTTAATGCAATAATCCCAGAGATTTATCCTAGCTTTATAGTAGTAATACAGGAAGACGTACACGACTTACCACAAAAAAAGTTTAAGTCTTTGTATAATACAAAGCAAGAGTTGTTTATGTTTGTTAGTATCTTTGTAAAATGATGTGATACATGTTATGAGAGGGAGGAAATGCATTGATGGAAAGGGGACGACGACCTTAGTGAGAGTTAGGGAAAAGTTTCCGTTGCCATACAGAGTTTGTCACCACATCTTCCCACTGGCACTGGTGGAACCCAGCCGGCTCAGAATGTGGTTACCACGTGAACCGGCTTCAGTCTTTCATTGCACAACATGGATGATAATTGCGGAACAACTTCTGAAATGAACTTTGTCTTTTCTGTCTGTCTTTTTCTTTTTATGATTGAGAACAGTATAAATTAACTCTGCTTGTTAATGAAATAAAGTAGAAAATCAGGTCTGGATATATTTTTTGATAAATAATATAAGGTGGGTTTTTTACTTGGTAAATGTTTGCTTTACAAAGAAATGAAAGTACTATTTGCTGCTGCTATGTCCTCTTACGAGGTCATATTTTATCCTCAGTTTTCACCCTTCCCCTTCCCTTGCCACTTCCATTACAATGGAGATTTGGTCTGCTTGCTCGACAGTGATGTGTCCTTTAATATTTCCCATTAGTTTTCAGTAGTTACCTTTGCCTGCATGTCAGCCTTCAGTTTAATGGCCTTTTTTGTGTGTGTTCATTTTCTTTTGTTTCCCATCGTGGTTTTGTTTATTTCTTTTGTGTTTTTTTTTCTGTTTTCTTTTTTTAAACCGTGGTGATGTTTGCCCTACATATTCCCCAATGTTTGCACATGACAAGATGTTGCCATCCCAACATTACCTCCCACTTCACTGACCAGTGCCACTAATGACCATCTAGCACCAGCTACAACGGGACCATTGCCTTCAGCCCCGCGGGATGTCGTGGCCACCCTCGTCTCCACTCGCTTCATCAGACTGACGTGGCGGACACCTGTATCAGACCCTCAAGGAGACAACCTCACCTATTCAATCTTCTACACCAAGGAAGGTATAAACAGGTAAAGATCTTGGCGTGTAAAATGGGAGCAAAAAACCTTATATAAATCTTAAGTCTTTAAATGCTCAAAGTCTTGCAGGCTGCGGAGTCCGAGGGGTCGCGTTCCCTTCCCTCCTGCACCCCGATTAGAGGATTTATTTGCTTCATTGCTGCATATACGTATTCTTATGGGCAATGCTCATGCGTGTTTTTGATTGACTGCAAACAGTTGCTACCTGCTTTCAGCAGACTGCTTAGAAACGAAGAGCAAGCGTAGCCTGTAACACCTCTTTGGGAGCACCGCCACTGCTATAGATGCCATCCACCACAGGCACAGAGACATCCTCCAGATAATCCATGTGCTCTTGAGAGCGAGCAGTCACTTCAGGCTTTAAAATGCTGTAAATACAGTCTCATGCTAGAGAGAACCATGTGGTGGGTGCCAGTTAAGTGTTGATGCTCTTCCAGTAATCCCTGTAAATAGAAATGTTCATGATTGTGAAGCGTTCATGAAGTTTTGACCTATTATCCCCACAGTTTAGTTCTGTCTACTCCTGTTTCTTCCTGGTGGGATCTACTGCTCAGAATTACAGTTTCAAATTGTGGTAAATTTGAAGAAGTTGGAGCTAACAATCATTTTGAGCAATGCTTAATTGCAAATTAGCTTGATTAGCAAATTTATTACTCAAGAGAAAATGATCTGTCTACTTACTGACTAGAGCGTGAGACTCAAAGTTAAAGAAGTCATTTGAAGAGAATATAAAAAGCACAACTACTTATGATGAATTGCCACTCTTTCTCAGTTCTGTGGATAGACATCTCATCCAGGCTCATGACAATTAATTGAGGCAATTAGTAAAATTTTCTTTGCCTCACAAATGTTTTTCTACTACTTCCTTACTTTGGTTATATTAATTCTTACTGAAGATATTTTAAGTGAGACAGGAAAAAAGGTGGGATCTTGCTTGGTGCCTCTCCTCCTTCACCTTCCTGGTTGTAACAGCTCTACCCGCTGGGTTTTTACAAAGTAACTTGCTGGAGATGGCTTCGTGCCTCTCCCTGTACTGCTTTTGAGGAACGAAAACGCACCCCCTTCCACTACACAGAAGACTATAGAAATCTCAAAAGTAGTCCTCTGGGGCCAAAAAGCCTGTGCAGAACAAAAAGGCAAGAGGCATTTTGTAATTTGTGGTGAACAAATTAGGAAATTACAGGACAATCTGCAGGAACTGCTCTTTCTTGCCGAGTAACCTTCCGGTTAGTGGTGTCCCCAGGAAGTTTACACAGCAAATCTCTTAAGGTGGTGCATATATGTAAGCAGGTGGCTTCATTGACTTCAGTGAGATCTGTGTTTGCTCAAGCGCCCTTCTGGATCAGGGTTCAGCATAGACTCTGAAAGCCTTGTACTAGCATGTAGTCACTATTTCCTCAACTTTAACACTCCCTTGATTTTTTCAAAGCTTTTTTTTTGTTATGCCTCATAAAGACAGTTGGTATCACACATTTCACAGATTGGTGTGAAAATACTGTGAAATCCAACCATTGAACCTGGCTTTAGAAAATGAGATCAATAAAATTTAAAAAAAAAAAAAAAAGAAAGAAAAAAGCACCCTGTTTACCATTTTTATGTTATGTGGTACTTTTTGACCAGTTGGTTGGGCCTTGCTGAAGCATTGGTGGGTTATTGAATAAAAAAATAGATGAAATAACAACTAAGCAGTCAGAAATGAGAAAATTTTGAAGTCAAGCTTGGCCGTGCAATCCTCCTGTCTTTCTCAGCATTATAAAACGCTGCTTAAATGATCACTTTGTAGCCTTGAATTATACATGATCATGTGTCTTTGCGGTGGTTTTAAGTGTGTACGTACCATCTCCTCGTACTATTATTTTTTGCCTATATGTACCATTTTCATTGCATGCATTACTGGGTCCTTTTACCTAAGTGTTGTCTCTTCCTCGCTTCTATTTGAGCAGCGATCAAACGAGGGATTTGATTTATTTAGCTTTTGAATCAGGCTTGTGAAAAATGAAAAAAATACATGTTACATGGAATGGCTTAGCTAGATATTCTGACATCTCTAAACCATCTTTAAAGGGCTGGAGAGAGTCATCCTCGTATTGTGAATTATAGGAGCACTTAAATTTCTCTGCAGCGTACAAGGCGTGTGGTTCCCAAGGTATCAACTGCCTCAGCCACTGCTGATTTATGTTCCTTTTTATTTTTATCCGCTCAGTGAAAGGAGATACACACAGAAACATGGCAAGTTTTTCCCTAACTTTGCTCTTTGAACTTCTTGAGAGGACCCCAAGATGAGCAGAACGTGATTTCTGCCCCCTGTGATCACGGGGCACTCCTGCGAAAGGCTCCTCTGTGTGTTCCCTTTCTGCCGCAGCAGCTTCAGCTGCCGTGGGGTATCCTCTGCCCCCACCCCCAGAGGAATTAAATATTTCACCTTTCAATCTTGGCATGTGCTTGCAGAACAATGTTGGCCCCTAAGTTGAATGTTGCAGAAAATTTGTAAGCAGAAATCACAGAATTACAGACACAAAAAAACCCCAAAAAAACCAAAAAAACCCCACCCAACAACAAATGCCACCAAAAGTTGTAGTGGTTGTTTTTATCACTTCTGAAACGATTAAAGCTGTTTCTGAAAGCACGCGGTGTCTGCTGAGGAGGAGTGAGAATCATGATCAGTAGGACTTGGAGGTTACTCTCTAACAGAGAAGCTGAAACTCTCCGAGGAAGAGTGTTTCAAAGCATGGAAATCAGCTGAGAAGATTGGAATTGGCGGAATGTCACCAAGTGGTGGTGTGTCTTCATGTTGGCTTGATGATGTCAAAGAGAGGCTTTTATTGAGGCAATTGCGTACAAATTACGTGGCTCTGTTGTCACACCTCTACAGGAACTGAAGTAATCTGATCAGCTAGAAGTTACTGTCTTCCTTATAGATTGCATACTTACACCGTTATTTCACCCTTGTAGGTATTCCAAATCACAGACAGTTCCTCCAGAAAGGGAGTGGGAATTCAAACATGTTAGGGGAGCAAAGGGAGGTTTAACTCCATGAAACTTTAGGCAAGCACTCAGGCAGAAGAACTCCAAACTTCCAAGATTTTGGACAAAAAGAAAAGGGATAGCTAGCACGTTGCTGGTGCAAGATGCTAAATCACATGTGTGAGATACTCAAATTATGTGAAACCCACGGTTCGGCAGCGTGTGCTTCCAGTGCAGCAAATGGAGTTTAATTGTGTGTAATCACACTGTCAAAATATCTCTCGGAGCTCACTGCCAGGCTCGATGGCTGACGTGGCTGGCACAGGCGATACTTACTACTTAATAATTCCCTCAAGGTTGTTTTGTGTTGTAAGTGTAACTTTAAACTGTGCATTTCCAGATGAAGAGTTGTGTCTGGTTTTGAACCGTAGGCTTTTTCCCTGCGGTACTTGATAGGTATTTGAAACCTTAACTCTGGTTTACAAAGCTCTTTAATTGGGGATTAAACTGGAATGAGTTAGAACAGTTGTAATGTTCTGGAGGGTAATACAGTTATTCATATAGACCATCTGTTTGTTACCTGCTATGCCTACCTAAACTCATCAGAGCTCATAAAAGATGCTCAAGGCTCCCCAAGAAAGGGCATAAATGAGAGATTCATGTAGCACTTAATTAGATTAATCTCAGTGTATTTTTAACATACTGTTGTGAGGGAAGGCTGTGGTTATTACTGAAAATTGCAATACTTTGATGTGTCTATTTATTTTTTGATAAATATTGTTTTCCATTAAAATAATTTGAATTTTTTTGGGTAATAGTAAATGATAAGCTTGAATTGCTGATTTTCTTTTTTCTAGCTAAAATCAGCGAGTGCATGTTATTGAGGCAGAAGATGCAAGATATTTTGCATGTCAATGGCAGGCGAATGTTATTCCACAGCTGTGAATCAGCTGGCATATATTCTGGGTTTTCAGATACCATCATTGTATCAAAGACACATCTTAAAGGAAACTATCCATTTGAAAATGCATTTTCCAGCAAACATTTTGCACCCTAGAACTGGAAAAGTTAGAGAGGGAAAATATTTATCTTTTCTCCTGCTCCCCCTCATGCTGCGGTGGGTATGGTATTTCTTCAGTATGTGTCTCACTTCTCTGTCAGCTTATTTCTTGCAAAAAGTATAAACATTAGAAGAAGAAAAATCCCCTGTAAAGATTTTTAATTCAAATATGCTATAATGATGCTGCTCGTTTAACAATAGAAAATTTTGAAAAGGTCTGAGATAAATTAAGCTGCTTATGCGATGCCATTTTAGCTCAACTTTCATGAAGGAGAATATTCTAGAAAATATATTTAAATAGATCTTTAGTTACAGTAAGGGTATTGTTCTCCTCTGTAGATACAGTCTAATAGTGAAGAAATCAGCAGGGATTTCAAAATGTTTTCAACCAAGTTACGCTAAATCAACTGTACTAGTTGATTTAAAAAGAAATACATTAAAACTGGGGATTTTGGCATCATATTTCCGTGATATAAACTAAAGCGTAATGGCTAGAAGGTAGGAAAGGGGGAGGCTGTGGAATAATTTTGCCTAGGCTTCTGCATTAAAAATGATTTAATAGCAGCTAATCATCGGGATGAGAATTGCCTGCCCTCTGCTGTAGAGCTAAACAAAGTCTAGCAGACAAAAGGGGAAGAATTGTATTCAGAGCAGTTGCATTTTCCCTTTATTTTCTCAGCAGGGAAGTGTTTTGATTTCTTCTTTTATAATACTGCTTTTATTTGTATTTACAGGGAGCCGGTAGCTCCTTTTCAAGGAAGGACAGTGCGTAGATGTCGTTACCCAAACGTAGCTCTGTGAAGATTCACATGACAACAGCAATGTGTTGGAAATAAAGCCTCTAGTTAGTTAATGATTAATCTTCTAATCTGCCCCTCAATCCTGAGCTTGATAAGAACCCGTTGAGTTTCCTGGACTGTGCTCGGCGCAAGACCATGCTTCCCGGGGGGGAGCAGCAGGCTCCCCCATGCCTGGGAGCTGCCAACAGAGGGTCCCTAAAGGCGAGGCAACGCTCCATCCAGTTGCCTCCGGACACGGAGTGTATTCTCCCCTCTGGATTATGGCTTTCAGCTTTCAAAATGTCGGCCTTTGTGCTGAGCCCATGTAAATGCTCCTTCCCACACAGCACCCTCACTCTTTGGGCTCTGGCAGACAAACTGGGGGGGAGCCAGTAGCCCGGAGCTGTCTCCTCAGCCATGCCGGAGGTGGGCGTCTTCGCACTGGTCTGAGAGGAGCCCAGCGCACAGTACGAGTGTAAGCACTGCCAAGGGATGGCTGCTTGCATGTCAGGCTGGGCGAGAGTGGCGCAGACCCAGGCAGGCACTGCATTTTGTTGACTCCACTACTTGTGGGTAGCATGAATGCCACAGCTGCCTGCCTGGGTGGGTTGGAGCCCGGGGGTGTTTTTAAAAAGTCTAAATATTAGGGAGGAACCAAGTAAAGTTTGGAGGTAGAAGAATCCATTAAAACAGCTTCTTTGAAAAACACAAAAAGCAGCCCCGCAATATTAACAAAAATGCCTTAAATCTTGCCAGAATCTGTGTATGCTGCTTAAATATTTTTTCTTCTGGCTTCAGAGTAGCAGGAGAAACTGTCACTATGAATTATCGCACGCTGCTACAGAATAACAGAGAAACTACTTGGAATTTTGTGATGTTGTGTATTACTACTTACTTTCTTTCAGTGCACATTCTTTTTCAAAGAGAAATTACAAAATTAGAAGATGTTTGTCACCAGCAATTCTGGCATATTACTGTTTTATTGTGTAGTCAGAGCGATGCAAATAACCACATCATTAACACATTAGATATATTCAGATGGGATACATCTTGGTAGCAAGTATTCTTTTACTCACCCCTCAAAAGCCCTTTTACTAATCAATGATTGTTTCTGCGCCCAAACCTTTCATTTCCTAAAGGGAACGTGTTGAAAATACAAGTCGTCCTGGAGAGACACAAGTGACGATCCAAAACCTGATGCCTGAAACTGTTTATGTCTTTCGAGTTGTGGCTCAGAACAAGCATGGTCCCGGAGAGAGCTCGGTACCGCTGAAGGTGGCAACTCAGCCTGAGGGTAAGCTGTGAATATTTTGAGTCGTCTTTACTTTGGGATCAGGGGTTCTTTTGTTTGTTTTCTCCATTCACAACCTTTCACAGAGTAAGTTGACACTCTTAAAAGTTGCACTCACAGGCCATAGTTTCAAAGTCATTTTCCAAGTTACCATGTTGCTATGCTTATATGATTTATTCTCACCCTTAAGAAGAACAGATAAGACATTAGGTTAGACTACATTAGACATTAGGAAAAATTTCTTCCCCACAAGGGCTGTCAAGCACTGGAAGGGGCTGCCCAGGGCAGTGGTCGAGTCCCCATCCCTGGGGGTATTTAAAAGCCGGGAGGACGAGGTGCTGAGGGCCAGGGTTTAGTGGTGGGATGGCAAGGTTAGGGGAATGGCTGGGCTTGGTGATCTTAAAGGTCTTTTCCAACCTAAATGATTCTGTGATTCTATGATTCCTTGTTAAATTCTCTAAAGTTTCTGTTATAAAAGAAATACTTTTAAATTGTCGTTAACTGAAAGAGGAAAAAAAGAAAACTTTCAGAAAATGCAAAGCGTGTGATTTGTTAAGATCATTCAGGAAAAAAGGAACCTGACCCAGGCAGGAGGATCTCCTTCAGAGGTTTGGTCCCACCTTTACACCCCCCAGTGTATCCCTGTGAAATGTGAAAAAACATACATCTTTTAACTGGAGACGATTAATAGTGAAGGTGATGCTAAAATAATTGGCTGTGGAGAATGTTAGTGGTTGGCTGGGTGACTATCGGAGTTCCATGCTTACATTTCAGTTCAGCTTCCTGGTCCAGCACCCAATATCCGAGCGTACGCCAGTTCCCCCACCTCCGTCACTGTCACCTGGGAGACGCCGCTGTCAGGCAATGGTGAAATCCAGAACTACAAGCTCTATTACATGGAGAAGGGACAGGACACTGAACAGGTACAGAGCCTGGCTCTTCCAGCATGATAACAATGCCATTAACGGCCTGTTCTCTTTTATTATGTATTTACCTTGGATTCCTAGAAACACCTTGCAAAGTGTTCACTTTTCTGATACACTAAGCCCTTAGCCTAAAACACAGAAACATTGAAAAATAAAAACCCAGCACAAAATGTATATGCCCTAGAATTAAAGCAATATTCTTTGTGATCGCTTATTTAGGTATTCATCAGCATCAAGAAGCATTTGGGGATGTTCCTCATATCACAAGAGGAAAACTCAAGTAACAGCTATGTCAGCTTGGGAGAGCATAAAGGATGCTTGGATAGCTTTTATAGGTTGGCCAGTTTTATTTTAGTAAATAGGCTAATTACTGATTTTTACATCATCCTTAATCTGAACCGTGCTTGCTTCTTGAGTTCTTTGATCCAGTGATTGGTATTTTGATAGTGATGTCTAATTGATTACATTTTCTTATGATTCTTTTGGAAGAATCCAGAATGTTCTGTGCAAGTACAGGTTGCCACCTGAGAACAGTCATAGCTTTGGGAGGATTAATCCTAGTCATTTGACTTCCCATCTGATTGCACATGTATATGACTCCAGCTTTAAAAGAAGCTAAGGGAAGAGCACTTTTGTTAGCATTTACAGTACCTTTTGACAGATGTTTTTAAATAGGAATGTTGCATTCCTCAGGTAAAACTACCTTTTTCTCCTTCTGCATCCTGCCATTCAAAATACAGTCATAATTTTCACTAATGGGCAGGTTTGTCAGATCCCTTTTCATTTACAGAACCAGGGTCCATGTTACGATTTAAATCAAGTAGAGTTTTCTCTTGCGAGCTCCCTGTTAGCATACTTACAAGTGCTGGCTGTATATAAACAGAGGGTTTGATCTGCAGGTGCTGCAGAAAGGTGTCATCTCTGCTTTTGACTTTATTACTGTACCGAAAGTCTAAGGCATTTCTAATAGTTGCAGACCTGCTTCTGACCTTGGCTTGGATGTGTGTTTGTTTATGAACAGGACGTCGATGTAGGAGGACTCTCCTACACCATTAACGGATTAAAAAAATACACAGAGTATAGTTTCCGAGTGGTAGCTTACAATAAACACGGTCCCGGAGTCTCAACCCAAGATGTCGTTGTACGAACACTGTCAGATGGTAAGCTGCTTTATTCCATTTTTATTTTTTTTTCAGGAACTAGGTGGTAATTTCCTTTAGGTGAATTTTTAACCAGAAGGTCTTTTACGGGTTTTGTTCATTGTTGCCCTATTTTATTAATAATGTAGTTGTTGCATATGGCCACGTGTGCTGAAAGTTCCCCCGGAGGCTTTCCAAATTAAGGGAAGGAAAATTACTGTACCTGATTCTGATTACAAAACAACAGTGTCCTTCATCTCAACATCAGTAGTTTATTTCACAGGTTATTGAGCCTACAAGTATTAAGAGTGGACAGAAACACAATTCTATATTGAAGAAAACAACTCAAAATTATTTTTTAGCTTCTATAATATTTTTGCAGAGGAGCAGACTTGTGCTGGTTTTATTTTAATTGTGGTCATATGGGAAAATGCTGTGTGTCTGTCTTTGGACTCCAGCACAGATCCTATTAAATCAATTGCACATACTAATGAAAGCAGGAAGTGGTAACGGTGTTTTCTATAAGGCAAATAAAGAGGGAATGTGAGTAAAGCAAGATGTATGAACAGTTGCCGAATGGTCAGAGTTAATGTTGACTTCATATATAAGAACAGTCAGACCAAAAGTGAGCCTAGCCTGGAATCCTCTCTCCAAGGGTGACCAAAAGCAGAATAGAAGAGCAGAGAGGAATTCTCTCTGTGTCCAAAAGTTTGGTTTTTTCTGGGACTTCTTGACTCTACAGTGGTTTCTGTGTATTTACCAATTCAGTTTCTCTTCCATGAAACCCTGTCTGCATCCTATTTAACCCATGTCAGCTTTTATCATCCACAACATCAAGGGGACAAAGATTCTACAAATAAATTTTCTGTGACAAATCACCCCATGTTGGCTGTTTTGAACCCGCCGTGCGTTAGCATCATTTGTTGCGTATAGTTGCACTGTCTGAAAAAGTGAATAATGAGTGTCCTCCAGCGTGCTCTGTCCCACTCCTCGTTTTATCGACCTTTGCTGTATTCTCCCTCATTCATCTCTTCTCCAGACTCAAAACTCACAGAGCTGGTTACCTGTTTCTTTTGTAGAAGCTGCTTCAACCTTCAGTGCCCTTTCCTGAACTTTTCTCTATGTTTCTTTTCTTCTACATGCTTTTAAAAATAGAGGTAGAGGGGACCAAAATTGTATCAGAGATGCAAGTGTGTAATTGCTAGCATTTGACTGGATTTTTTTGGCTCATTCTGAGTACTGAGGTGACATTTTTGGAGTAGACCGGTCTTGGTGGAATTGGTCTGCTTGGAGGCATCATTTTGCATGTAGAGGCAGGATCATTTTTCCCACGCATGTAACTTTATCTACCGTGAATTTTGTCTGTTGCTTTAAAGTCCAGCCACAAAATGTCTGGAGGTTTTCCTGCAGTTCTTTGCCATCAGATCTTGTCTGTACTGACATTTGTCACCTCACTGTTCATCCCCCTTTCGTCACTTACAAACCTGTTGAGGACAGGGGTCTTGGCACATACCACAGGTGAGCTCCACAGGTCATCTCCCACCATAGACATTCCTACCTTCTCTTGTCTTTCTTTTAACCAGTTGTTCGCTCAGGCCCTGGCTTCCCCTCATTGCTTCGTTTCTTGAGAGCTCACCAGCAGGTTTGCAACACAGGATTTTCCTTTAAAAAGTGAAAAATCCATATTATTCCCCCATGTATCGATGAATTTCAAACTTTATTTTAGCTTCGGTTTATTTGCCTAGTACAGGTTTCTAACTTATTACTTGAAGTTTCCAGCAGTTTCTCAAACCAGAACCCTTTTGAAATACTGGCATCAAATTTCCCATCTCCCAGTATCAAGGTAGCCTGTGAGAGGTTACAGCCTGCTGCAAGTCATGCAACCGTTCCCAAGTTCCTTCATGAATGGCATCAACCCCAGCAACATGCTGCTGCTCGTTGTGCCTGACTCTTCCATGATCCCTTTTACTGACATTTCGGTTTGAGACATCCCGTAAGTCCCGTGTACAGGGTGTCATGGAAACCTCTCCTACCGTTCGCTCAGTACAAATGCAGAGAAGTTAGTTGTGTGGCTTTACCTTTTTCTGTCATTCCCTAACCATCTGCTAAATCTACAATTTCTCTAAAGGGCTTCCAGCTTCTTATTTGCTTGAAGAAGAATTTATCATTAGTTGTAACATCATTTTCAAGTTTTCCCAGAGTTCTTTCTGGCCCACCTTACATTTTGACATTTAACCTGTTGAAATTTATTTTCTACAGCTTTCTGAAGGAGGCCGTCTTGCTTCTTAGAATCTTATAACCCTGCTGCTTAACCGTGCTGTTCTCCCCTTCAATCTCTCAAATCTTTCCGCATGAAAGATGCACATTTTCTTCTTCTGTTTGCTTATTGTGGTGCCTGTAAGCAATCTCTGTGTTTCCTGCAGGGATTTCATTCTAAGCTGCCTTTAGCTTCTATTTAACAAGCTTCTGCGGTTTTATGTAGGTGTTTGCTTCTAATCTAAGTATGTTACGGTGGTTTGTTGCAGGATAAGGCTTTGGGTATTACAATCTGAACCAAGGTTTATGTGCTGCTTGTAAGGATTGCTTCTCTTCTCATGGTCTTCCTGATCTAGAGGAAGCAATCGTGCATCACAACTAGAAATGTAATCTCTGTCTCACACCCTGATCGAGGGCATTTCCTTGACCAACTCGTCCTTGCCGTCTCTGAACCGCCAGCATGTGGTGGTCCTCCCTCCTGGACGGTCACTGTACAACATACCAAACCAGGCTGCACCTTTCCCATTGAAGCGTGGGGTATCAGCCCATAGGAAATCCATTTTATTGTTGGCCTGGTTAAGCTCCTAATCTGATGAGAGTCTAAGCTTGCTTTGACATAAAAAAAACTATGCACATGGGGAGATCTGTGTATATTAATATATTTGTATGCATGTACCCTTTCCTATGTCCTACCGATTGTCTTTCTCTTGCCAAGTTTGCAATATATGCATTAGTTATTAATCCCTCCTTGTGAAACCCATGGTTATTTTTAGGTTGTTCTGAATGTAGGCACCAACTGCATAAGACAAAAGTGCGGGGGGAAGCTTGGCTTTATTTCATTTCCTCCTCTTCACCTGTGTTCTTGCTTGTTGAAGGACATAGCACTTAATCCCTAGGTCTGGTGATTTCTGACTCAGTTCAGCTGTCAAGAAAGAAGGGAAAACAAATACATCATTTTCTCCAGTTCTGTTGTGGGACAGTGGGATGGGTATTTATTTAAGCACACCCCAGTGTACCTTCCACTTATCGCAGGGCCACTTTCACTCTATGCACTCAGGAGTGTTTTCTTAGGTATTGCCGTGGCTGGTTATTTGGAAAATAGATTATTCGGGCCAGAGCAATCTTTAGCCCTGTTGTGCTAATTCCCTGTCCTTGTGCTTTGCTGGAGCTTCACCTTCCTGCCAGGGAGCCTTTATCAGTGCCTTTGAGATAACATTTGTGAGTTGACGTACTGCCACAAGGATTTTGTCAGTATCACGTTCTCTCTTATGTTGCCTTTTTGTCTAATGGACTCTCACTGTCATGACCAGCAAGTTGCTACAGGTAGGAAAGAACTAACAAAGAACAGAGGTTTAAAAGCAGAAGTTGTCATTGTGATGCGCATCACCTCCTTGGGAACACTATTACAGAAAATCATGAGGATAAAAGCCATGGCTAGAATTTCAAATGTGGGCTCCCAGAATCCAGCATGTAAATTAAAGATTTGATTTTGAAAAGTACTGAATGCAGTCACTTTTATTAGAGTTTATGGAATACCTTTAACTAGAAGACATTTTTTATTTGGATAAGTGTGATAAGTAAAGACCTGAATAAAAAGTGAATTTGTTCTTTGGGTTGAAAATACATAAACCTCCTTAGGTAATCACTGTATGTCTTAAAGGACCTCCGGTAGGACTTTGTAGTGTACTTTATGTAGTGTCTCTAACTGGAATGGTTTGTGCTTCCATAATGAATGATAGTAGAGAGTAGTTGTGTAAGGAAATACAGTATTTGATACAGTATATGGAAATATTGGAGTTGTAATTCCTTTAATGTTTCTAGTCCCCAGTGCTCCACCACAGAATCTAACGCTGGAAGTACGGAATTCCAAGGTAAGATGTGGAGAATTCCTTGTTGGTAGTGGGTAAAAAAAAAGGTTGGTGGGTCTTAGATCGACCACAATTCAGAGCTGCTTTGAGTTTCTTTTCTACCATGCCGCTTTTCAGCTGTTTGCATAAGAGTTGCCCAACAGCAGAATGTCTGAACATGGGGCTTGAAGCATTACAAACTCCAGTCTGGTTGTGGATTGCACATAATGGAATGCAGTGAAGACAGTGGCAACGCACCGAAGCGTGGAGGCTAATTATGAAAGAGGTTTAATTGGGGCACTAAAGCCCGAAGCACCAGAGCTCAAATCTGTTCATGTTGATTAACTGTTGTTTGCAGTGTGTGTGCGTACACGTGCACGTTCATAGTGTCCTGGGCACTTTAAAGAGAAAATCAGATACGTAGTCATTACGACTTTAGTGATTATGATTGGAGATTTTTTAAAAAGCCTTTTCTAAACTCTTCTCCAAATACCTTTTTCTACTGCCTGTATGATTAAAAATAAATAACTTCCTGCACATAAACTGCAGTTCAGATAACTTGTGCCCTTTAGAGAAAATAACGGTTCTTAAAGATAGATCCTCAAGTAAACCGTATCTTAAGATAACACAAAGAAAATGAAAGGGAAACCCAAGGGGCCATTTGTGAAATTGGAATCAGAAGCTCCCATCGGATTCACATGCTTTGAGGTGCATTTCTACAGGCACATGTATGACCTGGGCTGCGGCTGGATCAGAGGTTTCTTACTTTTTACAGATAGCCTGTGTTTTACTGTATGAAAATGCAGCGTTTCCTGTGTGCATGCTTTTTATCTTGTATTTCATGAATTATTAGCACTAGAGTAGTTTTTCTGGCTGCGTGGGAGGCCAATGGCTTTGTAATGACCTTCTGCCTTCCGCAGAGCATCATGCTGCACTGGCAGCCTCCTCCCGCAGGGACACACAGTGGACAAATCACCGGCTACAAAATTCGCTACCGTAAAGTGTCCCGCAAGAGTGATGTGACAGAGAGCATTGGCGGGACCCAACTTTTTCAGCTAATTGAAGGTGAGCTACTGTTTGCAAGCATTTGGTATCAGAAGAGGGGGGTTTAGGGGCTTTTAGTGGGCTCAGAGCCTGTTTATGTAGCGTACTTGCCTTGGAAGAAAAAATGACAACACCTCAAATGAGTGTAGGTAATGAGGGAGCGTGGGCTGGCTAGTGGTAACCGAAGTCTCGTGACCTGTTTTCTAGCCCTAATTTTGCCGTTGATTTGCTGAATGGACTGGATGAATCCTTTTAAAACCTTTATAAAAGGCATAGTGGTTGCATGGAGAAGATGGTCCTGAGCGGATTGTGTCTGCCCAAATGCCAGAAATAAGAACATGGAGAAGGATGCCAAAGAAATGTAGTCAGGCCGGGTGTTTGGCTGACTACCCCAGCTGCACGTGGCCATTATGTAGGTGTGCTCTGTCATGCAGTGCTTGTCAGCAAGCCCAGCTCAGAGTCTTAGGAACTTCCTACCTCAGGCATCCGTGCAAGTCATCCCACCTAGTTTCACTGATGTCAGCCTTTTTCCTTCTTTCTGGCATGAATGTGCCACATTTTGTACACTTAAAAAAATCCAACCTAGTATGTTACTTAGTATAAATTATATATTGTTGCCAGAACTAGAATTTTGTTTTGCAGAAATAAACAGTACAGGACAAGGAGCAAGACGACATTTTGTTCCTTTTTTAAATCTCTGTAAATGAACAGTTGCTAAGACAAGAAGACATTGTGCCTCAGTAGAAAACGAATATGCACTTTTTAGCAAGATGTTTTGGTTTGTTCTCAGGAAGTCCAGCTGTGACTCAGTAACTTTCAGGTATCTCACAGAGGAGCTGATATATGTGCCTGTAACTGGAGTATGTTTTTGCCAGCAAAAAAGCCTGTTTAAGAAGTTCCTATATCAGAGTTTGAGTGCCTTTTTAATGCTGCTTTGGTTATTGATTATACACTCTTAAATACAGTAAGCAAACTGTTTGCAGGGTTTGGTCACTTGCTGTCTATACGCTACACCTGGGTTTAGTTATGGATGTTGGTGGTTCTGTGCTTAAAACTGGTGAATAGCCAAAAATCAAAGCTGGCTGCAAACGGCACCTCACAGGCTCTTCCGGTGGCCTGCTGCACCACCGTGCTGTTTCCATTCCTGACCCCATGTTGTGCTCAAGTGGCAGTGGTGGGCTGAAAGGCCGTCTGCTGCCTGGCTGTACCTGTGTTTTATTTCAGAACTGGGATTCCCGTGCTCACAGCTGGAATTCCTCTGTTGATATCTTGGATGCTCTTTGTCTCTCAGGTCTTGAACGAAGCACAGAATACAGCTTCCGAGTAGCCGCCTTGACTGTTAATGGTACTGGGCCAGCTACCGACTGGATGTCAGCAGAAACGTTTGAGAGTGATCTAGATGGTGAGATGATAAGTGTGAACATGTTTGTGACATCAGAAACATTAGAATTCATGGACAGGGCACAGTAAAGTCTGACTGCCTTTTTTAAAGGCAAACCTGATTTTGTTCAATTGTTTTTACCATATTCTAATTATACAGTGTGCTTTATTTACGATTAAGTGAAATTAATTTGTATTTTAACACAAAATTCTTGCTGAGTCAGTCAAATGGCTTGAAATTAAATCGTGCTTCTACACTTTCTAGTACCGTGCACTGTCACTATGGTTTTTCTGCTAACACCCAATTATTAATTAGTGTTTTAATATTTAAATAATAATACATTATAAGATTTCTATAATAATAATGGCTCAATTTTTATACTGTAATAAAATTCATCTAATTAATTATGCAGGCATTTGCAGCCTATGAAACAGAGGTGGGGGGCTGTTTTCCTTGAGGGAAGTAAAATAGCGATTATGTATTTATGTAGCTCCTGAGTTATGCTAATGAAACCATTGAAGTACACCTCAAAGAGTTCGGAGTGGTGATGGCGTGTTGGGAGACACCGTGCACTGATTGACTGGATGTAGTCCTGTCGGCTGCCGCCTGTAGCATTAGTACCTGCGCTGTGGTTGCAGCGTTGGAATGGTAAACTTTGAATGTGAGGGAGATGCCACAGCAGGAAAGAAACAGTGGAAAACATTGTTGTCACACGCAGACCTTTGCAATTGTACCACTATGTTTCATTGGTACCATGCTCTCTCAAAACGTTTTTTCTGAATTTTGGGGGGTTTTTTTGCTTAGACTCTTTTTCTGTAGAGAACATTTGACCCCCAGTAATTGTTATTTTGCCACTTCAGAAGAAAAGGGAGATTGATTGTATTTTCAGTACTGATAGACTAGGATATATCTTCCACCAGAAATGAAATCTTTCCGTCAAAGCCGTATACTCATGATATGTGGTATACAGAACCATGTTAGCATCTTGTTTTTCTGGTGCAGAGTTTAACAATTAAAGTAGAAAATGTTCTGTGAAAAATTTTAGTCAATGATAGTTGGTCCAGTTGTTTGGTTTACTACACTAGAATAATTTGCAAGTGGGAACTCAATTCTTGCAGAATTCAAATGTACAAATTTGTGAGCATCTCCCAGAATCTGGCTGAAACTGATGAAGTGCCATTTTTGAAAGGATGGCTGGGGCGGATCTCCTTGGAACTGCCTACACGGAACTGCTGATTCTGGGTAGACTGTTCCCATTTCCGAAAAGCATTAGTGCTGTCGCATACACGTTACCTTGAGGTTTTTGCAGGCCAGTCTTCCTCTTGGCTTTGTTTGAAGTAGCTGGAGCGTCATCCTGGCTTAATGCCGTGGGATCCAGTAACGTCTTTCACATCTGCGTGGCCTGAGGTTCAGTTATAATAGCAGCTGGAAGACAGAATAATAAAAGAGCTTCAATATTTGCTCTATGCCATTGGAAGATTGCTTCACCAGTCAGCTGATTAAAGTTCTTGAGAGCCCAGTCTTTGTGTTATGCAAAGTCAACGCTCTACTTAATACTTGTCCTCTTATTTCTTACTCCACTGCTTAATCAAGAGCAGCTTAAAACCCCAATGTTAATGGTAGAGTTCAGGTTTGGAGTTACTCAGAATTAACTTTTTGGAGTTGAAATTACTTGCCTTTGCGTGTCTGTCTTCCTGGAACTGGATGTGACACAACCTTGCAGCTTTGAGAAACCACCCCTTCCTCAGACTGAAGTAGGGCTCTGTAAATGGGCAGCAGTTCCACAAGGCAATGGAAAGGTGCTCTGCTTTTGAATTAGAGTTAACAGTTCTTTGCCAGAGGAAAGCATCAGGGTTAAATGTAAATAGGGCAGAAGGAGGGAGGAGAAAAGAATCTTTTCATTGTGTTAATTTTGTCATTTTAATTTTTTGCAAATTGGAATGTTTCAGTCCTTGCAGGAAATCTAATTTTCTTTATGTGTATTCTTTACACTGAATAAAGTAATAAAAATTCAGTTAAGACAATGGGACGTGGTATACGTGTCATTCTGTAGACATGAACAAGGTTTGTCTGCGTGCATACTGGAAGGAAGATGTATTATTTTTTGCTTTTATTTCTTCAGTAAGCTCATGTGGATAATTTTAATACCATGCAAATGTATTTACAGCTAATCTTTAATTTCCCAGGTTCGATAGACATGTAAGGCATAATTCCTTTTTTTTTCCCATGGCTGCTTTTTGAATTTAAATAGAAAATAATTCACTTTATAATGTCATCAATGCGAATGTGAGCCAGACTGTTACAATTTATTGTTGGTAGGGCTGTGTAATTTTGCGAAGCCGGTGCGAGTCCCACCAGGAGTACGTATGCAAGAGGTGTTAAACAGTTGTACAGAGTTTATCCCCAATGCATTAACTTCTGTGCAGTTAAAAATGTCATCTCTTATATTGCCATTCTGTAGCTTTTCTGTATTTAATAGTTGTGAACTTTAACTGATCAGCTGTGTCAGCTGGAGACCGTAAACTCTGTGGGCTAGCAGGCCAATGGCATATTATGATCCAAATAATGTTGTTGTGGTGCTTTATTAAATGTGTTTAGATAAATGCAGCATGTTTCATTAAAACGAAATCCCTCCAGGAAGAACAACTCTCTGAACTGATTTTATTGTGGAGTGGGGAAGTCGGCTTACTATTGCACAGAATTTTTTATAATCTGTCAACATACGGCAGGCTCCAATGGCCTGACAAAAGTATTTATCTAATTTTTGAGAAGTTAAAACAAAGGTACGGACAGTTGTGCTTTTTCATTGCTTTTAAGTTGTAATCAACATCGGAGAAAAATCCTTTTAGTGAAGATATTAGAAGATGGCAGTGACATATTGTGAAGTCCTTCTGTTCCTAAGGGTCCACATTCCCTCTCTGTTGGGTTGTGACTAGATTGGTATTGCTTGTTGGGGATAGGATTCAAGCATTTGATGTGGAGACTGAGGTTTTTTTGAGTTTTGGTATGGCTGTGTAGTTTCTGCATGCATTTCATGAATTATGTTAAAGAGACTCAAGGATTTAAACAGCGACAAGTGTAGGACAGATCACAAGAAGCCTTTGCAGCGCAAGCAATACTCAGTTTACTGACAGTTCTTAGAGCTTTGGAATATTCTATTTAATCCTACAACGAGCTCAGGCACCTTTCTTTCATCATCAGTGTGTTTTCAGTATAATTATTTTAATGCCCACAAGTAAGTAATATGATAGAACTAGAAGTAGATTGCTTTGTGGAGGGGAAGGGTGTGATAGATTTAATGCGTATTTTGAAAAATTACAAATTGGCAAGAACACACACAGACATCAAAAAAGTCTGCCTGGAAGCAGATGTGATGCTCTGTCCTTTCTTGTAAAAAGAGGGTCTATTAAAATGTATTAATATACAAAACTCTCTTAATTTTCTTCTGCTTATTAGAGTTCTTTGCTCTCTCTTGTATGATAAAGCCCTCTCCTTTGGAGCGTACTCATTTCAGTACAGAGGCAGAGTAGAAGTGCTACGTTTGACCTTACTAACTCATAGCTCTTCATGTAATTACCTCTATTTAAGAGAAGTCCTTTAAATCTATCATTTTTCTTTCACAGAAACTCGTGTTCCCGAAGTTCCGAGTTCCTTGCATGTCCGCCCGCTTGTCACCAGTATCGTAGTAAGCTGGACTCCACCTGAGAACCAGAACATCGTGGTGAGAGGCTACGCTATAGGGTATGGCATCGGCAGTCCTCACGCGCAGACCATCAAGGTGGACTATAAACAGAGATACTACACCATTGAAAACTTAGGTAAGGAAAGTCAATTAACAGCAGTGCCCAAGGTCTGCCTCTCATTTATGTTGCTTATTTTCTAGTTGTGGTATTATAAATAAATAAAACCACAAGCATGTTTGTAAGAGGATCTTCTTTCTTATTCAGCTATTATACCAGATGCCAAACTGCTGATAAATTTCAAATAAACTCAATTTTCTGCTGATAGAGAAAGAGGCAGAGGAATAAAAAAACCCAAAACCCACAATCCTAAATTCACAGACTTTGAAGCATAGAGTGCATTTTGATTTGATGCTTTCCCTTCAACGGTTACTACAAAAACGTCCATGCCGAGCAGCATTCCCTTATTCTCCTCCTGGAGCTGCGGAACAGGTGGCTTCAGGCAAAAAAGAAACTGAAATGTCACTGAGATACAGCGGCATCTACTTGAAAAGAAAAATTGAGAATTGCTCCGCCACATAACTCTCCGTGGTAGGCAAGGTATCCTGAAAGCAAATACCTATTAGTAGTGCGACCTATTGGGAAATCGCATAAAATTGGAGTTTTGGATAGTGTTGTAATAGGGCAACCAAAAATGTTCATTTAAAAATGTTTTTCCTCACTGCTATTTTGGCCGTACTTAAGGTAGGGTTGCTGCTGCATGGGAACTACTGAACACTAAAAGGAGGCCTGTATGGAGACTTTCTCAATTCAAACTTAGTCTAGTTATTTTGTGTACTTCAGTTAAAAAATACAATACTGAACAAAGGGAAGATGGAGAAGCAGAAAAAAGCGATAAAAAGAGATTTAATTTTCTTTTCCCCCTTTAGACCCCAGCTCCCACTATGTCATAACTCTGAAAGCGTTTAACAACGTTGGTGAAGGAATCCCCCTCTACGAGAGCGCGGTGACCAGGCCTCACTCAGGTAAAGGCGAGGGGCTGCCTTTACGTTCTGCACAGCTGAAAGTTGTTAACAGTTGTTAACGCGCCTCCGCGCGGCAGCTGAAAATGTGATGACACACCATGTAAGAGCGGTGCTTTTCAGTGTCACCAAGTACGCTCCATTTCTTGAACTGATGGGCCTTACTGTTGCAGCGATTGCCTTGCATGCTTCATTCGTTTAATAAACCACCTAAAATTGGTGTCATTTTTAAATCACAAACCTTACCTTTCAACTACTTACAGATGTTCTTATTCCAAAAGTTACTGTTATGTTAGCACAAAGTGTGTGGGTGCAACTCTAGAGGCATTGCCCTTATTTCGTTTTTTATGGACAAAGATGAAATTTCTTTGTTCTTTTACACAGAGATTTTGAATATGAAGCCTGCATTTTCTTTGTCTAAGGCTCAATCTGTAGTCACACTAAACAGAGTTCTTGGCATATTTTTTTTTCATCTTGTAATACATTAATAAAATATTTTAGGCAGAGAAATTTGGTTGTAAGTGAGCTCTTACTGTGCTGTGGCTCACTGTGCTCCTGACTAGACTGTAGTTATTCTGTGTAGATGTTAGCGCTTGCGTCTGGTTTGGTCTCCTGAAGAGCAGGAATCCTGATAGGTTTTATAGAGGACACTGGAATTGCAGCTTCTTCAGTTATTGCAAATTTGTGTGATACTTGGAGCTCAATTGCCAGGAACATTCTGTAAAAGGTGATTGGAGTTCCCTGTAATTTTTATGAAGTGACATTTACCCATCTAGAAGAAGTCCAGCTCTTGTTCCTCCTTGTTGTTTTCTGCAAGAGGAATTGGTGGACATTCTGAGGCAAATAGTGTCAAAGTTAATATTACTGTACGTTTGGGGTTTGTAGGCCGTGGTTGAATGCGCTGAACACTAATATGATTAGGTATATATATTATTAGCATATATATATGTTGCCTTACTGTCTTAAGAAGGGAACACGATACAAGAGTAATTTTATTAGCCAGTCTTATGTCATCTATTAACTCTGGCTTTTCTCTCTTTTTCTCCATGTCTCACCTTTCATTTCATTGTACTACCCTGCATTTCCCCTTTTTTGTTTTTGTTTACATTAAAATGCCACCTTCTCCCTTTTTAATTATAATACACTACTTTTTACCCATCAATTCCCTAGACACTTCCGAGGTTGATTTGTTTGTTATTAATGCTCCATACACTCCAGTGCCAGATCCATCTCCCATGATGCCACCGGTGGGAGTTCAGGCTTCCATTCTGAGCCATGACACCATACGGATCACTTGGGCAGACAACTCACTGCCGAAGAACCAGAAGATCACAGATGCTCGCTACTACACAGTTCGCTGGAAAACCAATATTCCTGCAAATACGAAGTACAAGGTATTGGAGTTTCAACAACACTAACACAGCTGTGTTGTTTCACTGAGAAGTTCTTTCATGTTTGTGCCGGGGTTAAGTGAAAGCTGAGAGTAAAGACAAGCGCTTAGAAAAACGGTGTAGAGGTGCGCCCGGCTTTGTTTGAGATGCCTGGGCTGCTCAGTTAAATCATCGCTTCCAAGATTCTTCTAGATTTAGTGGAAGTGGTTGGTTTTGTGGTCGTTCTTGCACATGTGTGAAGCAGATTGAGGCGGGGTTTTGGGTGGGAGTGAATGGAAGAGCTGGCTTGGGGCAGGCAGGCAGGGACTCCCAGAATCACCGTCTGCTGTAGAACCCTGGTGACAATTTTGTCCTTTCTACTTCACCTTAACGTGATCACTTTATGTGACAGATGTGGGCTTGCCTTTAGAGGAGCCGGTAGGGCATCAATAAGGTACGTGCTAGCAATGGCTTCCCTCCAGTTAGCAGAATTTGTGGGGCGAGTCATGCAGAAAAAATATTTACCCTGACAGTTTTAAGTTTCCTTTTACAACCTTTTCTGTTCACACGATGTTGATAGTGAAGCTTTGGGAAACAAATGGGTGCAAAACACATAACAATAACTGTGATATCCTTGCCTTCCTTGATTTTCATCTACTGTTTTGATTTGGAGACTAGATCTGGGGTTTGGTTTATTGGTTTGGATTTTTGTAGTTGGGTTTTTGTTTGGGGTTTTGTTGTTTTTTTAATTTTCAGAGTTATCTGGAGGCCTACAAAATGCTGACTGCAAAGTTCACATTTGAAATGAGACTCAGAGGAAAGGGTTGTTAAAATTTCCAGCTCATGGAGCTCCCTTTATGCTCCTACAGGGCAATCTTGTTACAAACCAGTTATTTTGGTTTGGTTCTTTGGGTTTTTTTTGGTTTTTTCTTTTTAATGAAATGAAAAGATGCATGTATGTGTGTTCTTCCTCTAAAGGCAAGTTATTTATGAACCCACATTCCTGAGTCATGTGCGGAGGATGTCTCGGGTGTGATTTATATAATGCTGCAGTTTCATTAGTTAAATTCTTAAAAAACCCCACCCTCGGTGGTAAATGAAATACTCCCACCATTCTTGGTGCTGGTGGCCACTGGTCAAGAAGTTTTATCGTGGACCAAAAATAATATTTAATGATGGAATATAGTTCAAAAGTGCTCATTGTAAAAAGCATTAACCTGAAAACACGTATGTTTGAGAACATTTGCTCTAATCATTTTTAACCCATGATATTTGGAGAACTCGCATCCTGCTTTTCTTTTTGTTTCAATCATGAATTCTGTACTGCTCTGTTGGACAGTAACAATTCTTAATTTTAAGAAAGGCAAAACCTCTTTTCGGTGGTGCTGTTTAATAAGCTGCTGCATTTCAGTCAGGTCTTTGGTAACTTCATGAGGTGTGAGCTAGTGTGTTGTCTGCCATAGCCATCACTCGCAGCTTTGTTATTTATTGCATGTTTTGAGGCTGTTCGCCTGGTTCCATCGGAGCTTCTCCATTACGCAGCCTTGCACATAGTAATCTTCTCTCCATGTCAGTTCTCCAGTATCCAGAGCTACATCTGTTCAAACCAGTGTTGTTTCATCCATACCTCTTGTCAGAACACTGGATGTTGATAAGAGTTCATTCGTATTTTCTACATTTGTTTCCCCCTTCTATGCTGACATTCACAAACTCTTCTTGAAGACAAGGCTGCATGCCTCAAATACAAGCTAAGAGATTCCAACTTAAGGAGCCTTATTTTCTTAAATTTGTATAATTGTATCAATCTAGAGCATACAAACACAGGAACAGATGTGATACAGTTCGTGAAGCTAAAATACTCCACCATACTTTGAGCCATGTTGTTTCACTAACATGGATCAGAGAGACCCTTTCGTGGTGGAGCAGAGTTGTCCTACTCACGGATTACCTGTGATTTATCGGTGTGCTCTCAAGCGTAAGCAAAAATATTGCATCTTAACTTAGATCTTTTAGGACTGTATAAAAGGAAAATAAATTTTACAGGGTAATATTTATTAAGTTTATTTCTAGTAGGGGAGCAGGGTTTTGTACCATGGGATATGTTGTGACCTTAAAAACAGGAAGCGGTGTTAAAAAATGAAGAAAGCAGAGAGGTCTAAGGCTCCAGTTTAGCCTTTCATGTGTCATTTGCATTCAGTGTGATGTGCAGTGAGACTAAAAGATACCAAGTTTCAAAGCCACAGATGAAAAATACCACCTTAACCTGTAAAAAGGACTCCAGCTGCCACGTGTGACTGTAGCTAGGAGCTAAAACATACTACAAACAGGATCGAACGCTTAAATGGCGTTAGGAATTTCCATGGGTATTCTGGAGAGGAAGAAGCAGTGTGCTCCGGGAGTAAGCAGCTCGTAATGCAAGATGCTAGGAAAAGGTTTCTCCTTTGCACTTGCCACTACATAAATGTCCAGGCCAAAGCTCTTGGCAGCTTCTACTGAAGCAGCATCTACTTCCTAACGCCTCTGAGTCGCCACATAAAGCGCCGGGAGACAGCATTGCTTGGCCCTCTGAGAGCTGATGGAAAGATCCTAGGAACACATGGCTTCACGTTCGTACGAGGGAAGTTGTGCTCAACCAAGCTTTGTCGTGGAACTAATGGAAGAACTGTCCTGGCCGGTGCTTAAATATTTGAGCCATTCGTCCACAATCACATCTACTTTGAAACTACACCGAGTTTTGTATCAAGTACAGGTTTAAAGGTAATGGTGGACTTGATTTTAATTAGGTTTATGATGTCTTTATTTGCTGTCCAGCCCCGTGATGTCTAACTGGCAAAGTGTGTGTCAGTGAACAAGCACAACACTTGGTACAAATCTAAGTTTCGCTTGGTTTGGGTTTTCTGAACTTTCACCTGGTGTAAAAAAAAAAAAAAAAGCTGTCACTGATATTTGAGAAATAAGGGGTTTATTTGCAGAATTTGGGCTATATTATTCATAGAGTCTTTAAGGGACATAGATAGCCTTTTCCTTGGAAAATAATTAGCTGAAAACAGTTGTTTTCTGAAGGCAACCGTTATTAATACCGTTGTTGCATGGCCCTGTCAAATACAGAAACCACTAACTCTTTAATTCCGTAGGTCAAGGTAAGGAATATATATACATATAGATACTTTTTTTTTTTTCATAGGCCTCAAGTACTTTGTGGTTTGTTCAAGTCAGGGATAACACATATCAGATACTTTAACCAAAAGGTTGAAAATTCTGCCTCAAATTCTGCTGAGTTACAAATTACACTGTAAACCATGCAGTTTCAGTGTGTGATCCTAGATAACCATTCTTTCTGAAAAATATCTACGTATTAATAAAGCTGCATTGTCTTTGAGTCTCTTAGCACCTGTACTTTCAGTTGATTTTTTTTTTTTTAAAGTATGCTAAATAATTTACTGAAAATTCTAACAGGGTTTTGGAAGGTGGATAGAGGCTTCAAGGACTCTTGCTGTTAGCTGTGCTTCATTGTTTTCCCTTCCCAGATCAGTTAATGAAATGCCACAAATTAAACCCCCAAGTAGAGGGTGGTATAGCCCGCTGCGTAACAAGTGTGCCCTGGACCTTGTATTGCTTTTTATTTTTTTTAATTTATAGTTGACTGCTATTAAATACTCTTGCTGATTGCAGAAATAATTTCTAGTTTAGGATAAAACAACTGCACATTAATACTTGATTAATGAATTTGCATGACAGAGCAAAAACATTACAGAATTAATGACCGTGGTTATGAAAATGTAGAGATGCTAAAATGTTTTGATCACTTACCTGAGACATGGGTGTTTGAGAGCTGGTGATAGATGGGTTTCAGTTCAGAAGTTATTGATGCTTTGTTTTTTCTTTCAGACTGCAAATGCAACCACTTTGAGCTATTTAGTGACTGGCTTAAAACCAAATACCTTGTACGAATTCTCCGTGATGGTGACCAAAGGTCGAAGATCAAGTACTTGGAGTATGACAGCCCATGGAACAACTTTTGAATTAGGTACTCCTTCGTGCCTTTCTGGAAGGGCCGACATGCCTGATGAGTCTGCCAGAAAAAAGCCGTCTGCCAGAATTCTGGAGGAGGGGAAGCATGTATTTAAAATTATTATGCTGATGAATACTTGCTGGGGGCTTCTTTTCTTTATAGTTTAGTCAGAAATTCTGATTAAAAAACAACAACATACTTCAAAATTCAAAGGAATGATTGCATGCAAAAAGAATTTACATCAAATTACAGAGAAATAATGAATAATGTACCACAGTTCATGGACAGGAGAAAATAAAGAAGCGTATGTTTGAAACGTCTCATAAATAACATGTTAATAGCAAATACAAAGAAAATGCTTTAGCAAATAATAATTAAAATTCACTCTATTTATGATGATAATAATTAGAGTGAGGAAGTGCATGAGGCAAATTAATTAAAAAAAGAAAAAACAGTAGAAATAAAGACATCCAGGTCAGACCTATATTCTTGTTCTTCAGCAGGAATTGCCATGGCAGTGCCGTTGAAATGACGCACTCAAGGCATAGAACAGAAGAGGGTTTGGAGCTACTGGGAGGATCTTGGGCCCACTTGGGTCCAGGACCTGTCCCTCATGAGGACCTTTTATCCTGCAGTGTGAAATGATCTGTGTGCAATTACGTTTACTGCATATTATGCTTAGGTTTCTGTCTGAACTGTAAGGACAGTAGTTCTACACGGTAAATGAAAATACAGCAAAAAAAAAAAAAATCAAGCAGGCAAAGAATTGGTGAGATCATCTAAATATTCTATAAAAAGGCAAAAGAAAAAGCAAACCCAGGATAACATCAGAAAGCTCCTAAGTTACTCTGAAGTCCCATAAACCCTTCATGAGCTTCAGTTGCTTTAGTGTTTGGCCGGAATGCTGTGATGTGCGGTCAGCTGCCCTTCTGACAGCCCACGTCTGGACTGAGGCTCCTTTCCCATCCCAATCACTATGCCCATCCCATGTTAAAAGACTTTATTTGGTATTTTTGCTGACACACATACAATTCTCATCCGTAGCTCTACACTAAGAGCAGGGACTGTAAAAGTTGCACAGATAAAGTTGTTAAAAGGGAATTGAAACTCAAAAATGTACAAGAGCAAGGGTGAGATAGAAGGGCTCTCCTTTCTTTTCATTTCAATAGAAAGTACATTTCTAGTCGGGGTGGTTGTAAAGAACACTTGCAAATATGACCTAAAAGCTTGGGAACTAAGAAGCAAATGAAAAGACAAAAAAGGCTAAATATATTTTTCTCCTAACAGATCTTGTGATTTATATTACTTGCCAAATTCCTGAGCGTGTGACTCACTATTTTTGAATACTCATGAGTAGCAGCATTGTATAGGACTTGCTCCTCAGCTAACGCTGAGGAAAAATACGGGATAGTGGGCTCAGTGTTGGTCTGTGAATTAGTGATCTCCTGAGGGCTAGTCCTGGGTTTTTTTTTTCCTCTGAAGCTTACTATAGGGCCTTGAATCATCCTTTATGTACATTTCTGTTGAGCATGGTTTTAAGTATTTGGGATTACAGTTACTGTAGCTTTTGAGCTTTTCCTGTCCCTGGTTTCCAACTATGATTCTGCACAGGGATGGTAGGTAGCCATCTCAGAGGACGGACAGATTAATTTCTAATGGGTAATATACATAAAGCTCTTTAAATGCAGAAAGCACTGTGTAAGCGCTAAACGTTACTGTTACAGTATTAAATATCCAAGGCGGATTTACTTTGCTGAAAGTTACCTAATTAGAAGTCTCGTGTTTTTCATAATGTGGCACTGCACATGTGGCTGGTTAATGCACCTTTGGAGGCATTGGCTCTGTGCTTTTGAAAGCCGTTAATCTAAGCCACGGCTGGATATTTCAGTGCACAGTGAGAAAGGTCTCAGATTTCAGGCTTTCACTGGAGCAGCTCGCGCCATTTCCTGAGCTTTGGGCAGGAGGAGGCTGATGGGAGAAGGAAGTGTGTGCTCCCCCTTTCTTTCTCTCCATCTTGCTTTCTTCCTTGGGCAACCCAAGGAAAAAGGTTGGACAAGTACGTTCAGCAAATATTTCTGGACTTCCAGTGCTTCTGTGGTGCAGATTTCCTTGCAATTTACAAAATTTGCAATTTTACAAAAGCTTCCATAAAGTAAATCAGCAGTTATGGATTATGATTCTAAATCTCTGGCAGATTTACTTTGCTGATTCAGATTTAAGTGGCAAATGGGCATTACTAGGTCTTGGTCCCACCATAAACCTGAAAATACAGAGATATTGCATGTGCCTGTGCATACAAAATACATCTATTTCACAAGTTCATGCAATTTTTCTGATGACCAAAGAAATTCAGGTTAGAAGTCGCTGGCCCCAGCTGTTAGAGTTGTACAAAGATGCCATGGTTTTGAAGACACATGGGCTCATTTGGTCATGAATCACAGCATCTGTGGACAGAAATGCTTTAGAAACTGGTAACTCCTGATGGAAAGGAGATGCTGCACGCCAGGCAGCATTTGCCAGCTGAATGGAGTAGATCAGTAAGACCACTACACTAGATGGTAAATATACCTGATGGTTGAATGTTCAGAGTTTTTATTACTGTATGTGCCTTTTTTCAACAGTAAAACAAATAAAAAGTGAAGGTGCTGAGGTTACTTGTTTATACCCAGGGAAACCAGGCAACCTGTTTCTGATGGTTTGATTTTTGTTTGTTTGCAGTTCCTACTTCTCCTCCCAAAGATGTGACTGTGGTGAGCAAAGAGGGAAAGCCTCGGACAATAATTGTTAACTGGCAGCCTCCATCCGAAGCCAATGGCAAAATTACAGGTGCAGTTTGCATGAGCAATAAAGGCTGATACAAGATTCCTGGTTAATGGCAGAATATAATCTGCATAACTCTGTGAGCACGTTCTGTACTTTGTTTAGCCTAGAGCTAGCCAAGAGGTCTCTATCTTCTTTGTCAATCTTTTTAGTAGCTCAGATTAATTATTTACTTTTGTACCTAGTAAAAATATATTAAGATACAAACTAACTGCAGTGTGAAATTGGAGTCTAACCAGAAATATAACTGAACGTTTAAATATCTCCATAACCTTTGCCTTCATCAGTTTGTGTTACTCTGATAGCATGCCTCCAGAAATAAATCTGTAATGCCTCTGGCCCACCCCATCCCAGTGCTCTTTGTCATCTTTGTGTTATTTTTGCAGCACAGAACAGACTTAAAGTCAGTTGATCAGTCCCCTGACATAATTGTTAGGAGTAAACTGTTATTTGCCTTTGTAACTGCATCACTTTCACGTAGGATAAATCATTTTACGGAAAACAGTAATTATCGTTTACTTTCTGTAATTTCTGTTTGGATTTACATTTCTAAAGGCTTTTTAAGAGAATTCATTTCAATTTTCCTTTTCTACCCCAGGCTTTAAGCTTAAAGCAGATTTTATTAGCATATAGTCTGCAGCATATGATTTTGCTTTTGTTCTCAGAATAAAGTATGGAACAGCATCAAGCCTTTGAAACCTGTCACCAGCTGGCACCCAGTCAGGCGGTACTGTAGCCCAGGTTCTAGACAGGAGACTAAAACTGATTCGATCCTCTGAAAAGGCAGAATACTGGAGACACTTGCCCTTTAGTAACTACAATAAACGTTTAAGCGAGCTGTCAGAAAGACCCCTAACAGGCAAAGCGGCGCTATGCAGGCAGCACAAACCTGCGGGTAAGACGGCAGGGCTCTAACGGGTACGCTGTCCTTCTGGTGTCAGTGCTAAAAAAACAGGGCCGGAGGGATTGTGCAGCACCCTGGCGCACTGCTCTTTGGTGTCATCGGGTGCCGAGCGTGGCTCACAAGTGGAGCTGTAAGGATGCAGCTCTAACAGACAGTGGCTTGCTCTGTAGCCTGTCTGAGCCATTCCTATGTTTCTGCATGCATATAGCTTTTTATATCTTGTGTGTGCATATTTTTATATCGGCTATAAAGCCAATTCTGCGTTGGTATCAACAAGATGTTTCCTCTCTGTGAGAATGAAGGTTTGACTGGGGAAACAAGAGCCTTTATCTTAACAGCAGGTTAAAGGACTTGGTTGCCAGGGGTCAGTGAGGGTCATGCAGACAGGTGTGAAATGGAAGGCGCAGCTATCCCCAGGTTATGTACACTCTCAAAAAGATAAGCCTATCATCTCGCATCAAGTGCATACCCGAGAAAGGGAAAGCAATGTACAAAGAGATCAGAATTTGCTTGCACAATGCGATGAGCTAAATTATCATACGAGTTCAATTTTCCAGGTAGAAAAATCACCTTGCAATGTCTATCTATACCGTGAAGGAGAAGCTTACATTTATTCATAGGTGTTGAATGAAAACATACAGTATTTATCAGGTTTTACATAAGCAGCAGTTAGCAGCTAAAAAATAAAATAAAATAAATCATGCTGTGCATTAAGTCTGAGTCCACCAACAGGAAGGCAGGAGTTCTCAGGGACATGTGGGCTGAGTGCCCTCTGGTGGGGAGAGCCACTGCCAGCGGGAGAATTTATTGAGTAATAATTACGCTCATCATAATAATATTGAGTAATTATTACTTATTAACTCAGCTCAGTTCATTCTATGCATTAAGCAACACCGTAAAAACTAGGTGATGATGTCATTCCATGCACTGGATAGCATGTCTGCAGAGCGCTTGTTTTCTCAGCTCTAATCTCCTTTGGATGGGAGTGGGATGGATGTGAAATACTGAACTGTGCTGGTCTGGATTCCAGATGCTTGCGCATCGTTAAAGTTGCCGACTAATTAGTACAGTCATAAGTTAACTCAGTAGTCTATACTAAATATAGTGCTTTTAACTGTCACTATATTTATATATGTACATTGCCCCTTCTTAGATAAGTTATAGATATGTTGCTTTGTGACCTGAACAAGTAGCAAGTGATTAAATCTACACCCCAGTGGTTAACTGCACCACCAAGGGAAGAAATGAAGCATGCCAGACCTGTTTCAAGCATCGCCCTCCGTGCCACGCTGGTTCCTGTGATTTACAAATTTGGGGTGTTGGCAATATTTTCAATTGGCTTAAAGAAGTGGAAGTCACTCTGGAGAACTCCCCGTCCTTACTGTAACCCCCAGGCTGGCGGGCTGTGGGGCACAGGAAGCAGCAATTTGTGTACAAAGCGACTGGTGACCCAGCCCTATACTGGTGCCAGTATTTATTTTATGCTGGGGCTCTGTGTTTCTTACATAAAGAAATTACAAAGCTTTTACTTCGTCTTGGTTTGTACTTGCTGTAGATTTTAATAACAGAACATAAACTCTTCCCATATCCTTTTTCTGTGACGTGCAAGGTAACTTCAGTTATCTACAGGTTATAGTCATCTTTGTTAATAAACTGAAAAATAATAAAGTAATATAAACTACTGAACACGGAGGTTTAGTTGTTTTGACGTTAACTATTTTCTATAAATATTAATACATTGAGGATGTTTTGATAATCACAGCTTTATGTTATTGTACATTATTTGGTCTATGAACAGGTAAAGAGATGAAAATGAGGAATTTCTTACTCAATGAACAGTGGTCAAAAATAATTTTGATATTTTAAATGGCTTTTTTCCTCTTAACTTCTCCTTTTGAACAGTTTAAAATTTAAGGTGGGAAGGCTGTCTAATATTTGAACGCATTCTTAGTCTTTGAAAAAGTAAGGCTATGCTTTCAGAAAAGCCATAATCATTTAGCTGTGCAAATATCATTAAAAGTCAATAGAGCATTTTCTGTGAGACTTTACGGCTACCCTGTTCTCTTATGTATAAAGTCCCTTTGCTTTTTCCTTGGACTAGGATACATCATTTACTACAGTACGGATGTGAATGCTGAAATACATGACTGGGTTATCGAACCTGTCGTGGGAAACAGACTGACCCATCAGATACAAGAACTGACCCTTGACACGCCGTATTATTTCAAAATCCAGGCCCGCAACTCAAAGGGCATGGGGCCTATGTCTGAGGCAGTTCAGTTCAGAACCCCAAAAGGTAAATGATCATGTGCATCTAAATATCTTCCTCCTCGTTTTCCAAATGCAGCCTCTATAAGGATAAGACACCAGTAGCGTGAATTTTATACTTAAACTAGAAAAGCAGTAAGACAACTAGAATGAAATTTTCTATTGGATTGCTCTTGCATGTAGCTAATACATATGCAAATGTCACTCAGCTGTTTGATTAATTGCATTGTTTCAAAATTACTGGTGGGCACTTAGGTCATCTAGTTACTAATGCTGAGGGTCCACGTCCTAAATGTGCTTTTTTTAGAAAACCCGTTTTTAGTTGCTTCAAGATTCTAGGTCATGTGTGTCGCACCTGCTCGTGATGCAGTGGTGTAAAGCCGCAAGCCCTGGAGTCGGTGGCCAGTGCACGGCTGCTCTCTGGTGACTCGGATGATGTAACGAGCGGTAGTGTAACACAACAGGTTCTTAAATCAAGAACTGCTGGGTGATGGGTAACTGGTGAGATAGTATGAATGCATGACAGCTTGGGGAAAAAGTACTCTAAGGAGAGGTAGAAAAGTAAAAACTTAGGAGTAGGTGTTTTAACAGTACTTCATATGAGTATCAGTGGTTAGAAATGCCCGCGCTCCAGCCAGCCTGCTCATGCTATGTGAAACTGAATTGTGCCTCTCACTCCTGCAAGCGTTGTGATTTTTTTCTTGTTTTTTCCTTCCCTGTGCTTGTCCCACTAGCTGAATCCTCAGATAAAATGCCTAATGATCAAGGTAAATGAACAGCCACGCTTTCTCTTTTATTCCATCCTTCACACGTTTTGTTTTTCCTGTCCATGTGCTGTTGCGTTTCCTAAATGACACAAGTACCTGCTGCTCTAACTGTAAATGAGCAAGTTCCTGTTGTGCTTTTAATAGTGGAAGAACAGGAAGTCCTATTTATGGTTTGGGTGCTAGGAATATAAAGTGATCGCTGTAGTCAGATATCGCGTGAAGGGGCGAGCGGCTTGTGCCAGAGCTGAATCATTCTCTCAAAGAGAGTTTGGATTAAGTAGTACTCCAGCCTCTGACCATTGATGCAAGATCTCAGTGCGTAGCAGTGGAAGATCAAAGAGTTACCTAATTAGCACAAGTGCTGTTCTGCAAGCTCTATGTCTCTAATTATTTTCATAAGAAAGGAAAGTGTGCCTGCTGTAGGAAGCTTTTTGCAAGAGAGATTCTGCTTGTCAGTTCCTTTAGACTCTAGACTCCCCTGAAGAGCACAGCATTAGCGACTAAAAGCCTTAAGGCTTGAAAAATGGTAGCTTTGAGTTTCCTACATCAAATTATAAGGTGAATGTCCCAGGGCTATTTTTGCTTTCTTCCAAATAACCTGGAAGCCCAATAAAAAGGGGAAGGATTAGTCTAGAGGGATGAGTTTAAAAGGAGATTGGCAAGCAGCTTAGATGCAGTTAAATAGATGCTAAAGAGGTTGAAAATGAGCTTTTTTTTTTTACTTGCTTTTCAACTTGTTCCTTAGAAGTAATTTATTAAATATGCTTTTACCTTCTGTGTACCAAATAACACTGGTACTAGACAGTTATGGAGTAAATTCATATCCAGACTTGTGTAACAGAGATGCTAGCTGAGATTCTGGCATGTCTGTGGGGAAGCAGATGCTCGCCATGATGTCATCTCAACTGCAGGTAGAAGGGACTAGGGGAGGAGTAAAAGGTTTTATGTAAAAGTTGCTGGTTTCTGTTCTGCACTATTCTAACCTCTGATAACTAAATCTTCTCATCTGTCGTCACCATCCTAAAGTAACATATTCTTCTAGTAACCATTTGATTATCAATCGAAACTTATATCAAAATCATAAAACCCTACATAAAAGCCAAGAGAGTTTTGTTTCAGAATTCCTCTAAGGATACTCAGGGATTCTAAATCCCGGCAGGAAGTTAAATGTAGAAAGGGAGAAGGTGAGCTGAAGAGCAGAAAAGCAAGCTCTGTGCAGCATCACTGAATTGCAGAATTGCGTCTTTCGGGAAATAGTAGACAAGTTATTTGAGACTGGGAAGGAACAAAACTACAGTGGGATTGACTCTGTTACCTAATGGGTAACATGGAGATTGACAGGCTAAAAAAAAAAAAAAAAAAGCCAAAGAAAAAAAACCCCAACCAAATTATTTCAAGTGTTATCTTAAACTGTTCCTTAAGATAGAAGGAAATGGAAAACCTCAACAAGAAACTTTGTAAGGTCCTGGAAAAAAGGCTGGTGTCTATACAGAAGATGCAGCATGTGCAGATGCTCGTTCAGAGCGTATCCTGTAGAAGCAAGGCTTAAGCTCCCTGTTGCGGTGGTGACTCGCCGCTTCCCAGAGAGGTGATGAGTTAATGGTCTTTATGTGAACTGCAGGGCAGAGCTGTGTCATCTTTCAGGTTGCACTGCATAAGAGATGAGCACCCCAGAATGATCCCTGGTGTCAGGAATTAGATACCAAGAAGCCTCTTGGTTAGGTACCTAAACATCATCGTATCTTGGAAACTGGACTTTGTCTTGTAGTTACCTTTTATTTTTGGAAATGCGCAGACACTGCCACTGTGCAGTAGGTGCCAGTGTCAGGCGTCCCTGAGCTGCTGTGCTCTACAAGGGTCATGCACAGGTAGCTATTCCCAAGGATGTCCCTTTCGAAATATGTCTGCTTGCCAGAATGCTGCTTTCTCCGTATCGCTGCCTCCCAGCGGTTTATCATCTCGGTGTGATCTATACAGCTTCTCACATACACACAAACACGTATGGTTGGCTGTGCGAATATTTACATCGTTCAGGGAGTGCAGGTCCCGTGGTAAACCGCACCGATGCAGGGTGTTACACCCACACATACAAACCTGATCCCTGCTGGCCTGTGCAGGTGACTCTGTATATCATATTATCTACTGCAGTATTTTATGTCATCTGTTGACTTCAGTAGCAATTATTTTAATTTTCTTTCACGGTGTTATTAAGAATATTGAATTACACTTGGCCAAGTACAGTTCTTTGTAGAGCTCAATAGAAATACCCCTTGTGAATAATGATTCTGCAATTATAATTCTTATCAGTTAATTAGTTGTTAATCATGTTAATATGTGCCACATTGCTTTTTTTAGTATGCTATTTTTAACGAAGCATTGTACAGTATTCAGCAAAATGTTTTATGGAAGTCTAAATATAGCATGTCTGCATAGTTACTGTTACCAACCGAATTTATAGTCTGACATTTAGTTTGTTTGAAAACACCAGTTTCAATAAAACAGAAAGATGGGCGTAAAATGTGCCACCGTCTCCTATCTATCACCTTTTCCATGATCTGGCCTGCGTTACGGCTCCAGCTGCTGCACTAAAAATGCAGAGTCTTTATTTGTCCTTCTGAAATATTGCCAGTTATTTTTATTCCTCCCTTCCCCCGCAGCTTCCCTGGTGCCCCAGCGTATCTTCAGTGCCAGGTTCAGTGAATCAGAGAATTCATCTAGGGTTTTTTTCACATCTTTTCAGTGCAATCTATCTGGTCATACAGCTGTAAATTTACTAAATACAAGCTGTTTAAAATTCTGTTAAAATTATTTCATTGCTGCTGCAGAATTATTAGTCCAGTACTTCCAAAAGAGAGCACTGTTTCACTGAACGCAGTGTCCTCTCTAGGCTGGCAGGTGCAATACGTCTTTTTCATTATAGATTTGTCCTGCGATATGTCTTTTCCATTATTTTAGACTACATCTAACTCCTCACTGCATCCGTGTAACATTCCTCTGTGTTACCTTTCCTGGGGCTGAATCGGTATTTGTGCCGGTACCTTCTGCTGGTTTTACCAATTGTCTTTATTTCACAGTGAGGAATTTAAAGGCTTTGACTTTAGGTTCACAACTTCCATTTGTTACACATCCCTTAACACTTCCTACTTCCTGATTAGAGTGGATTTTTAACGGAGAAAATCTTTCTCCTGATTGTGAAACTTCCAAATCTGCACGCTTTTGGGTTTTCGTGGGTTTGGCTTTTTGTGTGTAACAGTGTAAAAATGTGCGAAGCGTTATGGACTCCGGTAGCAGGAGGAATGTTGCTCTCTGCATCTCGCTCTGTTTCCCCCACTACAGCGTTTTTATCATTCGTGGTAATTTAGCATTAGTGCGTTTTACTGAAAACGCAGAAGTGGAAGAACCAGGGGTTTGTATATCTACCTACGGGAAGCATTCTGCTAACTCAGGAGAGGTCTTAACATTAGGGGTGAACTTGTGACTTCATGTGTCTCGCTGTGGCAGCAAGTGATCTAAATTAGACCCGAATTACGCAAGGGGAGGTCCTTGTTAGAGTGAAGAGAGGACAGCAGTTCAGCAGGCAGGTCAGCACTCGCATTTAGCACCTAGGAGCCCACTAGCAGGAGCTATGGTTCCGGAGGTGCCGTGTGATTTGCCATTTGTCATCACTGAGGTACAGACACGTTTGCTTCCATCATCAGCCTGTCAACGTAAAGCTTTGCAACTAATTAATTTGTTGTCCCAGGTTTCACCCAAAACGTTTTTGTGATACTTCATTGTCCCTTGTGGCGAAGGTGAGACAAGCAGAAAAGAGTGGGAAGAAGCTGAAAGCAAGTTTTTATGGATAGGCAGGGACTTAATATTACATTTACTGTGCTTTTGATCCTCTACTTATTTCCAGTCTTGCACGCTTACTGTAATTAGGTATTAGGAAAAGAAATCTGTATGATTACTGTTTCAAGATGATTGGCTGTTTGTTCAAGTGTGGTAAAGCCATTTGCCTCAATATATACCTATTACTGCAAATAATTTTTATTATATTTTTAAAAATGAATACTAGCAGAGGCTCCTAAACTTAGGAAGATAGTAATGCGGGAAGCTAATTATTAATTAGCTCTTTTGAAGAAGTGGTTCTCCTCTTGGAGAAACGCAGTTGCTGCTCAAAGCCAAATCATGTTGTAGGGGAGAGAAAAGGAGGGAAAAAAAATGCTCACAGTGGTTCAGAGAAATGGAGAACCACAGCTACCTTAGAAGTGCTCAAGTGCGTGTTTATGTGTATGTGCGTGTATCTATGCGTATGTAAAATTACCACATGTATGACCTTTGCAGCTTCAGGATCCGCAGGGAAAGGAAGCCGCCCAATGGACATAGGACCAGATTACAAACCACCGCTTGGTGGTAAGTGTTGTTGTAAAGCTTTTCAAATGAAATGCAGTGGCTTTTGGTGTTTCACCAAGTGATGCTGTATCTTACTGAAAATACCAATTACATGGGTTGCAGTAACTTTCTGTGATGATAGTTGTTCCCACTCAAGAAATTGTATCACACTTCTGTCACAGTGTTCTTGCCTCCTGTGTGGGGTATATCGAAAAAATACCATCACATGCATTTACATCTCAGTCTTGATAAGCAGCTCTTGTTCCCCATTTAGTTTTAAATGGCTGCTATAGTGCCCACATGTAAAATTAATTCAGTAAGAACACATTAGGAAGGAAAAAAAAAATCTTAAGTCCTTCTCCTTATTAGCACTGTGCATTGCGGAAGCCTTGCCCTAAGGTAACACTCATTAGTGTTACATAAAATGTGTTTCTTCCGGAGGGAAGTGACTACTGTAGAATACTGATGCCGATTCATGTGATCATTGGGTCCAAGGGGATGCCTGCAGTGCTATAGTTTTAGCAAGGTCCCAGGTTAACTCTCCTCAGACTCTAAACTACTGAATTTTTTTATAAGTATTTGAGTAAGTGAATGTAAATTTTTATAGACTGTTAGTTGGAAATGGATCTATAAAGCAGCTTGTAGATTTAACAGTTGTACAGAAACACAACTGGCAAATGACAAAAAAATAAGTGAGCGCTTCACTTGAAATCCTAGCAGACCGACCATCTTCCTCATTCTGCTAGTCAACATGATTCTAGAAGTCTTTGATGGGCACTGCTTGCTTTTGATGGGGATTTTTTCTACGTAATAAATAACCCCTTTCTCCCACCTCAAACTCTTACAGGCAGTAACAGTCCCCATGGAAGTCCTACTTCTCCTTTGGACAGCAACATGCTCCTCGTGATCATCGTATCTGTCGGAGTGATCACCATTGTGATAGTGGTGATAGTTGCCGTCTTCTGCACTCGCCGTACAACTTCTCACCAAAAAAAGTAAGGTGTCCAGGTGGCACTTGGCCCTCTCCTACCTTTCGCACTTTAATTCTGTTATTTAATCTTTTCTTCATAATGCTTTAGAGTCTATTACTTTTAAGTCTTGCAGGCTGTAGAAATTCCGTTTGGACAACAGATCAGTAATGCAGATTGAATTCTTGTGTTCGGAAGATAACATGCATCCATATAGCTAAGTCATCGTGTGTGTGATGACGATGTTCTGGTTTTCCTAATTGGTGTTTCAGAGTTCACAAACCATCAAGAGTTTATAGGCAAACCGGGGTGATGCTTTCATGTACACCTGCACTTGCCTCTCTCTGAGGGGAGATACTGTTTCCAAACTCGAGCCAATATATCCATCCAGAGCTGTGAGAGCTCAACACCTCAGGCAGATTCTCACTTCTGTTCTCAGCATGTACTTCACTGCCTGGAGTAGGTTTACAAGCTGTGCATGATGATGTCCAATTTTTAGATAGATTACTGGAGTGGAATCTGAATCTGGTGCTGGACTCTTTAGAAAAGTGCCCCAAGATCCAAAATACAGGTGTGTATCTGAATTCTGCCCTCGTTTAGAGTGTCTGAATTGAGACTACAGCAGCGATACTTCCATTTATAGGCTCCTAAAGGTTGTTTCTCCATGTTCTTTGAAAGAACTAAACAGAGCTGAAAGCTTTTTTTTTAAGTTTGAAAAGACTCTGTTATGCAAAACAGAGTTTTCAGAAAGTGATTAAAAGCCAGGCTTGGAACATAATCTCATCTTGCTTTGCTGAAGGTGAACCATCCTGCAAAAATGCAAGTTCTTCAGGAGAGGAGAGCGAGGAGATTGAGTGATGATCCAGCAGCTGGGGGCTGTGCTTGGGAGAGGGCAAAATTCATGGCCCTGTGCCCAAGAGACGTATTTTATTTTCAAAGAGCAGAAATAACCCTGTGAAATCTTGCCTTTGTTTTCCCAGTTTTGAAATGCCACCTCTCTTACACGCAGTAACCCACAACCCGTGAATAACCTTCTGATCTCGTTTAGCTACAGCGCTCAAAGCAGGGTACTGGCAGCATGTCTGGCTGCGCATCACCTGCAGGGGAGGCTCTGTTCACTGGTGCTTTCAAAATTTTATTTAGTCATACCCTAGCCATTTCTAGCAAGTGTGCTGCCCAGAAGGGACACCCTCCTCCATCACTGCCAGGGTCCAAAGTGAGCAGTGTGCATGGAGGGCAGTGCTGGAACTGTATGTTTTACTTTTCCAAACTTCCTTTTTATCAAATTTGCCCCGCAATCGGTTCGCTGCTGCTGTTCCGCAGTGATGAAAAAGCCTGTTAGTTAGATGTGTCTAACCTGAGCAGCGGGGAAATGGACGTTCTTGTCATCCATCTTTAGAGTTAACCATCCCGTTGGGATAATTGGCTGTTTGCGCACGGCTATTCTTTGAGGTTGTTTGTAAGCCCTGGAGCACAGGCACAGCATGATGTCCGTACACTTCGTGTTTAACATATTCTCTTAATAACCGTAACTACTGGAAACTTAATTTTTGTTAATGAAAGCTTAGAGTGCAGAGCACAGTTCTGCAGTGTGTGGTAGCATTTGAAACAAAATTCCGTGGCATCAGAGTTGCAGAACATGCTTTGAGATGTCGGATGTGCTTATATGTAAAACTCAAAGCTTCCTGGCCAGTGGGTGGCTTTTGCTCAGCTGGTTACAAGATCTGAAGGGCATCTCAGTGAAAATTTGCCTTTTTCAACAAGTGAAAGGAAGCCTACATCTAAGAATGTTTTGTTTCCCTTCCCAAGGAAGCGAGCCGCCTGCAAATCAGTGAATGGGTCCCACAAGTACAAAGGAAACTCCAAAGATGTCAAGCCTCCTGACCTCTGGATCCATCATGAAAGGCTGGAGCTGAAACCTATTGATAAATCTCCAGATCCCAATCCAATCATGACTGATACCCCAATCCCTCGCAACTCCCAGGACATCACCCCAGTTGATAATTCCATGGACAACAATATCCATCAAAGGCGGAATTCCTACAGAGGTGAGCTTATCAGCAAGTGCTTTTACCATGATGTTTAAAATTAAATACATTTTACTGTATCTGGTGAAATCACTTTTTTGACTGATTATTCAGTTACCCTTGTCTTTTTTTGTTCTTATTTTCCAAGTGGTGAATTGGTTTTGTGCCTAGTTTATCAGACCCTCTGAAAAGGATGGCTCACATGTTTTAGTGAGAAAATTGAGTGCCCAAGAGTTAAATCATGAATTTTCCATTGTAAATACTGATTAGTAATCAGCAGATCATCTAACGAGTGTTTCATATTAAACTGTTGAGAGATGTGTGTGACATTTTTTCAGCGGTCAAACACACAATCAAGTTGTGGTGCTTTTAACCAGCTATTGCTTGGCTCTCGAGGTGTGTGGGTGAGTTTTCACTCGGTGAGTGCTTAACTTGTTAATGCAGCATGTCTTGCCCATATGTGTGACTCTTTGTCCTGCCACTCGTTGCACTGCCAGAGGTTTGTGTTACAGCCTGGAGTGTTTCTCCAGCATCCAATAATCTTTACCCTAGCTGTCCTCTTTTCCACTTTCTAGTGAAGGACGAAAGAGCTCTCTTTATCAATTATGAATCACAGAGCTGCTTACAAATAGGACAGCCCAGAAATAGAGAGAGGAGGATTGAAGCCGTCTGGTATGGTATCACAGAAGTCTTGCTGCAATGGTAAATAACCTTCAGTATCTTTCCTTCAGGGCATGAGTCAGAGGATAGCATGTCCACGCTGGCAGGAAGAAGGGGAATGAGGCCCAAGATGATGATGCCTTTTGATTCTCAACCACCTCAGCGTAAGTCGACAGCCCACCTACCAGCTGGCTTGAAACTGGGAGCACCCAAACAAGCCACGCTGACATTGTATGCACAGGCACCTACGCTCACATGCCTTCCTACTTACTTCTCTCAAGTAAATCTGCCATGTCTGCAGTGGAAGCAGCTCAGAGAAGGCATCCTGAATCCCATATCCAAAAGGCAGAGATAGAGGAAGTTAAAAGGAAAAACTGAATAGCTGTATTTGAGCGAGCAGGAGGTATGCTGCAAAAGGTGGGGAGGAGTTAGGAATGCGTGCGTCTGTCCCAGTCTCCAGTAGTGATAACTGTAGGTGCTTTTTACGGAGAGCCTGTGAGCCTGGCTGCTTTTTATAGTCCGTTCCCTTTGTGCTCTGACAGTATCCAGCTGTTAGACAGGAATTGCAGAGGGTTGGTAAATCTCTGTCAGGTTCTTCTCCACTCTTGGTTCTCTTCTCCCCAGACAAACCAGTCATAGCCTTTTAGCCACACCTCATGAGGCTGCTATCCCCTTAGCACTTTAGTTGTAATTCTCAGAACCTTCTCTAACTTTACCACGTGCCTCTTGAGGTGCAGAGAGGCCAGACCTGCACACGGTACCACTGAGCTCTTAGAGTGGGCAACAGCGTCCTCTGCCTTGTTCTCAATACCTTCCTTGCTGAACCAAGGTACTGTTGGCTTTTTTGGCTGCCGTGGCATATTGAGCTAATGATACCAGTGATCTGTCAGCCATATTTCCAAAACTCTTTGCTGAGTTGTAGCTGCCAGCTCCGAGTGCAGCATTGTATCAGTACTGTTTGGATTATTTGTCCCTCAGTGTCTAACTACTGTAATAGCTTATTTAGCTATGCTGAAGTTTACCAGCCGCTATCTTGCCTGCTCGCTAGGCCTTGTGAGGTCCTTCTGGAGTTCCTTGCCATCAAAAATAGCATTGGACTACCCCAAAGACCTTCACAAAATTTCCAAACTTGAAGATTTCTCTGATTGCTTCCATGTTTGGGTCACTGAGAAAGATAATTGATTAAAACCAGTCCCAGCACTGATACCTGGGGAATCTCCTGCTGACTCTCCTCTGTCTGGAAAATTGATCATCATCCTTCTGCTTCGTTCTGTAACCAGCTTTCAGTCCATAAAAGAGCTTTCCATCCAACAACAACTTAATATTTTAACTTTGGAGTGGAGCCTTGTCAGAGCCATTTTGAAAATGCAGCTATATTACATTCACTGGTTCCCTTGATTTTCATATTTACCGGCACTGTCCTGAACCTCTGCGGTTAGTGATACAGGATTTACTTCTACAGGAGCTTTCTAGATGACCATGTTTACTCTTATCTGCAGTGATCTTACTCTTCTACCGAAATATTAAACATAATGGCTCTCCCCACCACATTTTTCTTGACCAGCTGTAGTTTACAGTCCACGCTCATACAGCAAACCAACATCACTATAGATTTATGCTAAAATCTAGTAGTGGCTTAGGAGCAGCTTCAGAAACAACTCAGCTGCTCATCCAGGAGGAGAGAATTAGAGAGCCGGGGCAATAAATAGATCACTACACGTCTTGGTGCAGGACATCCCCACTTGTGAGCTAGTCCCCTGATTTACTGAGCAGAAGAAACAGCTCTGAAGGAGTAACACTGCTCATCTTGGGGAAGGGATACCAAAAGCCTGCAATATGTGCAGTGGCTTTGCTCCACTATCTGTCTATTATATTAATTTATTAGAATGTGGATAGACCACTGATAGCGGCTGAGGTTTTGTGAGTCTGGCTGAGCACCCTCTTAAATGAGGAGGATGTCTGGTGGGCTATTTCTTATCAGTGCATTTGCCTATCAGTTAATGATGATTTGAGCAAAAGTGCTGAAACTGAATTTTGTTGAGACAGTAGGAATCTATTTTAATTGTTATTTTAAAATATTTTAAGAATTAATATACCTAGTTTTCAAATAGTGACTCTGAGATGGAAGGGGACTTGGCTAAACCTCAGATCAACTAGGCTGAAACCCTGACCTGAGAACACAAGTGAAAAGTACAAAAGTTAACATGCAGTGACAGAACCGTGAGGCAAAATTAGAGCGCTTGTCTAGTCTGAGCTTCAGGCTTCCCTGAGCGCTATGTTTCATGTTCAGCCCTGTGGCCAGGTAATTGCTACTGCGAGCTCTTGTGGTTTATGGAACCATTTCAGGCCAGTCCGTTATGTTTCAACGTCTTAACTTTTTGCTTTATTTACCTGAAGTGAGTGCTTGGTTTTCTTGGCCTCTATGTGCTTTTCCAAGCGTCCTGATGACCTGATTAGCTCAGTTGTGAACTTGCGACTGTTCCCCTGTTTTACAACCTTTTGACAAGAGTAGTATCCTTTTTCTTTGGTTTTAAAATAAACAGTCTGATGCTTCTTGTTTTCTCCCAGTTTTACACATCCGAGGTAGGAGTGAAGGATACGGTTTTACACTAATGATCTTTACTCCGATTAGTTTCTTAAAAGTTCTGTCTGCTGTCAAATACAGGTGTCTAACGGGACATAGCAGCTACGGGATTCTGATGGTTTCCTGTCCCATGGCAGGGAATGTGATGAATTCAGACTTGTGTGACCCCATACCAAATTCAGACTGCAGTAAGTCTTCCCTTGCGCACTTTTAAGGGTGTGTTCTCTAAATGGGATACAGCACTGGATACATGTAGCGTAACAGAAACTCATAAATGAGCCAGTGCTGAAGTGTGCCAAGTGCTCTGCAGAAACAGCCTAGCGAAGTACCCCTCGTACGCTGTTATTCAGTGGGAAAGATACTCAGCAACTTGTAAGATCAGCCCCACATAGGATGAAAAGATGCACAGTTGACACAAGTGGTACAGTCGTGATACATGTTTTGGGGAGGTGGTACATTCCAGCTCTACTTTTTGGTGGTATTCAAGCTGATGCAGTAATGCTGGCAGATACAGCTGTGGATATGAACTCTCCCTTGCAGTGCTAAACCCAGCTGTGACATCCCTTTTTGATACCAGTCCTGCTGTGTTTGCTTGCAAAGCCTATCTATTTTCCCCCTTTTTATTAGATATTGCCCTGCCCAGAAAGGACAGAACAGAACAGACACACCTGGCTCAGTGTGACAGGTTAGCGTGGTGTGCTGAATGTCAGGAAGGCCACTGGAAGGTCTTCTGGTGCCTTAGGGCTTGAGGTTGTTTTTGTGACTTTGTTTGACTTCTTATCCTGTTTGCAAAGGCTCTGAGGCCTCCCAGCTGCAGGTCGCTATTTTATAGGAAGTGGAAACATTAATGTAATGTCTTTAGATACCTTTTTGCAGAAGCTATGCAGAAAACTGACACTGGTAGATGAGGCCCTTTCTCAGTAAGCAACACAGAAGCAGGACCATTTAGTGTGTTAAAGCCTGTGCCTGCAGATACCTTCCTACTGTGTTTTTTAGCCTCCACTGTAGCGTTCACATCTAGTTACTTACCTTTTAAATACTAGATTATCCGAATTTAGTATGTTCAATTTTACTTTAATTTACAGTAATGCAACAGGAATGGTGTATGCCTGGTTAGCTCCTCCTTTGACAACTGGAAAACCAAGATTCTGGAAGGATATTTGGAAGCAAAGGGCTATTTCTTTCTTAACACACCGCGTTTCTCTTTATCTGGTTCTTCATCTGAATTTTCTCTTCCTTGAAATTAAACAGTGCGTCATGATCTTCATTAAGAGCCGGTGGTACAACATACCAACTTCTGACCTGTAAAGCTATACATGACTTAGGCCTGGTACCCCAGCAAATCATTATAAAACCCAGCAGTTTAAGCTGGATGGCTCGGTGGCAGGGTAAACTTACTGGGTCAGGTTTTCCCCACTTGCTCACCATATTCTGCCTTGGACAGTGTTTCAGAGCTACTGTGATATTTGTGGTGTTCTCCCCACCTCCGAGCTTTTAGGAAATGTCTTGAAAGCTGTAGTGCATGTGCACGATATTTTATTGCAGTTACAAAAACATATAAGGCAGTTTCTTGTAGTAACGTGTTATGTTTGAGAGTGATTGAAATACTTGCTGAAACACTGGTGTAGCCTAGTGGCTTCTACAAATAGGAGTAATTAAAATGTTTCTGCCTGTAAAATTTTATGCCTTAAAATCTTTATGCCTCCTACCTTGCTGACAGGTAAGAGAACTGGGGTCCCTGATGCCTCTGCCCAGATTTCTGATGGCCAAGCTTTTGTGGGTTATTCCCCCATTTGCCAGTTCCCCGCAAGACAAAGTGGCATTTTAATCTTGCTTGAAGCTTTTAGTGAGAAGATCTGACTTTCCACATCCCCTTGACAGCTATCTCATGGGATTTAAATCCAGAACCTACTGATTACTCAGCGTTAGAGTTTCGGTGCTCCTCGTTTACAGGAAGTTGATAATGATGTTAGCTTTCTGTTGGCGTAACTCAATGGGAGAGAGAAATTATTTATTACTGTTTATTAGCTGAAAATCTCCAAATATATTGCCTCCACTGGTCAGTTTACTTACCCTGTCCTGCTGATGGGCTATTTTCCAGGAAATGAGGAAGCCAGAGGGTTCAGATTTGTTCAGTCAGTCTTTGAGTTCAAACCACACACATCAATGCAAGAAGTCTTGCGCTCACCATTACAGTGATGGATTTCTGCATCATGTCATTCCTAGAAAGTGACTTTCAAAGGCAGCACATCTGGAAAATTTCCAGAAAAGGTTCAAAGGAAAACAACGAACCTCAACATTTTTTTTTTCTTTATGGTGCTAGTGCTAGCATTTCCCTCCTGGTTTCTGTATTGAGGCTCTTTCTTCTGGATGATTTTAAGCAATTGAGTATTTTACTGTGTCATAACAACTAAACTCTGTGCATGCTTTTCCTCCCAGCTGGGGAGTACAGAGAGTTTGCTTTGCAGTTAGCACAAAAGGGTGAGGGCAAAGGATGACTTACATTAAACTCAGGTCTCTCAAACAGGAAAAAGAAAACAAGATTAAAAAAAAGAGGGGAAAAAGAAAAAGAAGCTTTGGGTTTGAGTGTATAGGAGCAGAGCTTTACTAAGTCTGCACAGAGGGAATGAATGGAGTCTTCGGTGTCTTGTCCTACTTTGTATTGCATTATTTAATTAACCAAAGATGCCACATTTGGCTACAGTGTTAAGAAATTCAATGACAGACAGAAAGTATTTTGGAATTTGAGCTAGTGTCTCCTGTATTAGGTCTGACGTTTATAGCACAGCACGAAATACATGGAAGTTCTAAAGGGAGCTGAGCTTCATTTTTCTCAAGTGTAACAGAAAGCGCTTGAAAGATACAGCCAGGAGAGATGCACTTTCTGCATGGGAAAATGAAGAGCTCTGCCTCTTCTGGGGGGATTGTCTTGGCATGGAGGGAGCAAAAGTGCTGGAGCAGAGTTGGAAAATTGGTATTGAAACGTGTCATTTTGGTGTCACTGTAAATGCTGAGCGGTTGGCTCCCCTGCTCAGCGGCGCTGTGGGAGAAGGGAGGGATATGGTGCGTTTCAGTACGTGTGCATGCTTGTCTGTGTGTTAAGCGTTTTTCTGTCTTGTATTCATTCACAGCTGTGATTAGTGCTCATCCCATCCATTCACTTGATAACCCTCACCATCATTTCCACTCCGGCAGCCTTGCTTCTCCAACTCGCAGCTATCTCCATCACCAGGTCAACCCGTGGCCGATTGGCACATCCATGTCCCATTCAGACAGGGCCAATTCCACAGGTGAGATATAAATGATCAGGTAGATTTTGCTTGTAATGGAGCAATGAGTGAAACACGTGGAAAGCCAAACCTGAAACTTAACTTGGTTGGTCTCTGTTGTGGTGTTCCAGGAGAGGCTGAGCGATGGGTTTAAGTGCAGACAAAATCCTTGATAGGTTGAGTTTTCTGTAAGCAGTTTCTTATGTACATCAGATATTCATACATGATGATGTCCTTGGAAAAGGAGGTTTAATGTTTTATATACAGTTTCAGATAGGAAGATGCCTTATTCTAAAGCCTTAAGCCCTGTCATCTGAAACATAAGATTAAATCTGATTTGAGCTACTTAGTATGAGAACTTTTTTCCTAATTAATTGTGTTTAAAACAGAGAGTACAAATGTCCAGACTTTGCTACTGAGAGCTGGCATTAGTTAATCTTCCTAAAGCACACAGAAAATCGTGGTGACTTCTGTGCAGCATTTTCAGGCTTGAAGCACAATCATTTGCAATAGTTTTGTAATGTCTCCAGCACTCTGAAAAATTCTGAAGCCACAGTATTGCTAAATTGCACATAGGTAACGTCTTGAGATGAAGTGAATTCTGAGCTCCTCGAGCTTAAGGCCTATATTTTCATTAAGGTGCCACAGCCAACAGCCTTGTTTCCTATCTCCTTATGAAAGCAACTCATGAGGCTGCAAATCTACAGACAGATGATGTTAGAGGCAGAGGTTGCCCTTGTTGCGTTTATGCTGCTGAAGCTCTCGCAATCCAGATCTTTTCCTGCATGTAGTCCAAGGAGGACCACAATGCCCTAAGTTCAAGATACCATCTCATTGTTCTCTTAGATCAGGGTGGAACCTGCTGCAGAAAAACAAATGAAGTCCATGATTTCATTTTAGCTTTCAGCAAGTAAAGCAAGTCTATCTCACAAAAAAAGGTGGCTCTTTTGTATGCAGTACAGTGATATGTGCTTAATGTGTACCTATTGAAGAATACCCTTGAAATGCTCAAGGGTAAAATGAGAACAAAGATTTGTGTTCCATGCTGTTTATCTGAAGTCTTATTAGATGTAGCTGTTTCAGTGCAAAACTGTTGATTTGCTATTATGCCTGTGGAATCGCTCAGTTCTCAGGCTTGTTTTGTTATTAGACAGCCGTTGCTGTTCACCATAAAACAGGACAGGTACACAGAGTTGGTGTTAATTTGCTACACAGATAGTTCATCTGTGAGTTCACTTCTTAGCTTATAACAGCTATTGTGGAAGAGGTGGGTGCAAACACTACTGCTGTGTTTCCATCTGACCACAGAGAACATGTCTGTTAAAGAAAAGAAACCACTTTTTTCTGTCTGTTGTAGAATCTGTTCGAAACACACCTAGTACAGACACCATGCCGGCTTCCTCCTCTCAGACGTGTGCTGACCACCAGGATCCTGAAAGCACCACAGGGTCTTACCTGGCTAATGCACAAGAGGAGGAGTCAGCTCAGAACCTCCCTACAGCACATGTCCGTCCTTCCCACCCGCTGAAGAGTTTTGCGGTGCCAGCAGTGCCACCGGCTGGCTCCACATATGACCCAGCGTTGCCAAGCACACCGTTACTGACTCAGCAAGGTGAGTGGGGTAAAACTGGCGAGAGACACTTGCCAAAAAGAGCAAAAGGAGATTTTAAGAAGAAAAATGAGAGAAGCTCCTTAAGGGGCAGGGGGTAGAGTTGGGCATCAAAAGAAATAAGTCAGAGACTGGAGTGAATTTTGTCGGTATGATTTTCAAGGCATTTGCATGTATGTAGATAAACTAGACAAAAATTCAGCACTCCATAATTTGAAGGGTTCATATTCCTCTAATAGAATCTTTTTTACTCTCCTACTTTCAAGAGCTTTCTGAATAGGCAAAAGAACTAATTAACTGAGGCATAACTATATAACAATTTATTTTAAGTTCCTAACCATCCAGTTCACTCGGTGAAGACTGCGTCAATTGGGACTTTAGGAAGAACTCGACCTCCTATGCCAGTGGTAGTTCCCAGTGCCCCTGACGTGCAGGAGACCACCAGGATGCTTGAGGACTCAGAAGGCGTAGGTACTCTTACACTGCCAGTGGCTTTCTTTGGCAGTGCTTATCAAACTGTGGTGAATCTCTCTTTATATGCTACTTGTGTACTTCGGTAATGTCTGCACTGAGACTTTCAAAGGCAGAGGATTATCGACGTTTCTGACTTCCACCAAGTGCCATTGCCTGTTAACCCATATAAAAAAAATCTAGTGCAAATACCTTCCACACAAGGCAGCAAATTCAGAGAATAAGCACTTAAATTGCAATTACTAGTAGTGCTTTCTAAATCTGAAAGTCACTTAAGAGTGTACCTTCATTCCTAATTACACAACGCTAAACAGATGTGGTGCTTCCATCTATTCCAGTCCACAAGGCCCACTCAGTCAAAAACTGGGAAACCTTCGGCAGCATTTTGGCCAAACTGAGGCTATTATTAGCTGAACAGAGAGTAATGTTCTCCGAGATTCCCTTCCCTGACTCATGCTCAGCGCTTCTGGTTTCTGCTAGCCTATCACAGTTACAAGAAGAAGACAGACAGATAGCATCTATAGCACTGGTCTTTTCGTTCTCTACGGTATGTAGCGTCTGTTGGAGCTCTGGTGTACGACTTCGCCTTTTATATGCAGGTTTCTGTAGAGCTCCGTACTGGAGCTGTACAAGTGCCCTGCACATCTGGTTTTTGCCTGCTTATCTTGATATAAAGAGCATCTTTGTTCACAGAGCTGAAGGCCTCCAATGGTGCCGTTTGCTCTTCTGTACTGCTTAAGATGTGGTCATGCTCGCTTCAAGATGTCATTTATTTCTGTCTGTTTTGCAAGTATGCTGTGCCCACATCCTATTAAAGCCATGCAGCTGCAGCTTCCTGCGCTGCTGCAGAGCAGCCAAAGTGTCACTGCAGATGGAAAATGCAGCAGTAATGCCAAAATGTTTCAAGCCATCATCTCAAATATGTTTTTAGATGCTCATGTGAAAGCATTCTGACTTTCTGGGAAAGATGCAATTGTTGGGCTGCTTTGGAATAGCTGTTAAGAAGTAAGGATGTTTTGGGTGTCAGGCACTGGAAGAGCTGTTTTCCTTTCAAATTGCAGGCCCAGAAGTTACGGTACTAGCTGTTGTATTACTGCTACAGGAAATGCTTTTTTTTTTTCTTGTTTCTTTATTGGCCTTTTCTTTTGTCACATTGTTTTTGACACCCTCTTGATTTAATTTCTGTATGCATTGGTCTAGGAACTGTATGCATGCTTGATTTGGTGCCCTTCTGTCTAGTTGTCACTCCTACTTTATTCTTTTCTTTAGTTGGTACCAAAAATATACTCACTAGTTTATTCTTCAACAGACTTGTAATATTTAAGTATAGCCATTAATAAATTTCTTCATTAATTAGTATAACATAAAGTCACCACAGCACACTAAATACTAGTTAAATTATGAGTTTTAAAAATCAGGATTTGAACTGATTCGGCATTTTTATGAGAGCCTGTAGGAATGAGTCTGAGTCCTTCCAGCTCACTGCTATTTATTATTGTCCATAGTCAGCAGATAACGTGTTAGGCACAGGACAGAGACGACTCTTCTGGTACAATCTAGGTTGCTTGGTAAACTGGAAGGTGCCTGCTGTGTTCATTTCTATTTAAAGGAAAGAAAAGGGTTGTATCTATAAGCAAAGGAAGTGAGATCACAGTCAGGGTTGAGGGCTCCACTCTGGGAAGGACTCCAGTTTTAATGTTAGATTCTAGCCAGAAGGTCCAATAGTGGACCTCAAATATATAGAGCAGAAACGATCATGCAGGAGTTCTGTTACTTCTGTTTGGTCATTAGCAGAGCTGTACTGGAATATCACGTGCAGCCTGGCTCCCCTTCTGTGAAACGATGTTGAGAGAGCAAAGAGGGTTTGGAGAAATGCTCCAAGAACCTAAGAGGTTGAGAACTACGCAGTACTGGGAAAGACTTGGTCAGCCTAGAAAAGGTGTTGAGATTAACTAGTTCATGGTGTCTGTTTACAGACACCAACAGCTGTCATAATTCTGTTATCAGTGCAGCATAGATGACACTAGACAACTGAGGCTAAAAGTGGAGTATGATTTTTAGCAAGCATGATGATTCTCAAAACAGTTTTATTGACCTTTTTATTCGACCTTTTTTTCCAATTAAGCTGGGAAGCTTTTTCTAAACTGTCTATTTTGGTTCAAAAAAAGCTGTTCTCTTGAAGCAGGAACTGATACAAGGAAAACAGATAAGATGATCAGTCTTAAAAATCAGTAAAACTATGAATCTCTATTGCAAAGAGATCTGCACTTAAAAGAGAGTTGTTTCAAGTTATTAATTCCTATAACTGTCAATAAATCTGCTGCTGCTTTCTCCTTTGTCAGGGTCACAATCCCTGACTAACTCTGTCCCTCTTTAAAGAAAGCAAGGCACCTTGTCAATAACTGCTTACATCTCCCACAGAATTATGAACCAGATGAGCTGACCAAAGAGATGGCCCACCTGGAAGGACTTATGAAGGACCTTAATGCCATCACTACAGCATGACCACCTTCACCAGGACATGACTCCAGACAGTTTCACAAGTCTTGGGACTCAGCCTTGGAACACAAGGAATTGTACAGAGGGGGGGGAAAGAAAAAAAAAAAGAAGAAAAAAAAAAAAAAAACACACAAAAAAAGAAAACCACAAAAAAAGAAAAGAAGAAAAAACAGAAAGAGGGACAGCACATGAGAGCATACACAGAAAGCAAATGAACCAACCAGTGCATTTGTGCTACAGCTGGTCAAAGAGAGATGACCTTTCCTGTCATTGTCCTGCAATGAAGTCATTGCCAAGTTGAATTCCATTCACCTGCTGAGACCATGCAGGATGGGATGCATCAGGCTGAAATCCAGCATCCAGACAAAAGGAAAAAAAGTGGACTTCACGGTTGGTTTTTTTTCTGGTCAGGTTTTGTCTCGGTGGTGTGATTGCCCTGCCTTTTCAGTGTTGGACATTCGCATTTATGTACAATTTTATTTGTGTTTTTATTTTATCTTTTTTTATAAAAAGGAAAAAATGTTGTAATCAAAAAAAAAAAAGAGAAACTGTTGTTTTCCACAGCCTAGACTGATGTTTGACTGCTTGTTCTGTTGTGTATGAAAATTCATTGCCAGCGTGGGTTGTTCTGTTTTGTTTTTTATTCTGCGTATAATTACATCCCCTTCTGGCAGTTAATCCATGGCCTTTTGGGATGCTGCACTGCTATTTGTAAGCTTTTTTTATTATTTTTATATTATAATTATTAAAAGCCTGACTTTCTCCTCTCATCACTGTGAGATTACCAGTCTGTTTGAATTGAAATGTAATTTGAAAGGCTTGTTTGTCGCTTTTTGTGCAGTTTCAATATTTTGAGTGGGGAAAAGTAGATGGGGAAGGGGGAGGGGATCCCGTGGGAGGTTTCATTATTGTTGTTTTCCTGTCTTTCTACATTGACTCGAAAGACTGAAGAAAATGAAAGCATCTTCTGTAACGTCCTTCCTTGTCCCTTCAGCATACTGTGTCTCTGGTTACTGAATTGCTGTGAGTCTCATTTAGAAACATTAAAAAAAAACCTCCTCCTGTAAAGTAGGGTTCCTTATGTTTAGACGACACTATAGCTTATTTTGGCAACAGTGCTCTTTTTGTTGTTGTTAGTTTACAGATCACCTAGTGAAACTTTAAAGTGCAGATTGAGTGCTCAGTCAGCATGGAGAGCTTAGCACAGGCAGCACTGCACAGTGCATGACAGTTCTCTGCTGGTGGCGCTTGGCTTTGAGCTACCTGGACCTCCCAGAAGCTGAGAACTATGGACACGCCGTATCATGCTTTTGAGAACACTACATGTCCACAGGATCCTTCAGCAGCAAGTCTGACCCCTGTGCAATTTCTCTATCCCAGGCCATTTAAACAAGGATCCTGCTCTTAAGGATTCTTCAGAGACATAAGCAAGGCAAAAATGTATTTTTTTACACTTTGAAACCATTTGAAAAGAAACACAGTATTAGTGACTCAGGTGCTGTTCTCATATATGTCTAGAAAGGAAGGAAAACTAATAGGGAACTCCTATATGAGGGAAAGGAAAAGATTGTTTTGTTTTCTCCATGTGTGATTGCCTGGCTCAGCCTGACTCTATGAGGAGGAATGGCATAAAAAGAGGGACTGTATTTTAGTAAAGGAAAAAAACAATACCCAGCTGCCTATTGAACTCATGCAATTTTACTTTTTAAGATGAAAGGAAACTCAAAACTCACTGATTTTGATGGAGAATCTGTTCCTCCTGAGCGGTTGGATCTCTGGCCTTGGAAGCTGAGCGATAACGATGAGGGACACGCAGGTGACAGGCATTTCTGGTGCGGGGCACTGCTGCTGTAGTCCGCAGCTGCCTCTGCTCAATGGCTGTGCCTGTTGGAACATGAACAGGAAACACGATCATCTGCTTAAATTTAAATTTAAAGACCTTTGCTTCATCTATTTTCTTCCCTCCATTTGACTAAAGTTAAGACTCTGGGCCTGTTTTCATAGTCCCTGTCCCTAAGGGAAGGGAGAGCAAGCAAATCATCCTGGAGAGCAGCAGGGGTTGGGTTGTAGTTTTACTTCCTTTCTTTGCCTGGACTCTTTTGTGTTGTCATTTCTAGGACATTCGCTGGGCTTATTTATTATTTTGGGGTAGGGGAATCAAATTAATTGGAGCACCATGGGCCACCTGGATAATTAATGTTTGGACTTCTAATCAATACAATCAATACAATTCAGGGCAAAATACGCACCCTGTCCTGGAAGGAGGGGCTTTCCTTTGCCTATTTTTTACCTATACCCAAAGAATTATCATCGTACATACACAGTATTCTTAGCTGGTGGGTCTTTGTGAATATTACTTATGTATAACACCATGAATATTAATATTGTCATTGAATTTGGGGAGGGGGATATTTTTAATGATAAAACAACTGTTCAAAGTTGGTTTTTTAAGGTTAAACTAAAAAAGAAACATTCAATTCAGTGTACAATCTGTATTGCACTTTTTCACATTTTAATGCTACGTTTTCTTACATATCCTGTGATTTTAAATTTGGAACATTGTGTATCCTTGTAGTGTCATAGTCAAGCTGTTCAGTGACAGCTTCCCTCAGAGACTTTTGGGGGAAAAAAAAACCAAACCTGTATATTGTTTTATGATTCTCATGTAGAATAATTTTGAGGACTGCTGTAGACGTCTACCTTTCTGTACAATTTTTTTGCTTTTCTGTAGTATTTGCTGTATACTCTATGGCTTTTTTTAATAACTTCATGTTTATTATTTTGTATTGGATGTCCAATACACTTTTTTTAATCCAATCAAATTCTGGTCTGCTTGGAGAGTTTGTTCTCTTTTTAATTATTCTTGTACCTGGTTTTTTTTTTTTCTTCCCCCCTCTTAATCAGTATGATGACCAGGTTTGGAATTCTACTCACACTTTTTTTGTTGTGGTTTGGTAGGTTGTGTGCTCCAGAGGTAGAAGAGGAACTGTTATTCCCCTTCTGTCTTTGTGCAGACACTGAACATATAGTGTCTTTATGGCTGACTCTCCTCCATTTCAAAGCTCAACACCAAAGGTATCACCAAGCAAGCGTCAGAAGGAAGGGTTTTGAATCAGTGAAAGTGCATTTAATAAATAGCCTTAGTAAACCAGTAAATCACAGACAAATAATGCTCTAATTCTCTCAATGTAGCACTTTGTCTGTAGATTTTGAAGTGCAGTAATTGGTATCCTTATTTTTACCCTCATGCTAAGATTCTTTTTTTTCAATACTGGACACACACTGATCATCAGCCTCTTCTCTGCAAGCCAACCACTTTCCCCAGTTACTTGTGTCCCATGGTGTCTGGAGTATTAGACCATTCCTCATCCTGACCTCTGCAAACAGAAATACAAGCTACTGCGTAGATTTGCACCACCTGTAACACCCACAGAAGTGGGTCAGAAGCTAGTCATATCCTTCTGTTCCCTCATTAAATTGTGCAACCACACTGGGGACTCAGGTGGGAACTGGACCCCAAAATTCTCCTGAAGGGATGCCATGACCCTGCAGCTGGATCAGGGACTTCTCAGCCATGCAGAACTTGTGTGTGTGTGTGTGTGTAAATTGGGAAAAAAGTCATTAATGAGGAGCATCACAAGGCACATCTGAGATGCAGATGGGCAGAGTGGATACAGAAAAAAAAACCAAAAAAGACCAACCTCCCTGCCCTCTAGTTGCTAATCTCTGGCTTTAAAAGCAAAAGGATATTTCTTGCTAGGTCCATGCAGATGGTTTGCTGTGCTTCGTTGCTTTGCAGATCAAGCCAGGTGAAAAGGTGACACTTAATGAGGTGTCAAGTTAATCAAGTAGCCCATTTTAAGACGGGTGTAGGAGCGATACCTGCTGGGGCCATCAGTCAGTGCAGGACAGGGACACTAGAGGGCAGCGGTGACCTGCTGGTACACAAAGCTGCACAGCAAACCCACAGCCTACACCGTAAGAGCAGAACTTGTTTCCCTTCAGCCTAGGTTAAGGAGACTGATGTTGGTGATGCTTTCTGCTTAGCAGCCCTTCAGTAAAGAACACAGGCTGCAAACTGACCGTGTTTTCATGCCCAGCTGTGGCTTTCCTTGATTGCACTTTGGCTTCCAACACAGAAGCAAGGGGTGGCCTCAAACACCTTTTGATAAATCAGTGCAACACTTGCAGGCTTTTTTCCCCATTAACAATAGCCACCTGTCTTAAGACAAATTGAGAGTGGATTTAAACTAACTCACAGCTAATCACTGTTCAGCTCAACTAAAAGTGTTCCTCTAGGGGCTCAACATGATTTAACTAAACTGCCTTTGCCAAAAGTGTTAAACCATCACAGCTTCCTGTGGGGCCAGGTCTCCCCTAAGCCAAAACAGGCTTCAGCCAGGTTATGTCTGCCTTATTACACAAGGGTGCGAACACATACAACCTGTGTGACACTCTAGAGCCTTCCATCAGTAGACACAGCACAACTCCTGCCTCCAAAAAAGCTTCCCAGCTCTCCAGTGTGATGGACGACCTAGAAGTCAAGTGGACAACCATCCTAGCAAGCAAACACGCAGGGCTGAGGGGCAGAGGCAGCAGACAGGACCGGTAGGTTTGGGAAAGAAAAGCCAACCCTTGGCAGGCAGAACATGGAAAAGTGGCAACAAGAACACAAGTATGAAGGGTGGCAAACACCCACAGATCCAGGCTGTACACATGCCTTCTGTAAACGCCCAAATGTGACCGAGTGCCAGAGAGACAAACAAATCCAGTGAGGGGGCGCAAAGAAGGATTCAGCTTACTCTGAGTGCTGCTGGGCCACCTTGCTGTGGGGGGAAAAAAAAGTGTTCTCTGCCAGTTGAGAGAAGCTCTCCAAGAAGGACTCCCTACCTGCAGATGTGCCCGACTCATCCCCCCTCCACAAAGGGGCTGGTAGCAGCAGCACTAGGACAATAACCTATTCCCTGTCCTTTAGTACATGAGAATCAACTTTTTCCAGTTACTTCCCAATTTAAGTTCCTGTTTCCCCTCCTTCGTCCAGCACACACTGCCTTTCCTCCACTCCCTCCTCTCTGTAGGGACAATGGCCAAAGGCAGCTGGCCCCCACAGGGCTGCACTTTAGAGCAAATGCTGATTTTCCTTGGTAATTTCTTAGGAGGAAAGTCTCTATTCCCCACCCCAGCTGCTTTAGGACATCCCACCCTCAACTGCTAAGCGGCCACTGGCTAAGGGGATGCTGCAGGGTGCTCTGCCCACAAGGGTTGGTCTTGGTGGCAGTTCACCCCCACACAAAAATGCACCACTAACACCCCTGCCAGCCCTGGAAACATGATGTAGCACTGCTCTAGTATCTGCAAATCCTCACCACCTGAACCAGACACAGAACAGCCCTGGTTACAATATCCTGCAGCAACCCCATTGCTGCAAAGGCTGGCAGAATTAAATGAGAGATGCTAGAGATGCCTCCACCTCCTATAATTCCATCATTCTGTAAAGAGGGGGTGAGGTCTTCTGTCCTGGGCTGCAAACCAGAGGGGAAAGGAAAGGGCCGTGCCATTTGTAAGCTCAGTCACTGTCCCTGGCAGGGCTGCTGCAGAGCTGGGACATTCAGATGGGCGTGTTGGAAAGCCCTGACCCGACTTCAGGCCTCACCTTAGGGCCCTTTCACAGGCAGCATGAGACTGCTGCCAGGACTCAGTCTCCCCAGGGCACTGCTAAAGCAGACACCCAGGTCCCATCCTGCAGCAGGGCAGGGGTTCCAGGGTGGGGGCACCCAGCTCTGGGGCCGCAGCACCATCTGGGGGGGTGCAGGATACAGAGCCTGGCTGTGATCAGACACACACCTGGTGCCCAAGACAGGGAGGGGTTTCCCCAGGGGAATGGGGAAACCGGGGATGGCTGCATGCCTGACAGCCCTGTCCCGCCCAGCAGCCTCACGGATCCCGGCATCCTTGTATGTGAGGGAAGCACCAGACCCATCTCTTCTCCATGGGCACTGTCACCATGGTAACAGCATCCACTTAATCCGGCCAAGCTCTACGCTGAGGATAGCGAGGCCAGGGCAGCTTCCCTCCCGCAGAGGGGTTTCCTCGCAGCTGCTCTGCTGTTTTATGAGGTGCAGCCCCAGGCCCGCACTGCTCCTATGGATCTCCTCGCTCTCCGTGGTGAGGATTTGGGGCCTCGTGACAAAAAATCCCTGTCACTGGAGAAGGGTGCTGAAGTGCTGGCAGTGAGCAGCTGCCAGGAGAACCTTCCCCGGGGTCTCTGCACCACCCCTGGTCCCATCCGTATGCCTTCCGCCTCAGATGAGGGGTTGCCCCTGTGTTACCCTGTGTGGGGGTGCCACAGCTGCATCCCAGAAGAGCCACCTCCAGAATGCTCTGGGTGCAGGCAAGCCCAGGGAGCAGGATCTCTCCAGCACCTGGGCCATGTCTTACCCTCCCCAGCCTGGGTCCTTTAGTCTTCCTCCATCTCTGCCTGCCTGCTCTTGCTCCTTCTGGAGCAAACCAAAGGTTACTTTATTTCTGCAGCCTCTTTTGAAGAGGCCTATGGCCCTCACCCCATCCCCATGCCCCAGGCGAGAGGCACAGCTGCACAAGGAGGTGCTTTGCAGTGGCTCCCTTGGCCGCATTGCCTTCCCAACCGCCATAGCATTTGGTGCCCTCCTTTGCCCAGCTCTGGGCACCAGCACAGATAACCAGGGTGGTTCTTCCCAGCCCAGCCCAGCCCAGCCTGCCTGGGTTCCCTCAGCAGTTAGCACCTGGCCTGCAGCACTTCATCTAGTCCCTGGTGCCGCCATTTCAGTCACCTCCAGCAGCCAAATGCTGCAGTGGGCTCAGCTGCAGGCGGGGTTACTGAGCTGCAGCCGCCTCAGCCCCATGAGGGATTTCGGTCAGCCATGGTTGGAAGGGGAAAAACTACGCTGCTGCTGCAGCTCGTGCTGCTGGAGTGGGGCTGGGTGTGCAGGGAAAGGGGTAAAGCCGAAAAGATAAGGCACCCCCGGACACGGGGCTGATGGGGGACTGCTGTCTGCAACTGGGGACTGCTGCCCAGCCCTAGCCCCATACCTGCTGAGGGGACCTGAAGGATGGGGCACACAGTCCAGTTCCAACACACTGCAGCACATGGCACCTTCCAGACCCTTTCATCCCCAGGGCGATCTCTAAGTGGAGCACAGCCATGGCCAAGGAGCACAGAGTCCCCAGTGTGGACTGGGAGCAGAGAGCCAGGGCCCAACCTTTTCCCCCCACCCCCCCAGTTGCTCACAGCATCCAGGAATTAAGAAGGCCACCAACACCCCCCAAAAAATGGGCTTCAGACAGGGAGCCTCCCCAAAATCCCCACCACCCCTCTTACCTAGCCAAGCACAGAAGAGTTTGCTGTGAGGAGCTGGGCTGGAGCCTGCTCTGTGCCCCACCTTCCCCAGGTGTTTCCCACCTCCATCCCAGGGCAGGGCCCCTGCCCAGCTGCAGGGCATCAGCCTGAGTGCCCAGCTGAGGGCTGTGGGATGTTTCTGGCCACCTTGCTGGGCTTTGTTTTGCCCACAAGCCTGGAAATGGGGGACAGGGGGAGGCTGGGCAGCAGGGGGGTTTTAATGGGATGAGGGCTGGAGTGGGGAGAGCCCTTTCCAACCAGGGTTGCTTTAGGTGCTGTGTGAGATGTGCTATGAGCCATTGAGATCTGGTAAAGCCCAGCAAGCAAACAGCAGCATCACAACAAACCAGAGATGGTTTCTGAGTCCCCAGTGCTTGTGACTCATGGGCTCAGAGGGTATTCCTGAGTCCCCAAGGCTGGCATCTGACTTGTTTTCATAGTACTTGAACCAAATTAATGCTACTTGAACAAAACCCTATGATTTTGGAGACCATTTTGCTGGAGGCAGGGAGGAAAAAAAATGTGTGTGTTGTGTCCATGCATTAGTGCTTCCAGGTCTCCCTGTCCATCCTTGGGGTATCTGCAGCTCCTGTAGGTACCCTCACCATGGCTGTATGATGTCACACTCAAGTCTTCATGGTAGAGCTGATCAAAAGCTACACGCTAAGCATCTCTCTAGAGTGAAGCATGTATGTTCACAGTTGCCACAGCCTTTCCAGGAGCACAAGGCTACAGTGACATGAAATATCAAGTTGTCCTGGCTCTAAATCTTTGCCACAAACCTTGAGCTGCAAGAGGAGCCTGAGGCACCAGGGAAAAGGTTAATAATCTATCAGGGACACTGTTCCTGCCTGGCAGTGCAGCCACAAGCTACAGATGTGGTTCAGGCCAGCAATGTCCTTCCCCCCAACACGGTGTCCCCTCCCCAGGGTGGCCAGGGGTCCTGTGTTCCTGGCAGTACGTTCAGGATGCTTCTGGGGAGGGAAGCAGAAATGCTTACAAAGGAGCAGCACTGAAGCTCTGTCCTCCATCTTTTGTCCCCTGCAAAGAGCAAGAAGTCCCTCCCAAGTCTGCTAGGCCCTTCTGACTCTGGTGGGTTTGCTCCAGCAGTGCCAGGACATGCTGCACCCCTCCCATGCTGGGTGGTAAGGGTGAGCTCCCTTCTGCTCTCTGGCTGTTTCCAGAATGGTGAGGCAGCTGGGCCAACTGAAGCATCAGCAATAGCAACAAGCAGCTCCCATCTCCAGCTTCCCTGGTCTCTGGTGAGCCACCCCAGGGGCTGTGCTGGCCCACACAGTGCGGCGGAGCAGCATGTCAGCACCAAGCCTCTGCAGAGAGGAGCTGACAGTGATGGGCATGCACAAGGCTGGAGCTGACAGCATCCTTTGACCACAGCAGGAGGCCAGTGCGGGTGGACAGGACACCTGAGAGCCAGCACCGTGCCTGGGAGGGCAGCTGGCCGTGCCCTCCCATGAGCCATCCCCACCAGCCCTGCACGCTGTCTCCGACAGAGCTGGAGGGGAAGAGCACGCATGCTCCTCCAGGGAGGCTGCTGCAAGCCATGCGTGGGCGAGCCCCAGCCATTCCCATCACAGCTGAAGAAAGTGGGTATACAAAGAATAAAATAAAAGAGAAGAGGGAAAAAATGACCCTGAAGAGCTGTCTAATTTGCAGCACAGTCAGGGAGAGCAGCTTCCCAGAGAGGGGAAGGCATTTAGACATGTGGCACTGGGAGACCTTCCTGGCCTAGCACTGCAGGACAGCTTCAGTCAGCTCCCAGGCAGGGCACACGGACCGTGGCTGTCTTGGGGGGGGAAATTCTGGAGGAGGTGGCTGGCCCCGCACACAGGGCAGGACAGCTGGGCACTGCAGGGCCCATGACAAGAAGAGGTCACTCAGTGGAGGTCCTACAAATGGCCTGGCATTTGCTAGGCTAAAGCTCCCGTTTTAACCTATCAAGCTGTTGTTTCTCCTCCGTTAAAACAAAAGATTGTCTACCTGTTCTGAGACACTTCAGTCAATGGCTTTTCTAATCAGGTGCCTGCTAAAAGTTGGACTTGAGCAGAACAGTCACTGGTGATTAGGGTCAGCTGGTGGCTAGAGGCTGAAAGGCAGCTGGTTTGCAATGCCGCCTTGAAAGAAAATCAATCTACTTTCGTGCCACTGTAAGTGGCAGAAGCAAGCTAGGATTTTCTTCCCTTAATTTGCCAATAGTAGATGGCACCATATTCAGCTCCGTTAAAATCAGGGCCTTAAGTCAAAGTGGGACTCAGGCTCAGTGTGCTGGAATTGGTGATACAAAATGTCTGAGGCCTCTGCAAAAAAACTTAAGTGACAAAACCAATATGCATATAATCATATGTGAAAATTCATCCCCTTTTTACCAACAGGGATAAAGCAGGAAATGAAGGGGATTGGTTTGAAGACAAGCTGCCAATCCAGACAGAAGTCCCCTGGGATTGCTGGGAGCAGGGACAGGGCTGGGGACATTGGAAAGGCCCCAGCACTGATCACACACAGCCCTGGGCAGGCCAGACCCTCAGCTTCCCCACAGCTTCCCTGAGGTGCTGCTAACAGGGTCATCAGCGAGGGTAGCACTGATTGCAGACAGCTCACGTACGGGATCACCGTGCATGTCCAGTGAGGCCTCCGAGCCCAACACCTTAAACAGGGAAAACACTTGGGACCTCTGAGTTCAGCACTGACAGTCTGTGTTGAAAATAGGCAGTGCTCAGCTGTGACTCGGGGACAGGACCTTGGTGTGTCCCAGCCTCTCCATTTTGTACCTTCCTGCCAGAAAAGCAGTGTTCAGGTAAGCCGACACCTCTGCAAGGGGTGTGTGTGTGGGGGGGTGGGTCTCTGTGTGTCTGTGTCTGTGTGTGTGTGTGTGTGTGTGTGTTTCTCTCTCTCTCTCTCTCTCTCTCTCTCTCTCTGTGTCTGTGTCTGTGTGTGTGTGGTGTTGCTCACAGTGTGCCTAAATGGCTTGATTTCATTTCTGCAGATTTCTGTGTAGACTTGAGCTTAGAAAGCAGACTGTGTGCTGGTCACACCCTGGCTGAGGGGCCACCTGCATGCACAAAACCTGGCATCACAAACTGAGTATTTCCCTGTGTGGGGAAAGGGAGAAATGTGACCAAGGAACTGCACGGCTGAGGAAAAGCAGCTGCAAAACCACCACCAACTCCTGAGAGCAAACCCAAACTGCATCTTTCCCTGCCCTGTTTATCTTCCCATTGAGCCCAGCTTTATTTAGTTCAGCAGTGGGAAAGGGTCACCCACATCTCTACCCACAGGCCATCTGTTGGTCACCTCTGCCGGAGATAGAAGGGTGGGATACCATCTGCAAGGGGGCAATGGTGGATGGGGAGGGAGTCTATGGCGTTAAAGTGCCACCGGCAAAAAATGGATTGATTGTTTATGCTAGTACATCCCAGTTCCTGGGCTTTTACACCCTGCAGGCTTCACCCTGGTTCAGCTCTTCTGCAGCATTGCCCCACCAGCCTGGCAGAGGGGGTCAGCACAGGAGCAGAGAATTGGCGCTGGGTTCCCAGGGTCCTGGTATCCTTTCCTCCCTTCTCCTGGGATTCGCATGAGACCAGTGCCCCAGCTGAACCTCTCAGGGGCTTGGAGAGGTGGCTGCCACCCACCAGTGCTGGGCAGAAAGAGTTACCTTCAAGGGGTGCACCTCATGAGGTGCGGGGCCCACCTCATGAGGTGCGGGGCCCGCGCTGGTGCCAGCAGCTGCTGTGTCCAGTTTGCTAGCAGTGAAGCTGTAACACTGCCCTTGCCTATGGGAATCAGAAACTCCTGGTCAACCTTTCAGTCCAAGCATGATCCCCATCACCTCACTGCCAACCCTAATCCCCTCTCCCTTCCCTCCCTGGGCTCCAGCTCCCTCAGCCACGGACTTTGCTTCCACCCTGAGCTCCCTATTCCTGTTCTGCACCCTTGTCCCAGCAAACTATACGGCTTGCTGGCGGAGATAAGCTGGGCTGGAAAGATTTCTGTCCACCCCATCACCTGAGGATAGGAACATATCATCTGTGCCTTCATCTTCCTCACCCCCTACAATGTCTCCAGTCCCACAGGGAGGTTTTGGGGCCCCTTCAGTCACTCATTTCTGTAAGCTTTTGCTTTTTTTGCAGAGTGGATGCAGACCCAAGGGGCAGAAGCGGTCATGTTCTCTGCAGTGACGTATGGTGTGATGGGCAGTTTGGTCCGAGGTGACTGCAGAGCATCTCACATGGGTGACCTACTCCAGCTCTGGCAGCAGGATACTTGCAAGGGGTTGGAAAAGTTCTCTAGCATCCTACAGGGGTGTAAGCACCGAGATGTCACCTCTTTGCCTGGCCACCGTTTCCTCCTGCTTCTGCCTGAAGGAGGAGGAGCAGCAGTGGGTGACCCTGCACAAGCAGTGCCAGGCCTTGAGCAACTCTCTCATTTGCCTTTTACATGCTGTGTCTTGCACACAAATGGGACCATTGCCTTGTCCGCATCTTCTCTTCCACATCCCGAAACCATCCTCTTCCACAAAATAAAATGGGGACACCGAGTCTGGCTCACATGGTTTGCAGCTCATGTCCCACTGCCACATCAGTCCCTTAGGCCGGCAGGTACAAGCTTGGCCCCTGAGGCTGAGTGGAGTGAATGAGTGAAAGCTGTCATCAGTGTCTGGTTTTCTTTATTTTAATAAAATATGCACTATGATGTATTCATTTCTTTGAAGTGGTTGTTCCTAACTTACTCATGTTTCCCCTAGCAAGGAGGAAAAACGTGCAAATCCCTTTTTCTTCTGGGCATTCACTCGTGTACCTTTTAGGGGACCTGATCCCTCCTCGGAGCTCACCAGTCCTGTGCCCAGCGCTACAAGATCCCTGAATTTGCAGAGGAGATTAAAAAAAAAAAAAAGATTCAGCCAGGACATGCACAACCCCATTCTTGGTGCCAGGCTTCCTGGAGATATTGCAAGGTCTCTCTTACAGTGGTTGGTCCAAACAGCTTTGCAAAGAGGAAGAAAAACCTCATTTCCAAGAGCTGAGCCTCCGCCTGCTTCTCAGTGCAGCCCTGCCATCATTTTCCTTCTTGTCTACTGCTGCCTGGTGCAGGGGATCAGACAACCCCAGTGCCTGCAGGAAAGCATTGCCAGGAATAGGCCTGTTTTGTTGTCTCCAACACCCTAAAAATCTCTCATGAGGCCCAAGAGGTATGAGTTTGGGAGTCCCTGCCTCCCTCCCATAACCACGGACTGTTTGTTGTTCTCTAGGAGGGAGGGTGAATGGGTGGGCAGCCAGGCCGGGACAGTTTCCTAAGACAAGGCTGAAATTCCCATGAACAGCCCTGGTCAAATGATGACTGGGAGTTGGTGATCCTGCCTTTTTCCCACTCTGAGTCCCCACACTGAGGCTGGGTATCCACAAGGTGCTGCAGGGGAGACTGTAGTGATCAGGAGGAGGAGAAACCACCCTGTTGATAGGAGGGGGACTTGGCTCTGGTAGCTGAACGGTTTGCTCCTGACAGCCGGTATGCAAGTATCATGAAATCCCAGTGTGGTCTTAAGTCCTTTCAATAAGATAATGAGGCATCAACACATATGCTAAACCAGCCAAGGCCTTCCAAGTGTGCTTTTCTGCAACTGATGGGGCTGCTTCTGGCTCCTCCAGAGAGTGCAGCCAAGGATTTTCTTTGGTCAGGGAACAGCTCTAATCCATGATGGCCTAGAGCAGGGACATGGCTACTAGCTGTGCTGAAATGTGCTGGGTGAGGTAAAGATCAGACTCCATGAGCTAAGCCGTGCCTCCTCTGGTATCGTACTGGTCACAAGGACCTATAACCTGCTGATGTGGTCCTGCCCATCCTTCTGCAGCTCATGGCAGTGGGACTGTGACTTGAATTCCTGCTAGATGTTGGTGGAGAACAGAAGGCAGGTTTCACAGGGAAGTTTAAGACCTCAGAACTTTGATTTTGCTCTATTCCAGCAAGAAAACCTTGAACCTTTACACATCTTCTTGGAAACATAATTTTAAAAGAAAATTTTGATTGGGCAGGACTTGCACAATCCCAGTTTCCTCTGTAATAGTAATGGCATGCAAAATAAAAAAGCCTGGCAGAGACATTAATTTTGAAAGGCAAACACTTTACTGCCTGAACGCCCCTCACTGAAACTCCAGGACAACTGACACACCAGGGCAGAGTCATCTGGTTTAAAGGGAATGGCATTTTCTGATTAAAATGTTTGGTTTACTCTTTCCTCGCCAGTTCTGCTCATTTACAGCCAGACAAGGTCAGAGAATTGATGGAGGGTGACCAACAGGGTGTCCCATTTTTCTGTGCCATCAGAAGCAGGAGGGAAGAGAAAAGGAGGGTCCTGCATGGCCCGAGCCTGTGCTGCTGGTGGGAGTGTGTGTGCGCCTGAGCATCCTTCGTTGCAAAATACTGATTTCATTCATGGCCTTTGGGCTCCTTTTTTTCTTTTTTGCCATCTCTGCCATTGGGAATTCCGATAAAGGAGGTCCTGAACCTTGTTCTCATCTCAGCAGGGAAGACACACTGTTGACAGGTTAGCAAATTCAAGTCTTGCAGAGGCTGGGCACATGTCAGAGGGCTAAATGCAACCAATGGATGAAAATGAGATTTCAGAGGAGGAAAAAAAAAATGAATGTGAGACTATCAGCAAGGCAGAGGTGAGGGACTGCATGGAAATGAGAGGTGAGGCTCTCGAGATCAGTTGGTTGGAGGAGAGGGAGCAGGGAGGATGGGGCCTAGCTACGCCTCGCTACCACAGGCTGTAGGACACGCTCCAGCAGCTGGGCTTCTCTGCCCTGCGTTTTCTTGGCTACGAAGAAAGGGCACGAGGCCATACAGCTCCCGTGTGAGCTACTGACCCAAATCATCAATTTTGTGCATACTTCCTAGAGTGCGCTCAAAGAGGGCATCACAGGAGCGAAATGAAAGTTGAGGCTAGTTTCACCTTCCTAAAATACCTCAGGTCCTGACCTTGGCATCATCATCCAGCTTAGTCTGAGACCTCAGAACAGCTACTTCCTTTCTCCCATTTTCTGTCCGCTTTCTGTGATAGTCCCTATTCCAAGTTGTTAGGGTCTGTATCCTGTGGTAGGGCTCCTTAGGCTCTTCTCTGAGGATCACAAAGTCAGCCAGAGTTTCCATATCTCCCATTAAGGTGAAGGATTTTCATACGTTCACAAAACAACTACCAGATTTCTCCTTTGTATTGTTAAAAATTCAAGTGTAGGCAAAAGTTTTAAACTTTTACTGTCAGTAGTTTAATGCACACTTCCTACAAGAATGCATGAGGTGGACATGTGGCAGCAGGTAAACACACTACTAAAGCTCTAAAGACATCAGGAAAATACAAAACCCTGCATCTTCTCTGTTTAACAGGAAAGAGAGGATTGGAATGCCACCCAGGTTTTTTTTTTCTTCTTTAAACCTCATCTCATGTTGCCTGAAGTTCAACACTTAAAGCAGACCGCCAGTCAGAGGGATGGGTTTTTCATGTTTTTATTTACTAAGGTTTTTATTGTGTGTTTTATATTGCAAACCCCACCCCTAGAACTCTTCCCTCCCTTCCCCCCAAAATAAAAGAAAAAATAACAATAATAATTAATATAGTTCCACCTACTGAGACAAGCCTAGTGTTGACTGGGGTCCAGTTGGAATAACTCAATATTGGCTACTGCACTGCTAAGAACTGGAAAATCAAACAATATCCCCGTGAAAAACAAAGCAAAGGAACCCAACCAAAGAAGGATGTTCACCAGATTGGTGGATGGAATGCACGTCTACCAGAGACAGCCCTCAGGGTGTTTCTGTGCACCTCCATTGTCTGAGTGTCCACAGGGGTTGTTGAGATTCAAGTACCAATGCAGCAGTCACAGGACAGTCATCCATGAGGGCTTGGAATTGCTGGGCTGAAGACCTTTCCCACTTGCTTATATTAGATCCCCCAGACCCAAACACCTTAGCTCCCAGCCTCCTGAGATGCTAATTCTAGGGGCCCACTAGCATACGGGGGAAAAAAAAAAAAAAGATTGCTAAACCAAATGCAAAACTTAAAAGGATATTGTAAGTCTCCCTTCTAGGAACTGCCTCATACTTTTGAAAATATGAAAGGGTCTGTGAGTCTGCTTCAATTCCGTCAACTGATTTGGTTTCAAGATGAATCTGTACATATTTGGAAAGCAGGATTTATGTATTATAATTATCACCCGCCAATCAGTCCTACAGGAGGGTCAAAGTTGACATGTATTTTAAAACTAGGAGATAGATATATATATAAATATGTGTGTGTGCGTGTGCTTACACATGTGCATAAATAGACTACATACGTGTATAACTGTATACTATATATATAAAAGCATGTGTGTATATATAGATATATGTATATAAAATCTATACACACACACACACACACACACACACACCCCTCCCACCACACACACTCACACATATATAGTTGTATGTAGCTAGTAGAAAAAACATTTCTAGAGTTCCCCTGACCCTTTGAGGAAGACCAAAGCTGATTACATCTGATTTCTGAGCCACCAAAGCACGTTGAAGCAGAAGTGCCCAGGAATGCTTGCAGCAACATTCAAGATACAGGCACATGTTGGGGGTGGGAGGAGGTAAGGGAGGGAGTTCTAGGGACCTGTATCGTTACTGTGATAATAGTAAGTTTTTTGGCACTGCTGCATGAAGGGATTTCCCTTTGAGGGCTAAAAGGACCCCATGACAGCTGGAAAACAGAGGGAGGCTGGACATGTGTTTCTAACACGTTAGAAAAATTGAGCACCTGACTCTTTACAGTGAGGTGGCTGGAGACACCTCTTGGCCTAAGAAAAAACAAAAGAGAAAGAAAGGATCAAAGTAAAAGCAAAGGAGACTTGCTCTAGAGGTAAAGGCTGTAGCTTCTCAGTGCTGCGTGCACCCAATGGCCCCTGACTGTCTTCATCCCACTTTGACTGCCTTATATCAGGGGAGCCCAAAAATTCCAGCTCAAGGTGCCTGCCAGGCCCCAGATGTGTCCAGTGATGCTGCAACTGCAGGGTGAGACCAAAGCCAATCAGGTGCAGGCTGTTATTGCTGGTGAAATCAAGCAAATGATTTCAATTCCCCCATCAGAGGAGAAGCATGGACCATGGCTGGCCAAATTTCTGGTCTAATCAGGTTTAATGGTATAAACATAGTTACAAATCTGGAGGATTCTTGGCTGGGCACCAGTATTACCCTCGGTGCCTCAAAGCTCAAACTCCCCTGGGCTAAGGAGGAAGAGGGCTGGGGTGACTGCACCCCACTTTTCAATCTTATTCTACCCAGTTCTCTTCAAAGCAGTCAGCCCATGGACACTGAGACATTAAAATGAAAGAGGGAAGGTTAAAGCGATGCCTCTTTCTTCATCCCTCCCCTTGCTTTGCACGCCCCAACCTGGAAGGCAGCACGCATGCTTTCCAAACAACAGAGAGGTTGAAGTTTGGGCTCTTCTGATGGCTGAGGCCAGCTGCCTGGTGTGCTGGCAGAGAGATGGGACTCCTCCTACCACCCACGTCCACAATGCCTACAAAAATACAGAGGGGATATTCACCGCCCTCTCTGTGACTTACAAGGGATTGTTTGTTGTTCCCACTACAGCATCAGTGGAATAAGAAAGAGACAAGCATCTGAAAAGTCAGGCCCGGCCATGTCCTGGTCATTTTTATCTTCTTCAGATGGAGTCCAAACAAAAACTCAGCCCTTCTGAAATCCCTAGAGGCGACTGCATTAATGAAACTCACCCCTCTTCTTGCTTCCTCTGCAACCTGCTGATCACAGGAGGAGACCTGGGAGGAAGTGAAACTTTCTGATGTCACACAGTGAGCCATCCAAGTCCCCCCAGAAATAGGTGCTGCGGGCCAGGTTCACAGCTGGTGCAAAGCGATGCAAAGCTGAGGTCAGCCAGAGCTGTTCTAAAACCATCAGCTACAGGCCTGACCTGATGTTCCCTTTTATGGCCCATGTCAACCTTGGATCTTTGTCTCAACAGGAAAACCTTTTTTTGGTGGCTTCTATGGCTGATCATTCATATTTTCCAGCTCAGGCATATACCTTGTCTGTGCGTTACCTCGTTGGATTAAATTTGCTCATATCCTTTTGTTCCATGTATTAAAATATTCTATAAAATCAAGTGACCAAAAATCTATAGCTCTAAGAATACCTGGTTATCTTCTTTTTTTGTTGTTTTTCATGTGTTTTTGTTTGTTTCTAATCACAGTTAAACCTAAACAAAAGAAATGGAGAAAAAAGCGGGGGGGAGGGAGGGAGGAAGAAGAGGAAGAAAAGGAAAACATGATTCATGAAAGTCTAATCAGGAACTGAATTGCACGGCTGACATAACCAGCTCTCAGAAGGAGTCCTCACAAATTGGAGGGCAGTTTGGATCTGACAGGTTCCAGATCCCCTGTGAGCACTATGGATTCTTTCCGCCCACCAGCAGTCAGAGAAGCAGTGCCTGCAGCGCTGGCCCCAAACACCAGCGGATGTGGTAAAGAACCTGAGGACATCTGACGTGGTAAAGTCACACGCCCAGGAATTGAGCTACAAGGCTTCCCAAGAAGTCCGGTCCCTCCACCAGGAAAAGGAGAGAAGCTGGAAACAGATTCTCTAGAGGAATGAGGACTTTGTCTCAGTGTCTGTGCCAGCTCTTGGGGCAAAGATGGCTGGGAAGCAGAAATCAACTTGATGTCCTGGCTCAGACGTCCTGGTGGCACAGGTGGCGTGCTCTTGGACTGCAGGATCTGTGGAGGTGGGCTGGCAGTCTGAGGCAGGAGCAAAGATCCGTGAGAGCCTGAGGCCCCGGAAGGGCCACATTGAAAAGTTCTTGTTGCCACTGGGCTCTGACTAGGAGGACTAAGGCCAGAAGGGGTATAACAGGGAGAGGCGACACCAGACTGTTGTAGTGGAGACATGGAGGCAACAGGTGGCCGTTCTTGGTGGAGCTGGGCTATCGTTCCAGTTAAAGATCCTAATGCACTTGGATGTGTTTGGCACAGGCCTGAGGACGGCCCACCAGAGGCCTGGGTCAGCTGGCTTAGGCTGGAGGATGGAGACTTGGAAGAAGGAGGGGGTTGGAAGTGATTCATTCCCCCCAAAGTCCCACCACCCACGAGCTGCTGAAACTGTCCCCCCTGCAGTGGTCTTGTGGTGGGCTGGAACTGGTTGAGAAGACTGGGGGGTGAGTTTGATGAGAGCTGGGTGAGTGATGTTGATGGAGAGCTAGTTGTGGCTTGCTGGAAGTGCCCAAATCCACTGCTGGAAAGGGCTGGCTGCTGCTGCTGCTGCTGTGGCTGCTGCATGGGCTGAGCTGTACCTAAGGGTGATCCAGAAGGTGTGTGTTGGAACTGGCTCAGTCCCACTGAGGTTGTGCTGCTCAAACCCGGCTGGTTTGAGCCACCTGGAGGGGATCCCACCTGGAACTGGCCTAAGCCGGCAGCAGCTGAGAATCCTGCGAGCTGCTGGATGTGAAAGGAAGAGGACGAAGGGGTTTCTGCTCCTGGTGTATGCAGCTGGGATGGAGTACTGGAGGGAGAGCCAACGGCAGAAGGCCCAGTCGACGGGATTAGAGACTGAAGCCTTTTCAGCTGTCTTGGAGTCTGGTTGGATTGCTGTCCCAAGGAACCCAAGACGGACACTGGAGGACGGAAGATGGCTGTCGGGAGGCGTGGGTGGTGGGTCAGGGCTATAGCGACAGAAGTGGTGGCTGCTGCAGCTTGCAGGGGTGCCTGGATCAGTGGAGTCCAGATGACAGGGGTGGGTGTGGATGCGGCAGCGGCAGTGGCGGCAGCCTGGACATTGTGAGCACAGTGTGCCATCTCTCTGTCGTGCTGCACAATCTGCTGGATGATCTCATTCTCTTGGTAGTTGAAAACACCCGAATTGAGGTCATGCTGGACTTTATGCAGCAGAATGGAATTTTTCTTGCCTGTAGAGAAAGTGAAGAGAGAGTCATTCTATTTGAAAGCATGGGAGGCTTCCTCAAAGCTTCCTGCAAGACCTCCCTTCAATTGTTGGCATTGCCTCCCCTCCACTGTCATTACGAGATCTGTGTACAGTCTCTGTGCTCCAGCAACAAGATGACAAACATCACATCTTCTGCTTTTGTGGTATGATCAACAAACCGCAAGATCCAATAAAAATGTGTCTGACAGGACACATATTCTTGGTTAGACAGCAAAGCCACTTTTGATAAGTGTGGCAGACTGGTAGCAAAGCTTATGGATCTGGAAGATTCCCATTTTGCACCTCATAATCTGACCTTCCATTAAAAAAAGAGAGTAAATCCCAAGACTGTTGGTTTTTTGCGTTTGCAAAGGAAAACCTCAAAAGTGTAAGTCCAGTGAAGTCTCCTGAATCTTCAGCTACTCTCCTTCAGCTATGCCTTTTCCTCATCTGCCTCATGTAAGTTGTTCACTCTGGAGTCAAATATGCATTTTTAGTTGAAAGGAAATTTCTCTATGATTAAGGGACAGAAGGACTTTATGTGCTGGAAAAGCTCAGGTGGCCCAGGTAGGAGACCTCAGACATGCTGCAGCTACCATCTTACTCAGCTATGCCCTTCTAGCCCCATCTTTAAGCAAACTGTAGGCTAGCAAATGTCATGTTCCAGCTGGACTTCCCAGCCTGCAGCAAAATATTAGCTCATTGTCTTGCCTTTTCAATGGGCTGGAAAATGTGGCGTAACAAGTTTGTCTGGCCTGAGAGTGCACCTGGTGCTGAAGGGATGCACCCTCCTGGACTGAAGGACAGAAGCACTCAAGGCAGGGTTATGAGATGCTGCCAGTGATGCCCTTTCACCAGAGCACAAATGCCTTCTCAAGGGAGAGAATATGTGGACAGGCAACATAACGGCCTTCGTATCTCTGTTCTCAGAACAGCGTGCAAATCAGTAACTGTGCCAGCATTGATTTATAAGGAGCTGCTATATGCTGATTTGAATGATTTTCTTACAAAATTAGTGTGGATTAGATCCCTGTTCTTGCCTTTTCAAGGGTCATCTATCTTGACAACATACGCCAGTTTGAATTGATGACAGCACCTCCTCTTCACTTTTGTTTACTGAAGCTGTTTGGATTTCAAGGGTTCAGCCTAGTAAGTCCTGTCTCTGTGTGTGTGTGTCTGTGTGCATGCGTGTGCATACCTACCCCCTGGTTGCATGTCTGCATACAGCTCATTTTGTAGCTGAAGCTCAGGGGGTGAATGTAGAAGGGTCACCTCTAGATGAGGCAACCAGCCAGGTTGGATCAGATCAAAAGCTGTATTAGCCCTCCTCCTGAACCAAATGTATCCTCAGGCCCCGCACCCATTAGCAAACCTCTGCTCTGATTCAAATGTCATTTCTGCTGGTTCCTGTCTGATCACTTCTTGGCAATTGCTGCGGATTTACAGAGCATGAGATAGCGGCAGGTGTGGAATGGAGGCCTGGATGTGGAAGGGCCTCTTTTTCTGTATTTTAACCCCCAAATCATGTCCATGCCATGCTTTAAGAATTAAAGGCTGCCAGCACAGCTCATGTCAACTGTTTCCTGCAAACAAGGGCTTGTCCACTAAACTTGTCTCCACGTTTTCATGAAATCACAGTTTTCAAGGTAAGTCAGCCATTGATATTATCGACCAAGACCACAGTATGATATTTAATTTGTCCCATACAGCACTCTAGTTTAAACTGGTCAGCTGGTAGTTTCCAAGAAGGAACAGTTAAGAGTGGACTGCCATGTTGGGTAGAGTTGCCAGTGAGATTCCAGAGGAATTTCCTTTCAATCCTATTCCAGTCAGATCTCAGATCTTTGTGTACAGATGTGAGTACATCTCTGTACACAGATGACGTCCACCATATGGTGTATCTTTTATGTCTGTAACAGATAAAAGAGTCTGAGCTTAAGGACCTGCCTCTTACTCTGGCCAAATGTAAAATCAAACATCTGGCAGCAAAGAACTTGAATGGCACTCTGAAGAGTGCAGCTGGTATCCTGGTGTCCTAAAAAGTAACTCTGAAATGGTAGTCTATAACTAGTTGAGTTCCAAATCTACCACCAGAAAAAGGTGAAACAATTGTTGCACAAATAAGAAGGAAATCATAAAGTATGAGAGAGATACTGGTCACTAACACATAAAATGCTAGGAAGGCATACAGTATGATGGTTTAGTTCTAGTGTCTAGCTGCAAAGCATGAAAAGGTACAGAAAATACCCACAGGAATCAGGTTTGAAAAGCATCAGTGAAAAGTACAGCATATTCAGCTTCTCTCAGAGAAGAGGTGACTTGACACTGAGTTATAGGCAACCTCACAGGTGAAGGAAGCTGCTAAGAGCCATTCCCTTCAGTTCCAGAAGGATGCACGAGATATTGTGATTTTAGACAAGCCCAGAAAAAAAAGGAGCAATCTAACTGTAACTGTAGATAAGTGTTGGAGGAACACACTGAGGGTTTTTCCTTTGCTGTACTTTTTAAAATCAAGCGTTTATCTCTTTATAAAGGACAATGTGCAGCTGTAGCAACTGAAGGCTATGTTAAGAGCAGGTAAAGCTTGCAACCTACAGTGGGCTGAGCTGTACCATAAACCCAAACCACTCAAATGCTGACAGAGTTTTGATTCTGGATCTGCAGCTGGTGCATTTGGACGTGTCTGTTGTGTGTAGTGCTATGGGATGCGTAATGCTTTTGTGTTTTACTTGCTAATCACTCCCTCCAAAATAAAGCAGTAAGGCGTACGGACTGGCCTTTCTTTTCTCACCTTGGAGAAAGACACAAGCCCTGGAAGGAGACAGTCCTGAAGGTAAAGGCCGTTCTGAGGTGCTAATGCTGTTGCAGGGGCTGGAGAGCTTGCCTGCACCAGAGGTGCTTGTGTAGGATATGTATATAATGCCTGTTTCATTGTATGCTGGGCTGGAATAGACAGCACTGGATAGCCCCTGAACAGACAGACCCTGGCTCTACCTGCCAGGTTCATGTAGCCAGGCACACCATGAATGTCACCTTTAAACTGCAGAGCATTTTTGCAGTGAACATAGAGTGAAATGGCGCAGAAGGTCACGCTGCACATGCAAACACAGAGTAATTTCCACTCAGTATCTACTAGAATCACATACGCACTCACAAACAAATTACATCACAAAGAGCTGCTTAAACAGAAACAGAAATACTAACTGCTCCATGTCTGGAGAGAAGGAACAACCTATCTAAATAAAATTGACAGGTCAGAGAGAATCTGGCCAGCACACTTGAGTTAAAGAGGGATTCAGACCGCAGGTTTGTAATCATTCTCTTTCTGGAGTTGAAGGTACAAATCCCAGCATGGGGAATCTGTAGCTATCTCACACAACTGCAAGGTCAGGATGGGGATGGGAGATGGCATGCTGAGTTCAAAGCAGACAGGCAAAAAAAGCCGCCTTACCACATCTGCTTTCTTGGTAACAGGCTGTAGCAAAGCCGGGCTGAGGAGGAATGGCTAAGGGTAGAAGAAGAAGAAACAGCAGATGTTGCTAGTGCAGCTTTCTGAAAAGCTCAATATCAGCAACTGCTCTGTGTTTCCATCATTACACCTCATCTCACTCTTTTAATTCCATGTCACCTGCCTTTGGCTCCTGATTTGCTTGTCTGTGCTTGAATAGCCTGCAATTTCCAATGCTGCCCTCAATTCAGATGAGAACCCATACTAATGTTAATCAGAGCTGCACGGATGAATTGAGGGGACTGAAGTTTTCATAACCGGGGCTGTTGACAACACAGAAAGAGCTGAACAGTAGACTCTGGTTTCCTTGGCAGAGCACTGAACAGAAAATATGATAACATCTTCCAAACATGCATACTATTTACTGGAAATGGTTTGATCAAAGCTCCTTAAATTTGTGTCAAATTGATAGAATAATTCCAGCAAAAACCTTGGAATGATTATTTTTGTTAGTTTTTAAAACAGGACGTTTCAGTTTTCCTTCGAAATTACATTACACTTTACTGTTTTCCTGAGCCCAGCTTGAATCTATTAACTGTTTCACTAGATCAAATTTTGCTTTTCTGTTTTGCCAAGAAAGTCTCAAATTTCTGTTCCAGAACATTTAAAAAAAAACAAACCTGTTCTTTCAGTTATTGAAGGGAAGAGGAATTTTTCAAAATAATTTTTCAAAATTGTAATTGGTTAGCAAACTGAAAAATTAATTGGTTCCACTATCATTTACATGATGTTTCCACACACCAATATAAGTCTTATTAGTTGCTTCTGGAGAAAATTCTCCTTCCACCAGATGAGAACAGGCACAGAGCAGAGTCCTGGTGGGACAAATTCATTTTCCTGGCAGGTCTGACTAAGGTCCTGCATGAAACATAAGCCAACAGTGGAATGAGGCAGTAGGGAAGTTTGCCTGGGCTGGTGGTTCTGAGATTATTTCTCCTCCTCATTTATGAAATTGCTTCACTTTCAAATTAATTTTTCCTGCTCTGGAGTTACTGTCACAGCACCTGCCTCAAAAGGAGAGCAGAAAAGACAGCAATCAGAGGACTGAAAGGCCGATTAGTTTGGCTATGTGTAACCCTAACTGAAATGATGTCCTGCAGCTCATAGCTACGCTCAGTGAACTGCCGTGGAGTCTTCTGTTCTTGCTAAGCCAGTGAGAAGCTTCATTAGGAGCAAGGAAAAGGGACTCCTGTTTCCTCCTCAGTCTAACCACGGAAGCAGGGAGGCGGTATGTTACAGAGTTTCTCCTTCTATCTTGTTTATCCCACATAAATTAAAGTGCTGAGCTGAGTCTAAGGTGCTAAGTTAAACAATCCACCCAAGCGTTTCTCCTACACCCAAAAGCACTGTACACATTTACTGAGATGCCAGGGAGCTGGCGTGGGACCCATCTGCACCCACCTCATGCACCAACTCCCCACCCTTGTGTACTCCGAGGCTCCGAGGCTCAAGGCCCCTTACCTTTCTACAGGGGAGAGAGAAGCAGCCTTGCATTTCCGCAGGGCAAGTGGTGTGGGACAACCTGAAGTCAGTCAAAGGACTTAAGACTAAAAGGCCTCCATGGCAGAACTGACTTTTTTGTTGTCTTTGTACAGCTCCTAACACAATATGATTTTTTTCCCATAGTCAGACAAAAATGAATATCATCAATGGAGTGCTCTGGGTTCTAAAACCTCCCTGTTTTCCTCACTGCAACAATAGGCTAAATATAGGGGGGGAAAAAAAGGAAGATATTTAGAGCCTAGAAGATGTTCACAGCAAAGCTACCGGTGCTTTGAAGTGGAGTGGGGTATGTAAAATTATGGAAACTATGCAAATAGATGTTGCTCCCTTAATAAGGAATTGCAAAGTCAGATTTTCCTCAACTGTAGATAGCACACAAAAGAACAGGGAGAAAGGCTCATGTGATTTCATAAAACGAGCCAGCACTCAACAATAAAATTAGCCTTCTGTTGCTAAAATGCTGCACAGACACAGGGGAAATTAGCTGTGACTTTCTGTTCATTCCTCTTTTCAGTTCTGTCTAAGCCCACTGCCTGCAGTTTAAGAATTCAGGTCACTAAATTGCTTTCTGAATTTGCATGTATTTAAAATAATCTCACTTTATAAGGCTGGCTTATGCCCTGGCCTGCTGTCAAAGTGGCTGCCCCCCTGCCACATGGTTACTTCTTTCAGGTCTTTGCTTCTTATTATTCATAAAACTGGGTACTAAACACCCTGCTTGGATCACTGGTTGCAGCAAAGGGCTCGCAGCACATTGCAGCTTTGAAGGTGGTCTTTGCCCTCCCTTGCCTGTGGGTTACTTGTGTCCTGAGCTGGTCTCCCTTGGTAATTCAGCTTGCTGCCATCGTCCCCAGAGGGGCCATACAGCAACTGGCAACTGCAGGCAAAGAAACCCTGAACATACTCAGTAACTGGCAGTTTGCCACAGCTGCTTCTATGCCCCGGGTGAATTCTTCTGCACAGGGACTATATTGGTCAGAAGGTCTCGCTGCACCAGCTCTTGCCACTTTTAGAGTCCATATAAGCAGGGAAAGTGGCTGGAAGGGAGATTTCAAAGTAATTCTTAACTCCCTTTACTCTTTGCCTGTTCAAGGCTGACTTTCTCTCAAATATAAGTTAACCCACCTTGGACTGTATTAGCTGTCATGTAAATGTTTCTGCTCAGAATTGAAGTAGCTCTTGGAGGCAAAGCAAAGCCAGCTGGATCAACTCTAAGAGCATCCACAGAGGAGTTCAGTGCACTTAACAAATCTGCTCTAGAAACTAGTTCAGATTAACTTTCCTGAGAGCCTGGCTGTGTAAATACATTACAAATTGGATGTGAAGTTCTCAATGAACTGCTCCGCAGTAGTTGCCATATGTGTGCTCTTATACCATGATACATCTAAGGCAGCCCCACCTGCATACTGCAGTTTCATTTCTCTCTTGCTAAAGCTGTATCCTTTGAAATCTGGTGGTACATTTAAAGTATAACAATATCTCCTTCTCCCCTGCTCTGCCCTCTGCAAGCCTACGTGGAGTTACACCTGTGCACAGGGGTTTTATTGCAGGAAAGCCAAATACCATCTTGAAAGGGAAATAGATTTTATCAGTGTAGAGCCCATTGTACCGGGGAGGTTAGCTGAATCTGTTTTCTTATTACCATCTTAACAAACAATAATGAGTTCAAAAATTTAAAATGGACGATTCTCTGTTTTTCCAAGAGGATGTCTTCCCTCCCTGTACAGTTCAGGCCTACCACTGATTCCTTCTCCTCTCCCATAAACTGAACGGGTACCTTCCAAAATACATAGCGTCTCTTTTAACAGACAGAACACTTTAACTGGGCCAAAATGCTGTAGGTCAAATGATACACTGTGAATAATGTTATCTGATGAATCTCATGACAGGTAAACAAAACTTAAATTAAGCTCTTCCCTCCGAATCTTTACAGTTATGCCCATCATACAGAGCTTCACAGGAAAAAAAAATTGAATATATATAGGGCTATATAGAGCAAACTGTTTGTGAATGTCCATGAATGGGTGTAAGAACTGTGTAATGCTGGAGTGCCTGTGTGCTGCCTGGAGCATGGTGTCCTGCCTGTTATTTATTGCTGGAGACCAAAGCCAAAGAGCTGCCTTCTCCTCAAGTGGCAAAAGTGCTTGTGTCTGGAGCCAATGCTCCTGCACTCAATTCTCCGTGCCCTGCTGGAGCTGACAAGCTGTGACAGGGACAGATTCTGGAAGGCTCTGGACATTCTAGCACTGTATTTCTGTCAGTTGTGTGCTTTGCAGTGTGGTCTGGTTGCAGATAACAACTGGACTGCCTTCAAGGCAGGAAAAGTCCCCTGAGTCTAGAGGTGTGGTTGTTAAGCAGGCCCCACTTCATGTAATTAAAAAGGGGGTTGAAAATTGTTTTCAAAGGTGTTGGAATGGTAAAATGTTATCTGAACAGGTGTTTTACTTTGATGCAGACAGCAAAGAGCTGTGGACATGGCTCTCTAAATATGAAAGGAATCTGGTAACTTGGGGGACCCACGGAGATGGGGCACAAATCTATTGTATCTCCTACAACTCCCCCAACTCTCTCACTTCTGCCTAATGTCTCCCAGCTAGCCAGCTATCCATATGTGGTACTGCTGACTCCGGTCTAGAAGACCAATCTTCCCAGAGAACTTGCACCCTGCAAGGCAGACACAGGTTGGGATAAAGTGATGTGACCAAGGTCATTTACGAAGTCAAAGACAGGTCTCCTGAGATCTCATCACCACCCCCCACCGTCCCTTCTATTGGGGTGTCTTAGGCTTTATTTTCTTTCTAGAGTGGCATGAGAAATGGCACTTCATATTCAGGTGAACAGGGTTGCCAGTTCACCTTAATTTAGCTGAAGTAATTTGCATTCACTCACGGGCTGGTGAGTTGCTGCTATCTTTCCTGAGGCTAAACAGAAAATACTCTGAGTCTGGGCCTTCACTTCCAAATAAAAAGAAATTCAAATATTCAATTCCTGTTTAAGTCCAAGCTCCTACCCTGCATGTCTGTGCCAGATAGCATTTCCAGGGTGTGATTCACCTAAGCCATTTGAGATAGCCATCTTAAAAGAAGACGAATCACAGCCTAAATGCCTTTTTCTCTCTGCTGGCTATAAAAGTCAGATTCAGATCTCTACTTTGTAGTGTTGGAAATTATGGGAGAGGATTTCAAGTCAGAGGAACATACATAGCAGTATTTGAGCCTTGATTCTTCATAAACAGCTATGTTTGTGGGTAATTCAGGTGGCGAGAGAAAACACAACACAGGAGAACCTGTGTTATCTCTTGTCAGCCACTGATACCCTTGCCTGCTCAGTACTTGGATAATAAGATTCTACCTCCTTAAAGGGCTGGGCAGAGTTCAATGTGATTTTGAAATAAAGCTTTCTCCCAAAGCACACACATTCTAGCATTGTGTACCTGGGCCACAGGAACCCTTATCCTTACATCACCTGTGCCTCTATCAGCAGCCTCCAATAAGAAGCATATATATATATATACAAACACATATATGGCCTTATGGCCAAATCATAGAATCATAGAACAGTTTGGGTTGGAAGGGACCTTAAAGATCATCTAATTCCAACTACCCTGCCATGGGCAAGGACATCTCCCACCAGACCAGGGTGCTCAAAGCCCTGTCCAGCCTGGCCTTGAACACTCCCAGGGATGGGGGATCCACAAGTTCTCTGAGCAACCTCTGCCAGTGCCTCACCACCCTCAGAGTGAAGAATTTCTTCCTTGTATCTAATCTAAATTTACCCTCTTTCAGTTTAAAGCTCACCTCACATGTGCAGGTCTTTGGGGGTTACACACCTGCGTTCAGTAAACAAATTTGGGACTACAATGTGGATACAGTGTAAAATTCATGCTGAGGACATATTGTTTCATTTATACACATTTCAGTCCATTTCATTTATTCATTTGATCTTGCATGGCACCTGCCACAAGGGAGTAGGCAGCTAAGAAACATTCAGAGACTGAGCTCCACCTTTGTGAGTATTATTTTCCCTGTAGAAGAGGTGAGGAACTGAGGCACAGAGCAAAGGCATGACAAGGACAAACGGGGAATCTGTGGCAGAGTTTGGCACCGATCCCAGATCTTCTCATTCACAGTTCACCTAGCCTAACACAGGCCAGCCCTTCCTCTGAGGCAGCAGATCCCAGAGTATTAGTCATGACCTAGACAAGCGGGGTTGCAAACCCAACAGGATTTCAATTGCAGAAGCGTGCTCATGAGCTGACAAATAGAGGAGCAGTCAAAAAGTTTGGGAACAGCTATTTTTGTGGCTTGCTTATATGACAAAGCTTTTATAACTTCTACCACTATAGTATCTTGAATAGATGCTTCTGTACCGCAATAAAATTATATAATTATATTTAGAGACTGGTTAATGTGTTGTCTTAGCTTTTCTATGGTTTTTTGGCATCTGCAATGCCTGGAGGAAATGCAAGACATTTTTAATCCTGGGTTAACTGGGATCCCTGGATCAAAAAATATGCAACTGGCATTCAAAATGCATGCATTTCAAACTACGTGGTAAAAAAATCCTGATGAAAATGAAAAAATCACTTCCTCTGGCTTTAAGTATGCCTTCAGCTGTCACCAGTGACCTTGATATGGATGGCAAGCAACCTTATGACAGACATTTATGGTATTTATTACAGCACAACGAACAATGGAAAATAATTGCCCCCCAATATTTTTTGAATGCATCAGTGAACTTTGATTTGACAATATTCACGGCCTGTATTGTATTTACTTTCAATGAACATTTGAGAGGTGATGCTTTACAAGTGCAAATACTTGTGAAAATCCAATTTTAAGCTTCACTGGTCACTGAAAGCCAGTTTCAAAGCCAGTCAGGAACAGAATGCTGCGACTTAGATAACTTAGTGTCACATCACAAACTGGGACGATTCACAAATGCATGTCAGACAAAGAATTACTCACTGGAGAAATGAACAAATCATTTCAACACACAAAGACTACAAAGAATTTTACAGCTTGGTCAAGAACAAGAAAAAGAGGAAGATTTAATCAGTGATGAAATTATCATTAATCAGTGATGGGCCTAATTTCCTTGAGTCTCAGTCTTCAGGCCCTGAGCCAGTGCAGAGTTATGCGTGTGACATTCTGCAGGTTGAGGAGTTCTTTAGAGTCTGAAGTTACTCAGAGAGCAGAGTTAAGCAGGGATGCAAATCTTTGTACAATCCCAGCCTTAGTCAATTCATGGAGACTAATCCCTTCCAGTCTTTAAAGAACTAAGCAAGTGCAAAATACCTGGGAAACTTCTTCCCCAGCCATGCATGGCACAGGCAGGATGCCAATATCAATTCCCATTAACAACAGAGGTTAGAAGGATACATCACCATGCTCTTTGCTGAGCGATCAACGTAGCTGACAGCTCCCCGGGGGGCTGTGCCCTTCATGCTGCTGCACTGCCCATCTACCAGCAGGAAGCGATGAGGGCACACAGATCTGGGTGCATCTGCCCCAATCCTTCCCCTCTGCCTAGCCACAGGATTTCAAACTGCATTTGCTCTGCAAAGTGAATGCCTCATCGCACCTCCAGTCAAGCAGCATTGCTCCTGTTGCTTCAAGGGATGGGGTCTTATGTTTTCACCCTGTCTCCCTGCTACCTAGACAAGCTTAGACCATGCTTTCCAAATCCTCCGCATAGCAGGTAGTCCTGTAAACATCTCTCCAGTCACTGTGACTGGATGGACTGAGATTTTTCTCCCTGCTTTCTTGATTCCTCACTGCACAGGGGGACTACTGTATAGATCTTATCCTGGTACCAGATTAGTAATAGAGCCCTCTGAATCATTTCATGTACTCAGCAAGGCATGGGCTTCTCAAGGATGTGTTGTCATCTGGGTAGAAGGGAGTTAGTGAATGCACCACTGACTTGGAAAGAGGGTCCCGTTTGCTTCCATCTTGTGTACAGATCCTGAGCTGAACGTAACAGGAACCAAAAATATGGTCCTGCTTTTGCTCCTACCTGGCTTTCATGAACTGCTGTTCCTTAACTTCAGTCCTCTAGAATAATCCCTCTACTTTCAGAGAGTTTCAGCAGAATGCAGTAATCTTGACTCCTCTAAAAAGTCACATGCTGGTACACAGCTACTGCGCCGCCCTTTCTGGATGATGCCCATTTCAGGGGAAGGTGAAGGAATGCCTTATTTATAAAGACAGGGGTTTCCGTGGGATCTGCCAATTTCAGTAGGATGCACATAACTCCCTTAGGCTCTTTTGGGAAATTCCAGCCAAGGAGTGTTGGGTGCAACAGGGTTGGAAGGTGCTAGGAAGATGCTATTTTGCAATAGTAGAGAACAGGCAGCTCTCAAGTCTGATTGCCAGGGAAACAGGGGTAGCACTAGGATTTTCAATGAACAACTCTGAAGATCTCTGCCTTTTACATGGCATAGGGACAGATGTTGTTTCAGGTCAGCAGAATGGCAAAAGGACAGGAGGGCAGTGCCAGAGCCCTGCACCAAAGGGCCTGTTATTCCAGTTGCTCTGTGTCACCTTCTGACCTTCTGTTGACATTTTGCAGCTGCGTGTGGAAGGGCATTTCTCCTAGGGGAAGAAGCATGTGAGGTTCTTTATGCTGGTTCAGAATTTTCCATGAATTTTATAGTTACACGTGCAGCAGTACACAGAGCAAAAGACAGAGAGTGCAGGATGCCCTGCCCACCTGTATATACAGTCACAGAGCATCAGGCTAGGAAGCTGAACCACACTGACGATCTAAAGCCAAAGAATTTGAGATAAGGTCAAGCTGGCCCATCCTTCATTTTGCCTGACATTACATTTTCTCAGCGGTTTGTTCAGTCTAATTTAAATAACCCAAGTAATGGGACTATTGCCACTTACACTAGGGCCTCATTAGCATGGGCTTTGCCAAACTCTACATATTTAGCTCATAACCTTTTCCTCAGGGGTCACACTTTCTGATTTGCAGCAGGTAATGAGATGCACAGAATACAATGTTCCTGGCATGAAAAGCCCCAGAGGCACTGCACCCCTTGCTGGGATGCCAGCTTATTCCCTACCCTCCTCACCCCATTATCCTCCTTGCCTTCTGCATTGTATTCAGACCCACACTGACCTTTATGATTCTAAAAAGCAATGAAAATGCATACAGTTATAGAGATGTATAATAAGAAGCTAAAGGAGCTAGACTGGGACTCTGAAATGCTTAGCCCTCGGATCTGCAAGGACTTCTTGCATGACCTTGCATAAGTCACTTAATCTCTCTGTGTTAAACAACTCTGGCTGTGACCAAGGAATGTTATCCTGGTCTTCCCTAGTTAGAAAAGGATGTTTTGCAGCACAGGTTATGTCTCCCAGAGGACAGGAGAGCGTCCTGGGATGGGTGACTCTGAGTTATAAGAATTCAGTAATACTCTCTGGTTAATTGCGTTTAATTTGGGCCATAGGAGATTAGATTTTTATCAATTGTTCCATGACTTTGTTCAATCAGGTGCCTATTTCTACTGAATATATTTATAGTTGGACTCTAATGGACAGCTGGGCAGGTGCTTTGTGGTTGTGTTTTGCTGATGGCTTTGCACAAGAGTCTCTTTAGGATCAGAAAGCACCCAGAGCTTTCCCTTCCCTACAGCATTTCCTGCTTCTCCAGTTGCTTGTCAACTAGGACCAGAAAAAACCTGCACCAAAAAGGAGCATTATGGTCTGCATTCCATTATGTATTGATATACCAGAGAAGAATATTCTTCCTCATCAACGTGGGTGCTAATTTTTGTTTTAAAAACAATTAACACCAATAGCCCATTCAGTCATACCCTAACCAGCATTCCTGCAAAACCAGGTCACAGTCTAACAAACACTCAAGTCCCCATGCTGAGAGATGATTTCTGCCACAGAACATTTTGCTGAAATACTGGGGTTTGCAGACTTTGAGGCTCACAGCCTGGTCTGTTTTCTCTTGAACCTAGGAGGCTGTGGGTAGTTACACATTCTGAACTAAAATTCAATATCTAGTGAATTCACCAGCATGGCCCTGATAGCCTCAGATTGCAGATCTTGGTTCTTCAAACAGAACTCTTGGAAAGGGAAACAAATGGAAGCAGGAGCAAGCAGAAATGTGTATGTGAGAGAGAAAGAGAGAGAAAGATGTGGATTTAACTGACAGTGAATGGGGCTCCTTGTAGGAGCTGAAGTCAGGCAAGGAGAGACAGGCTGGGACCTCCTTCAGCTCACAGCTCCAGAAAAGGAACTAAGGACCAAGCCTGGAGATAGGGTGCCAGGGCAGCAAGTACTGGGAAGGAGACTTTCACACCTTCTACTTACCAATTCTGTCCAGCCTGTCAAGAGCCACAGTTTCAAAAGCTCGCCGCATCATGGGATACTCTTCCAGCACCTCATTGAAGTTGTCTACTGAGAGGGAGTAGAGCCGGCAGTAGGTATCAGCTCGCACGCTGGCTGTGCGCCGGCCGCGGGTTAGCAGGCAAATTTCTGGAATGAAAGACCCAGCCTGAGAACATGGGGATAGACACCATCACCCCTGCAATACAAGAGCTGGCACTGTTGCTCAAGGGCGGTCCTGCCTGCCACCCAGTCTCCTCGCTAGCTGGACTTTACCTGCACTCCCAATGAAAACATGAACAGTGGTAATATTCTGCATATCCAGTAACATTTCAAAATACCAGGGGGCTCAGTTGTGGCAGCTGCTACAACACAATTGCACCTCAGGGATTCTGCTGATCTAATTAGCCAGTGAAGTTTTGTTATGGTGGATTATCAAAGATATCATTTGTGCATTCAGAGTGGAGAAGCTGTCTTTCTCCAGCTCCTCATGGGCACTGGGAGCAGAAGGTCAAGCCGTGCTCTCACTGAAGCTAATTCTCTCTCCAGATTTGTAGTAAAGGCTCTGTGCTGACCTGGGGCTTTCGTGCCTGGTAGTAATTTTGATCCCCACACCCAGAACATTTGTCTGTGCCACAAGCATACAGATTGTCAGGGAAAGCCAAGTTAGTGACACCTACTAACTCTTGGTGTATTTACACTGCAGTCAGTTACTCCTAGGAGGATACTCAGCTGGTTACAGAAGAGAAAGCCCTTGACTCTGCCATAAATGCCCTGAGTTGGGCACAGACGCTCCTTGAACACTCAGCAGAGAACTCCTGAGTCCTGCTTTTCCACTGATTCCACACAGAGTATGGGCAGTTAAGACAGGCACTTAAGGACAGATGGCATGACCTAAAGACTGACAGCACTCCTCTCTGCTGTATGTTGGGTGTCAGTCCACCAGCACCACTCTCAGGGTTCATTCTGGTCTACCCCAGAGCACTGGTATAGTAGCACTACAAGGTTGTAAATGCGTTATTAGGCTGCTTTCCTAAGGAAAAGATGCTTACGAGACTGTGCTGGCTTTAAATGTGTGTGTGAGGAGTTGTGGGTATGGTATCTAAACCACATTGAATGTCATGGGCAATTTTAATCAAACCTATCAGAGTCAGGGTATCCTGTAACTCCAAATCCCAGCAAACTGACCCAACTTGCTAGGGATGTGCAAAATCCTTGTACTCCAGGTAGGTGCAGACAGGTTGTTTCACAGGAACTAAGACTCTAACAAGAGTGTAGGAAATACATGATAGGGAATTTTTGATAGAGAAAAGGCCTTACAGAAGAGAAGGAAAGGCAGGTTTCACTCTGCCCCCTCTCAGTAGGCCATTAATTGTGGTGCATTCAGTGCTTGTACTGAAACATGCATCTACCAGAGAACTGTCTATCTTGGGCTGTCAGTGGGGTCTCTATGGGGCTCTGATGAGAGGGGTGTCTCTGTGTTACTTATAAGAGCAATATCCTAAACCTTCTCTTACAGTCTTTTCTGACCTCATGCTGGTTTCACTGTTCCAGAGCTCTGCTGCTGATACATTACGCCTGCCTGCTGACCTTCATGACATTTTGCTGAGCCACAGGCTGGGGAGATGATGGACTATGTTTTTTCCCCTGTGTTTACACAGTACCTTATATGATAGATGCGAGGACTAGGCAACACTATAAATGTGCTTGGAGAGTTGAGAACACTCCATTTTTTTTCTTTTAGGTTCTCAGCTTCACAGATCTGGCAGTTTGCTTGGGGCAAAAAGAAATGAACCTACAAGAACTAAGTTTCCCTTCTCCATTTTGTTATCATTTATCATCTAGACTCCTGCTCTGCCCATGAGTCTCAGTCACCTCCCATTGCATAATTTATGATATGGAAAGCTGCAAGACAGGTGAGATGAACAGAGGCAGAGGGTGGAGGATGAGGTGCTTGGGGTATCAGTTCCACATGCTGCCATCCCTGTGGGTATCGCTATGTAAGGGTGACTCACTAACACACACCTCCAAAGTAGGAGCCGTCTGCCAGCTTGGTCTCCTTGTTGCCTTTGGTGAGGACGCTCACCACCCCGTGCTGGATGAAGTACATCTTCTTGCCAATGGTGCCCTCCCGGATGATGTAATCCCCTGGCTGAAACACCTCGAACCGCAACTTGGTCAACATGGATGTCACAAAGTTGGGATCTGCGTTGGCAAAGAGGGGCATGGAGGCAACCAGCTTCCGGCAGTTGAAGTTTATGATTTCCTGACCATGATGTGATGCAAAAGGGAGAGAGAGAAAGAGAGAGAGGGAGTGGGGAGAAAAGATGGGGCAGGGAGCAGAAAAGACACACACATATATTAAGTCAATATCTAATAACCTAGGACCCTCACTTGATCTGTACATTAGAAAGCGGAAAAAGAAAAAAATGCTGCTCCCTTAGTCTGGCTACCCCAGTGCAGGCTGGAATGGGCTCTGGATGCTCAGAGCATGTAGCAGTGCCAGCTGAAGCTGACAGCTTGACACCATGCTTCACTGCTTTCATTCATATGCTTTCTCTTTGAGCAGTGACAATACCCCCCAACATCCCAAATACACACAATACACCTCTTTCTGCAGGGGACTATGGACTGTGAGAGAGGTGCATAGCACTGGTGAAATGCTGTATGAAAAAACCCAGGGCTCCTCTCTCGGAAAACATTATAACTCACCTTGGCAGCCCTATGTTCTCTGTTGCCCTTTCTTGTCAATGAGATATTAAACAGCAAAAATATGCCAAGGCACTCAGAGAAAGAATTACCCTGGGCAGCTGGGGACAGTGTCAAGAGAAGGGAGGGAGAGGTGCCCACCAGTCAGTAAGGCATGGGCTGGATCATCAACCTCCAGATGAAGAAAACCCAATTCAGCTGTTCGGCTGTCATATAGCAGACAGGGGCTGTGCCTCCTCCTGTGGCTTGGTGTCACTCGGAGGGTAGGACAGCACTTGCCACTGCACAGGAGCTGCTCTGTGCCGTGTCAGTTCAGACTCAGAAAGCAGCAGAAAGTGACATTGAGTAAAACACCTCTGCACAACGTTCCCCAGCCAAGCGGGGAAGGAGGATCTGGATGACTGGAGCAGGAAGAAAGAGGGCTGGGGAAGCATCTGTGTCCTCCTCACTGGGGTTCTTTTCAGGCTTGCCCTTTTAGACTTTGGCAGAACTAGTTTTAATATATGGTGGGTAGATCCTCAGCTCTTCTCTATCCTGTGGAAGTATACAACTTGGGGGAAAGACAGGAGGAAGACTGCCTGTGTATTGCAGCCCCCATTGCCTTTATGTCAGCCATCACTTCTGCTGCAGCAATTAACACTCAGGCAGGAGTCCTGCAAATGCCAAAGGCCTGGGTTTCTCTCTCCACAGCAGTGACTTCTGCCATGACCAAGGCAAGGGAATACCAGACATAAACCAATGGCTAGGACAGTCACTCCCTCTGAATGAAACCAACTCCAAGAGAGACGTAGCCAAGCCATGGACCATGTTCCTCTTGGCCTTGCTTCCCCAGAAAGTTAGGCACAACACGGGAACAGGTAAAGACCCAAGGAAAATGGTGCCTTTATGGCTGCTGAGACACATGGATGTGCTGTCTCTGCTGGGCAGGACATTAGAGCACACACAGAACCAGTGCCAATGGGAAAGCTGGTCTCCCATCACTCCCACCAACTGATGGTGTCCTCTGCAAAGCACTGAGACTGCACACCGGGAACTCCACAGCTGCCAGAGATGACAGGAACATGCATTGCCCATTCACTGCCCCCTCCTTACCTCTCGGAGGGGCTCACTCAGCTCTCCCAGGATGCTCTCTTCATCAAACATCTTCCCCTGGTAGCGGTGCTCATAGTAATCATGGATGCGCTGCCGCATGTCTGCAGGGAGCTTGTGGAAGGACATATACTGCTCCACTTGTTTGTACTGCACAGGGAAGAGAGGAGAGAAGGAGTTATCAGGACATGCAACACATGGCGCCTGCTCATGAATAAGCACATGCTAGACTGTACTCATACCTGTTTCTTTCACACCAAGCCAGGCCCAGGCAGATAAATCTGGTGCAGGAAAGAGCAACTGTCTGAACACACAAGGATTTCGCAGACACCTTTGTTATATTCCCCAAATGGCTGCCCCACGTTTTAACCTTTAAACTTATTGTCAGCGAGTTACAGTGGGGAGACAACTCCTCATTCCCTGGGGGCTGAGCAGCCCAGGTGCCTGTTCTCCCCTACACACACAGCAAAAGCTGGGAGCAGAGTTGAGTAAGAAGTGCTCAGCTGGGAATCTCCTCTCAGCAAATAATGCTGAGCGAAGACTGTTCAAACCCTGTGCAGAATGAGAGCAAGAAGTACCACGTGCCCTCAACAGGTGGTTTTTCCATGGCACACAGCAGAATGGCAGCCAGGGTGTATGACGGGGTGGCTTGGCTCCAGAGCAGTAAATGACGTGCAGCACCTCGAGGCCTCAGCCAAGCACAGGAACCCACTGTACCAGGGGCTGTACAAAACAGCAGAACACAGTCCTGCCTTGGATGTTCACAGCCACAGTCACACAGAGACAGAAGTCTGACAGTTATTCAGTTGAAGCTGCAGTACCTGTGGCCTGCTTTTCCTCTCCTCCGTGTTCTCGTCTGCCAAGCCATGATGGCACCTTTGCTTTCCCACCTAGGGCGGCATAGGTCCAGATTTTCTTCATCTTTTGCTGGGTCCCTATTGCCCCATGCACTTGTGCACTTGTGCTATCTAACCTGTCTGTATTTTTACCTAATGCTTTGCATTTCCATCATGTCATTTAGAGGGGAATACAAGGGCACACTGACTGATGCCAGAGTAGTATTCGGGGATGAACGGTGCTTTCTATGAGCAAATGACACTTCCTCAAGGGCACAGGACTGTAAATGGATCCACTTGCCTTGAAGGTGCTGCAGGGACACAGCGCAAGGCGTGTGCACTGCAATGGCCATGCTCCCACCCACCGGTAGGCAATACAGAATATGATCCTGAGCATGTACCATACTAAATAATGCTGACAAAAGGACTGTGTTCCCCCTTTTCCATCCCTCTTTCCCCTCTTCTCTCTGATAAATCTGTCCCTGAATGTGCCTTTACTGCAGCTTGTGCTGAAGTGCCTAATTACCAAACTTCTGCTCATTACAGACCTCCCCTGCACACACCAGTGTCACTCTGCTCTCAGTACAGTCTGTGCTGGCACTGCCTTGCATGCTAACAACTTGATCTGCACCAGAGAGGAGAAGGAATTACTCTAAGAAGCCAAGGTGGCAGAGGGGACACTCGGGGTTTCCTGGCATTTCCAGAGCTTTTTGTCTGTAGCTAGCAGCAGAGGAGCTGGCTGTAAATATTCATGATCACTATAGCATGATCAAAGTCAAGTGAGTCACCACCTCCCCACGGGGAGCCAGGCAGAGAATTGGCAATGAATGATGCACTTTATTATTTGGATTGCTGAAGTTCGGTAGAGACTGGCAGGGCACCGTGTCAGGTGGTGCTATGCTGGATGTTGCACAGAGTCCACAGCTTGCAAACGAGGAAGATAAAGGGAGCAGAGACCAACATCTCACATGTGGACAACTCACTGGTCTGAGCCCATCGAGGATATTGCAGGTTATGCTCTTAAATGCAGAAAGTTTAAGGGCTTGGCTCAGATGCCTCAACAGAGCTGTCTGCTACCATGGACGATGCACTGCAGCATTTGGGACATTCATGAGACCCAGCAAATTGGACATAGGACATGCAGGACACTCATGAAAAGGGAAATCATTAGGCACTAGCTTTTGCTGACTCAGGTTTATTTTTTATCCGAAATCCACAGAGTTCTGCTTGTTTTAATGCTGTATTTGTGTTGAATAAACCATTTGCCAAAAAAATCACCTTATACTTTTTGGTTTTAGCCCAATGTCTTGATCTGGAACACTGACATCACAAGATGCCTCCCATCACCTGCTGCCAGCCACCTGCCTGCTACCCCTCTTCTCTCCACCATAAGCACTTGTGATCAATCTTCAGCTGACCTTTGCTTCTTGAGAAAAATACCCCCAGCTTCTCAGATTCACAAGCACGGGTCGGATGGGGCGACTCAAGACTCTCTGCTTATTCACTGCTGTAGATGGATTTATTGCTTTGTAACAAAGAGCAATAAATTACTGCTCTGCAAAGTCCCTAGGGCTTGTCAGATTCTCCTACACTCACTCTACCCAGATAAGGCTGAAAGTAAAAACAGGACAAATTTACTTCACCAGAAAAAAAGGTTCTCCTTCTGATTACAAATTAAAAACATGGTTATAAGAGAAAACTGTAAAATAAGAAACCATAATTCTCTACCATAGTTAAGAAGAGTATGCTCTCCTGTCTTTGCTAGTGCTACCTCCTCTCACCCATGGCAGCTGGAGAGTTCTGTGGGCTCTTAACTCTCCCTTGCACAGAGGTGGAGTCTGCAGAGGTGCTCAGAAATGAAAGCATCAGCCCCTTCTCTCTATGTTTGATAAATTGAAGATTCATGGGGGTCCCCTCCCCTTTCTTTGGAGCTGCTCAGCCAGGCTGAAGGCCACCACTCTTGCAGTGTCAAGCATCAATAGTGACTAACCAAAAGGCCACGAAAAAACTGCATGAGGCCTTTCAAAGTGTAGTGGGATGTATGTGTCTCTGAGCTCTAAGCTCTTAACAAGATCACTCCTGAGGTCACCAGCAACACTCAGTGATGGGACAAAGCAAAGGGGTAAGGATAATCGTGTGGTGACCATCAACAGCAGAGTGCATGGGGATTAGAGACTTTGCCTGAATTTACAGGTTTTCCTTTTTTAACCGGGCAGATCTGGGACTCTCTAAAGCCACCTAATGCCCCTTGAGTTGGCACCCCTTAGAGTGCCTCTCAGATGAGGCCATGCCTAGCCTGACAGCCCCCTTTTGCCTCCTTTCTCCCTTGTACTTGCCTGTTCAGTCCTCCCACTTGTCTCCATGTTCTCAGTCTGACCTGTGCTCAGAGGAAGGCGCAGAGATTAGTGGCCTCTCTGAGTTCAACTAAAAAGACTCGTTTAGGAATTATTTAAATCTCTCTGAAGACAATAGAGTCCTTTTAAATCCTAACTCATTTTCTTAAGTCTGTTTTTCCTCAAATAAGCCCTTGAAGGAGGTATTAATATATCAAAAGGGAATCATTTAGCTGAGTATTTTTCATTCTATAATTGGCTGCTTTCCCTAGTTGTCTCACCACTCTCCTCCCCTTCTACCAAAGCTCAGATCAGTCACAGTCCAAAGGGAACTCCTTTTTTAACTCCTTCCATGCCCTCAGTCTCTATCATGAATCGTCCCCGCTCTGGCAGTAATAAATCACTGGCTGAAAAGGCTGGCCTTGCCCTACTTCTGAATACAAAAAAAATCCTGCATCTGAGAAGAGCTGCTCCCATCCCAGTCCTGGCATTGACACATCTTTGAGTCCTCTTTTGGTCCACACACACCACTCTTCAGAGCTTCAGAGAAACATGGACCTCCATTTTTGCGTCTCAGTTAATTCAAACACACACTTCCACAGCATGCTTACCAACATGGGCACGTATACATAACCTGCTGTAGTGAAGACACTTGGGATGCTTGTCTCCCTCTATTCAAAGATAAATATACATTTCCTATACAGAGCTTTACTGCTTGCATCCTTCCAGAAATAGGCTGAAATCACTGTGGAGAGTGTAATGTGAGAGTTTAATCTCAGTCACAGTCTCCGCATCTGGACTCCATGGAAGTTGACAGAGATGCACATGTGTAAGAAAAAAGAGAATCAAGCAGAGTAATGCATTTTCAATTAAGTGAAGAATTATGATGCTCTGACAGTATTTTCAATGCTGGTAGTATATATCCTGTGAGATTGGATTAAGATACACATAAGCAGCCACGATGTACAATGTTGTGGCTCTCAAGTGGATTAGTGCTTCATAGGGGTAAAGATCATGTCACGAGATCCACCAGATGGAGTGTATTGACAGGACACAGTTGTATCTTTGTTTAATTTTCTCTGGCCTATAATTAGGAGTAAATCAGTGCAGTTCCCCAGCATTTAGTAATCATCAAAGCCAAATAAATGCTGAGTTCCATTTTTTTTGTCTTTTAAGCCATTTATATTCCCATCCTCAGGATTTTTTCTATGACCAGATCTACACCTTACTCAAAATGATCAAGATGCACATTCTGATGGAGTCAAATAACTCCAGAAGTGAGTGGTTTAAGGGAAGAAAAGTGAATTTTTGTAACACAGTCAAATCATGCTGACGCTGCTGGTGCGATCTTTGCAGAGCTTCATGCTTGATCGTATTTAGTGTCAGTCCTAGCTTACATAATTTTGATCTTTCCTCTTCCTGAAATTTTGCTGAGAAATATAACTGGTGCAGGCTATCACAGTTTATCCTGAGTCTGCCAATATTTATGAATGCAGTTGGCTCTACATACATACTTATGCTCATGAGCACTGTCCTGCTGTTTTCCAACAAAAATATAGACATTCATAAAATTAAATGTGCATGGGGCTGTCTTCTCCACAGCAGTAGGAAAGTGATTGAGAGGAGCTGTATTCAGGCATATGCTGTCCTTTCCATATCCTCCAGCCCCCAGGCAGCAAGACGATGGGTTTACAGATGAGGCTGAAGCAGGAGCTGGATTCCTTCACAGAGGGAACCAACAGAAACTCTAAGTGACCTGGAGTGGAAAGACAGCTGGGGTGCCTGCAGGAGAGGAGGCGGGGGTGATCAGAGTGTGGTACAGGCAAATTGTAGCAGGTTGTATGGGAACCAGTGGTTATTTCAATACTAATTCCCCCAGAAAAACTCAGACCACATCTAGCACAGCACCAAACATTATCAGTGCTACTTTTGCTCTCTGATTAATGAGCTAAATTTAAACCTGTGTCCATCTACTCTTCAGCTTTGGAAGCTATTTGATTCTGCAAAAAGCTTTATGTAATGTCCTGGTTCCGAGTTGTTTCAAAGACTGAGTTAATTTTTGTACCACGGCACTAACTCAATTTGCTACAGGAAGATGATTTTTAAGTGTTGCATGTTATGTGATGAAAAACATGGAACACTTTTACTCTTACTGCAGTGATACCTTCAGAAGTTATCTTACCTAGAATCAGGGTCTCTCTGTCTTGCTGTGTTACAAAGACCACAGACAGTAGCAGAGAATTCTTGGAGCTTTTTCCCCATTTCTACATATTCATTACATTGAGGATGGCTGCAATGATCAACTGCCGTAGCTGCCTCCCCTTACTGTACTGCCTATTCAGGCAAGGATTATGCTTCAGATAATCCCATTTCTGGACTGTGAGATGTCAACAGACTGAGTAGGGTCAATTATGAGCCTGATGAAATGGTTGTTTACTTCCTCCCATTGGCTGCACTACTGCAGTGGCCACAGCGCAAGCCAGGGAACCCCATCACAAGGCATGGTGCCGTTAGCAGAGGACACGGCCTGGCTTTGCTGCAAGCAATAGAAACATCTGCTAACTTCAGGGTTCATAGGAGAGCAGATCCAAGAACTTTGGGATGAATATCTTGGCATTAAATATGGGCAATGCCCCATTTATCTGCTCTTACAGGTGCTCAGCCTTAAGGTGCTAAGATGAATTTATTATGTACAAACCTGTACATCATGGAAACATCTTGTTTTCCATGACTAGCTCCAGTGTGGGAAAGGCACCTAAAAAGAATGCCTTGCTGGGTTTGAGAGGTCACATTCTAGCATAAGTCAGTAGTCCAGCACAGGGAACTTTTGGACCTGGTCAATGAATCTTTTATTATTCATTAGGCACTGTGAAATTCAGATCACAGGATATTTTGGAGGTGTCAGGTCGTGTTACTGGATCCACATATCTGGAGGTGTGATGAGGAAAAAGAAATCAACATTACTTTCATCAGAAGAGCAGAACGAGAGAGATGAAGTAAAATCTGCCACCAGCCAAAGGCTGGGGAAAAGGGAACAGTGAGTCTGTGCAATTTGAAATCAGTATTGCTGGGAGCAGCCTTTTGCCAGGAGAGATGGCTCAGCAGGGAGGCTTAGCGCTTTGCATTATAATGTATTTATTTATTTATTTACAGTTCAAGTGCCAAAATGAATTTCAGAACTGATAATGAAGTTTGAAATCCCACACTGGGGTATGAAGAACTGCTGAGGCAAGAGCAATTTCCTTTCCATGACAAGACACGCAGTGCTCGTGCATGCACAAACACACTGGTCAGACCAGGATGTCATCGACGTTGCTCACAGAACAGAACTATGTCTGGCTTCCACTCTCAGAAATAAGATGTCAAAATCCTAGCTATAATCACAGTATCTCTGATACAGCAAACCAAGACGAATCCCTAACATAAACCTGCTGACAGAAGGCAATCTACCTGGCAGATTCGTTTCTCCTTCTGTAAAGATGTGCTACAAAGACACTGCAATGTTGCTGACTCCTTCCTTCCCTTGTTTGTGTGAGCGTGGAGAGGGTACTGCATGCCCCCCTGCACTTCATCACAGTCATATGCTCCCCATAAGACAGACACACTCACACACCTAGGCACTGAACTGTCTGCTTTAAGTGCTGACTTATCACCACTGCATAGATATCTAAAAGACTTGTTTTACAGCTTCAAAATGGGGCTTCTCTTACGGTAAAGAGTTTCAAGGAATAGTAAGTTCACCAATGAAATATTCTTCTGCAAGAACGAAAACTACTTGACCCCAGTTTAGTTAAGGCCATAAAGGGAAGGCAATTTGCACTGCAAGATATTTTTAAAAGAAACCATTAGGTTTTCATTGAGACAACATTTCCCTTTTATAACGAGGATGCTTTCATGAAAAGGATTAAATAACCTTAAAACAATTGACACAAATTTCTGATTTTTTGGTTGAGCTAAACTGAATGAATCATTATTTATACCACACCATTACCTATTTCTTACAAACATTCTTCTAAAATCGAGATGGATGTGGTATCTGTAAAAGGACAGTCGTCTTGGATGCACAATCCTGAGCCAGCCATTCTCACTGAATCTTGACTGCTCGCTGCCTTAAAGAAGTTAGAGACTTCGAGTCACAGAGTCAAAGAATGATGTAAGTTGGAAGGGACCTCTGGGGGTCATCTGGTCCAAATCCCCACTCAAAGGAGGGCCAACTTGAATCAGGTTGCAGTTTTCTGGCAGCGTCTTTGGACTTACTCTTACAGGTGGGTGGGTAAGCAGAGAAGGTGGGGATGGGGGACCTTTTCGTATTCCAGCCATTCTTTAACATGTCAGGGTGAAGCTGGACCGCTGTTAACTTGAGCTGCATCTAACCTTGCTCCTTTCACTTGCTGACTCTGGACTGCAAACCAGCCAGGAAACCCAGTCCCAATACAGAAAAAAATACCTAGAGCCACTGCTGAGACACCGAGCCCAGTACACATCAAAAGCCCTTGCATCTAGATACAGTCAATAAGGCACAACATTTATAAGCCCCGTTATCAATCCCAAATGCTTTAGTTGACAGAAACATGGGACATAATAGTTCTCAGGCCATCTCTTAACAGTCTAAGGTAATATACCACTGGTGCAGTCGTAACAGGATAAAGCAAGCCTCTCCAAACTTTTTCCAGTTAGGAAATTTGACTAAATTTTGCATTTGATTAAATTTTCCAGACACTTTTAATTTCTGGAGTGCTGCACACTCCCTACTCTCTCCTTTACACACATTACCAGAAGAGTAAGAGAGCTTCGCAGCTTTCCTGACATCCAGAACTGAGACATTCGCTCAGGAGGGGACTTCTGCATAACCCCATTGGACTCCAAGAATCTGGGAGTGTCACCTGAGAACCTACAGATATTGGTGACTAGTCATCTTGGGAATGACACTTCAAGTCCTGGTAATGAACATGAAATCTCCCATCAGACAGCCTTGTGGCAGAGCAGGTGTGGGAATAAATGGCAGTCTTTGCCCAACTCCATGCTAACAGAGCAGCTGACACTAGTCATCATCATGTATCTGCACTGTGTTATCCCCAAGGTAGCACTGGCTAAGCCAGCCCTGGAGCCACAAGAATTAATACAGCTTCATTACAGTCCCTCGCTTAGGTTAATTAGCTGTGCTTAAAGGAGGGGTGGAGAGGGGCTAATCAGCAAGGGCGTGTTGCCAGACTAATGTGATTATACTGTACCCAGGACCCCAGCTAGGATCTCTGCACCGAATTCCCTGCACACGTTCATTTGGAGGCAGTCAGGTCAATGAACTGCACAGTAAAACGGCCTAAAACCACAGGAGTAGCCATGAAGGGTCAGGCTGAGGGCTCCTCTTGCCTGGTGGTGTGTCTCTGACAGCTTCAAGCACTTGGAGGAAGAGGAGAAAGAATAAAAGAGGTACACAGCAATGCAGCTCCTGGCCATACCCTCCTAGCTTTTCTGACAAAAGCAGATTAGGAATACCAACTGCCAGGGGTTGTATCTGCATCTTAGCATTCAATAACACTTGAAAGATTTTCCTTATGAGAATTTGTCTAAATATTCTGAGACTAAATCAAACTTTGGCCCTCCACAGCACCCTGTAGCAGTGAATTCCACAGTTTAATTACATACCATTAAAAAAAAAATCACTCCTTAAACCTGTTGCCTAATAAGACTCTGGTCTCCAAGGAAGGGCAAGGACTGACTAAGCCCAGAAGACAGATTCTCAGCTCTCATTGTAGTAGGCTGGCACAATGGCAGGGTCACACTTCCCCTCTGACGAATATTGGTCTAACGTCTGCTTGGTCTCCAACAGAGAGGGCATGTTCTAGTTGTCATGCTTCAGCCTTTACTAAATTCTCCCTAATTACTCTTTGCTGAATTCAGACTGATGACAGAAGGGTTGAAATGTTGATAGTTGGACAGTAAAGTGCTTTTTCGCTTGGATAGCCAGACCATGGGATAAAACTGTGGCAAGAAGGATTGTGCTGACGGTTAAGCAGGACTGTTTCAGGAACTGAGAGGTGATGTCATTAGTGCTTCTGTAGGATTTATAAAGTGATTCACTCTTTAGTGTTACCTGCTTGCCCTCTTGCAATGGAGCTGCAGCAGGTGCTTCTTCAGAATAATGACAAGTGGATATGCAAGTATATACCCAGTTTCAATATATATTTTAAGAACACGAGGCATTGGATAGTTCAGGGTTCACGGAATAGTCCAGATAGTCATGGTTCAGGGGGGAAGAGAAGCAGGGGATTGAATGTGGAGAGCAGAGAGCTTGAGGGAATGCCAGTGTAGAAGACAGATCTTGAGGAGAGATTGAGGCTCTGGAAGGAGAGATTACAGCTTTGCTGGGCTCTGCAACGCTGACAGCAGCAATTTCTACCTCTCTCAGTCATTATTCCCTATGTGCCTGAGAAGATAATATGGGAGAGCTGAGCCTCTCTGCACGATGCCCATCACTGTTTGCATCCTGCTGGAATGGAAGAGTGAAGCCCAGAGTCTCTCTCTGCTTTGTTCCAAGGAGCATGGCTGCAGTAAGCAGCGTAATCACTGCTCCCAAAAGCCTCAAGGTTACAGAATCTGCTGGGGAGGATGAGTGTGTGTGTGTGGTGACTTGACATAAATATTAATCCAGCTGAGCTTTAGGATTAGAGAAAGAAATTAATAGGGGAACCTGCAAAAAGCTTGAAAATAACTTGCATATCAGTCTAATTTATTCATTTCTTGGGCAGGAAACACTCTTTCTCTCTTGTGAGCCACAGTTACTGCAGGTTGTGGGGTAATTTCACAGTCAGTGATGAACTTACATGTTAAGGCTTGAGCTGATTCACAAACAGCTGAAAAGGGCCTTGCACCTCTGCTCTTGCTTATGGACCTCCTCCACCAGCACCCTGCACCAGCTCTGGCACTCACTGGACTCTACAGTAAGCTAATTCAACCCACTAATCTGGCAGAAAACTAACCCAGAAGGAAGAAATCAGCTCAGTAAAGGTCTGAGAAGTATGAAAGGTGGTGCACAAGAGTGGAACAGTGGAGTTGAGAATAGTGGCAGGGAGCACTGGGTGAGTACGGGTATGTGAGGCTTCCCCTCTTTGGTCAAAGCTGCCAGATTGATTCAGTTATAATATGTATGATACGCACAACGTGGCCTTGGGAAATTTTTCTATCACAATCCTTGGGAATGGACTTGTAGTAATATTCTCTCACATGAAGGAAACAGACACCAATCTTGGGTGCAAAGATATTTTGGAGTTAGACACCAGACTGAAGTTAAGAGGTAGGAGTCCGCTCCCGATCCTGCCTCTCGCTGACTCTCTCTGTGACCATGGGCAAGCAATTTAGGGCATAACACACTGCAATGCAAGATGGGACAGACAGGTCCCTTCTAACTTTGCCTCTGGAGCTGGAAATAAAACAGTCACTTCAGAGTGCCAGATCTAAAGAGCTCTTCTGATTCAGAACTTTTTAAGGGAGGCACAGAGCCAGACTTCCATGAGGGCTGTGCCACTTCCAGTGCCTGAGCTGGTGTGAGTGCTGTGTGCCACTTGTACTCAGAAGCCTCGGCACTACACCGTCTTGGAGGGTGCAACTTCCTTCTCCAAATTCTCCATGCTTCCTACTACCCGGTCGATCCTATACAGCTTCCCTGCCTTGCAGAAACCAGCGTAGCATGAAGTCAGATGCTACAGGAGGAGATTTAGACAGGACAGGGATTGAATGTCCAAATGTTCAATGAATCCAATCCAGAGTGAGACGAGCCTGCTACTGAAGCCAACAGCACATCTTGGCTTTTATTCCTCTTCTTAAAAGCTGTGTTTGTACAAGGAAAGAACAAGCTGGTTTGACAGAGATCTAGACAATCTGGAACTTCACCACAAACTCAGTCCTGAACCTTGTCCTGAAGGTTACACAAAGCAAAGCCTGTCAGTATTCACTAGCTATAACCTTCGGTCCTGTTACTATGTCCTCTCCCTTCCCACTGTCTCCCCTTTCTTTGGCTACTCCCAGAACAGCTGCTAAAGTCTCTGTAGCCTGAGCCTCTGCTGAGGTGAGAGGCAAAGCCCTGTTCGCAGCCCCAAGGTGTACTCACAGCCGAGGCCTCTCAACTGCTGTCTGCTTCTACCAGTCGACCTCCAAACTTGTTGAGATTCTTTGCTTATAATATGCTTCAACAGACACATTGTCCCATGAGGACTGAACTAAATTGAGTTGCAGGGCTGCAAATCATGAAGCAGCCTCATTTCAATCATGGCTATTCAAGTGCTAAGGAATGCAGAAAGTAAATACATATTTGTTTTTAGGCCATCATTTGTCCCATTTGCAAGCAGAAAATGAACGTATTCAATCCCTGAGGCTCTAATCCTAGGAGAATACCTTGGGAAATGAACCTGCTATAACCACTACACATGAAATACACCCTTTGTTAAATCCTCTACCCACAGCTTTTATCACAAAGCTTTTCTCCTGGATCTGTTAACCTTCTCATTCGCATCTCCACATACTAATAAGGCCTTAACATTTCACATTTCTTCTGCCACCCTCATCACAGTCCCTGCTGGCTTACTGGTGACCGATTTCCCTGAGCACTGACTGGAATCCAACTTCCAGGGTCAAGCTCTGCCCTTGTCTTCAGACCTGGCTTGAGAAAAAAATCATAGTGCCCAGTCCTGCAGGTGTAAACTTGGCTGCAGCTAGGTCGACCAGGTGGCTGGATTTGAAAATCAGTCCTTGACTTCTATGCTACTTCAAACACATTTGAATAAATACTCTGCATACACAGATTTGATCAGCCTGCATTCCTAGTGCTGCAGTGTCCTTCTCTTTGACATACCGTACTCTCAATTAGAATTAGTCCAGCCCATCTGTAACACAGTGGTAAAACTCTATACAAAGCCCAGTGCTCCAGTTGCTTCCCAGCCCTCCACACTTCTTCTCCTGGGCTTTTTCCCTCTTCTAGCTCTAGCTGTGGTTTGAGATCTTCCCTCAAAGCATGATTTGGCCTCTGGTCGTCTTTGCTTTCACTCTCTGACCTACTCTCTTTCTGTGGCCCAGTATTGTAGTCCTCATGCCTCAAACCTTTTCCTACGCTGTCTAGCAAATCCTTTCTCCCACCTCCTCCCTGAACTTAAAATTCACCTAGCCTGTGCATGCTAGCTGTAGTTTGCCCCCTTGAATAACAGTTATCCTTTCACCTGCTCTCACTGCAGCTGGCAGGGCCAGAATAGGGCTAGCAGCTAATTCTTCTTCTTCTTAATCTTCAGAACAAATGTATCCCAAGACCCTGACCGTAACACCTCCTTGGCTATGACATCCTCAGCCCACTAACTGAAGGCAGTTGCTTTTGTTGGTGCCTGAAAGTAACCTGCTGTCTTTGTGGTCAAGTCCTTTCCTCACCTCTAGAGGAGCCACCCAGGCCCTTGCCCGTAGTTGCACACAGTTACTCTTCAATTAGCTCTCCTGTTTTGTGGAGGTACAGGCCCACCAGTTCAACCAGAAGTCAAAAGCAGAAGTTTGCGAGGGAAAAGTATCATTGCACCAGCAGCCCCCTTGCTTTAAGTAACAAAATGTCATTGTACAGATAGCAATATACTGAAGGTGTGGAAAGAGGGAAGGAATCGATGCAGCTCCATGAATTATCAGCTGTATCAGCTGAATCACAGTGACCGACCCTGTTTGCCCCTACCATCTTACAAATTCACAGCATCACCTTACTCCACCACCACCAGTTACTGCCACTGCAGTGGTAGCTGATCAGTTGTGACATTTCTGTCTGTGCCCTACATTATGCAATTCAACTATGCAATTAATTCGATAGCTACCTGGGGAACCTGTTCAGTGCTCCTGAGCTTTGATCTGTGTTTTGGGGTTTGTTACCTAGTTTCACCCATGAGCACTGAAGTGAACAATCTGGATACTTTTAAAGAAAGTACTTGCTAAACAAAAGCTGCACATTCTGGAACATTCACTTGGGATTTGAAACAAGATCTTGGAAGGGAAAAAGTGACTTACAATTTTAGATACTAGTGACATTGATAATGCTGATCTAAAAAGACAGTCAGAGACAACAAGAATCACCCACTTCCCCTACTATTATTCATCTGATCTTGCATCTATTCCTCCCGAGGGTCTCTCTGAGTGAACAGATGGGTATGAATTACCAACAAACTGCCGTGGTGACAAAGACACCGCACCTTTGGCCTCTCACATGGGTAACTGACAGCCCCGGCTTCCTCCAGACAGCGCGTAAACCACCCCTGGGTGACATAAGGGTTGCAAAGCCCAGTCCTTACCTTCTCCTGATACTGACGCCGTGAGGAGTCCAGAGACTGGATTAGGGCTGTGGCATGGCCGATGAACATGGCATAGCAGGTGGCACCGACAATCATGCTCAGCATAGTGAGCCACACATCTGACATGCCCACAGGTGCCTGCTGCCCATACCCAATGCAGAGCATGTGACTCATTGCCTTGAACAGCGCATAGGAATACTGCTTCCCCCAGGAGTCATTCTAAAGAGACAGATAGACAGACAAAGCTTTAGCAGTGGGACAAGACATTCTCTGAGATGAACACATTTCAGAAAAGGATACCTAACATTAGACCCAAAAGTCCATGTTTGAAGCACCTCTATATGTTAAACAAGCAATTTAATTCTTTGATGGCTTGGAAGTGCTGGGCACACTCGATTTAAAAAAACAAAACCAAGCCCAAATTTAGTCATTTGACATTAACTGACTTTGGCCAGGGATTTTACAGATTCCAGGTACGCTTTCCAGCAAAACTTTCCAGAAAGGAAGCCAGACAATCTGACGCACTGGTAACCTGGCATAAACTGAGATGATGCATTGGGATACGTTCAAAATGACCGATGGGTGGGAGAAGGAACTCAAGCAAATGATTACTCCACTGGGAAATGGACTTTAACAGAGAACCAGTAAAAGAGAGCCTGAGCAAGGTTGCCAGCAGCAAGATCTCAGAGTGGGGACAATCACTCCACAGCAATTTAGGAAATGGTCAGGATCTCTGGTCATTACCTGAAGAGATGGGAAGGGCAGAAAATTAGGATGATAATGTTCAGATCGCAAGTTCTTCTCAGTGTGATACAGGGCTTTTCTCAGCGAGCTGAGAAAATTACAAATGGTCTCATTTGAGAGATGCAATAAACCACCATGAGAAGCCAGCTGAAGTCAATGGCTTTTTTCGGACACCCTGTGCTCTCCCACTGCAACTAACAGAAGACACACCTCAACAATTACATCATGGGATCGGGAGGAAAAACAGCATAGGTTTCATGATTATTCTGATTAGCCTGAGTTCATGGAACAGCTCAAGGTACATTTACCATCCTATGGGTATTATACGCTAGCAAGTCCTTGCCACAAAACCTTGTAAAGTAAATGCACTGTCATCACACAGTGCTATTACAAGGTATGTGAAAAAAAATACCTCTGCTACAGTGACATTCATTGCAGCACATAATCTGTACATTCATCAGTCTTCTTTCTGTTCCTAGGAAGGTGTTAACTTTATGGATATAGCTTTGCAGTTACATATACCATGGCAACTTAGAAGGTCATTGTACAGAAGGCCTGGTTTGTGGCTTGTCAAATAGACAAGCAATACTTTTGTGATCTCCATTCAGAGAGATGCGTCAGTCTCAGCACCAGTGACCAGTAATGCTGGGAGCTCGGGAGTTTACTGGTCACCTCCTTGGAGGGATCTAATCACAGCCAGGTGGACGGCTGATGACTTCTCTGCAAACAGCTCTCTGAGTGTCACTAATGTTGATGGAAATTTTTCAGTAAGGTTACAAGTAGTAAACAGAAGCAAAGCATACTGTTGCTGTTTGTGAGCTGTGGCAAAGAGCTGGGACCTCTGGAGAGTGTTAATGCTTGGTTAGGAAGTAAGCACATGGACAAAGACATGGGATAGCATTACCCTGGCCATATTCAGTTACATTATGCAAGACAGGCCTGATTCACACTGCAACAAGAAGGGCAAAGCAACAGAAGTGGCAGCGAAGCAGACACAGAAGAAGCAGCACATTCACAGCCCCAGAAGAGCTGGTCCCTGCTGGTGCCAGCCTGACTGGGCTCACCTCCATAACAAAGCAGGGACCTGTTCACCTCCTGCACTGGAAAAAACTAACCTTGAGTCAATAGAGAGAGACAAGAGACAATGTGGCCGTTGGTGTCTCTACTCCTGGCTGTGCAGTTGGCTTGCCAGTGTGTGAGCAGCCACAGCCCGAAGGGGAGCCAGCTACAGATAAAGGCAAAGAGCATTTGCACTCTGCTGCCTGTACAGGGTAGCACGTAAGATCTGAGCACAGGGGCTGCCTGAGGCTTAAGTACCAAAGGAGTGAATCTGCTTGCTCCTTTCCCTCACCCGTGTCTCCTAGAGTCCTAGCCAAAGGGTGTGTGTGTGTGTGTATGTATTTTTCTACCACCCAGGTTTTGTGTCATTTTGCAGACCCACTTCTGATCTGTGAAGGCATCAAGAATCTCACACACCTTAGGCAGGCATCCCTGCATCTTCACTGTTAACATTTCCAGAAGCCACAGTCCCTTTCCCCCAGCCCTGTAGTACTAGCAGTCAAAAAGCCATGGCCTGTGCCCTTACAGAATGGCAAATGCTGTCAACTCTATGGCTTTAGCCCATCTATTGTCCATTCTTCAGCAGGGAAGTCATCATCCTGAGGCAACAGACAGCAGCAGTCACACTTAACCAAACTTTGCTTAAAATGGTGCATCACCTGTAAAGGTGGGCAGCGCATTCACAACTTTACTGGGCAGAGGTGGTAGTGTAGGTGTCCTGCCCCATCCCTTCCTTGTTAAATGAATTCCTTTCCCATGCAGGCATTTCTCACTGGACATTGCAGAAATGCTGTTGCCTTCTGAGTTCGGTGTGGCAGTAGTTTAACAGGGCAGCACATCTCCACAACGGAATTGAAAGCAGGGAGAAAAGAAATGCTGAGCTGAAATTCCAAAGGGAATTTGGGATGACAGAATAAGAATAACTGAGCTGGAATTTGATATATCAGGAAACTGGCTTCCAGGGTCTTTAATGGCCACAAATGATCAGAGCCTAAGAGGAACATCTGGGTATCAGGCAGGTTCAAGTTTTAAAAGCCATTCTTCCAGCAACTTGCTGCTCAGGAGTGCTGTATACAAGGAAGCTTGCCAGTCTTTTGTAGGAATTACTCATCCAAAACTACAACATCCAACATCACTGAGCCCCTGTAGCCTGCAGAAATACTTCTGGCTCCCTGGGAACTCTACACTTACAAGTCACAACCCCAGTTCCCATCAGCAGCACGGCTCCCTGTGAGGACAGCCTGCTTCATGCCAGACTGAGGAGATCACTGAGTAATGACAGACTGAGGGGCGAGAGCTGGAGGAAAACATGGAGTGTTTAAAAACCAATCCTGAGCAATGCGGTCTGCTAGGAGAAGAGATCAAGGACTGCTGAAAGAGAGGCACTTCCATGAAGGGGAAACCTTTCAGAGCAATTACTGTTAGGGCACAACTTCTGAGCTCTTTGAGCATCTGTAGAGAGCACTGGATCCTCATGGCACAGTCTATGTGATGACTCTGCTTATAGGTCTTAGTATATTATCTTTAGTTTTTAGGCCTGCTCTACACTCTTTTGTTTTCCACAGAATAAGCAGGCAGGTCAAGAAGGCAGTACTTTTAAGCCAGACTAGTAGTAGTGGTTCCAAATGAAGTGTGGACACAAGTTTACTAGCATCACAGTGCCTTATACTGATACAGCTTGTTTCTGTAAGAGCCATACCCCTATACTCAATACACCACTATGCCAGTCCCCATGGTGGGAGGGTTATACTACTTCAAATACACCAGAGTGGCTAAAATGACTCATTAGGGTAGGTAAATGAGGCCTTAAACTGCAGAAAGAAAATGACTCCTCGTTAACCAAATCTCAAAGCACACTAAAATGGAGCTACAGATCTGCGCTTGAACGTAGTCAAGAGGGATGTTATCTCAGACACATGCCAGGCACCAAGAGCATTTGCAAAAGGGAGTTAAAATTACTTTGAAGCGCTTTCTCAGCCTATCTTGTTTTTAACATCCACACTGGCAGTACTATAAGGGTTTCTCTGGGATTACTGTCTGGACTGCAACGCCTCTGCTCAGATCCACCCTTCAATACTTGGGAGACACATTCCTGGAACTCTTCAAAGACAGCATTGGGTTCTGCAGTACCTTACAGAAGCACCTAAAGAAAGAGTATGGTGTCTTATAGGATGTTCTGGGTCTGATGTACATGTGAGTGTACCTGATTGAACCCTCACTGGAGAAGACTAGAGAGAGAGAGAAGTAAAGACACAGAGAAGTACTGACAAATTCTTGGGGTAGGGTATGTCCCTATGGGCACAGTGTTACGCCTGACTTACACCACTAACATTTTGCAGTATTACGGAGCCGTCTGTAGTGAAAGGGGATATTTTGATCTGGTGAACTCCCACATTTGCCTCAGCAGTGATCTTATCTGGCCATAGAGCTGTCACTTGGGGTTTGTTTCTGCACACCACTTATGTCAAGCTGCAAAATAAGGCCTCTGAACATCACTGCCCTCCCCTGGACAACACTGTAACTTCTGGGCCAGGAAAACAAACCTTCAGATCCAGTTTAAAGGAAGGGAACAGTGGGATGAGAAATGGAGATGATATAGGTCAAACTTCACATCGGACAGAACCTGCCTGGTCTTGGCTTATTTCCAAGGAGAGCTTTGCATGGCCTTCACCTAACAGAAGAGATTTTCTCAGGAGTCTGAGTGCACCAGTCTTAATTGCCCCAGTCGGCCTTGCCTGGGACCCCCACCCATGCACCCACTGGAGCTCCATTTCAGTACAGGCCTGGGCACCCAGACCTTACCTGAGCTAGCTGTACCTCTGCTCAGCCCTGGGTCCCAAACATATGCTTTAGCCTTGTTTCCAGCCTTGCCTTCTCTTGCTGCTCCTAGTCCCGTATTCCCCGGGTAGGCCCTGGACATGACTCTCACCCTGCCTTCACTGGAATGGTCAATGGACCCTGTTATCACCAATTCACCAATTCTGCTCTGCCCACCCCATTTTGCACTGGTAGGACCATGCCCTAACTGGCGAGGGCACTGCCTGTGTGGCGGTCACCCTTGGCTTCTGGCTCACATCCCACTGTAGAGCAGCCCTACTCTTGCTGCTTGCTGGCAGATTTTATAAAACACGATAATAATCTACTACACAGTTTCATACGCCTGCTGAGGCTTGGGGGGAGTTAGGAATCACACAGGATATCTACGCAGGGTTGCTCTGTCTTCCACAACATGTGCTGCATCCCTTTCTCTTCCTCCTTTCTATCAGCAACACTACCAGAATGTATTGGGGGGGGTGGTGGGGGGGGTTAAGCTCAAAAGAAAAGCTACTCTCCTTCTTTTGATAGAAGGGAAGACAATTAGTATTTCCTATGCAAGGTCGATGCATTTGACATGGGGATATTTGCCTTCCCTGCAGGGATTATCAGTTCAGCACAATACCAAAGGGAGTGAGCCACGTGTTTCCAGAAGCTTTCAGGTCTCAGCAGAGCTCATATTTCTCTGATGAGAAGCTGCCAGGCAGGGTCTTGGGGAGATGCTGCTGCCCGCACACATGCCACTCTGCAGCTGACTCACCAGTGTTTCTCTTTTTAATAAAGTGCCCTGTAGGGAAGCTAATGCTGAAGCCCCTGAGATTGGGGCTGAGCAATTAATACTGAAAACATCCATCCCCATCATATCAGAGCCAGTTCAGAAAGAAGTCATACAGAGACTCTCTCCTTCTACAGTTGTTAAAGAGGAAACGTGGTACATGTAGAAAACACCAAGATGAACTGGACCCAGGAATTTATCAAGGCCCTGATATGATTTTGGCAACACCAGACCCTTCACAGATCACCTAGAAGAGGATCAAACCTTTAGGAAGCAGATGGGAGGTGATTCTGTATTGGAATCAGAGCTGATCTTATGGACTGCCAAGTGGCTAGGTGGGAAACTCTGTAATGGTGGAAGAGCAGCACCAGCATACTCAAGGAGAAAGCCTCCAAAGCATTTGGCACCTCACTTTCAGCTCCCCTTGGCTGTAGCAGCTTCAGAAGATTCCTTTTTTTCTTCCAGCGGTTGCATCACAGCTTTTTGGCTTCTATGTGCAATCAGGGCAGTCGCGCACCAAGTATATTTATCTCCTCAAAGCTGTGACCAGGTCAGTACAGAATGTCCCAAAATCCAACCTACTGACTCTCTGTCACAGACAGATGCTGTCCCACCTCCCAACCGTGTCCATCACAGCTCTCAAACAGAGCCATTCTGGAAACTACCATCAAGATCTTGGCACCAAAGTCTGAGAACAGCCCAGACCACGGGTTTGTTGTTGCTTCCTGACTCAGTGGCCTCTCCTATTACTTCACTATAGACTATACGTAAAATGTTGCACTAATCATGCCAGACACATCCATCACTGTCCCAATGACACACATCTGGAAATCTCCTCAGGAGATTAGAGGACAGGCCCTTATTGTGAGGAGAAACTAACTGATTAGAAGAACTGATAGAAGAACTAATTATTCTCTTTGTTAAATGTTCTAAAACTAAGTTATTTTGGGGCTGGCACATTCCTGTACAGCTTCTGGAATAGAAGCCACCTGAACTATAGGTGGGGCATCTAAACATCTCTCCAGTTCTTCATCCCATTTTCCTGAGGCTCCATTTCTGAGGCAGTCACTGAGTTTTTCACTTTTATTAAGTGGAAAAAGTGAAGGCTATTTAGCTGCAGAGGAGAAGTGGAAAAAATCACACAAGGCAAGTTTAATTCCCAGATTCACAGGCTCTCAAGGCTGGGAAGACAAGTACTGCAGCATGAGTCCTTGCCTTGTAAAGCTCTGCTCTGGATAGAAACTTTCTACCCTACACCTCCTGGAGACTTTGCTGAGCTCTCCTGCCTGTGGGATGCATTCTTCCCCCTTCTCCTCAGTCTTCTGCTAAGAAAGGTGTCTAGGCTAAACCTCTGTCCTGTCTCCTGCCACCTTTCAAGACCCTGTCCCTTCACAGTTACCTTAATGGTCACTTATAGGCTCTGATCATAGTTTGGCCCAGGTAACTCTTTTTCTAGATTATATAAATTCAGCTTTTTTCTCCTCATCATCAAGCTCTCATCCCAATATGTTTGCAGCTCTTTGTTCCACTGGGTTACACAAGTGGTTTTCTGGCTTTACAGCCTCTTAGTGAAAAGTGTCCAAGAGCCAATTTGCATTAGCTTGTGCCATGCATTTGTGCAACCTACTTAGTGCAACCTACTTAGTACAACCCCAGGTCTCTCAGATGTTTTAGACACCCACCATTACAGTTTTATTTATCCTCAGAAGCATCTTAGGTAGGAGAATTCTCTGAGCCTCCCATCTGACTTTCCTGGGATCACACTGAACAGAGTTGGGAACTGGACTCGGGTGTCCCACTTCCAGTCAGTGCTCCAGCCACAGGATTACCCTTCCTCTCACCATGTGTGACCGCCATTGCTAGTTATTGCCTTCTGTAAAGGTTCTCCATGCACCAGACTTGTAACTCTACAACCCTAGCTTTTACCTCTTCCACCAGGGTTGGATGGGAAAAGCAAACAGAAGTTGTTGCCATCAGACAGCAGCCTCCACCCAAATGTTAGGATAAAGGAAACATGGTTCAAATCTGCTGCTCTGAAGCTGTCCTGCAAGGGCACCACGGCCAAGTCACTTCATCGGATGGGAATGATTTTTGTCTGCACCTCTGAGCTCTCCAGGATGAGAAGCTGTATGTCCTTTTGAACCTGAATAGCACAAGCACAATGGAGCCCTGATCTTTCATTGCTCCTGTCATATAAAAAATAAAAAGGCAGGATGGGGAAGATAAGGCAGCTGCTGCATGGGTTGTTCTTCTGCTGTAGATAAATAAAGGGTTCTAGTCTCCAGAACTGTCAGTCTGGCACCTTTCAACAGCAGGAAGTGAATGATTATGGCAGAGGGAAGAAATGAATAAATAAACATCAAACAGACGACTTTTTTATGGATGCTCACTCTTGTCAGGCATGGGTAGCATGTGCCCACAGCTCCGCATGTGGGAGGCATGGGAAGTTGGCAGTTCTTTTATACATTTTATATTTGTTCTGTTCTGCCTGAGTGCCTGATTATTTTTATTTTTTTTTAAAGGAGAAATTGGCTGGGAGAATCTGGAGGTTAAGAGCTGAAATAAGAGACAATTTTTTAAGCTTTGTCAGTTTTTGCTGCTTAATCAACTGGACATTGTCCCTTTGTATAAAAGATCCTGAATTCTCAGCGAGATGGTTGAAAGGTACCATGAACTCCCAGTGCATTTACCATATGCAAACAGCAGAGTGAGCAGCACAGCATGGGACGTTATTGGGAAGTCTGGCTACTGATCCCATGACGGGAGGCCGAACCGTGGCTTTGGCAGTGACTGTTTCAGCCCACTCCAATGGGATATTGTGCAGCTCCCCAGGGAGAAGGGGGGGTGATCACACCGACCCTTTTAAGAGGATATGGAGCAGAAGGCTTAAGAGTTTCCTTGGGACCAGTAATGGGAATTATGGCTCTAGGACCCTCTCTGCCTCCTGCCTTTGGCTCGGTTTGCCCAGATGCCAGCAGAAAAGCGTTTCCATTCTTGCTCTTTGCTGTTTTCTGCCGGGAGGGGGAGCCTGGCTCCTGCCTTCTGCTGCAGGCAGCCCGCAGCAGGGTCCGCTGAGGCTGGCTCCTGCTCTGGAGCCCTGGGACTGTCTCGTTGCAGAGTCTGCCTCCAAGAAGCCTCCGTGCCCACAGTGCCCTGGCTTTACAAGTTCCTGATGGATAGTGGAGGAAGGCCCTAAAAGGAGGTGGGGGGAAATGGGAAGCTGGGCAATGCCATGTTAGTGCTGGGAGGTTGGTGCTGAAATGGTGTGTTGTGACCGAGGGCCTGGGTTTAGGGCTGTGGTGGTGCAAGCAGGGCAGGCACTTACCACCATGCGGTTGAGGGACACCCAGCAATCGTCGGGGAAGTCCTGAAGCATAGGCACAAGGAACTGGAGGCAGCCATCCCAGTGACACAGCAGCAGCATCATCCCAATCAGGTTCACAATCCGCACCACTGCACTGGCCAGATCGTAGGTCATATGGAAGATCTGCAGGGGCCAACAAGGAGCAGATTAGATGGCAGCTCCCCAAACAACCAACCCAACATAATTAGATGCAGTATCAGGGTCAAGAACCTTGCTAAAGTAACAGAAAAAGCTGCATCAGCTCAGCTCAGATCAGTCACAGTATGCAAGCAGAACCAGCTGAAAAACAGATTAAAAACCAAAATACAAAATCATAATCATTCACCCTCCTTGCCCTTTGATTTTGCCTTCTAATTTACATTAAAAGCTCCATAACTCATTTTATAAAATAAGCTGGTTGCAAAAATTTCCGGAACATCAGCCACTCCTCAGAAATAAACTCCATTATTACATCTTTTTAACTGCAATGCCCTTCTTTGATTTCTGCTCTTGCTGAATATGTGCTACACACTGACCCAAGGTGGAAGCTGTCTTTGTACTGGACAGCAGACACAGTCTCTGCAAGTATCAAATATAAGAAAGAATGGCCTCAAACTCAGCAGAGACTTCTAGAAGAGGATCCAATTCAACTATTTTCTTGTATTTCTTGTATTCTGCTGCTATATCCCTTCCAGTCTTCGTGAAGGTGCGCAAGGAAAAGAGAAACGTGGCACAGAGGTAAGGCAGTTCTTAGCAAGGAAGCCCAGAAACGTGTAAACAGGCAACAGCAACCATACCTCTGCAGTCACTTCTCCAATGCAAAGGGAGTCTGCAGCTGTGTTGTCCATAGTACTAGTCATAAGCCGGACACACTGAGAAATCCAGGTGCCCTATTATCAAAGCTGCATATGCAGGCAAGGATTACGTGATGGACATTATTTTTTTCCTATGGGTGGTGTGTTGTGGAGACATTGGGGGTGCTTGGCTCTTTTATGCTCATCTTTGTGATGACAGACACACAGGACATGCCAGTGACTGCTATCCCGAGCTACGTATCCACCCAGGTTTGGTTTTCCTTGCCTTGCACCACGCCACAGTGAGGAGAGACAGGGTCTGGAGAGCATGGCTGGCCCTGTGTGGCTCAGCACAGTGCGCAACTTCTTGCCTGTTTTGCCATTAGTACAGTTCCTGAAGGGAGGAGACCTTCAAACTGTCACTGGGCAATGGTTTGGATCCAGTAAGGACCATACACTTAGTCCTCACCATGTGCTGGCTTTCACCTAAAGAAGCCTACTGCACCACCCTGAAAACAGAGACCCCGAACATATCTGGCATCCTCTCCCACATGCTGTTGTGTCACCATGGCAATCTGTGACAGAGCCGGGACAAATGGAGAACGGACAGCCATGCCCCAGCCCTGCCAACATGTCCTGCCCTAGATCCTCATCTGGAGAAATGTTAATCACTGCTCCCTACATATGGTTTTACTGTTTCTGGTAGAGGAGGAATGAAATATTTGAACAGCTGTGTGTGAATGAAGCGGAGAGACTCACTGCTGCCAGCTGCCATAGCTGGGCCTTCTCAGGAGGCCTCCCCATGGTTTGAAGGCACATACAGCCTGGCTGTTTTGCAGCCCAGCCTGCAATCTGGTGACACAATGTCCTAGCTGGATTTAATGGAAGGGAACAAAAAGCAGAGGAATATGAGTAACAAAGACGATAACTGTGAATCAGATGAGACTGCATGTCCCAGCTCCATTCCTGCATTTCCAGCCTGACTTGTAGGACGGTACTCCCTTCCATGGTATATTTCAGTCGGCTCTGTCCTAATCCGGCTACATCAGCTTGAAGCTTCCTACAGAGCTTTTTTACCTCACCCTGCAGGCCCTCCTGCTCTCTCAGACCTGGACTCCCCAACAGCCCTGCCACCGCCCTGCCACTCCAGCCCACAGCCTCTCTGCTCCTGCAGAGTCCCCTCTGCAGCCCTGCTCTTGTACCTCAGCCCTGCCCTCCTGCTCCAGCCCTGCGTGGTCACACTTTCTGTTTTCTGACCTGCCACCCACACCTCTTGGTCCTGCACTAGGTCCTGCACTTGGATCACAACAACCCCACGCAATGCTACAGGCGTGGGGATGAGTGGCTGGGAAGCTGCTTGGCAGAGAGGGATTTGGGGGTGTTGGTCAACAGGCGGCTGAATATGAGCCAGCAGTGTGCCCAGGTGGCCAAGAGGGCCAACGGCATCCTGGCTTGTATCAGGAATGGTGTTGCCAGCGGGAGCAAGGCAGTGACCGTGCCCCTGTCCTGGGCACTGGTGAGGCCGCCCCTGGAATGCTGGGTTGGGCCCCTGACTCCCAGAAGGACATGGAGGGGCTGGAGCGTGTCCAGAGAAGGGCAAGGAAGGTGGGGAGGGGTCTGGAGCCCCAGGCTGCTGGGGAGCGGCTGGGGGAGCTTGGGGTGTTGAGCCTGGAGAAGAGGAGGCTGAGGGGAGACCTTATCGCTCCCTACCACTGCCTGAGAGGAGGCAGGGGCAGGGGGGGTCGGGCTCTGCTCCCAGGTAACAAGTAATAGGACAAGAGGAAACGGCCTTAAGTGGTGCCAAGGGGAGGTTTAGATTGGTTATAAGGAAAAATTTCTTTACTGAAATAGTAAAGTGCCTGCCCAGGGAAGTGGTCAAGTCCCCATCCCTGGGGGTATTTAAAAGCCGGGCAGGCGAGGTGCTTAGGGACATGGTTTAGTGGTGGACTTGGCTGTGCTCGGTTAATGGTTGGACTCAATCTTAAAGGTCTTTTCCAACCTAAACTATTCTACGTTTCTATGATTCTGTGATTCTCTCATTACTGTGTAATTCCCAGCGCTGCTGTAAAACTGACCTGCAAGTGAGCCATGCAGAGCACACAGTGACACCTATCCAAGCTCACCATTTCCTTAGGGATATAGCAGGATTAACTGTCAGTTCTTCAGATGTAAAATAAACCTGTAAACACAACTTTCTTACTGGGCACCAGGCACTGGGTCAAAAGGCACAGAGACCCTGGCACAGGCTTATGTCAGACAGCAAAGTAATTTTCAGTTTGCCACGTTATTAATAAAAATTGATAGTGCAGTGACTGAAACTGCAGGGAGAAGCACACCTGAGTGCTGAACCCCTCCAGAACGCTGCCTGGGCTCCGCTCAGTGTAGGAAGATGGGCGTGCAGTGGGTGACTTGGACACCTGGAAATACCGAGGGAGATGACTGTCAGGGAAGTATCTGAAGCAGGGGATAGGCCATAGGCATGCTATGTGACTGTATGGCTAAGTCCATGTAACTCCTTGCTGCTCTGACAGAGATAGTCCTGCTCCTCCCAACCACCCATAGCAGTATGGACCTGCTGTCTTTGCCTGTACTAGGGATTAGCCTCCTTCAATCCTACAGTGAGTCAGTTCAAGCAGCTAAAAAGGCAGAAAACTTTTGTTATAAAAGAAAGGAATCGTGGTTTGTCAGTTTAACTGTTTAATTGGCTCATCACTCTGTTGTCAGAGCTAGCTGTTCAATATGAATGTCTGTTTCCACACCAGATATTAACACTCCCCCACCTAATCAGGATGCCATGAGATCATATGCGTTGAGAGATGCCGACACGCTCAATCCAGACCAGGAGGGAGCCACAGAAGATTGCTGGAAACTGGGAAGAATGAATGAGTTGGATAACTGCTTCTAAACTCCATTATTTCCGCTGCATCCAAGATGCAGCTGGAGTCCACAGTGTCACTTAGTGTGAGAAAGGCCATTCTAGCGATATTTCTGGGCTGAAAAGAAGAAAATATCCAAAATCCAGCATGAAAGGCTGTTCTAGGAAATCCAACTCTCAATGCCGTCTCAATACGTCAGTATGAAAGCTACGCACATAATTCATAAAGAATAATTCCTACTGGTTTCATCTTTTTTTTTCCCCCATTGCAGAAATGATCATTCTCATTTATTTAACCCAAAGCGAATACAGCCTATCTGAGTGACAGCCATGGGCTATGCTTTTAATGAAGCCAGAGCAGCAGTTTGCAGAAGGATCTCTGAATGGATCTTTTGTATCGCCAGGGTTTTACTGGGCTAGTGACTTTTGTTCTTCTACCTATGTGTGTTTTTCAAAGAGCTCCAGCCCTTCTGTAGCCCAGGGAACTCCAGCCAGGGACAGGGAGAAACCCCGTCAGATTTAGGAAGTGCCTTTCTTCCTTTAATATATTAAAAGCAGAGAGTGAAGAGCCTGAGGGAATGGATGGTTTAGGGGAAAGCTGAATGGCTATGGAGCTTCTTATATGATGATTGGGATCTATTCTAGTCAGGCTAGGGCAGAAAGCCTTTATTCTTTGGTACACCTCTGAAAAACAGGAATAAATGAGTGTGTTTGCTTCTGACGTTAGGCTCTGCTGCCTTCTCTCATGCACTAATAACTCATATGTCTGCTGGCGGCTGAGAAACGGCAGCTCTGTGCAGAGCGTGTGTACGTCTTGGCTCACAGGTCTTCCTTCACCGCTGGGTCACCACCCGTCATGTAACCCACCCGTAAGCATAGGACCCAGTGTTTGAAGCACAAAAGGAAGGAGAGTCCTGCCTCTGTACTAAAACTGGGGCGCATCTGCCCTTGTAGTGCACGGATGTTCCCAGCAGAGAGCTCAGAGAGGCCAGAAGCTCAGTGGCCATTGGGATCGCTCTCTAATGCCCAGCACTGACTAGAGGGAAGGATCACAACTGAACTGACACAGACTTCCTGAACAGGTAGAGACAATATCTGCTTTACACAAGGGTGGATTCTGCTCACCTGCTTTGGACCTTGAGATCTAGACTATATTGTTAGAGTCATTGGATGGAAACACACACCCAGAGGGTGACACATGTGGTTTGGGGCACTTGTTTACCTGGAATTCCTGTTTCTCTCTGCTGCCCATAAAGTAAACCTAAATAATGAACTTCAACTGCAGGTGAGACAAATCCAATTTCAAATGTCCAATTCAAATGTCATTCTCGGGAGTTACCAGCTCATGCCCACTCCTTGGAATACATTTGCATTCACGTGCAAGAGAAAAATAAGAAACGCTCACTGTGTGGCACACAGGAATAACTGTGAAGGGGTGTGAATGAGCACCTTTCACTGAGAAGCAGCTCCTCCTGTAAATAGGTGCCTGTGTTGCAGGGAATACTAACTCCTGTAGCGTGCTGGAGAGCGTCTAAGCCAGTGCTGCAGTGCCCTAAAGCAGCCTACAGCTCACAAGGGAGAGGTGGGGAAGAAACATTCGAGAAAGCTGGTCCACAAGCAGAGGGATGTAAGTGGTAATTGGAACTTCTCTGGTTTTCATCATTAACACTCAGGGCTTTCTTGTCCTGTTGTAACACAACCCCATCTGGGTCCCAGAGCATCACACCTCCTTCTGCCCCTGGAACTGCTTCTGCTTTCTGGCTTTCTGCTGCCTGTGATTTGGAAAAAGGGGTTGAGGAGTAGAAGGACAAAGCACAGATTCACACTTAAAAGTACCTCTTTCCAAGGGTATTCTCTGATAGAGCTAATATCCTTGTTCCTTGGTTGTCCAAAACAAGCTTGTGGCTTCAGAATCCCTGTTACAAAGTTGGCTCTGTCCTTCTAGCCAAAAGACACCTTGCAATGCTTTCCAAAAGGACAGCTTGGGAAAGTGGGAGGACCAAAAGTTTCCTCAACAAAGTCATCTCTAGTTATATAAGAGCTCCATCTTGGAAATCCCTCTTGCGCAGAACTAGCTAGCTGGATCCTATCAGTATGAACCTGAAACCTTGTGAGCCCCAAATAACTTTGTCTAGTACTCCTCTGTATTGCAGCAGGATTCCTCTAACCTGATCACTTGGGCTGGAAGAAATCAAGGACACCTTGGAGAAGTGGGGCCCTGGCTCTGGCAGTGAAACAAGGGCTTTGACTGAAGTCAAAGTTGTATGTTTAATTAGGCATGTTGTTTTCTGTTGGCACATAGCTCGGTGTGGCTATCCAAACCAACAGGTCACCAGAAGTTCTCAGATCCTTGAAAGTGACATTGCGTTAGTGTGTCTGTCTGTCTAGGGCCATGCAAGCTGGACTGCTCCGAGACTGAGAGCCTGCGGAGAGGACAGTATGGGGAATGCTGTGCAGGGAGGCAGCTCGGTCCGGGCACATGGCACCAGACCTGCCAGGCCCAGGCCACCTCCGTAAAGCCCCTGTCTCTGCGCTCAGCTCCCCAGCATGTCAAGCTCTGCAGGCTGCGGTGAGACTGCACATCCCTGTTGGCTCTGCATGTACAAGGTGCTATGCTTGGACCAAACGGGTTTTCCTGAGGGTCTGGGGACACCAGAGCAGAGGCATACTAATGATTCTGTTGAGCTGGAGCTAAACACCCTGCCAGAGCTAACAGCATCCACACTCGCTCAGCTGAACGCTGGCTCTACATAGAACTGACTTCCATCCACAGGGTTTGTGAACAGATTCCGCACCACAGGAAAGCAGTGAAACTGCTTGCTGCCCTTCACTATCTCTACTAGCAACATAGCAGTATTTCTGTAGCACTGCATCCAACTAACAAAGCCTGCTGGTCAGGAGCCAGTGCCAGTGCCTGTATCCATGCTATGGTTAATACACAACTGTGATAAATCCCCTGTGGATAATCAAGTAGCTGTGACACCACTCCAGCTTAATAGAAAGCAACGAATTTACTCTTAGTTTATGGCTTAAAAAAACCAAAGACCTTAAAGGGAAATACAAATCTCAAAAGAGAATCCAAGCAGTATCATATGTCATTCTGAGTGCTCTAGGATCAGAGTAAAGGTGGTTCTGCTGTGAGGAAATACGTGTTTACTTACATTTAGGAAGGGTATTTGTGGACCATGGGGAAGAGAGTTGACATGTCTTTCAGTCTTCCTTTCTTTACTTGGCTTTTGTAGATAACAACAGAGGTGAAGATACATTTTCCTCATAGAGGCATTAGCTGCCTTTTCAAAGCTAAGTGTTAATCTCTCAATATACTGGGGACAGGTGGTTGCTGTGAAGAGCTTTTCTGGGCCTAAAATACTTTTAGATTACTGTACTAAGTGCCTGCATCATCAGCTACCCTGTCTCTGCATATCACTTACCTAATCACAGACTGGGCCTCATCCTGTTTAGTTACAAAAAACTGACTGGACAATACTTTAAGCTCTTACTCATTCTGACCAACCTGCAAACTAAAGGCAGCTCATTGAAAAAACAGTGGGTTTGCTCATTTAGGGATCACTACCACAAATCAGTGCCAATTCCTGTAGCAAGGGGCAAAATGTCACCTCCTCCATACTCAGCAAGAGTCTTGACTGACACAGCCCATGCAAGAGGGGAAGGGCTTGGGAGCCTTGATGTGCAAATCCGTCCTGGGAGGCTGAAGCGAGGGGAGAGACAAACAATATGAAGAGCAAGCAGCATGGGCTTCCCCTGGGAGGAAAAATCCTCTCCAGGCACACACAGCATTATGCACATTAGAGCACCGAAGCATGGAAGCCATGAGCATACACAAGGCACACACAGAGCCAAAACCCCTGAGCAACTCAGGCACTGTAAGGACACACAAGAAATCAGGGTTAAGAGAGAAAGGGCAGCTCCCCAAGAAATCCAGCCTGTTGAGTAAACCCGCACCATTGGGAAACACAATGTTTCATCAAAAGATATCAGCTGCTGTTTCCCTCTCCTGATGCTGCTATGGGAAATGCATCATCAACCCCTTTCCTTGCTCCTTCCTCGTGCTCCCCAACTTTCCATTTATTCTCCCAGTGATGTCACATTTAAGCTGTGCCAAAACATAAAATAATTTTCCTCCAAAAGGTTTGCTGTCTCAACTAACTCATCAGGCCACACATTTGGTTCTTTTGGAAGAATGGACAAAATGCTGCACTTGCCACTAAAATATACAAAGATATAAACTCTGAATTTTTGAGGCAACTGTTGCTCAGGCTGGCCTGCTGAAAAGAGGCTTAGTTAAGGAAGGAAAATTACATAAAGGAAGGCAGCTGGGCTTATTTGCAACTTGACAGTGTACTGGGAAGCAGGAGCCCCTTATGAAGGATCAGCTTGGGGTCAGACAGCTTTGGGCTCTGCTAATCACAATGTGTTTGGCAGAAAGGCGCAATGGTATGGGAGGGAGGGAGGTTTGGGATCCAGATTGTATTGGGACAACGCTGAAAGCACCAGCCAGCACACAGCAGATGGACTGGAGACGGGAGATCATCTGTGGTGCACAGATACATCTGCAAGCAGTGTGCAGATTCAGAGATGGGCTCGACAGTTTGAGATGGTGTGGGATTTGGTTTTGCCTGCTTTTTGCTGTGCTAGCAAGGAAAACTATAGCCAGAAGATCAAGTTTTAGATGAAGGCAAGAGTTTGGGGTTGATTCTCTTTTTATGCTTGCTTTGCACCAAATGACATAATCAATGTCAGCGGAGTTGCTGATGTTGCCTTGAGTCAGTGTGAAAGGAGAATCAGGTCCGTGATTCATTAGGTTTAACGCTCGCGGGGGAAGATATTGTGGAGTGTGCTTGTCTCAGGGCTGCCTGGAACAGCGAGTTTGAGGGAAGTGCACTGAATGCCAGGTGTAAAGAGAGATATCCAGGCAGATTTTACACTTAAAATATAATAATCCTTCGTGCTTCTGTAGCAGTTTTCATCTGAAGGTCTCAAGGGACTCGGCTGACATTAATCTGGTATGCTTCAATATCTCCAGTGAATGTGTGATCTCCATTATTCTAGATGTGCAAAATGAGGCACATAAAAGGGAAAAGCCACTTGCCAAAGATTGCACAGGAAGCTGAGAGCAAAGTTTTGAGCCAAAGCTAGGGATGCCAGCTTCGCTCTCCTGCTCTAACCACTGCCCATGTATTGTGGCTACTAACTAGAGCCCAAGGAGATACCCTTCATGTTCAGAAACAGCCATTTCAGCGCTAAGAAAAGCCAGAGCATGCATGCACATGCAGGGCAGGGAGAAGTGATCTTGCAGCAGCCTGGTGCTGTTAAAGCTCTGTAAGAACATCATGCAAGCCTGCGAGCCTCTACCTCCTCTCGAGATGATTTAGCTCTTCCCAGGCAGCTTGCTCCTGGCTAATGGAAGTTTTTCTCCAGGTAGGAGCTGAGGGGCCATAGACAGAAAACAGCAGAAAGCCCATGCAAAAATGAAAGGGAAAAAAAAAAGCGCGTTTTCTTGCCTTCTCCCTCAGAGACTTGTGTCTACAGCAGAGAAAGGTGAAATAGCAGGACTAATTAGCACTGAGAAAGCTGGCATAAATGGCAGATGTTTATAGATATGTATAAACCCCAAAGATCCTGCCACCACCATGTGTTTTGCCTCTTGCACTCTCAGAGTTGACGTTGTCATAACAACAGCCCCCCTTCCTCTCCCCATGCCACAATTCCCAGCCTAGACTTTAATCTTCATAATTTTAAGAACTTTTGTCACCACGGCAACGTGACACAGACTTTTAAAAATATTTTCTAGCACAACTCAAACGGCTGTCTTTCCTGCACAGTTTCCTCTAAACCTCTAGGAAAAAAACATTTAGGGTTGGATTCTGCCTCCGCTGAACCGAGCTATAAGCCTCCCATGGGTGCTAGCTAGCAGGGACAGGAGCTGGCCGGTGCCTCCAGCAAAGGGGGATGATGGCATTTTCACCTCTCAGGGAACATGTCACAGAGCAGCAACGGAAGGACTGGGGCCAGGGCTTTTTCAAGAAACTCTATGACTTTGGAGGATGTGCCTCTTTGCTTTTCAATGGGGCTTATGTTCTCATATGCCTACAGCTCAGGTTTTCAGCAGTATCTCTCAATATAGTTAAATATTTTTGGAAAAAGAAAAAAAAAAACCCAAGCCCCCAGAGCTGTAAGTAGGTTAGGTGTCTCATTCTCAGTGGGAATTAGATATCTTACCTGCCTAGGCATTTTTTTTTTTAAATCTCTTATGTCTCTTACCTGCATCTTTGGGAATTGTAATTCTTCTGAGAGCATAACAATGAATCACTTCTGGAAATAGGTCACAGGCTTTTTTGGAAGTTTAAGAATGACCGCAGTCATCAGGCAAAAGGTCTGTCTAGCTCAGTAGCTATACATAGATACACCTAGGGAAAGAAATATCTGGGAGGCTGAGGGGGAAGGAAGCATAAATACCTGAGAAGGAGAAAAGAAACATAACTGGTTTGAAACTGGGGCTTGATTAGTGTAGGAAAACATGACTGCCATGGGGTAAGAGGGGAAGCCTGACAAGGCCTGGAAATGGCATCAGGAAAGAGCACCGAGAGGCCGGTCCGCACGGCTCTGTGCTGGGCTGGCACTCAGTGAAGGTATCCATTGCTGGAAAAGGCGGTTGAACAGCAAGATGAGGTAATCGATGGATGACTCAGATGATGTAGGTGAGTCCAGGCTGCAGACCGTCACAAGGACCTCACTTGTGGTCTGATCAAAAATTTACTGAGCTAAGTGGGAAAACACTCCCTGAGTGCACTGACCGGGTAGAAAGTCAATTAAAACAGTTAGCATGGACAAGTAATGAGACAAAATACTAATAGCAATATTGATCAGGTTATGCTATTACCTAGGTCAGTGACACCCTTCCCTTGGAGCACAGATCTATTTTCAGCAAGGAAGTTAAAGAAATGTATAATAGGTGTCCTGAGGAAGCGGATCTAAATCTTCTTTCCTCCCAGCAGCAACATCAGGTCCCAAAGCTGGGCCATGTCACATACTGTTTCCAAGCTCTTTGCCTTCCACTAAGTGATAGCTTTGCCATAGTTCGAGGATCCCCAATTAACAGGTAGGAGTTAAAAAACAGTAATTATAGAACACCTTCTGGGGCAGTTTGGTCCTGGGAGGAAATGGTGACAGCCATGTGAGACAAAGTATCCTGGGAAGACATCAGTATCATGGAATAGGATTAGTGCTCTTAACTATCCTCTCTTACCCAAAGACAAGAGGACTTTTGATCAAAGTGAAGGATCAGCTGATGAGAGGAAATGCTCTGTTTCCCCAACAATGTGCAGTTTAGCCTGTGGAATACATTGCTGCAGGAATCCTTCAGGCCAGGAACTTGGCAGGATATTAAATACATGCCTAAGTAAATAAATGGCTGACTAATAATAACTTTTAGAAATTGGTTTGTATTCTTCTTTTTCAGTGCTTAAAACCCCCCTGAAGAATAAATCTACCTGTCAGCAGATTATTTTAGAGTTGTTGTTTTGGAATTCACCCCATGCTCCCTCTGAAGCATTTGATCACTATTAAGAGCAGGCCTCCCCATCTCTATTTACACCCATGAAAGAACCTGACCCAGAGAACTAGGGACTGCCAGCTGTATTTGTATCCATAAACACACAACCAGAACATGGGAGAAGGAAAATCAGATCAAGACAACAGAACTTTCCAATGAGAAAGAAAATCGTCTTCTCAAAAGTCATACTGCCTGTAGAATAGCCCTAGTTCACATTCTAGAGAAAGCTGTCGCAAAAGAAGTTAGCAGTGACCTTTGTCTTCATATTGCTTTTAGCCACACTTGAATGTTTTAGTTTAAAAATCAGAACAGATTTTTAAAAATCCAAGATTGTCACTGAACATACTTATGGATTCATGTGATTACCACCTGGATATAATATAAACTCCTGGTCCTGCCCAGGAAGTGCAAACTTGCTGAAGAACTACAGAACTCACACAACTTACTCGTGATCGATTAGTATTTCTGTAATGCATCTTGCATTTCAATCAAGAGAGAAAAGCACATGTATGTTAACCCTCTATTGTTCCCTATGTGGTAGGACAGTGCGCTGAAAGAAGCTGGGCAAAAAATGCACACCCCAAAACAGAATGAGCAGCACCTGCTTGTCTTCAAAACACTTCTCTCTGCATAAGCAATACAACATTTGCACACACAGCTCAGGCCCCCACCTCATCCTAGAATAGGCTGGAGTGGTTGGAAGCAGAAGAGTTTACACGTGGGCCCCTTCCCCTACAGAAATCCGGCCTATGGCTCCACACCTAAACCTCCGTATGGGGACCCTGTAGAAGCAGCACACAGAGATCAGGGCAGCAGCCAAAATGAGTCCTACGGGCTCTTTAAAAGAACTGCAGCTACACGTATTTTCACATTTATCTCTTCTCTGCATTTGTTTAAAGGATCAGGCTTTCTGTCGACTGAAGCGATGGCAAGTTTTTTCCTCCTGTTTTTAAACGGAGCTGATAATGTAAATTTCTACACGCTGCATCTGCCCGCTGAGGCTGGTAGTGTGTTATGTTTGATTATATTTATGTATAAAAGCATAACCTATCGCTGCTTATAGCACAGCTCAGCCTGCCAGGATGGTTCACGTTCTGCAGGGAGATTGAGTACTTTCCACCTAACTCAATCCTCTAGTTTAATTTGATTACAACCACGGCAACCAAGCACAATTTCCACCCTTGACTTTTTTTATGCTGTTAGCAATTGTAACATCCATGAAAGGAAGCGGCCTGGCAGGCCTGGAGACTTGAATGGTTTCATGCACCACGAGGCAGAGAGTGTGAGGAAAGATAATAATAGCTCCTCCGGCTGCAAACTTGGGGACACTGTATTTTAACAGAGACTGAAGTTCACAGACTGAGGATGCTCAGCACAATGGCCTGATTTTCAGATGGGCTGAGCATTTGCCTGCAAAGTCTCCATTGATCCACTTTGGGAACTCTTTTTCTTGCTAGCAATATTTCAGAAAAAACAGATGAAACTCCCAGTGCACTTCAAACCACAGTGATAAAAATTTTTGACTGCAGCACTGGACAAATTCAGAAGAGAGGCATGCCAGGCTGCTGGGAAGGCTGCTTTTTGGTCCCTGGTAGCACAAACTTAAATTGCTTTGTTACTGTTGGGGTTTTTTTTCCTAAATTGCTTTGACGGCGACTGGTCTGAATATTTCCAAATCACCTTTTGGGGGATCTCAACAGTTTGCCAGCAGAGCACCAAAAGATTTCATTGCAAAGAGTGATGCAAATTTATTTGCGTACAGTGTGTCACACATGTCACATCTGGCCCAAGACAAGTAACAGGGAGACAAATGCCCTCCTACTCTTTAGAGTAATAATAGCAATAGAACCTTTTCAGTTGTGCAACATGCATCTTAGAGAAGACATCTCTTAAAAGAACAGCACAGTGAAAATAACTCCCTGACTAATATACCTGAGAAAACCTGTACACTCCCATAACCTTCACAGAGGAGACATAAAGAAATGAGAGGAAGAGGAGCTGCTGGAGAACACAGCCATTACCCTCACATGCACATAGGCCACACTCATCCCAGGAGAAGAGCAGGGAGGGAAGTGGCTGGGTGCATTTTTTATTTGCTTTAAGAATCTGGGGCAGGGAAAACTGTTTTTTAACCAACAGGCAGTGTAGATTATATGTATGAAAGCATAAGAGATTAATGCTTGCTGTGGTTGTATATAGATACTTCGGCTGATTATAGAAAAATTAACTAAGTCAGAAAAAAAATTTTAAAAGTAGTATTTAAACTCTGCCTAAAATATTCTTAAGCCTCCATTAATATATGCTGGGCAGGAACATAGTCCCTAAAGGCTGCCATTTTAATTAGAAATCCAACAGGAAATGCTGCCTGATGACAGGTATCAAGGCAAAAATCCCCAGAGCTGCAGCCCGGGAGAAGGAGGAGATTTGCACATTTCTTTTAGGGGTATAACATAATAATATTATAATAATCATAGTAATAGTAATAATAATAGTTTGACAGAGATGTTGCAAAATACAACAGTGTTATACAAAAGTGCTGCTGTCCCCTCTGCCTCCAGCTGTGCCTCAGATGCTGAGGCCCGGAGGCATGTCACCAAGCTGATAATGTAAAGGGGAGTCCCCCTTTTTATTCACAGTATAGGGCTTTGCCGCCCTTGAAATGAATCTTCAAACTTTAACACCCTTTCTTTGCAGCAAACCTGTAACAACCAACCATCCCAAAAGCAAAAGATCATTGGTAAGTGCTTTCAAAAGGCCACACCCTTCCACAGGCACATTTTTCTCCTTTTCCTCTAAAAAGGAAGAGACATCAATCCTTGGTCCCTGTCTGTCAGTGCTGGAACAGACCCAGACATCACCACAGCACTGCAAGATGCTCACAGAAATGTTAAAGTCCTAATGAAACCTTTTCATCTTGTTGCATCACATGATCTGAAGTATTTTATTGGTATTTCTCTCCAAAAAGCACATTGCGTGATAGAATTATTTAAACAAAGCTACTTGCTTTGGCCCGATTTTTGCTATTTTCCTTCTGAAATGGCTTTGCTGCTTACATCTATTCAACCTTTCCTTTCAATCCTGATGGGAATGGGACCCATCACTCTCCTGATTCACTCCTCTCCTGGCCTGTGAGTCTGGCTTCCTTCACACCAGCATACACAAAGAATAATTTCACCCACTTCAGTTGAAACTGCAACAGAACAAGGTCAAACCACGTCAGATGTGGAGCCCAATTGCTCCAGAAAGCTCTCTTAGGCAGCAACCAGGATCAGTTAATTCAGAACAAGGCATAAGAAACCTCACATCAGGCGGAAGGATGATAACCCACCTCCTTGGAAGACTTCACCTGAATGTATAATAGTGAGAGATTGATTTAAACTTGGAAGCAGGAGTGGTTTTTAACCTTCCAAAGCTCTTGGCTACCTTATAACTCTGGACATACTTATAGCTCACATAAACATCCAAACTGCCCTTGAATTGTGTTGTCTGCAGAAGAAGCTCTGATGTCTGAATGCATGCTGTCTGAAAGAGTATTTCCTTGAATGCATTTGGAATTTACTGCCTTTTCAGTTTCACTGACTGTTCCATACCTTTGCTGAATATGGCAGGAAAAATAAATACAGCCCTCGTCTCTTTTTCTAGCTGACTTACTACTTTACAGGCTTTTTCTTTTAATCTCTTCCCCTTAAATGAAAGAATTTCAAACTTTTAATTTATTCCAGGTTGTTCTCAATCATTCTCATCAGTTTTCTCTGAATTCACTTCAATCCTACAGTGCAGAAGTAGCCAAGTAACTAAAATTGGGATATTTTTATAGTTCGTTGTCCTATGATGGCCATTTATATTGTTTTTTAGTGCTTGTCTCTACCCTGTGCTCCCTCAATCCCAGTTCTGCTTTTTTATCCCCTCCAGCAGAGAACCAGACAGTAAGAAGCTATACAGAAGAAGCTTCTATAAAGAAGCTATGCGGTGAAACAGAAATGGAGCTGCTTTAAGCGTTCACATTTGCTCTGCTTGGTTTCTTGTTCGGTTTTAAAAGAAACGGAGTCCTTTGGGAATTCACTTCATAACCTGCTCATTCCACCTCTCCTGCCTTGCCCTCTACAGTCTGGATCATTGTTCAACTTCTGCTGCCTTGTCTGATTTAATGACACCTCATTGCTGTGAAAGCCCGCAGTCCAGCAGTAGGAAAATTTGCCCCCATCAGTGTAAGAAGAAATGGTCGGGAGAAATGATGGTAGCAGCACTGAAAAATTACCAGGGGAAATTAAGTACATAAAAATGACAACATTGATCATCCTTTACAATCCCCCAGCAGCTCCCTGCATGCTGCCGCAGCAGAGCCTCCCTTGTCAATACCTCTGAATATTTATTCAGAGAAATTAAGTCCGGGGTAGAATCTGCTTTACCTCTGTGACTGACTGGGCTTTACAAGAGCTATGTCTACACCGGCTATGTCTACAAAGGCTACAGACTATGTACACAGAGGCTATACCTACACTGGAATGCAAGAATGGACTCCAAGCAAGCAAGAGGTATGTGGAGCCAGCCTCGTGGCACACGCTTCTCCATCCCTGGCAGTGGCTGCAGCTGTAGCACCGGTTCAAAGTATCAACAGCGAATTTCAGAGGGCTGAGTATCTCAGGATATCTGCTCCTGGATAGTGTTCAGCTTCAGTCACGCTTCATGTCTCCAGATCACATGAATGAGAGCTATGCAAAAGGGCAGAAATATTCAGCCCCTCCACCTTGGACAAAGTAAGGCTATGGTGTAGTCCGTGTCTGGATATGTGCTTCTACAGACACAGTGCAGATACTAGACAAGCTGGGACTCAAGAAGTGGTTCAGACTCATGCTGAAGTGACGCCAGGAATCGAGAATGGCTGCCATTGCCTTATCTGTCCCCAGAAAGAGTACTGATAGAGTGGTAAAACTGCAACACATGACTAGATTTCTGCCTTAGAGAGCAATCTATGCTGTAAGAAGGGATGGAGAAGGGACCAGTGCAGTGCTTCAGTGGTTTGCATTTACTACAGTGAGTGTCTTTTTCGTAAGCATTTCTAACCTAAGGCAGAATTATTATTAAGTGTCAGCAGTGATTATAAATTAAGCTGGATCCCTGACCCCGTAAAGCTCTGGCAGAGCAAGAAGCGTGAATCAGGACACAAGTATGTCAGGCAGAGGATGTAGATACCAGGAGCAGCTGCAACATATGGGATCAGGCAATGAGAACCAGCAAGGCAGTAGGGACGTTATTCCTAGACAATGTTAAAGCACTCATTTCAGAAAGCTTTAGCACTAGGACTAAATGATTCTCTGTTTTAAATAATACTATTAGTTTCTTTCTTTGTGTTTATGGTGCTTTCCCCTCCACAAAGTGAATAGGGAGTTAAGTTGCAGACAAGGAGTTCTACAAGAGCAACAGACAGTAAGAAACAGTTGGGCTGTTTTGAAACCCAACTGAGGCAAACTTGACCCATTCTCTGACTGCTGTCATCTCAGCAGCCTGAGAAAGGGAGGTGGGATGCCTCAAAAAGACAACGTTAAACTGAGCATGGGACGAAGCGAATGCAGGGCACCAAACTTGACCTCTTCAGATTTCAAAGCCTGAATTGGAGAACTCAAGATATGAGCCTGCTCCATCAGTTTAGGGCTTAGCATGAATCACAGAATGGCAAGGGTTGGAAGGGACCTTGGGAGATCATAGAATCATAGAATCATAGAATGTTTTGGGTTGGAAGGGACCCCTAGAGGTCATCTAGTCCAACCCCCCTGCAGTGAGCAGGGACACCACTAACTAGATCAGGTTGCTCAGAGCTCCATCCAACCTGGCCTTGAATGTTCCCAGGGATGGGGCCTCCACCACCTCTCTGGGCAACCCGTTCCAGTGTTTCACCACCCTCGTTGTAAAGAATTTCCTCCTTATATCCAGTCTAAACCTACCCTGGTTTAGTTTAAAACCATTACCCCTTGTCCTGACACAGCTGGCCCTACTAAAAAGATTGTCCCCATCTTTCCTATAGGCCCCCTTTAGATACTGGAAGGCCGTAATCAGGTCTCCCCGCAGCCTTCTCCAGGCTGAACAAGCCCAACTCTCTCAACCTGTCCTCATAGGAGAGGTGCTCCAGCCCTCGCATCATTTTTGTAGCCCTCCTCTGGACCCGCTCCAACAGTTCCATGTCCTTCTTGTGCTGAGGGCTCCAGAGCTGGACGTCTCTGGTGAAACCTCCAGGTGAGGTCTCACCAGAGCAGAGTAGAGGGGCAGAATCACCTCCCTCGACCTGCTGGCCACGCTTCTCCTGATGCAGCCCAGGGTACGGTTGGCCTTCTGGGCTGCCAGAGCACATTGCCGGCTCATGTCCAGCTTTTCATCCACCAGCACGCCCAAGTCCCTCTCGGCAGGGCTGCTCTCGATCCTTTCTTCCCCCATCCTGTACTGATACCGGGGGTTACCCCGACCCAGGTGCAGGACCTTGCACTTGGCCTTGTTGAACCCCATGAGGTTCACACAGGCCCACCTCTCCAGCCTGTCCAGGTCTCTCTGGATGACATCCCGTCCTTCTGGTGTGTCAACCGCACCACTCAGTTTGGTGTCGTCCGCAAACTTGCTGAGGGTGCAAGATCATCTAGTCCAACCTTCCTGCTGAAGCACGTTCACCTAGAGCGTGTTACACAGGACTTTATCCAGGCGGGCTTTGAATATCTCCAGAGAAGGAAACTCCACAACCCCCCTGGGCAGCCTTTGATTCAGCAAAGAACCATGGGATCTGATTTCCCAGTTTTGTGTCCAGTACAGTTGAAATCTCACAAAATGGAAGATTTCACTTCCTGTCACTAAATTTACAAGAATATCTGTTGGGTTCACAGCACCATCATATTTCAGAATTTTATGCAGGTGGTGGGCTGCTAGTGAGACATGGGAATTGCAGTGAACTTTCTCTTCATGACCACCTACAAACTGGCGACTCCCTCAAAAGAATTTGCTCTGAAGCATGCAGATGGGTGTGGGCACTCCGAAGAGCAGTAAACAAAATAATCTGAGGGATCAGATATTTCACAGCCCCCAGTGGGAAGACTGAAAATGGAAGGGAGTCAGGAACAGATGTCCAATATCCCTGTTATTAGTTTGGATCTCCCTAAAACCTCAGCACCTCAGTCTCTGGAAAGATTAGTCTGGCGTTCAAATCGTTTACCAAATGATTGGTATTTGAAACTGAGCTATGTAACTCTCCCTACTGCAGAGACAAGAAATGATATGAATATCAGGATTTCATTACAGATCCCATCTCTCATCTGTAGACTAAATATCATGGAGGATGCAAACCCTTTTGACAAGACTAATGAGAAAGGATTTGGCAATTGTCTCTTCTTCAGTTCTGCTGGATGTCAAGAGGGAGGTGAGGAGGAAAGTGTTGAGGATCATTAGGGATGAGGTGAGGGACATGGAGTAGAAGGTACTGGGATTGAATTAGAGAAAACAACAAATTGAACGTCAAGGGAAAATACTGATTGTAAGGCTCTTTTAGCAGCATTACCTTAGGGCATCAGAAATCGGGGCTGATACGGAGTACAGGAGGCTTCTGCGAGCAGCTGCAATTGCACCTGGATCTGCCCAGCCCAGCATACCTTCGCTATGATTCAGTACACCCAAGGTGACCTGGCAAATCCTTAGCATTGCAAAAGACATAAAGGGAAGACCAGCAGTGACAGCCATGGACAGGACAGGCCAGCCACAAAGACAAACATCTGGCCAGTATGTCCCATCACCCTCCAGCAAGCCAGCTGGGCTTTGCTGAGTTGTCAGCCCCATACACACAAAAATACACATGTATGCAAGATGAAAGGATGTCTTCACTAGAACCGATGACCACAGATGACCTCCAGTTGCCACCACTCCAGGAATCAAGCAGATCTCTCCCTGGTCAGCCTGTGAACTGGCTGACAGCACTTTCCTGTAATTACCAACCACGGGGAGCTTTAGCCCTTTGCACCTGGCTTCCAGTCTTTCCAGCAGTAAGCAGAAAAGTGCACAGCTTGCTGTCCTGCTCCCAGGAGGTTCCAGACCAAGGACTCAGAGCACTCCGCTGCACTCGCAGTCAAGCCTCCCAGGCAGCCACCTGGTCTGCCACATTTCCCAGGCTTTCAACACAGAGTTATGCACTAAACCCCCTCACATGGTTATGTCCCAGGCTCGTTTCCCTGCCGCCACCCTGGCTTCCTCCTGGCCCTTTCTCCTGCTACTTTTCTGATGCCAGTGCTGGCATCTGGAGCTGGCAGCTGCCTCCCATCCATCAGCACATCCCCTTTTCTGTGCCAGCTGTCAATTAAGCTGGCTCATCAGTGCAACTTTCCCACCTTCCTGGCTCCAAAAAGCAGCCCACAGTGCATTGAACTTCCAGCCTCAGAGGCAAGGAGCTGACTGTTAGCTGTCAGACAGGGTAAGCTCTGGACCATCTGCAAAGAAGGGATGGGAGCAAGAAGCTGCTGTGTGGGGTGCTGATGCCCAGCCCCCAAGCTGAGGAAATACCTTGTCTGGAACAAAATATGCTCTTGTCCCTTTTACCTTGGTCTTTCCACCTCAATCACTGGAAATACCCTCTCCGCCCTCTTCTATTTGAAAGATCTCTCCACAGAATCATTTCTGCCCCCTTCCAAAACAGTACAGGAAGTTTTGGGGTGGTGTCCTACAGCTCACATCTCCCCCCAGGAAGGAGGGAACACACACAGGCAACATTTCCTCTAAATGACCAGAAAAATGGCTAGCTAATCAAAACAGGCACTGCTTCACATAAATGACTGATTGTACCACTGACTCTTCTCCCTTCCCTCACCCCCATTAGTTGATCAGGGTCAAATGCTGGACTCTGAGGCTGCTTCCCTGTGGAGGAGTGGCTGAGTGAGAATGGGCATGATTTAGTCCCATTTGACAGCCCCTGCTCTTAAGCAGATGTGGGTGGAACTATGACCGGAAGAGAAGGTGAAGCCCCTCCGTCGGACAGAAGATCCGTCCCAGTTACAGCAGCAATGTATGTGTGTGTATAACGGTGTTCTACCAATCACAGTGTGACGTGTGTGTATGTTATTGTTTTCTGCCTGTATATGCTTTTGTTAGCTGCGCAATAAAGGAGAACGACCATACTCATATTGAGATTCCATTGTTAATCCGGGCTGGCTTCCCCTCCGACATCTGGTAGCAGAGGATGGTTCCATAACTCAGAGGATGTTGCTAACGGTTACCAGAGCTTAGCTGGACTAAGTTCTCTGAGTCTGCGGTAAGCAGCGAGAGGAGTGGAATTGGGAAGTAAGGTGGCTGGGATAAGTGTTCGACACGGATCGAGGTGGCCTCTCGTCTCCCAGAGGGGTGTTGCTTGCAGATATTCTCTCTAAAAGAGGGTCGAGACCACGGTGGGACTGGGGGAAGTGTTCGACACGGATCGAGGTGGCCTCTCGACTCCCAGAGGTGAAAAGCAGCACAGCAACGGAAACAGAAGCTGAAGCCGGGTTGCTCTCCGGTATCCTTTCTAAAAGAGGGGTCGAGACAACTGTGAAACAATTGATTAAGTTGATTAACTTAGGACGCCGATGGGGGCACTGTACCAACATGCCTCTGTTATTTTCGGTTACTGAGTGGAAAGACTTTGGGGAAACGATGTGGCAAAAGATGGTAACTGGGGACGAAAAAGATGAGAAAGAAGTGAAAGCGGTCCGGGAGCTGTGGCGCGCTGTATTAGAAACTTTAAAGAACATGAAAGCAGAAAGAGAAGTAGCTTGCGCTGCTGCACAAATGTTAAATCCCGATCCAACTTTAGAGAAACTTAGGGACGCTGAATGTAAGTCAGGGCCTTTGGCGCGATTTTTTGGACTCTCCGCTGTAAAAGGGATGACTGGGACTACTTGTAAAACTGTTGCTGAGATCCGCGCGAATGTCGAGTCCGTCTCTCTCCCGCAAGAGGCGGCGGGTCCGTCTGTTCTGCGGCGGGGTCCGGAGCAAACGGAAGTTGCCACCACCGAGTCCCAGGGGAGGTGTGAGCCGCATACGGCAGCAGTGCCCCAGGATACTCCTGAGGAGGAGTGGCCTGCGCCGCCTTCCGCTACGGAAGGAGAGGGGTGTCGGCCTCCACCCTCAGCTACACCTCTGTATCCGCCCTCGCCGCCTAAGTCAGGGCGACTTGAAACCTTTTTCGGGGTCGGACATCTGCGCCCCATAAAAAGCATGACCAGCCAGCAGTGCAGGCGCCGCCGCAGCCCCCGCTACGGAACCATCAACACCCCCCCCCCAATGTGCCTACGATGGCACAGTGATTTTATGAAAAGGACTTGGCTGTGGATCATCAAAAAAAAAAAAAAAAAAAGGGGGGGGAGCAGCCGAGACATGTTCCAGCATATTCTCTCTGTGAGAGAACTGAAATATGATAAAAAGACTTTAAATCGCTTATTGCGATGGGGACAGTCACATGGTCTTTTTACCTCAGCTAGAGATGCTTTCGATTTAGTCTGCTGAGATAAGCTGGGAGACGCGTTGTGGGATGAGGTCGGCAATGGGTCTAAGGAGGCTGTCGCTTTAAGTTTGGCATGGAACCGCGGTACTTAAAGAACTAAAAGCCGAACGATCGGTAGCCACCTGTGCCGCTGAAGCACTAGACTCAAAAAACAACAATACAGAGGAACAGGAGGCTGAGTCAAAAACGAACGAACCTATGATTATTGAAACAGTATTTCCCCCTCCGCCTCATATTCCACCTTTGCCAGAGACATTCTCTCCTGTTGAGGCACAGGCAATTAGAGAAGAATTGTGTAAGCAAAATCAAGAAACGCAAAAAATCATTCAGAAGTTATCTAACTTGTCTCCAACTCGATCTGGAGATGGTCTGTGACGCAGATATGTAATTCTTACGAACTGAGTTGTCTAGGCATAATGCGGAAGTGCAAAAGCTGATTCATCGATTGGCTCATCTGCCTGTGCGGGACGATGAGCTTTTACCAGGGCTGAAAGAGTTAACAGAGCAAACGGCAAAAGTCGGAGAAGCCCTTAATGAAGGCCGGTATGCAGGAATGCAACCACTAATTGCACCTGAACTAGAGGAAAAACTAGGGAGGATAGCTGAAGAAGAGCAAAGAGAATTAGAATATTGGAGGAGGACATGTGATGAGAACCAGGCGCGGCAAGCTATGACCTCAGGGCCCGACTCACATAATCCCATCACTTTCCCTAATCCACAGGGCTCAGATAGGGACACCCCCCCCATCCGATTCAACAGTGACACGGAGTAATTCGAAATGCAATCATCGAAGGGGACTTTATGCCTAATGCTACTGCCTTCCCTGTTCAGGTGATAGGGTGACATTTTGAGTGGTAGCGTCTGTCTTTTTAAGCAACCATTACGCGTGACAGAGCCCTGCTTTCCTGAGGACGGTGAAACACCTGCCTGCCCATGGGAAGTGGTGAATGAATTCCTTGCTTTGCTTTGCTTAGCTTGCGTGTGTGGTTTTTTGCTTTACCTATTAAACTGTCTTTATCTCAACCGGGGAGTGAGCGAGTGGCTGCATGGTGCTTACCACAACAGTCCCTTTTGGCATGAAAGGTGTATCTGAAAACACAGAGTTGACAGAATTGGAGTCAGATTTTTGTTCGAGTAGTTTTTAAGATACTCTCAGCAATGATATGGGACTCGAAGGGTTTGAGATAATGACAGGTTTGATTGGAATGTGCTAGATCAAATTTATAGCTGTTATTGCTGTTTAGCTATTAATCAGCAGGCTCCTGTGCTTGCGATGGGGCTTGCTTACCTTACTGTACATTAGTTCAGTGCTCGTTAGTTGCTGCTTTTTGCTTTTGCTGCTTGCTGTACCGCTGTACTGCTTATCATTTCACTGCGCTGTGCCTGGGAACATTTTGATAACTGCCATGGTGATATGCCTGGGCTGGCAGATGGCCACGGCATCGCTGTTGTTTCTGTGCTACTGTGCTGGACAGGCTGTGGATAAGTCCAAGCAAGAGGAGGAGTTCATAGCGATACTAAACCCTAAGGTCTGGTCCAAAGAGATCAAGGGTGGAGATTGTAATGAATATACCTTTAAATTGTTGTAACCCATTATTTGAGTTGCATGTTCTAGGAATTACTATAGCAAGAACCACCTGAACCAATGGAGGACAAGCCTTACAAGAAGCAGTGCAAGTGCATCAGTGACCTGACCTGAGCTGGCTTTGGTGCCCAGTTACTCCATGCAACACACCACTTCTCCTGTCCTGAGTGACCAGCATAAGAGATGGAGCCCAAAGTCATGGACTAAATTAACTCAATGGACATTTTGTGGACATTTCTGGACATCTTACAAGGGCAGTCCATAGACTAAGGGAATGATATCTGTGTAATATTTTAAAGGATGGGAAGAGGGTGGTCGTTAATGAAGATGTATTGGATGTGTGGGGTTCGATCGAGCTTTGTCAGATATCCCTGTATCTGTACTTCTTTGCAATTTGAAGAAACCGCCTTTTACCTTGCTACTACAAGTCCCTGCTTGGCAAAAAGAAAAAGGGGGAGAAGTTGGTATGTTACCCATAAGTGCCAAGCAGGCCTCAGGATGACAGAGGGAGCAGAAGCTACAGTGCACGGTATTGGAATGGCTGTTTTCCGCCTCATACCGCTCCAAAAAGTATTTGGCATTAATGGTCGAGGTTACACTTGTGTCTTGACAGGTTCCGGACCTCTCTGAGTGCCAAGCAAGTGGACACGGCCGTGGTACGGACACCTAACGACCATAACCTGAGAAAGGAAAAAGACCAGAACGAACAGGATGACATGGAAATTGGCATGGCTAATCTGCTCGAGGGTACAACTTCTGGGGGAAGTAGAAGTAGACGGGCTAATAAGAAAGATTACACCAAGATCTAACATCTGAGTCACGTTAGCCAATATTACAGGCCAGAGCTCCATTTGTCTAAGTTTGGCCACCCCAGGGGATCCATTTCGTACATGTCTAATAGGAACCCCTGTGTGGAGACCAGAGGAGCTCTGGGGTTATGTTGGAAATAAGTCTATTTTGAATTTTACCATAGCTAATACGACCCTGTCAGCCCCAGGGCTAAACCCTCAACAGCGAGATGGAGGATGACAAGCAATAATTGTGGAAAACTTGAATGTTACTCTGATGTCCCCCCCAGAAGAGCTAGATCTACTGGGGTGTCTTAATGCCTCGTCTGTTGGGAAACAAACTGGGTGGTTTAGTTTTAAGTCGCCCTTAGTAACAGACCTCAATACTAACTATAAGAACTGGGCAACCATGGATTCCACCCTCCGTCCTGGAGATGTTTACACAGCTCTTTACTCAAGGCTCAACCAGACCAGACAGCTGGCGCGAAAATTGCCGCCGGGCATATTTCTAATATGCGGTGACCAGGCCCGGAATGGAATCCCTAAAGGTCCGCACAGGGGATCGTGCTACCTGGGGAAATTGGCTCTATTTCACCCCAGCTTGATAAACCTCATGCAGTGATCGTTCGGAAAAATCAGTCATAGATCAAAGGGAGAAATCTATGAATTAGTACAGATCTGGATTGTCCAAAAAGAGAAGGATGGCCCCCCAGATGGAACACCGCTTGTGAGTCTCTACAGATCCATGGGATCATGGGACCTCCAGCCGGCACCGAGGGATTCTCGGGGAGAACCTCTGATCCCCGGACCAAGAGATTCTAAGCAAGTCCCCTGGAAAGGTAATAAGGTACAACAAGGATTTCTTGAACAACAGGGCCACAATGTGTTGTGGAGCTATGTGGACAATCCAGGTGTGTGACTGATATGATAAAGAGGGCTATTCCTGGAGTTTGGTTAGCACAAAAACATAGAAGGAGGATTGTGGATACATTCCTAGCAGAACAAGGACATCAGGTTCTGATAGGGTTGGAATGCTCTTAAGGGGGAAATGCTTAGCCAGTGTACGGGACGCTATTAAAGGGGAAATGCTTAGCTGCTAGAATAGAGAAGCAGTAACCGCAAGTAGGGTAAAGTAACCAATGAGTGAGGCTTTGCTGTATATATCCAATCGCTATTAGAGGAGAAGTGTATGGACAGTGTGTTACACCTACGAAATTATTGCTTATGCTGTGTGAACCCTGCTCTGCTCTATAAGCATACCTGCAAATGTCATTGATGATCCTTGCTATTTAGGTAAACTAACCATGTTTGCACCATCTCTTAGTCAACTTAGGAATATCATTATGTCTGTCGGCCGGAGTCGAACAAAACGTGCCTTATTAACCCCTGATTGTAATGACAATGTTGAACTTTTATCTGTAGCTGCTCACGTTGCTTTAGCTGTTTTTGTACCGGGTGCTGCTGCTGGTAATGCCTTAAAGAATCTAGCACGTCTTGCCTGTTGGTCAGAGAAACAAAGTAATATAACGACGGAGATTTTAGGAAAATTATTGTTAGATCAAAAAAGTCTACGGCATGCTCTGTTACAAAATCGTGCTGCGATTGATTTTCTACTATTGGTACAAGGCCATGGATGTGAAGATTTTGATGGCATGCGCTGTTTTAACCTAAGCGATCATAGTAAGTCAATCCATAAGTCAATTGCCTTGATGAGGAAGAACTTAGAAAAAATACAACAAGATACCAGTCCCTGGAACAAGTGGTTTGAACAATGGGGACTAACAGGATGGGTGAAAGATCTCTTTAAGGAAGGTTTACGCTTGTTAATACCTTCGGCTGTAGGACTAATAATTATCATTATTATAGTAGGTATTGTGAAATGTTTATTATCCAAACTAGTATCTACTGTTTTGCTTGTGCAAAAAGAAAAAGGGGGAAATGTGGAGGAGTGGCTGAGTGAGAATGGGCATGATTTAGTCCCATTTGACAGCCCCTGCTCTTAAGCAGATGTGGGTGGAACTATGATCGGAAGAGAAGGTGAAGCCCCTCTGTCGGACAGATGATCCGTCCCAGTTACAGTAGCGATGTAGGTGTGTGTATAACGGTGTTCTACCAATCACAGTGTGACGTGTGTGTATGTTATTGTTTTCTGCCTGTATATGCTTTTGTTAGCTGCGCAATAAAGGAGAACGACCATACTCATATTGAGATTCCATTGTTAATCCGGGCTGGCTTCCCCTCCGACACTTCCCTTCCGTCTGCTGCTGCTGGCTGGAAGCTGCAGAGGTAGGGAGGAAAGGCTGAAATGAGCAGCACATCCTGCAGCCAGCAATCGCTCAGGCTGGGGCAACATCTATCAGGCAAGGAAATGGCAGAGCAGTCCAACGCTTTCACCCTCAGGAGCTTGCCGCACTGCACTTGTAGCCCATGGTAGCAGGTTTGCATGAATACAAAGAGCAGGGAAGATGAAGCAGTACAAGCCTCCTCAGGGGCTATGCAAATCTTGCCAAGGCCTGTGAGTATTCAGCAGGGGTACAATCCTGCTCTGACATGTGAGATCCCCCCTCCATAGTGCTATTGATATCCAGACTAGAGCAAAGTCAGCAGAGATATGCATATGCATTTTTCTGCAATGCTGGTGAATCTTGAAAAGGAGGAGGGATGCCTCTCCTATGATGGCATGTGGATGGTTTAGTGGATGTGCTGCTGCAGACAGGCTGGGAGGGAGGTCCAGAGAGCTTCCTCTTCTCAGCAGCAGATGGAAAGCTGCTGCCAGCTGCTGCAGGTCCCCAGTCAGCACTCTGTGCAGCACGTCCACATCTGAAGGCTGCAGATAAGGCGAGAGTGGTTTGCGATAAGGTTCCTTTTAAAGAAACCATCTCCTGTAGGAGCTTGCGGCATGCTGTGCCTCCAGAACGGGGGAGGAAAGAGAGGGTAAAGGCCAGAGGAACGTGTTCCAGCCTGGCTCCAGACCTCATCATCTGCATTCCCAGCACTCACAGCAAGCCAGGATGGAAACTGAAGGGTTTTTTCCATCCTCCTAAAATGGGCTGCATTCTTCCTTCCCTGCCAGCTGCTAAAATGACCTTGAAGAGGTCAAGGAAAGGGGCAAAAATCTGTATACGAGAAGCAGCAGCAGCATCAGCTTGCATCTCATCTCCAACAACATTATTGCCATGGGTCGTGAGAAAAGCTCCAGGAAGGATTCCTCAAGTTCCCCTGAAGTATAGCTGTACTCTACCCACATGCACTCATGGGATGAACGGTTTAAGGCAGCAAGGCAGGATGGAGCTGCAATCTGCTACGCTCACTGCTACGTGCTCACCCCTCTCCCTCATAGTGGATATGAGACAGAACTCTCTGTTTGCTTTCCATTCTGGAGAAGCCAATCCTTTCCCCCCAGAAACAGCAAAGACCAGCTCTCCACTCTCTGGCCCACTTGCTCTCTGTGGGCCAAAGCACAGTCAGACCCTGGCTAAGCACAGCAACCTACTGCACTGGAAAGTATGTAATCCCGGGCGTGGTATACCAGGCAATGCCGCAAGATGAACATCTCAGAAAAAGTGACAAGGTATTGCTACTTGACATGTTTAAAACTAATCTGACAACAGCCCTTGATGAGCAAACAGACAATTCTGTGCCAGGACAGACTAGATGACGCAGCAGACCTTCCTCATCCCTCATTTCTACTGTCTCCTTTCAAAGAAGACCTCTTCATTCTGCTTTCCTCCTGCCCGTCTGGCCTTCCTCCATATTTCTTTCACATTCCAGAATTGGACTGGGTCTGCCTTATGCTCAAGACAATATACAAATGTGTCTTTCAGGTCTGGAGGGAGGGGAGCTAAAGGGAGAAGTTCCTATCTGCCCTTCCTCATACCTACAAGCTTGAAGTGATTTATCAACTAAAAAAGGCAGTGGGTAAGATGCCTGTGCGTTCAGGCAGGGAACAGACCTTTGTGAAAGTGCTTGGAGTGCAGAGGAGCAAGGCTCACCCACAGGCCAGGCCTGTGGAGACAGGGAAGAGCCTGCTGGAGAAGGCACAACCAACCTGAATCACACATATTTTTTCTTCTCTCCACCTGTATGGAAATGCCAGCCCTTTTTATGCTTTCTATGCATGAAAGAGTAATATGGAAACAGAGAGGAAGGTGATTGTGGCACAAGCTCCCCATGACTCATTAGTGGCTCCACTTTGCATTTCCCATGGATGCTCTAGCACAAGGCAGGGATGGAGATATAGGGAGATACAGGGAGAGTGAAGAAGTGCTGGGCTCATGTGATACCCACAGTTCATCATCATGTTACAACACGCTTAACACAAACCCACCAGAATATCCCCTTCCAGCTGCAGGGGATATTGCCAGCCTGCAGGGACCCCCTGGGAGGTGTGCAGTTGGCTAGGCTTTCTCTAGATGGTCTCTTCAGATATCCCTGTGGCACGTAAGGGCAGGTAAGGGCCATGGTAAGGCTCTGCCAGCCAAGCCATTTGTCAGGGCTCCTACCAAGCTTTTCTGACCTCTGTGATTTGCTATAACAACTTTCCAGTGTAGCAGAGGCACAATTCCCCTGACCCACCACTTGTACTTTTCATGGAAGATTTAAAAGTATGCTGAAATTAGGGACAGGGGTGTTGCATCCCTTTAGCACTGAAAGAGAGAAGCTTTCTTAGTGACGTGATCACGTTGATATGCCTCATCTCCCCTAGGAACATCATGCTTACTTGCAGAAATCAGATAGAGCTGGGCCCAGTAGATGAGACCAGTTTTGGGTAGTAGCAACAAGAGGATGACTGGAAATTATTTCTCTGCTGAGGACCTTTCACTGGTGATTGCTGCTGGGCCCTGACAGAGGTCTCTGGACTTTGGCTGCACCAAGTTTGTATAATTAACTGCACAATTTCAGCTTAATTTTTTGTAACATCAGAAAAGCCAGTAGTACTGTTGGGATAAAGTGGAATTAGTGGATGTTTGAGTGATGCATACTGGAGAGGAGTCTCATCAACCCTATTCGAGGGACAGCCTCTCCAAACTGGGCTGCACTGAGTCACAGCAAATCAAGAGGAATTAACACCCAGCAGTTTGCTGTGTGGAAAAAAAAAAGATATAAATGAAAAAAAAAAACCAAACACAGCTGCTGAGTCTTAACTGCTCTCCACCCCCTCCAGGGACTTGAGGAAGAGCAGGCCTGTCAGCTGCTTTAAGGGACATTATCCTCACAGTTTCTTCCCAGTGTTTACAAGGAAGCACTGCTGCTGCTTGTTTGATTGTTTGTCACTGCCAGCACAGAGAGAGGTTCTCTCGAAGTTCATCCTCCACAGGCTCCACCACCCGAGAGTGGAGCCAGACCTAAAGTGATCCTACATGAGGGCAGACTCCCAGCTGCTTTGTGCTCCCTGGGGTATGGCTCTGTGCATACCCCAGAACTGGGCAGTGTTTTGCAGAGCGACTTCCCCTCCCTGTGCTCACTGCCCACTGTTGCTGTTCTTTCCTCCACTGGTGTTGCACCAAGTCACTTCTCTTCCAGTTTGCCTCTAGCCATCTTCAGCTCCTGGCCCACACCTGACTCACTCCAGCGTGACTCCTACTCCAAAACCCCTTATACACTGCATAGACCATCATCCTTTCTTGATTATTGATCCTGGTTAGATCCAAACTTGAGAAACACATTCCCCAGCCTTCTCCCAGCCCTCAGGGATCAAAGATACAGTGTAACCATGATACCATGCTTATCTACCTTGATGACCCCAAGTCAACAGGTCAGGTGGGAGGATATTAGATACATTACGGAACAATGAAAAGCCAAGAGAAAGATACACATTGTGTTAGGGCTGTGTTTTTAGAAAAGAGTAGGAACAGTGTCCCCGCAGCCCTGGGGGCAGGACTTGCCAAAGGGTACTTAGCAGAGAAGTGTATGTTTATGTCGTATCTCAATGGGATTGCTCACGGTCTATGTCAGAGCAGATCCCAGGCCTAATGGCACCTCAGAAGCGTCAATGAACTGCAGCTGTTTAAGATCTGTGAGGTGACTACATTATTTTCTTCATTTTATGGAAAGGAATGTTGTGGGACTACAGGCACATGGCTTATCCTAAGCCCAGAAGGAAGCTAGAATAATTCTGGTGTTTCTGCTTTCAGATCACATCTCTCACTTTTTCCCCCAGCTGTCACGAAAGGCAGAGTGTTTTCTGTGATCAGGCCCTCCCTGATTTCTGGTTTCTCCCTCATAAATACTGGATAAGCAAATGGCAAAGATCAATACAATCACCACCAGTTCATCGGGGAACTGCTTGCTACATGGCTCTGCCAAGGTAGATAGAGCCACCATTGCCATTTTACACTGTCAGGGAAAATAGTTTTGTCTTTAGATTAAAAAGCCAAAGTCCACAATCTTTGTTCTCCTTTCCCTCTGTGTATGCAAAGATATACCCTTGCATTCTGTCCTTGGCCAACCAAAGATCATGTAGAGAACCACTAAGGTGAGAACTGAGAGTGCTGCATGGCCGGGCCCGGCTCCTCTGCAGCTGACCCAGCTCAGACTGCACAGTGTGTGGCTGGCTGCCACCACCCATCCCTCCGACACCGCAGTGCATCTGATGGCAGCACTGCTGAGTCACAGGCTGAGTTGCTCAGGGAGCCTTGGGGCAGGCATGGGCTGCTCTGCCCTTGGGGACCGTTGTGTCATCAATCCACTACAAAAAGCTTGAAACAAGGGGCCCCGATGAAATGTTCTTCTCAACTTCTGTGATTAAAAAAAACAGTCACAGGGCACTGATCAGAGGGAGGGGGAGAGGTACAACTCACGTTTACCTGAAAGACTCAAAAAAGTAAAGCACTTTACTTTCTTAAAGGTAGGAGAATCATGATGGGTAAGGTGGCAGCACAGTAGACCTGAGCTGAAGATGTTTGTTGCAAAGTTTTATCTTTAGCCTGCAAGGATTTTGCATGTGTCACTAGACTAAGATACCGTATGTGTGGTGCAACCCACTTCAGGAAGTGCCAGGGGTAGGAGAGGAGGCATATTAATGAAAAGCAGGGCAATTACCCTATCCTCATCAATTTTACGGCACACTCTTGTTGAGGATAGTCATTATCCAGCTCACAGCTTTGGCAGCTGCTGTTCTACAGGACTTCTTGCTTAGGAAGGGGAGAAGACACAAGGGAGGAATAGTTACCAAAATATCCCTGACCAGGTGGGAGTAGAGAAGGTGAAAGATGCTGGAAGAGCAGAGAACAGGGAAACAAAAAACTGGGGTGAAGATCAGCACCAGGAATTCTTCCCTGGTGAAGTGGTGCTTGAGTGAAATGAATAAAAAGGTTCTTGTACTGAGGTTATAGTTGTACTTCCAAGTCCTTTTCCAAAAAGCCAATAAAGAAAATTTTGCCCATATTGCAAAGATATTTCAGAAACATTTTCTATTCTAATGTGACTCTGGGAATGTGGAAATTGTCTCACCCTTTTCTCTAGCCCTTGGGGTATTCCCGCTTAATCAAAACTGGGAGAGGGAGGAGTTAAAGTAGAAGAGGAAGCTTAAAAATGTGCAATTCTATGAGAGAAGCAAGAATAAAATGTCATCTCAGCTCTAAAAAAGTTACCACATTGATTTCTGCTTCACAAAAATGAGGTTAAGTTGAATGCATTAAGCTGGCAAACTGGATAATTGCATGTCCTGAAACTGTCTTTGAAACAGCTCTTTTCACAGCGGTGCTCAGAAAATAAGTTCATCAATAAGGCTCTTGCCCATTAAACCTTTGCACCTCTCTGCCTTGCTCGGGAGCGAAGCTTGTTCTTCCCGAGAAAGACTTCTTCCTTTCACCTCAAACTAGTGGGGAAAGTAAGGCTGTTTCGCATGGCATTAGCATATTTCTGGCAAGAAGGAAAGAGGGTGAAAAACAAACATGTGCTCCAGGCTGGGCCTTTCCAGCTCTGGTGCCCCACACATGGTGTGTTGCACTGTAGCTGGCAACTTTTTCTCCATAGAGCGGAAATGAGAATTGCTCAGAGCCAAAGCTTGGCCTCAGGTTTTGCTGCCCTGTAGAAGAGCATTCTGTCTTTCCCCAGACAGGCTGGCCAGGGTCAGGCCCTTCCAGACAGCTGAGGCCTTGTGCAGCCCCACCAGCAGGATGGGTCCTGACCTATGGCTGATGTATGGCTGACGTTGCCCTAGCCCCCTTTCTCAGTGCACAGCACCTTTGAAAGGCAAAATCTCGCCTTCGGCTACCTTGTTCGCATGGCAATGCATATGAATTCTTCAACTCACAGTATTATCTAGCGGTGGTGCTGGAGCCTGAGGCACTGCACTCCATCCTAGTGAGCTTTGTCTGGGAGAGGGATTCAGGCTTCTGCTCTGCCTTGAGCTTCAGAACACACCAGCACTCACCACAGGATGTTGTGTCTACAGACAGTGAGGTGTGCTGGTAATTGATTGTTCTCTTGCACCAGCCCTATCCACTTATTAGAACAAAATGGACTAGGTAGGTACCCCCTACTGTGGATTCCTCTGGTGTCCATTGGTGCATCAGAGTGCCCACCAGCTTCAAGGGAGGAGACAAAGCAAAGCAAGCCAGCCAGAAGAAAACACACACATATCTAAAGAGCTGTTCAGATACAGATTCTTTTCCAGAATCTAAACCCTTCATTATCCCTGTGAGCGGGGTATTTTTCTCTTCCTGCTAGCAGAGCTTTGCTCTCCTTTTCGCTCCAACTCCAGCAGGAGCAGCTGTTCAGGTCCCCATCTGGCACTTCCCCTTGCCCAGTGCCTGGCTCAGAACACATCAGGATGGTCTGTGGGGAGATGAAGTAACTGACTTCAATCTCTCTTGGCAAAAAACAACTCCATGCTGCCGTGCTCCTTCTTAAACTCTCAAATCCCCTTTTCTTCCTCCCCCACTAACCAACTTAATTTTTTTTTCCCATGGCCCTATTTGGGCCAAGCTCCTGCTTCATTCACACAACTTATGGATTTCGCACGTTCCTTTCCAACCCTGTCTTGCTAAATACAAAATGTGAGGTGAGGAAATGCCGTTCTCTTCAGCTACCTCATTAAAGTTTTTCGCTTGATATGAATGCAATCAATAGCGCCTTCCTAGAAGAAGCTTCAATGAATGAGAGGACCGATTAATTTGCTACCACTTGCCAAGGCTAATGTACCTTAGACACACTGGCCTTAAAGTGTTGGGTGAGTTTGGCAGAACATGATTCCCGTACTGCTAAAAGACAAAAGCTGATTTGGCATTGGATGAGCAACCCAAACAGTAACAAGAATATCCCTCTGAATGGCTTCAAAAGCTGTATCGGCTGTTCCTAACATCAGCACTATATATACATACCTCACATATACACCGTATGATATGTTGGCACAAGGCTCAGCCCAGGCTATGCAGAGCACTGTGGAGGCTGCCTGGGGCACAAACTCAGCCTGAGGTGCTCAAGTCCAAGCTCTGTGGAGGGTACAGGCCTTTCAGGATCCCTACATAGCTGCAGCTGGAGCGTGCCTCATCAATAAAGGGTGAAGCCTCCACGGCATTAAATCTTAGAAAATTACACTGATTGCAGGAGGAATCTCCTCATGCCAGACTCCAGCACTTCTCCTTTGAGGACCCTCTGTTATTGTAACACAACGGCAATAATAAAGCCTGCCAGAACCCCCACTCCAGAAACAATGGCTTGAAGAAAAATGACAAGCAGCTGGCAAGATATGGGCATTGAGCTGCAGGCAGCTGGTGCTGGCAGAGAAATACAGAGACATGAGCTCCCAGAGAGAAAGGCAAACAGTGTCCAGTGAAGGGACATGTAAGGAGTAGGCTAGGAGGAGTCTGAGGGAAGAGGAAAATGAAAGGCTGGAGCAGCAACCAGCTATCACAGTGGTTAGAGATCATTAGGAGATCAGCCTATCCTTTTGCAAACCTTTATAATTCCATACTAGCACAAAAGCCCAGACTGATGGCCCTTGTGACACAGAGAACCTGAGGCTGGGCACAGGCAAGACCCTCTTATTAACACACCTTACACCTTGGGCAGTGGGGACTTCACTTCAGGTGGGGGGGGGGATGCTGGGGGGGTTGAATTTAACCCCATTGCTGCTGCTACAGGGAGCCTGAGGCTTACTAGAGCCAATCCCCTAGATGATTTTGTCACACAGGCACCTGTCTACTAAGAACAGATCAGAGGAAAAACATCCATGAGATGGCAAATGACTGTCACTTGCTACAAGCTGGATCTGAACTACTGACCTAGAGAAAAATGGCTCCATGCCCTAATCCCAACCCCTCAAGCCATCTATTCCCTCTATCATACCATCCTGTTGACAGAAGACACATTAAGCACTGCCAGAAGGTGACTGTACAAAAAAATAAAAGACTTTTTCCTTTTTTCAGCAATCTCTGTAGCTGCACAGCTATTCAAATATTTGCCTGGCTCCTTATATTCATTATAACCCATTTTTTACTATGCTCTTTTTGCAACTGTATTCCCATTGCCCAGGTGGGAGGCTTAATTTCCATTATAGCAGTAGAACTTCCTGCTAAAGACAAACTCCATGAAAAAAACTTTTTTAGGTTTCTTTCTCCTGAAAGGTAACATGCCACAGGGCAGGGGACGGATCGCTAGCTGCCCATGGACAAGTGAGGGAAAATGCAATGTCTGTGCAGGAATGGAAAACATCTATTTCCTTCTGCTGTCTGTCTGCCCTCCGCAAGGATGTTGTGCTGCACAAGTGAAAACAGTTCAATGTAAAAGGCTGTAGTAAAATCTTGAATGACCTTCTTCTAATATGTCAACATGAGTTTTTTACCATTGATTTCAGTGCAGCCAGGATTTTCTCTAGAAGGAAAAGATGCTCGAATTTTGGGTCAATTTGTACAGTGAGAATGCAAATTACTATAACTTGCATTATGGTTCTAATAAGCTCCTGTAATGACATTAAAGACAAATGCTTAATAATGCTGCCTTCAGAAACGAGGTAATGCAAATTTAGGAAGAAACGCAGCCCATTCTCCCCCTCCCTGCCACATTACCAGTGTTTGTTGAGTCTGATGTTACTCAAGGGTGGCCAGAGGTTTTAATGAGTTACTCTCATGGGTCTGCCTTGCTGTTTAACACAACAGAATTGCAAATCGTACTGATAAAAAATCTGCTAAGCTATTTTGAACTGCTCATGGAACGGGACCCTGCTGTGCTACTTGAGAACAATCATTTTGCCCAGCTCCTCCCCTCTCAGGATCCAGTTATGGATTTGGCCTAATGTTACATCCCCCAGGCCACTAGCCACGTTATTTTAATTTGATTTAAAGAAGGCTACAAATAGGTCAGAAGAAACTAAAGGAATTAGCTGTTCAAATCAAACCAAAAATCAGTTGGGAGCCATATTCTCATTGTCTTTGGAATCTCTCCTGTTCCTTCCACATAGGCCCTCTAGCTTTTGAATCAGTTTTCTGACTATCTCTAAATCTTCTTAAAGCGATGTCATCTTTCAGATGATGTAATCTGTGGCCAGTAACAGACCTGAGAAGATGCATTCCTTCCACTCTAAAACTTCTATGCAATATGGAAACTCAAGGGAATAAAAGCAAGCATTCAGGGAAGTTTTCAAGTTTTCATTGATGTAATAGTTTGAAAATCACCAAATTGCCCTTTTCTTCAGGTTTCAGCTGCCAAAACTGAAAACTATTTTTTTTCTGACAAAAATCTGAAAAAATCCTCTCACAATAATCTTATCATTGTGATATATATCAAACCCAGTTAATTCCTTTCCTTACCATCATAATCCTTCACATAGATTCTGAGATCAAAATATTTTGGTTATCTAAGCCTATGTGCTATTTGGAAACCAGTTTACAGGAGTAGGATTTTACTGTTGTCCTAATAAATGTTCCCTGTTCATAAGTCGAAATAGTTTGATCTTAAATATAGGTTACTGCACCCTTGCAGCAAACACAAGCGTAGATGCTGTGCATAAAATAGGGAAAGCTCAGCAAATTGCTCTTAGAAAAAAAGAATTCATTTTTGCCTATGAAAACCTGAAGAGGTTTTTTGTTTAACACTCACAATCTGAACTGCATCAGTTTATTTTCATTGGGTGTATGGGTTACATGGTATTATTCTGCTTTTATTCCTTCTACTGGGTGACCTTGGGATAAGATTTGTAGGACGTTAACGTTCAGAGTCTGCGTTCTCTGAACAGTTTCTCAGAGACAACAGTGTGAAGGTCCAACTCCAGACTCTACGTGCGACAGTGTGTCTCTGTTTTCACATGGTCAAGAACCACAGACCAACCCAGATACCCTGAAGAGCTGCTGGAGTGGTTAAAAGGCTGGATATGACCAAGGCCATGACTGAAGTACCCACGTTTGTTCTAACCCTGGCAGTACAGCTCCAGACATGGAACATGCCAGCCCTCCTGGATCTCTGCTCACAGACTTGGTAACTACCAGACACTGAAGTTTATAATATGATATTCAGGCAAGCTAGGCTCAAGCCAGTGTGAGTATGCCTTCCTGCATTGCAGTCAAGCCTCCTACTGCAGGGTAGACACAGCAGACACTTCAAAAAGACTCTATTTATATTGTGCTCTACCGGTAAATTCATTCGTTGGACCACTCATGCAAAATGGATAATGCAAATGAAACTGCTACATTTGGAATTAAGCTTATTTTCGTACTCCAGTGAACATGAGTGCATTAGATTGTTTTTCTTCTTTTTTTCTTTCCTTTTTTCTTTAGGGTGTTTGCCCAGCTGTAGGCCCCAAGCACTTGTTTCAGGTCTGGGGGAGGATGTCAGAGTAGCCTGCTGCTGAGCCAGAATGGTGCAAGCACTTCCAACCACTGGCTCTCGAGCCCACAGACTCATGACTAGCATTGATCTGGAACTGATGAGTGGCTGGCTGTTTTACAGCATTGCAGCCTTAGAGAAGGCTGCTCTCTCCTCACTGCAGGGTGAGTGATAAATTCATGCAGAGCATGGACAATTGCAGGGGAAGAAATGAAGAGGCTCACTATGAACTCAGGAAGTGACCACTTGTCCCCGTACTCACTCAGAGTTACACTAATGCACAGATGTAATGTTCATCTAGGAGGCAGAGTAAGTAGATTAACATCCCTGTGTATGCTGGATACCCCTCTCCTCCTTGTACAGGACCCAGAGGCTCAGCATTAGTTATAAGCAAGAAGCTAAGTCTCCCGTGGACAGCAGTGACTGCTCCATCAAAAGTCACTGCATAAGCTCAGTACAGGTGAGCAGGGATGCTCCATCCAGACACAATGCAGCACTCGCCCTCTCTGACTACTCCATCCACCTCTGTTAACCCTGCCTCAGGCTGCCCTACACAGATTCCTATAGTTAGCACACATACTCTTCTCCAGTGGACCATTTACTCCCATGCAAAGATGAAGAACTCTTCCCTGTCTCCTTGTTGCTTTGTAGCATGCACTGCACCTATGACAAGGGATCACCCCTTCTCTCTGCTTACCTTCCCTGTTTGAGAAGGTGGAAAACCTCCTAGTACCATACTCTGGGAAACTGCTGCTTGGGTCAAGCCCTGTTTGAAAAAAAGACTATCATGTTTGCTCTGCTGGGCTCTGCAATGCATAACAGTGTCTGCATTGCAGTCTCAAACTGCAATACAACACCATCTGTCCCTTCCACTTGCAGCACTGCATCACTCTGAGGAGTCTGTTCTTCACGGGGGACCTGCTCCTGGCTGTGCAGTCCCCCAGCACCTGTGACAGCCAGCAAAAGGGCAAAATGCCCCACTCATTTGTATTACAAGACTGTAACTAGAAATGGCTGCTCAGTGAAGCTGTAGAGAAGCAAGACGGGGAAAGGGTGCTGATTTGTTTTCATTTCATTATTTTTAAAAACAAATTCAGTATAATCAACAGCAAATATACTTCACCTTATGGAAAGGAAGTCAAGGAGCAGAGACAAACAAGTGCGGAGCTCTGCACTGCTGTGGCTACATGTAAATTTGAAGAAGCTACTTTAACAATAGCCTAAACCACCAACTTGCCTTTCCTGAGCATTCTTGGATTAGAGGACAGGGAAGCAACGCAACCAAGGGACAAGACAGCAGACATGGAGATATTTCATTGCTCTGCTTGGTCTCTGACTTACTGAGTCACACCGGGAAAGACACTTCTGCTTTATTTATCTCCATCTCTCTAAGCGCTTCCTGCCTGCCTGTGCTACGAAGCAAATTAACCTAGTGGTGAATTCTTCAGGGCTGTAGCCTTCTCTCCCTATACATCTGTACAGCACCTTGCACAATGCCATCCCAAACTTCAGCAAGGCATTACACTCTGCTGGAAGTGAAGCATTCACAAATTATAACACCACAAAGATGAAGCCTGAATTTTGTAAAGTATGTACCAGTGCTCTCCCTCTGAGTCTGTGATGCTGGGAGAAGGAAACAGTTCAGCTCTATCATGAATTAGTGTTCTGACAGCTCAGTGCAATCTAGCCATAACTTGCATGGCTGCTTTCCCTTCACATTCCCAGGAGCACACTCTGCATTAGATCATGCTCTGCATCAGGCTCTGGTCCAAAGCAAAAAAGAAAGTATGGGAAGGAAGATGAAATTGCCTTGACCAGCTTTCCTTGTCCTGAAAATATGCTCCTGACATGTGAAGAAAGCTGCAGGGAGCTTTCTCTATGCTTTGGAGAGCATGGAGACAGGAGAAAATTACTAATTTTCAAGCTACTTGTAAGGTTGTGGCTTTACTCGCATTACATCCAACAACTCACCCTGTGTACTGGAATTCCCCTGGGAACAGCACAGGGTCCAGGAGTAGTGGGGTTCTTTGCTTTTCACCAGATGTTTACATCTTCAAACAGACCCTATTTGTCTGCAGATTGCTCTTCTTTCCTCTCCCCCTAACACAGTGTCAGAGGATTTAGAAAGCAAGGTTATCAATACATCACCAAGCCATTTATTCAAGACATAAGTGTGTAAAAGAAGGTGATGCTTGGGTAAACACATGCCACAGGTTCTGCAAACCAGCTGTCTCTAGAGCTTTCCTCTGAGCTGTTTCTGGACCTTTTGGGGGCTCTGAGAGGGCAAGACCCTGCTGTCTGGCTAACTGCTCCACTCACAAGCAGCTCTAAAACTACATACTTCCTGCAGGGGGTCCATCTGTACTTACTCTCCTCCCAGCCCACGCATCATCTCCACAGATTATATATATTATGATTGTGAAGCAGAGAGTATGGTCTCAAGTGACTAAGTAACAATATGCTGAAGGCGCTCTTGGGAACCTGCTAAAAGCAAAGCATCAGACTCAAGACACACTTCTTTAGCATTCACACTGGCATGAAGTAGGAGAATGGGCATTCAAAGCAAGCACTTTAGTGTAATACCAGCATAAGTGGAGAAAAGATTTAGGTTGCAAGTGCATCACAGCCTCTGCTCACCTCCTCCCACTGATGAATATAGCGGATGAGCCGGGAGAGCCGCAGAAGCCGCAGGAGGCTGAGGATCTTAGTGAAGCGCACGATGCGCAGTGCCCGGGCTGTCTTGTACACCTCAGAATCAATGCGGGTTTCAACAATCAGGAAGATATAGTCCACAGGGATGGAGGATATAAAATCCACCACAAACCAGCTCTTCAGGTACTTCATCTTGATCCTCTGTGGGTCTAGGATGATCTCTGTGTTGTCCTCCACCACAATGCCTGTTCGGAAGTTGAGGACAAGATCGATGAGGAAGAACGTGTCCGAAACCACATTGAAGACAATCCATGGGGTAGTATTTTCATCCTTGAAGAAAGTGATGCCCACAGGGATGATGATCAGGTTCCCTACCATCAGGAGCAGCATGGTCAAATCCCAGTAAAACCTGGACAGCAAGACAGAGACATGTGAGATCAGCTATAGAGTGGGAGATCAGGGAGCCCAGGTCAACAGAACTAATCTGCTTTATACATCTCTAATGTCATTCATTCCCTATGCTCTGCTAGTCTTCCTGATGTACTCAGAGTGCACAAGCTGCTAATTAAGTATTTAATATCATAGGAACACTCTTCTTTGGGCTTAGAGGGTTCAGAAAGGAATTGAGTACATGGCTGGGCATGCCGACTTGAAAACTTTGACTGGGACTTCAGAGCAACCCCAGAAGAGACTAACATACTGGCAGTTACCACAACAACTGTTAGCTAAAGAGAGAGTGAGATCAAGTATTTGAAAGGCCTCAGAGTACGTATGCCAATAAAGCCATTTGGAGTTAAAATCATCAGGCTTGCTCCTGCTGTCTGATCCTTCTTTAGGTAGCCAGCACTGAGAGCATTGGGATCAGAATGGAACTGGAGACCATGCTGTGATCTACAGTGTTCGGTTTAGATTTCCTGCTGAGCCAAGCTTACGCTGAGCCTGGACTTGAGGAGTTTAGCCCACACTCTTATAGACTCCTGTGTCATACAGAAATAAGCAATACAGCTTGGAGTCAGCTGCCTGGAAATATCTATTTAATTTCTAAAGTAAGCAACAACAACATTTAACTATTGTTCCATGAAGCACAGTCTCCAAGAAGCTTTCTTCATGTTAGTGGCAAGTCAGTATTATCCAGTGGGCCTTACAACAACATTCATTTTTGGTTTTGAAGGCACACACAGTCTGAATATAGTTCCTAATTTGTCTGGGATTTTTTAAAGATTTTCCCCAGGTATTAGTGTAAAAGATACACAACCACACGTTCCCACAACTGACCCAGAGTGAGGACTAAACACTTTTCTGGGTCTCATACTTTTTAGAGGGTCTCACAAAGGAGCCTCGTCGCTCAGCATAGTGGTGCTCCAGTCCCCTCCAAATGTTTCACATGTAGAGATGCGAATGTACTGTGGTTTCACATCGCCAAGTTTCATCAGCCCTACATTGTATACTACAGGGCAGTTACTATAATATCATGAGGTATCATAAATAACTTGTATTAAGAAGCACTTGTATTTGAGCAAAGTACACAGAGCAAACTGATTATTGGGTTTGGTTGCTTAAACCTGAAGATGCAACATTCAGAAAGCTGCAGTGGCTCTTCCAATCAGTCACACAAATTAGCATGGTGTTTATGTTATTATTAATCTCTTGAGTACCAAGTGAGCCTAACTTCCTAGACAATAAAAAAGGCGACAGGAAATTAACACAAGGGAGAGAATTGAGCCTTCCTTTAAACGAATCATCTCAATAGCAGTGAAGTCAACAGAGTGACTCTGGATTTCTAATGATGTTACGAAGGAAACTGTGGCTTTGCTGAAGAAGAACATTCACATGCTGCTTCTCCATCTGTCTGGCAGATTACAGTCAAAATCACAGAAATGTTCTAGGAAAAATAGATTTGCCTTAAAGATCCTCAAAATCTAGCTTTCGTAAGAGCTGTTCCGCTTAAGCCCGGGCCTTGGACGAGTCTGAGCTGCTGCAGAACAGTATCGCTAGAGTGAGGCAACTACACTGATTTGTTGAACTCTCAGCAGGAAAACAAAAAGGGCAGAATATGCCTTAAAAGCCTTCTCTGTATAGATTCTCTCTCCCTGTTAAAAACGTAACACTTCAAAGCACCTAAAAGCATATTTAAGATTCCAGCTATTACACATGTATAGACAGGGTCACAAACCAGCAGCACACCGGCAATTCTCAGAAACACTCAGCAGAGGCTGATGGGAACTGACTTCAGTATGAGCAAAGTTATCCACTAATGAGGTTTCTAAAAATGTCAACAACTATCTCTTTCTTGCTCTCAAGGGGCCATGCCCCTGCAGGCAAGGTAGCATGCAAAGGTACAGTTGCTGCTGGTAGACACTCAGCAATGAGATTTGTCCATATGCTTCTAAGAGGAAGGCCATGTCACACAGTAATATGCATTTATTAATGTATAAATCCATGTTGCAGTCTTCCTTATTAAGGGCCTGAGATGATGCCGCAGCTTTCCCAGTCAATTAATCTAGATAATCACACAATAGCAGGAAGTCTGGAAGCAGCGTGTATATTATTACCAAAAATAAATAACCTCCCAGACATCTTTAATTTGCCTTAGGGGATACAGAAGGAGATGTGCACAAAGAAAATTATTTCTCCCAAGTTTCAAATTAATGGCATGAGACAGACATGGCCAGACATGCAGAGATGTAAAGGTAAGTGGCTTTCTTCAGAGATCTTTGGATTTTTGCGCCTCTTATTTTTACACTGGCTGGTGATTTCAATACACCAGTAGCTAAGATGGCTCACAGTTGAAGATGTTTTCTACACACACAAGCCCAGTAAAATGCTTTTTGGCTGACTGTAGCACTTCCTGCTACCCCAGTCTCTTGCAGTCAAGTATGGTCATACCCTGGTCAGCTCTCCTGCATCCTCATTTACAGCATTTCTTGCTATTACAGTTCTAAGATCTTCAAACTCACTTCACACACACTCTTCGGTCCCGGTCTGCTATTACTGCTGAAATGTCCACAGAGAACCATGGTTTGCAACGTGGGCAAGCAAAGATGAAGTGCTAAAATTCATTGTCATGTGTTTCTTAAACCACAGTTCTCCTCAAGGGTGTACTAGTGACTCAAGATTATTGTCACAGGCTCCCCTCAGTTCTGACCTTTAAAGCCATCACTTACAAAACACAGAAGGTAAACTTTTGCGTCCAATGCACCCTTGCTAATAAAAGGCTATTCAGGGTGTCAGGGAGGAGATAACCTTTGCACTCTACGAAGAAGGCAGAAAAAGCTGAAAACCACCAAGAATTTGGTCTGCACACCAGTTCCAGCACAGGAAATTCACCTGCCTTTACAATGTAAACTGCCTAGAAGTTAAAATTTAACTATTAAGATTCCACAGCTCCTGCACATGTTAATTTTACCCACACATGAAGTATTAACTGCTTGGGGTGACATCACTGGATTTAGACTGAATAGACTTTCAGGGACCACAACACCTCAGAGGTCTAATATCATCCATGTGTCATTTTGTATTTACACTGAAGAACATCTTTTCACTCCCTGTAACTTATTGGCCAGAATGACTAGCAGTGCATGTGATGTATGTAAGGGCAAGCACCAGCTATTAATAACCCATGCTTTCTGCATTTCTGTTGTTCCTGTCACCCAGGGATTCCACAAAGCTGACAGTGATGAAATTGGCTCTGTTGCACCCATGAGAGGCAGATAGATTATTATCCCTGTCTTGCCAATAGAGATGCCACATGGCAAAACTAAGAGGACAGGATTTGTCCACAGAAGTCAGAGGCTTAATAAGGGTTAGGACCTGAATTTGATTCTTGAGTCTAACCAAATCTGAAGCTATTCATATGGCTTGAAGAAGAGTTTAACAGAGATGCATCTCATGGGCGTCTTCCTCCAATATCCTGTCTTCTTCTCACTTCTCTTCCTGTTTTCAAAAACCTACCTAAAAAATTAATAAATATGAATGTATTGTTTTCTTGTAGTTGACTCAGTGCGACTGAAGAGCTCACAGCACAGGGAACAGCCAGCACTATATAAATCAGATGTCTTGTTCAAATGTACTTGGTTTTTATACTACATCCTACTCTGTGCACACTTCTTAGATTTGAAAATCACATTTTAACATGCACTACTACCTCTGATCTTTTAATTCCTGATATATTATTTAGTTGTAACTGAACACATCTGAGAACTAGTGTGGTAAATACACTTCAAGAATATACACTTCTGTTGATTTGATAGTATGTACACTTCATAGGTATTAGTTTGTGGTTTTTGACCACAAAGTTAGATTATCCTTCTGTTCTGCCTAGTGCATAATGTAACAGCAGGCTAGGAATATTGCTTTCGGATGACATTTTTTTTAATTAAATAAACCTTGATTTTTCAAAACTATTCCATGATGCAGTGTAACCCATTACAGTGCATGAGCTCAGGAAGAATTGTGACCCATTGGAAAGAAAAGAGTGAATTGCAGAGGTTAGCCCGGTCAGCAATCTCTGTGTCAGTATGGCATTCAAAGCCTGGCCCTGAGCAGGGCACATTTGTGGCCTTAACTTCTGTTCTTGCTCTGTAGTGTTTGCACTGTCAAGAGAAAACAGACTTGAGCAACCTCACCTCTAAATTAACAAAGCTTTTTGGATGTTTTCAGCTTCTGCTGAAAGGCAGCCAACTCTGGGTTGAACTGAGGTGCTGCCTGAAAGTGCACAGAAAGGAAGCAAAATAATAATGCATCTAATGGAAAATGCCAGGGAGCCAGGATATTCTCACCAGCAATGGAATGTAGCTCAGACACCGTGGCCAACCTTCCTAACCTTACAAGAACATATCTTTAATGAACAAATCTTGCTAAAACCAAACCCAAAGACAGATCCAATTGCTCTACCAAGCCCAGGCAGGAGCGCTGGCTCAGTGCTGACTCAAGAAACAGAGTGCCACCTACTGAGTCACAAATGACATCTCCATCCTCAGCTTTGCATGGGGAGGAATTGCTATGTTATTCTTTTAAAGAACTGATGAAAATCTGCCCTTTTCTCCAGAGTGGCAGCTCCCTTCGCCCCTCTGGATTGCATGTTGAATTAGACACTGCTGCGCTCACCAGCAACTATCCTGACAGGAAAGAGGTCGCACTTTAATTCCCAGGACTGCTAGTTGGGCTAGAAATAGAAACCATGCTTTGTAAAGAGTATTAGCGGATGTCAGTGTGGCTGGAGCAGCAACGGTGGGAGGAAAGTTTACTCCAGAAAGCAGCCATTCACATAGGTATCTGAACACAGAGGAGAGAGAAAAAGCAGGAAGAGGTGCTTCCCTGTCTTTGGAAGCATTGCTTCTCCCAGAGATGAGTAGGCGTATTTCTGCTGGAGAGTTACAAACTTTACATTATTCACAGAGAAAACAGGAGGAACGTGGTGATTCACTGCTCCTAAACACACTGAAGGACACTTAACCAGCTGCCGAGTCCAAGAACTCACTTGCTAGAAGAATTCATTTATTTATAGGGAGTTATTAAAATACCTGTGCACTTGAAAATCTCTTTGAAATGAATACCCACCAAAAAAAGTCAAATTACTTACAAAAATATTCTGCACACTATATAATGGAAAATGATTAGGGGGACCTAGCTAAAGAATAAGACAAACAGTTTTAATTCTTTTTGACCAATCTATGCAAATAATATGTATCCTTTGCCATCCTGAATAAACCCCCTGAGAGCACTGATAATTAGCCATGCATTATGACAGCACGAGGAAAAGAGCTCTGCTGTTTCCCAGACTCCTCTAGAATTCCCCGGCTGCCTGCTTTGGCAGTGCTGGCTGCTTCTCATTCAGCTATGGTTGTCCCTGTCTGTAACAGAACATGGGCCACACCAAATTCAACTTCACTGCCAGTTGCTGCTTTGCAAGTACATAGAAAATAAACAGTGGAGATATACCCAGGGCTGATACAGTGGTTAAGGGCTACACTCAGATTACCTGCACCTATGGGTCTGAGGAAGATGTTCCAACTATCTCCTCATGAAGACAGTAAGGAGGCAGGGCTGGGAGCCCTGTGCCTCTGCTAGTCTGAACTATTCATCTTTTGAACATAGATGCCGTAGTCATCGTGACACCTCATCTGGGGATCAGAGAGTAAGTGGTGTCAGTGAGTTACTAAAATGGGATACAATCCTGCATGTGCTGAACTTCCCTATGAGGAGCAAAAGAGTTATTAGCTAGTGATGGATTTTAAGTGCTTACATAATCAGGTGTATGATTAGGGCTATCTCACACTACAGCATCCGCTGCAAACGAGGTGTATGCCTTGGAGCACTTTGCATCTAGATTTCTTAAAACTCATGTTTTGTCTTTGACAAAATTTTCATTGAATTCAACTGTCAGTTTTACTTGAGGCAAGATATTTTCCAAGGTCTCTATTTAGCCTTTGACTTAGATTATCTCCAATCTATATAATTGCTCACCTAACCCCCTCTGAACAGTGCAGGATTCCATACTGTGCTTCCAGTTTAACAGATATGCTTATATTATTACCTTAAAATATAATTACATGGATTTTGGTGAGTGGAAAATTAAGAAAGCTCTTGCTTATGCAATACCTTAAAATGGCATTTGCAGTCCAAGCAAGGTAGCACGTTAGCTTTTTATTGCTTCTCTATCATCAATTTTTAAATCTAACACTACATTATTAAACAAGAATCAACACCTTGCATTTTTCAAAGTAATGTCCATACATTAATTAAATGCCACCAGAGATAATTAAGAAGGTATTATCATCCTATATTACAAATAGGTAGACTATGAGATACTAAAGATTTAAGTAACTTATTCAGAGGTAGAACTACTAGCCAGAAAATATGGTTGCCTAGTTTCAGAAGAGGTTTCTAGTCATGTTGTATACTGTAATTTGATCAGTAGCAGCAAAGGGGAAATTTCCTCTCTTTTCCATTGTAAAAATATGAAGGTACACATTACTTAGAGATATTTTTATTCCAGCTACAATACTTGACAATTTGCAAACAACACGTTTGAGGCACTGATGCATTTAACCAATTATAACATAGCACATTGTGAATTATGCCCTTTAACTTACAAAACGCAACAGATTATATCAATAAGAGTTAGCTTAAATTATTAGTTCTTTGATAGTACTTACAATACACCCACTCCACTGTCAGGCTTCTTAAAAGAGATGAAGATTTGCATGATGGAGATTTTTACAGGAGAATTCAAAAGAATTGAGGACTAGTAAAGCAGACCTTATGCCGAAGGTAATCTACCAAGGAACGTGTTTGTCTGACCTGCAAAACAGCTCAACACTCTGAATAAACATGGAATTGAGTGGCACAGAGCCCCTGCTGCCAGCGAGGTCAGAGCGGACCACAGACAGCAACCACAGTGGGCAGCCCCCTCAGACGAGCCCAGGCTTTTATTGCTGTGCCTATAAAAGCCTTGGACCTTGCACTTCCCACCGGCTCTGGTCAACAAGTGCAAAACGCCATGTGAGCTCATTACCAGGGGAGTTACCTGTTTCATCAAGCATTAGCTAAGGAGAAACGGCAAAGCCTTCACTCCAGGAGGGGAGCTATCTTCTGGATAGCTGGGACACTCAACATTGCCTATGGGAGCTGCTAGAGGAGCCACCAAGAAACTGGGGGTAATTGTATCTCACAAAAACTAGATTTATCAAGATAGAGATGTTTCTAAGGCCTCCATCTAGTCAGTTTAAAATAGGCTTTGTGAATCAGCCAAGGCAATCTGGAAATTCTGTTGGGACAGCTTCATTGTATTTTCTGTTCTTCTGTCTTACAAAACCCAAGCACTTTGTATTATCTTTGCCTTGAAGCACACCAGTCATGAACCAAAACCACATTAAGAGAAGGATTGTTCAAGCATGTAAAAAAAAAAAATACAGAACCTTATCCCAAAATGCTGCTGACACCCCTTCTCATAAGTGTATTTAACTTTCACTCAGATAGGGAAGCTCATGATAGAATTGAAGTGACTTGTCTAGGACAACAGCACTCTAACCACTAGATAGTGCTATCTTTCACTCAAGTTCCTCCAAATGCCATACGGTGTATGTGAACTACACAGCAAGCGGTATCGCTAAGCTGAGTTTCATGGAGACTGAGCAAACCTTACGGGGTGTCATTTCATTACTGTCTGAGGCTTGTCAGGACAGAAGAGTTCACAGAGGCTACAGCACTGCTGCCTGGCTTGCATGTGTCCTGGGATAATGAGAGCTCTGGACATCTCATCTGTAAAGTCAACATCCACCACCTAACCTGGCAGCGAGCTTAATAGAAACTGTATGAGCATCTTCAAGAGTTTTATGTGCAATCTGCCATTTGAGAAATGTAAATGTATTGAAACACCTACAGCTAATCCTTGGTCTGCAGACATACTGTATTACACAGAAACAATATGCTCCTGTACTTCATTTCCAATAATGCTGAAACATCAACAAGTCACAAGAATAAGAAAAGTCATAGTGGATTCTGCATGAAGTAGTCAGTTGACAACTCTCCTCAACGCCTGCTGCCTTCCTGCCTGCAGATACTATCCTAACAAATTAAACCGTATCTTAAATCTATACTTAGAACCAATCTTCCCAGAAAGGTAAAAATGAACAAGACTTCATTTCCGCCTTTGGGAAATGCACACACAGAAAGAGAGATAGCCACACAAGACTTCATTTGTTCCAGCTCTAAATTTGGAGTATGGAGGCCAAAAGAGCACACATCCCATTTCCGACTAAAAACAGCATTAGTACTATTTTCTCACTTGCCTGGATGCAGCTATTAGTAGCTTATGGAGAACTCCCCTGTAACAAGCTGCAAAAGCAATGACATTTTTGTGGGTACTACCTGTAGGAAAGCTTATTCCCCCTCTTTTTGAAGGCCCAAAAGAAGAACATTTACACACTGAACCTAGAGAATTTATTGTTGTCCTCATAGCACCACTGAGATGATCAAAGATATAAATTGTTCTGCAGTGGCAATTCCTTGCAGCAGTGGCTGGAGACACCATTGGGAAGATAATATGGTATAGATTCAGCAGGAGATTTATAAGCACAAGTTTCCTCTAGAAGGAAGCCAGGTCAGTGCAACCACTGGCTAACCAAGCTCTAACCTGTCTGGATGGACTCCTCTCCCTACTATGTTAGACTATTTCAGGCTCCCTGTTAAGGGAAGGTATGGCCAGATTGCACACCAGCTGCTGGTGTCTGGGATTACCACCTACACAGCCATATCACTACCTAAGATGTGTTCCACTCCATGGCTATCTTAAACTTCATCAGAAGGAACATGCAACACCACATCCCCCCAGAGTTAAAGAACTAAGTACAATTTTCTATTTGTAGCATTTACCCAAAAGTGCACTCATGGCAGAAAGCCCAGGCCGGAGAGCTTAACCCTCACTTCATATCCCACCCTACTGCACTCATAAATATTTCTTGACACCCCCTCATGCTGAATCCCAAAGGCTTTCAAGGTGTTAGACATGTATTGATTTCATAGAGCTCCCAGAATACATTACGTATGAGACTGACATGCTAAGGACCTGGCAATTCTGCGTTGTTTGATCTTCTGAAATCTCTCGTTTGTATGAATATGGAAGAGCTCTTCTTTGTTTGCTGTTCATTGATCCAGACATTGACCCTTCTCTGGGTGCATTTATCTCTGATGATTTAATAATGAAAAAGACCAATAAACTGAGGAAAGGAAGGAAGCCCCTTTAGGGGGACCTATTGCCATGGAAACATGCCATATGTTGTTGTTGTAGAGAACAGATAGATCAATAAGGGCTGCAGCTTCCAAGTCATCATGACTATGTTGTGGAATGTGAAGGGCTAAAACCTAAAGACATGCATAAGTTGTAACATTATGAAGTTCAGGCCCTGGCCCACATCCAACATCTAGAATGACTCAAATTCAAATGTTTGGGCAGTCTGTTAGAAAGGTGGGCTTGCACCAGGGAGTTCCAAATTGTCTCAAAAAGCAGCGATATTGGGCCAAGGGTTTGATTTGTACTCAAATATATGAAGGAAAGGGACTGTGCCTTATTTCAGAGTGCCCAGACTCCAGTTTCTTGGATACGTACAGGTAGGGATTTCAAAGCCTACTTCTCCGAATCTGATCTTTCACCCTTACCTGCCAGAGTCTTAACAGCAACTCATACTTACAGGATTCAGCACTGCAGGTACAGACTTTACATCTATACAGATGATAGAGATATATGTACCTGTGTCTGTTAGTTCAGAGTAAATGCTGCTGCAAGAGTGGCAGAAAATATACAACACCACGACACCAACTGATGTAACAGGTATCTTACACCAACTTATCTTCTAAGTACATCACAAGGATGACAAGCTGGATCCTTAACTATTTTGTATTGACACAGCTCTCTTGACATAATATGAATTTACATGAGATAAGGATGTCAGCCTTACTGCTAGGAACCCAAATTTACTAAAATTAAACACTAAAATAGGACAGAGAGAAGGCATGAGTCACATAACTAGGTAAGAATCACAGTTTAGAAAGTGGGGGACAGTGTAGGGGACACTGTTCTGCTTTCTGCTAGCTGTTGTTTTGCTTTGGATTGACAAATTTATGCCCTCATGCTCTGCAGTAGGCCACAAAGAGGTGACAAATGCATGCAGCAGATAGCAAAGTAATCTTCCAGGCTGAGAAAAAGATTTCTAGCCATCCAAGATGCTGAAAATGTTCCTTCTAGGTATTGCTATGCCACAGCTTGGTATTGATTAGGAATCACAACTCAAGGCTCCTCAAATGGAAAGCAGGGTGAAACAGAAGGTCTCTTTAACATTTAGGGGTTAAATCACAGAGGCTCCTAGAGACCCAGGTTTGGGGTACCCACCATAACCTTTGAACCATGCATGACCAGGACAACCATCTCCGCAGCAGGTCACCAGTGAGCTTAAGCAGCCTTAGAAACAACTATGTATGTCATTTAGCTGAGTAGCTGCCCATTTGCATCCAGTTACTTTACGATAAAAGACCAAAAACCAGAGGATGGGCTTCCTATGCCTGAGGATGAATCAAACCTCGGCCTGATCCAGCTGTTGTTCAGCTACATGAAGCAATCTACTCAGTGAGATACATCTGTGCTTGCAAGATAAGGCACACGTGCTCTCTCATATTCTCTCCTCAACTTTTAGAGTTACCAGGATTTATGTCTGAGACAAGAAACAGCATCTGCCAGACTTCAGCACCTGAGCACGCTTATTCTTACCACTCTGCCTGAGCCCTGGATATGCCAGATGGGGCAGGAAGGAAAAGTTTAATCTCTTTCCTGCTTGATGGCAGGGTGGGAATTCAAAAAGCTGCCAGAAAGAAGTAATAGAAACTAGTCTGGGGCTTTCCAAGAGGCTGCTGGAAGAGAGAGTTTACTCTCAACTTACACTCCCAAGTCAAATGCCTTCTTTTACAGGCATTGCTTCTGGATTGAAAACACTTTGGCCAACAGGGATGCCAGCTCTAGAGAGGAAATGCCAAAGCAGGCATTAGGATGGATGGAGTATATATTGGCATCCATTACAGAATCACACAGAATCACAGAATCGCAAGGGTTGGAAGGGACCTCGGGAGATCATCTAGTCCAACCCTCCTGCTAAAGCAGGTTCTCCTAGAGCATGTTACACAGGACTTCATCCAGGCGGGCTTTGAATGTCTCCAGAGAAGGAGACTCCACAACCTCCCTGGGCAGCCTGTTCCAGTGCTCTGTCACCCTCAGAGTAAAGAAGTTCCTCCTCATGTTCAACTGAAACCTCTTATGTTTCAGTTTGTATCCATTGCTCCTTGTCCTGTCGCTGGACGCCACTGCAAAGAGACTGGTTCCGTCCTCGTGACTTCTGCCCTTAAGATATTTGTATGTGTTGATGAGGTCCCCTCTCAGTCTTCTCTTCTTCAGGCTGAACAAGCCCAACTTCCCCAGCCTTTCCTCGTAGGGGAGATGCTCCAGTCCCTTTATCATCCTAGTTGCTCTCCTCTGGACTCTTTCTAGGAGTTCCTCATCTTTCTTGAACTGGGGAGCCCAGAACTGGACACAGTACTCCAGGTGGGGTCTCACCAGGGCAGAGTAGAGGGGGAGGATAACCTCCCTCGACCTGCTGGCCACACTCCTCTTAATGCACCCCAGGATGCCATTGGCCTTCTTGGCAACAAGGGCACACTGCTGCCTCATGGTGAGCTTGTCGTCCACCAGGACTCCCAGGTCCCTCTCGGCAGAGCTGCTTTCCAGCAGGTCAGCCCCCAGTCTGTACTGGTGCATGGGGTTTGACCTCCCCAGGTGCAGCACTCGGCACTTGCCCTTGTTGAATTTCATCATGTTCCTCTCCACCCAACTCTCCAGCCTGTCCAGGTTGCGCTGAATGGCAGCGCAGCCCTCTGGTGTAACAGCCACTCCTCCCAGTTTTGTGTCATCAGTGAACTTGCTGATGGTACACTCTGTCCCCTCGTCCAGGTCATTGATGAACAAGTTGAACAAGACTGGGCCGAGTACCGAGCCCTGGGGAACTCCACTAGCTACCGGCCTCCAACTGGACTCTGCCCCGCTGATCAGAACCCTCTGAGCCCTGTCGTTCAGCCAGTTCCCAATCCACTTCACTGTCCACTCATCCACCCCATACTTCTTGAGCTTCCCTATGAGGATGTTATGGGAGACAGTGTCAAAAGCCTTGCTGAAGTCAAGGTAGACAACATCCACTGCTCTCCCCTCGTCTACCCAGCCGGTCATGCCATCATAGAAGGCTATCAGATTGGTCAGGCATGATTTCCCCTTGGTGAATCCGTGCTGGGTACTCCTGATGATCTTCTTTTCATCTACTTGCTTGGAGAGGACACCCAGAATGAGTTGTTCCATCACCTTTCCAGGGACAGAGGTGAGACTAACTGGCCTGTAGTTCCCTGGGTCCTCCTTCTTGCCCTTTTTGAAGACTGGAGTGACATTGGCTATCTTCCAGTCATCAGGCACTTCTCCTGGTCTCCACGACCTTTCATAGATGATGGAAAGTGGCTCAGCAATGTCGTCTGCCAGTTCCTTCAGCACTCGTGGGTGCATTCCATCGGGGCCCATGGACTTGTGGGTGTCCAGCTTCATTAAAAGATCCCTAGCCTGATCCACATCGACAGAGGGCAGGTCGTCCTTTCTCCAAGCTTGCTCGCTTACCTGCCAGGACTGGGGAGCCTGAGGGCCAGCCTTGGCAGTGAAGACTGAAGCAAAGAAGGCATTCAGTAGCTCTGCCTTCTCTGTATCTTCTGTCACCAGGGCACCCATTTCGTTCAGCAACCATTAGGATGGATGAAGTATATATTTTGTACATATATTTTGGATGGAGTATATATTTTGTACTGCTTCCAAATTTTAGCTCCTACCAATCAGTATTACTCCATGAGAATCAAAAGGAGAACACTGATTTACAACATAATTTTCAGCCCTGGTCATGCTGGCATTGCTGTTTCAGACAAGCTTCAGCAGGAAGTGCCAGCCATAAGCCTCTTTCTGTGGGGAAGAGAAGATGGGGGTGGAAAAGAGTAAGACATCTAAAATGATAAGGAGTTAGTGACTACGCGGGTTTCAGTTTCAAAAGCAGAAAATATTTTTCCTCCCCAGTTCTCCTGCTGCTAACATCAGACTCTTGTTTGCAGTGAGTTATACAGGCTGGACTGGAGGACAACGAATCCTCAAAAAGACTAATGCTGCTGGGATCTTGGGGCTATTCAGGTATCCAAGACCCCAGACAAGAGATGAATCACCTTCTAAAAAGGCAGCAGTTAAAGCAAAAGAAGTTCAATTGCTTCTGATTATTTTAGGTCTCAGAAGAAACATACTGTGCTAAGGCTATGCTTATCTAAGGCATACACATGAATCCACTATTCCTTCCAAACATCGGATGCTGAATTAATTACTGTGTGTACTGAAACAGTATGTAGCTCACAAGAGATTTTTTCCTTTTGACCTCAAAGCACTTCATGGCAGGTGGCCAAGTCTCACCATCAGCACCTGACAGCTGGGGAAACTGAGGCACGGAGAGGCAGTTATTTCCTGAGTGTCCTCACTCTCATGGAGGTCCACAGCAGAAAGAAGAGGAGAGACCAGGAATTCTGACATCCACACCAGTGTCTTAAGGGCACTCAACTCAGCTCACAGCTTAGCACTTCAGCTCCACAGAAAAACAGTTCCTTATGCAAGTAGCCGCTGTGCTCCAAAGCCCTTTTCTGTTTCTGAGAAACTATTATTTGGTGTCCTCAAAAACATTTCTGCATTGAACTGACTGAAATGAGGAAACCCAGCAGAAGCTTAAGGGCAGCAGGAGACTTGGGGAAAAATGAGGACTTGGTGAATGCTCTGAGGTAGGAGAATGGAAAACTCAGGAACTGGATGTTTAAAATAAATACTCCCATAGAAATGATACAGTCAGGCACACTCTTCACCCAAACAGGATGCTTTGAATCACGGATTATACAGAACATCAAAAATTCAACAGCCAGATTTGGGGCATGTAAGGCCTCTCCCCTCACATCATCTTGGTAGGAGCCATTTTGGCTTTTCATCTTCCTGTGTGGTATGGAGCATGCTACATAATACTCCTGTAAAAGTGGGCGTTTTCACTTAAGACATATCTGCCATTTGCCAAGACTCACAACATTGCTGGATCTCTCCTGCTCTTTCCAGGACCTGCTGCAGATTTTTGACTTTTGATCTTTTGTAGAAAGGGCACACGTTTATTGTGCAGTGGGGATTCCCAGGGGATTCTCCTTTATCAAAGCTCTAATCCATGTTGCAGCGTCTCAGTGACCCACACGCTCCTCTCCAGCATTTGTTCCAGTCAAGAAACCTTCTGGAGCAAGCTGTAATTCTAGCCCCTTCTTTCCTCACCATTCCGAATCTCTATTACAATCAATGGGAGTTTGCATAATACCTCTCTTTAAAAAATATACAGAACAGGAAAACACTGGTTGCAAAACACAGCAGCTTGCTGTAAGTCTGCTGTAACATCCAGTGCTACTCCTCCAATATATACAGTATTTCTCTGCCAGAGACATCCAGACAAGTAGTGATGGGCATCACTAAAAAAGGCTTAGATAAATCTTTTCCAGTATGGGCTGTGCTTATCTGCTCTATTTAAGTCAATGAAACACAGCCATTGAGCCCTGGGGGAGCAAGTGCCAGCCCTAAATCATTTCTTTGATTAATTGTTCTTGGGAAGGAAGAATTCATTAAGCATTCCACTCAGCAATTAGAAATAAATATATTTTTAGAATGAACAACCTGCCAGAAACAAGTTGTTTCAGAAATATATTCAGATTGATGCAGCCCACTTTCCATCAATACATAACAAGGAGGCTCCAGCCTGCCAGCTTCCACCCTAAGCTAGAGGGACATTGCAGAAAAATGTAGGACAGTCCTGTCACTGAGGAACTACTTGGGCTGTTCACACAACTCAAGTTCCGATTCTGTGAGCATCTCTCTAGAAAATAATGTCATTTCTCTGTATATTAGGTTTCCAGATATAAAATGGGAATAAATATCCTTGCTATTTCACAGAAATATTACTAAGCTATTTCTACAAACAGCTGGGACAATGCAGAGATACGATAGTCATGAAAAAAACCCAACCTGTATTTGCACTTCAGCATCAGGGCTCAGACATGCTACAAAGTGAATGTGAAATAACAATCTCTTTGAAGATTTCTGGACACATGACCAATATAATTCCCACAAAATTCAGGTATAACTGGAACATGCAAGTAGCTTTGTTGACACAGTGAACAATTACCAAAAAGATAGTGGAACAGGTATCTATTCCAAGGCAGTGACATTGAGCAATTTCCTGCCTATTTAAGGTCCAGATTCCACTGACAAATGAGGTGTAAGTGTATATTGGGGGGTTGGACTAGATGACCTCTAGGGGTCCCTTCCAACCCAAAACATTTTATGATTCTATGATTTTAAATCTACCTGATCCCGCTTTAAATTTTAAATCCCCTTACTTCAAGGCAGGAACTCATCACAGTTTTTTCTATTTTCTTTTCCTCTTTTGGTGAGGACAGGGTCTATTCATGCCTGAAGTACCGAGAAGCACATGCAACTGCAAGACGAGCAATGGCACTTTGTGAATGCCACAGTCCCCTGCCCCAGTCTAGAAAGATGTACTTCAGGTCCCAAATCTGGAAGAAACCCTAAAAGAACCTACAGATGCTCTGAGTACTGAAAGTTACAGCCACAAAAGACTATTCCAGACTTTCAAATTTTTCATCTTAAAAGAAAAGACATCCTTTGCTTGTGGTGCCTAGAGGCACGTCTGTTCCCTGCCCTGTTTTGGGTACCTAGGATGGCAGCAATGTCTTAATGAATTCCAGCTTTTCCAAGAAGCAACACAAGAACGCACTCTCAAAGGCCCACTGCTCTAAAATATGAAATATACTTGTAGTTTTTTATTTCTACACACACAGAACCCAATTTCAAGGCCACTGTAGCAGGCACTGACTTAACCTTTGATTTCAGGAGGACCAGGGATGCGCTAGCATATTATGTAAATTAGCTGGGAACTTGCACACTTCAATGATGTTTGATTATGTGATTTTTATGTTTTTCTTCTTTTTATTTAATCTAGTCCTTCTGTTTAAGTAAGCTTAGTAGTAAGGCAAAAGCTAGGGTTTTCCTCTGTGTTCTTTCAAATTCATCCCACCAGAAATATATGTGATATGACTCAGCCCAACTGGCTGGCACTCAATAGATCACAGAAAGGCTGAGAAAGAGATGTATAAAGGTGGTTCAGTGATGAAAGTACCTGGAAGAAAGCTCTGCATGTCACTTGAGCCAATATCCTCAGCACTCCCTGGTTTTGGTGGGGACGAGCAGAAAGTCTTGCACTGGAGTCCAGGAAAAGCAGACAGGAGATTAGCTCTGCTCTCAAGTATACCCCAAAACATTTTAGCTCATTAGAGATTCAGATTGTAAATCAGGGATCTCCTTTTTGAAAGACATCATTGAATCAGAAATAGCTCTTTTGTGGGCGAAGAGCAGGAAATTCAGTGCTCTAAAATACTTCCACTGTAGCAACAGAGAGCTAAATCCTGCTTTGAAGATCCATTCCACAAACATTGCAATGTGAAAGTAATCTGGTATCCCTCACTGTAGCGCAATATTAGCAGGTCTCAGACAGTGCTAGACAAGTGTGTCCGCCTCAGAGGTACGTATACAACAGAGACAGGCCAGAAGGAGCTCCAAGGAATAAAAGTGATTCCCAGTGTCTAGCTGCAATGGATTCTCACCAAGGCATTTGGCTCCATACGTCCACAGATAAGAACTAATTTCAAAGAAATGCATCCTTCTGCATCCACAAGAACTTCAGTGTGTGGAGAAATAATTTTACCCAGCAGTGTAGCAAGGCTAACTCCGGGGTGAAATGCAGCAGTTATGCAGTACACAGCAGAACAACATCCAAGTACTGCTACAGGGCAGGGCATGAATAAAATTGAAGCACACCATTTAAACTGTACTAAAATTACTCACAGTGTTATCTGGCTGCTATAAAGGCTAGAGGTCCGCTCTGTCAACAGCCATGCGTTTTGAATGATCAGGGTAGTTTATATTACTACAAAACTACTTTATTTGGAATATCCTCCTTTCTGCTTTCTGAGCTAACCAGGACCGTATAGATTTTTCCTTTGAAAACAAGTGTTCAAAGAGGTTGTGAAGAATTCTCTGCTCTCTTCTTGTGATCAGCTTTAGGAAAGCTATGGTCCACTTGAACCACTACAACTGGAGGTATAGCCAACCATGTGTCTTTTTCCCTAACTGGACTGCAGACTTTAGTATGCAAGTTTGGGGCAGGCACAAGTTTCCACTTACCTGTCCTCACTTGAAAGAGGTGCTCTTTCCCTCAGCTGCAAGGATGCATACAGAAAGCAAGGCCTAAAGCTTATTCACGGGCCCAGCTGAGGGAATGTGAATGACTAACGTCAAGGCATCTTGTTCAGCTCTTTCACAGCTTGTCTCTGTACATCTTATCTAAGAAGACTGGAAAGCAATGCTGATGGCCTGCCATTACTGAGAAAATGTGTGTGTGATGATTACACTAGAAGAAGTGTTTAAGAACAGCTCAGCCCTGTGAAAATAATACCCTGTAACAGCTGCCAAGTCCCAGAGGGGTTACATTTCCGACTCCCCAAGTCATGCATGACTTCTATACATCAGTGTCTCCAACAGCTACGCTCATGGATAGGCGTTGTCTTTCATCTCTACAGACAAGCCAACACCTCTGTCATTTCCCATTCACCATGGGGTGCTCTGCCCTGCAAAGAGGGCTGTGCTGCCCAAGGGACTGAGGTTTTGAGACATTTCATTGTTTGGGTTTTTTTCCTGCTTTTAAATTTTGCCTGTGGGAAACGAGGACTGGAAAGACATCTGAGGTGTTTTAAGGTGGAAGGAAGAGCAAAAAAGAGGTAGTGGTGGTTTGGATGTGGGAATCACCATCCTGTGGTACCAGGGAGAGTGATCTTTCTACATATGTTTGACATGCTCAGCTCTGTTTTACACTTCTCACATCCACATCACTCATGAGGTATTGTATTATTAGATGCACCCCCGATGTTATGTATTAATTTCCAAAGCAGACTCATTCACACACACATAACACATCCACCCACATGCAGTAATGGTTAGATAGACACAAAGCCATCCAGCAGCCAATTATTTGGGGTGGGAACAGCTTGCATTAGCTCATGATGAAGCTTAGCCTTAATTCTACTGAGCTAGAGAGGCTGGGAGCTGTGCAGTGCTTTCCTGACTGACTGTGGATCTCAGAGCAGGGCAGATGATGTCAAGGCAAATCTTTTTTTGTCTGCAGTGCAGATTTTTCTGTGTGAATTTACTTGCAGATGAGGCTTCCAGATACCCTGCTCAAAAGAAGGAGCCCTAAGCCATACCCACATCTGCCACTGTTAGCCTGAATTCCTGTTTGTGCTTCAGGAGGAGCATGCAACCAGCAGAGCTGCCCTTGTTTGGAAAGCTTCAGCCCAACTTTTGATCAGTGTATGTAGACAACAAGAAGCCAGAGGAATTCACCCCATTTGGGTGATGGATCAGGAGTAGATGAGAGAGGAGTGCGTGTGCTGCAAAGACACAGCAAAGGAGCCCAGTTGTAATGGGAATACACCGAGAGAAGCTCCGAACAACATAATTTTACATGAGGTTTTCCAAAACTGATGACCAGAAGCTTTCCAAACGTGGTTAGGGTTGAGCCAACAGTCATTGCCAAATCTGGAGTTTGATTTAAGTATGTCTTTGACCCAGGCATTTGTTCCAGTTCCCGACTGTGGAACAAGCCCAGCCGCTCTCTAACCATAGCATACACAGTGAATCACCTTAACCATGGCTGGCACGGCCTGAAGCACATTTGCGTTTGCACTAGAAGCCAAGAGTCACAACAGATCATCCAAAAGATTCAACAGGCAGTGAACTTAGAGGATGTTTGCTGCCACAGCACAGAAAAGGGCAGACATCTTGCCAGCTCCTGCACCAGACCTTTTATTTGTGAGTGTTAACTAAAGTCAGGAAGTCACATATTCACAAAGAAAAGGGTAGCACACCTTGCAATACACGTGACCGGTGAGAAAAAGATGAAACATTTTCTTTTTAGAGCATCTCCAAAGCCCATGCAGGAGCTGCACAGTTCTCATTTACAGGCACAAAAGGTAAAATTCCTCTTGTCTCCCTCCCTGTGCTGGCTTTTTTTCTCTATCTTTTTCCAGCCTAGTATTGGCCACACAATATAGCACCATACATTAAACCGTTCAGGCATTGGTAGCTGGTTTCCTTATTAAGACAAAGGAACCACTTATTGAGAAATCACCTTAACAGTACATGGATCTACTCATTTTTGTGGTCCTAACAAAAGATGGACGAGAGATGTAACCAATTCTACAGCAGTGCACAGAAAAGGATAATCATGAAGAAATTCTCATGAAACTGCCTTGTAGATCTTAATTATACCCTTGCTGACATCTACTCTGGTATCTTCTGTTACGTTAAAATATTTTAGGGTTCTACAGGATCTTTTGTGGCCCCTGGCAGTACCATCAGCCCTTTTCAAAGTTGGAGAAATCAAAACACAGAGTGTTCTGCTTAGGATGGCTCGTAGGGTCAAAACCAGATGCCTGACCTGCCTTCCAGTTTTTCCTTCTATCTGCTACACATTGCTCATGATTCAAAGTGTATCTACAGCTAAGTGAGCATGGGAGAATGATACAACTGGTTTGTATAGGCATCAAGGAGAACAGACCATGATCTGTAATCCAGACTGGTCCTTTCTCCTGCCCTCCCCACAATTCACAGAAAACCTCTTGTTATTAATAGAAGTATAACTTGTGCACACATTAGTGCTTTAAAGCAAAGGAGGAAAGATCAAGCATCAAGAATTTGTGCTTAATGAAAGCAGGTTTGCTATTGTTAAAAAAGCTGCATGGAGTCAGTCATCATTATCATTTCTGTTATCATTTTGACTGTTGGGAGAGCTAGTCCAAACCCTGACACTGCCAGGAGACGTCACCTTTGCACCGCTTCACTATGCTTAATGCTTAATGCAACTTCTCTGCAGAGAGCCAAGATGTCACTGTGCTCACTCAGCCCACACCCCTGTGCTCTGCACCATCCCTCCAGCCCAGTCGCAAAGGTGGACAGAGGTGAGAGAACACGCAGAGCAGGGCTGGATAATTAGGGGCCTCTACTTCCTCCCGTCCCCCAGAGACGGGCGCATACACACACACACACACAACTCCTTTGCAGATGAGACATTGCACTGGGTAACAATGATGTTAGTGCTGTGATGAGTTAGCACCTTGCCCTGAAATCATGTGTGAAGCAACGGCTGGGAGGAAGGGACTTACTAATGTGGAGTCCCCGAGTCTTTGGAATGCAGCTGTTATCTCCCTCACAAGCTTCGGAGCGCTGATAACTTTGCAAGACATTTCTTTCCCACACCCCAGGCAAATCCAACTGCGTTTTGTTAGGTTTTCCCCCAAACACGCAGGGGGTGGAACTGAGCACCAGACTTTAACAGCGCTCAGCAGCTCTCACCAGGAAAACTGAACCCCATCAGAGTTCCTCTGCATACAGTCTCACTGGGGCTGCGTACAGGGATGAGGAGTTACTCAGTGTACAGCTACTGATTTCCTGGGAGTCACAAGAACCCTGAGCACAGCTGTGAAAAGAAAAAAAAAAGGAGTTATAGCTCCTACGCTGGAGTCAGCTGGCAACCTGCGGCACCTCTCCTGCCTCTAAACTCTTTAACAATAGATGCATAAACACAGAAAACCTCTCCATCCAAAGAGGCAGAGATTTAAATCCTTAATTAGCACTTTTGGACGAGTCACCACAAATGAGATTAGCCTTTGCGCATCACTGGGGAAGCAGTTGTGCCCCTATAATGTCCAAGTGGTGGGCCCTCAAGCTGACCTTGGAATTCCCCTTTGGATGCTCATCTGCTTTGCTCTTACCGACACTGTCTTCCCCTGCTGCAGGCAGCATCTCTTCAGGAGTTAACAGCCTGGTTTTACTACAGTCTGGTGCTAATGCTAGGCATGGGGTGACCATATTCGATGTCAGCCACTGTGAATATACTGCATGGAATGAATAATTTCAATTTGTAAAGGGACTTCCCAGGTAGCAAACCATTCGATGCGGAGAAGGGGCAGAAAAAGGTCTCTATAATAGCACCTTGTTAGCCCAACACACATCTGCTCTCTCTTCTGTGTTTCTGGAGCCCTAACTGCTTTGTCTGCTGACAAAACCCTGGGTTTGGTGCTGTCAGCACTGCAGAGCTGTAGAGCTGCACAGAGCCAAGCTGCGTTCTCATTTGTCTTGTGCTTCATCAAAAAAAAAAAAGTCCACTTAAGCAAGGATACCCAGGCAGTTCTTACTGCCTGTCGTATATAAAGCAGCTTTGATTTGGAGACCCCAGGATGAACCTGCAGTGCCGCTTGGTCAAGAAACCTTGTCCTGACTTGTAGGCTGAAAAGTCACTGCTTTACAACCATCTCACTAAGAAACACTCCAATACTGTGGAAATGAGCACTGTAGTGCTGCTGAAGAGGTTATCTAAACGTTTCAGAACAGAACTTAAATCAACCCTATTCACCATAATAACTATGACTCTTCTGTAACACCGAGCAAGTAAATCTCATGAAATTATAGATCACTGGACACCAAAAAGGTAATGATGTCACCAGCCAGGTGATTTGAAAGATGACTGTGGATACTATACCTGCATCAGCAGTCACAGGAACACATGTGAGACACTGAGAACCAGTAAAGGAGGAGAAGAGAATGTAGGTCTCTCCACATGGAAATAAACCCATGCTCTGTTACAAACCAGGGAAGGGATATAAGAGCATTTGCCAGAGTTGGTGATTTTCTTAATTCTTCCTCTTGGCCTTGAGTTCTGCAGATAGTCTCACCCCTCCGCACACAGGAACAGCCTGGACCTCATTCAGCCATAGACCTCATGGCACAAACATTTAGGGGTGAAATCTTATGCTCTCTCTAGCTGCTTCCCTACGGACTGGCCTTTCCCTTACACTCCTCAGTGAAAATGAGTTTTTTTGAAGTTCTCAAAGACAGAAAAGGAGTTGGCACCTTTCTTTTTGAGTGACATTCATCTGTAGGTAAATTGATTTAATAGCTTGTTAGAGTGCCAATTAGAACCAACAATAACTCAATTGACCTATAACTGCCTTGGCACCAATACAGCTTTCAAAAATAAGAGAAAGGAAGAAATCTGTGCTCTGGCAGAGATGAGAGCTCAGATAGTTGGTTTCAGGCGCAAACTGAAGGATTCATGGGCTTGCTAATGAGATGCTCATAACGTATCAGAAACAAAGACAAATTTCAATGGTTTCAAGCTAAAATGACACTATGTTATCTCCAGACAAAGATCACTCTTTTATTTGTATAATAAATGGATTTCAGTGCAGCAGCAGTGGCCCTATAGCAGAAAAAACTCAGTGCAACAGAAAGCGCTAACCTAACCTGAGTAACACTGTATTGAAAACTTAATTTACCTGCTTGTAATAGTACTGAAAAGTCCTACCCTGATTCTGTGCACGCCTACCAATAAACACCTTTAGAAAACATACTTTTCCCTCAAATAAAATCTGTTTCACACTAATGCAGTGGAGATTGTGCTTCTATACAAATTCATAATTTTAAATGCCTAGCTCCAACGATTGAGATATTTCAAGTTTAAAAAATAAAAAATGGGTAGAGTTTGTCTAAACATTGCTGGGCTGGTAGTGTCCAAGGATGGAAAGAGGGATAGTGTGGAAGGGTTTTAAATTACTGGGAAAAATGATCCGTTCTTCAATCAGGAAGGAAAGCAGGGATGAGAAAACTAAGAATGTTTGAAGAGTCAGAGGGACGACAGCAACTAAGAATATATATAAAGAGAGGAAACTAATTTGGGGAGACCCACCCAGAAAAAAACCTGAAGGATAAGGATTGGAGACTGGCAAGGGAGGGAGAACTGGACTGAGCAACGTGCCAAGCAGAACATAGTGCAACTGGAACATTTTGTGGGGAGAGGAAAAGGCATTACTGAAAACTAAGGTGAGGTGGAAAACAGTGATAATCTGGGTATTGGGACCTAGGACTGGCTGGACAAGAAACCTGCCATGAGAATCCTAAAGAATGGAGATGGGACTGGTGGGAGAAGAAACACGAACTTGAAGTGAAGGGTGGGGAAAACAACAGGTTGCAGAGAGCAAGGCAGAAGGTGTTATGCTTAGGTACTGGGGAGAAAACAAGCAGAGAGTTTGCAATAAGCAGAGTACAATTCCCTTTGAGGCCTGGAGTGTAACCCAAGAATCTGGTGCATCATTGCTCTTTTGCTGTAACTAACTGCTACGGCCATTGCTTGATTCAGAGCAGAGGGCAGTGCAGCAAATGCTTGAAAAGATCCATACCTGCTAATGAACCCAGAGATATTATTATGATGAGGATGAGGATTGATTTGTTTTTTAAAAATTCAACGATACAAAACCACTGTATTAAAAATTAGACTGCAAAGTCAAAAGCTGAGGTTATGACATAGCAGAACAGAGGTTAGCTGTACGTATGTATTACATTACAATCACTACGTGATTTGGAACAGTTCTTCCCATAGAATTCATGCTTCATTCAAGACAAAAGGAAGGGCTTGAGGCAGATGTGCACGGGAAAGCGATTTTCTATAGGAGCTCATTTCTTGCACAACCTGGAAGGTTTGCAATAAAAGAGATAAGGAACTGCAGAATGAGATGTGATGGCTAGGGCAGATGAGCAGTGCTCTGGAGATTCCATCTCTGCCAAAAAGTTCCTGCAGAAGTGTTAGGAAAACTGCTCAATCCAAAACTGCAATTAGAATAATATTCTTAGGTGATGATTAAAGAGAGCACTATGTCATTGTTTACAGCAATGATTTTTTTTTCTGTAACAACAGATAAACTAACAAACATGAGAGGCTTGGGAAGAGGGTGGGTGGGATCGGCATGCCTATTTCCCACTCTGGCTGCTCACCAAGCAAGTCTAAGAAATGGTCCAAATCAGAATGTCCCGATCCTCTTAAAAGCACCCATTACTCTTAAAACAGGTAATCATTACCTCCATGCCCTTGTCTTCTGGGTCACAGTGATGCCTGATTCCTTACTAAGCCCCCACAGAGGCAGAGCTCTGAACATAAGGTATGCTGTGTAATGCTACATACTCTGCAGAACAGGTCCTCAAACTGACTACACCAAGTTAATGAATGTTTTTGACCTTAATCTCTATGAGTCTCTGCCACCTCGCTATAAACTGGGGATGATAGTGCCAGTTTCCTAGCCAAAGTGTCAGGAAGTGAAATGAACATTTATTGCTATTATAGTTGACTATTTTGTAAGTGCCAAAGAAAAAAAAAAGGCCATGAGGAAATTAACCTGTTTTTTCAGAATAGGATCTGAATAAGATGAAATAAATACGGTATGCTATTTTACAAGGAGAGATGTAGAACATGCTAAATAGTTTTTCACAAAGGAACCATCCCTGTGTGCACTGAACGAAGCCTGGGCTTCTGTGGAAGAGATAACATGTTCATCTATTGGCAGAGATTTGTATGAAGGCCCTGAATTAAGTTTCTGCAGAAAATCTTAATCATAGCACTTCCTTAATTCTCAATGCTTGCTTTAGTATTTATTTATACTCTTTCAGCTCATTTTCTGCAGATGAACATATGTGAAAATACCATAATATTACATGATTATGGTCTTAAAACATATTATGGTGATACACTGAGGTGTTTCATTTACTGAAGCCTTCCTGTTCTCAAACGCTGCCTTTTGTAGCATCCAAACCTGTCTCCTACAAAAAACTACGTCCCCGCATTGATTGTCTAGCATGAGATTTTTTTATCCTCCACTTCATGACATGTGAACTAGGGCATGAGGCACGTGATGACTTGCCTATGGACATGGGAAGTATGGCTGCATTTGTTTGGTCCCCTCAGTTTGTGGTTACAAACCCATGTTTTTTCTCATGCAGCCTGATTCACAGTCCACTGAAGACAAGAGAAGTCCATGGTGTTCAGCGGGATTTGGATTATCCCTCATATTATTCCTGCTTGGATCCCCTCGTACTGCTCCAGCAAAACTGCCCTGGGAATTGGCAGGAAAGCTGCCTGCAGTAAAGACAGCAAGATCTGACTTCAAGAAAGCATCTCCCCTTCCTCAGCTAGCAGCGTCCCCATGCTATTTTGAAGCAACTGCCATCATCATGAACAAGAAAAGAAGATAACCAAGTCTGTGAGCTGCCTAACAGTAAACCTGTGCCTGATTTGCACTTTGTGTTTGTTTCTAATGACAGGAGCAGGTTCTGCTACTAATGCAACTGTTTCCTCGACCTTTCCCTCTAAGCAGAGGTTTCACTGAATCAGAATTTCAATTTGCTCTATATAAGGCTCACACAACAGGTAGCTTTCATTTGACTTTGCTATGAAACAGTGGGCGAGTCGCAAGATCAGAGTTTGCCATTGTGGGCAGCTTCTGAATGTGGATAGGCATGAAGCGAGGCCGGCACAAGCAGCAGCATTCTGGGCAGCAGGTAAAGAAAAGGGCGTTATTGTCTGAGAGCAGGGAGAGCAACACCCACCTAAGTGAACTGCCAAAGTCAGTGAGCAGTGCTGTACCCTTCACAAATTGTTTAACCTTCTAACAAAATAGTGAAAAGCTTATGAACGAAAACAATCTCCGCAGAGAGAGCAGCACTCCATGAGGTCCTCTGGAAATCAGTTATACTCAGGAGAGTGGAGAAGGTAAACACCCATGCTTCCCATTTTTGCTCAACCCCACCAGTGCTATTGGGTTCACTATTTAGCACTATAATTAGCAAATCCCACTGATTCCCCATGAGAAGGCAGTCTGAGCGACACTGCTCAGAGGTCTGGAGCAGCATGAAGGGAAGCAAATGATTTTGTTCTTCAGGAATTCCCCTACCTTATACACCACACCTGACCATCTATTTCTTTCGTGCCACAGAAATCTCCCCAGGTTCCCAAGCAGAGGAGGTTCTGGCAGAGGAAGCATTTAAAAAAAAAAAAAAAGGATCTATCTGGAGACACGTATTACAAGTAAAGGAGAACAGTGGAAAGCAAAATTCCAAAATCTGAAGTTGGGACTGTTACTGAGTGGAATATTTTCCATTGTTTTCAAGGAGGCAGCAGCTTCTCTTCTCTGTGAAGAAGTTAATAGATTACTGGGCAGTGAATAATGTGCAGTTCTATTTACATCCACTGTTTGGACTATTTTGGTCCTTCAGATAGTGTATCTGTTCTCAGGCTTGTCTAAAAGCAGCATGCTACAATTTTTTGCAAGCAATTCTGGATAGCAGCTACAACCAATATGCTTCAGTCAGCTACAAACTAGATGGATCATTGTTTGCCTGGAATTTTTTTATTAAACCAATTGTACTGGATCAATGCTTCCTCTATGCAATAAATTACAATTCTATCTACCCAGTGAAAAAGCTTTCAAAATCACAGATAAATCTTGATCTAGGAAATAGAGTTTGGCTCTGCACTGATGTGTGATCAACCACAGATGGAAATAAACTCAAGCCGCTAGCACATACATCTGCACCTCAGAATAGGATCTACTATTCTTATTTTCATTAGAAATCTCTGAGACACCTTTTAAGTGCTTCTAGAACCAGTCCACTGCATTAGTCATGAGTACTCAGGGGCACTGAGTTTGGTTTTTATAAAGGTCATTTGGTGTCTTTTTCCCTCACAATGGACTAAAAGCAGAAATCAACAGAGCCTTAATCTATATTAATTTGCTTTACTCTTGGAGGGTCATAGATTTGTTGCTGGAATTAGCCATATTAGATGCTAAAATGATAATTTAATGAGACTATGATGAAAGCCTCTGTTCTATTCTAAAACAGGAACTCCTCTCACATTGTGCTAAGGAGAAGCAACTCCATGAAGTCAGAGGAATTACACCAACATCATTTTGCAGCAGAATCAAACTCCAGTAAATAGGGCTGGAGTGTTCCATTCAAAAGTTCACATCTCGATCTGTACCGAGACAGGAGTCATGAGGTCCGGAGCTCTACAAAAACTGCCTGGAGATGCACCTCACTCTCAGAGGTGAAACTGGTTTCTCAAAAAAAACAGAAAACAAGATCTGGGTCTAAATATTTAAATATTAACTTGAAACTTGTACACCAAATGCTACTGCACAGCTTTGGTGACAGCAAAGTGCAGGATAATGGAGACTCATGCCTCTTACAAGATCCTAACGCTCCAGAATCTGCACCCATCTATAACAATGAGCAATCATGCCTTGCACTGCGTAATTTGAAAATAGAGTCCTTTGGGTCAAGGATATAGCTCTTGTAAATATTTTGATAATATCTGCTCTTTGGTGCAATCTGCTGCATTTCAGAGGTCAAAAAATGTTATTCATATTCATGTGAGTTGTTTCCAAGCGAGATGCTTTAGCAGCAGTCAGAGAAGGAGGGAATACAAAACCCGAACAGAATCCGGGAAAGCTCCCACTCTTCTTTGAGGCAGCCATTGTTCATAGGTCATTTTTCATGGAAGCCCACGCATTTTCTCTGAGTGGCAGGCATATTCAAACAGATATGCTGCAAGTGACCTAGAAACAGAGGTGAACAAAGTTCCCCAGAAAATATACATACTGACCATACGGTAGTGCATCCAACTCCTCCTGGCCTCCTCAGATGTCTCTCTGTACAATCAATAGCACTGCCCCATCTGATGTTGATATATAATAGCAGGGAGAAAGCACGTATTTGTGTGATAGGCTTCTGGCTTCAGTTTAGAAGAAACACAGGATATCAGCCTACCTGGAATCTGACCCCAAGCAGAGAGTGTCTTGTACCAGGGTACAGATATCCAACTCACTGTGCTTTCTCTTCACAAATACAAAGCTTCAGTCAGTGGAGGATTTTATTATTAATACTAATGAGTCATACATATGAACATATATCTGCATACATATGAGTGTTAGCAGACTCAGTATGATCATCTGGCTTGGGAGAGTCTAGCTTTCCTGCATATTGCATTCTTTTGTGTAAGGCTAGGAGTGGTCCTATAGCCAAGTACTTCAGAAATAAAAACTTACTTTGTAATTTATTGTGCCATTTTAAGGAATAAGCACTGGTTTGCTAGGAAACTTAAAAGAATAAACTCATAGGACCATCTCACCTTGGGCAAGGTGGTTACCTCAGCTACTGCTACAACCCTTTTACTGAAGTTTGCCAGTCTGGTTCTATGCTGAAATAAAGATAGAAGGGAATAAATCCACTGTACAGATACATAAAATATATGCAAACTGAACACAATCCAGAGACTAAATCCCAAATTCCTTGAGGGTGCGGCACACAGAGAACACCTTGCCAGAATAACCCAAGAAAGCACTGTAGTTAGTTTTTAACTCCAGACTCGTGGCAAATAATACAAAGATCTATAGCCAAGAGTATGAAATTGGTTTTGTTCTTTTTAAAGGTAATCACTCTCTCATTTAGCTGTGTTTGTGAGGTGTTACTTGGTCACTCACAACTGGGAGGCAATTTTGTACTCTTTCCAATCTGGGTTTGAATAAGATTGTACTCATAAGGACTATGTATCATGATGTAGCTACTGGAAACCCTCATATGCTCAGTCAGCTGTGCACTGGGGATACTTGAATGCACTGAATTTAAATGACAGTGCAGTCTTCCAATTCACGTAGCCTTCTAATAACATTTGTTAATCCAAGCAAACATCAAGGAATCTGTTCAGTGCCAGTGCTGAATCTTCTAAGCTTGTGGGCTGCTTGATAAATCCCTAAAAGGTAGTGTCAAGAGGTTTCTGTCATTTTTGTCTTTGGGCACCCCAAATCCACCCTGGCACTCCTTCCTGCAATTATCTTTCTAACTGTATTTTATGGAATAAAGCAAGGGTTCTTGAAGAGAACAAGAATTCAATAAAATCATGTAGTTTGATAGATATGTTTTTGAACAATGTTCTTCTACTGTGTGCTTTTAAATGTGAGATGTAAGCCAGTTGTAATTAAAGTTGAAGCAATAAACCTTAGCCATTGATTGCACTAAGTAATTAATTCTTGATTGCAGTACTTTACATACATATTGCAGAGGACAATTCACCTGTGCAGTAGACAATACTTTATTCAGAAATACCCAAACACAACCCCTCTGCTACACAGAACTATACGAAAATTTGCTCTAGGGTTTACAAGTTAATTCCTTATTAACCTTCATGGAAATGTTGCTGTCTGAGTGAAAGCAAGCCATTACTTTCATGTTAACTATTCCCTATCCAAAGTAATTTTGCAGATAAGGATTTACAGATGCAAAAGGGAAAATCTTTCTCTCTAAGACTCTGAAGATGTTAAGTTCCCTCTCAATGAACACTGCTATCCCCTGCACATACCAATTCCCCACAAGCGATGCTGCAGTATGAAGCCCGACAGAACAGCAACAGTAGCAACATCCTTCACTAACTCTTGGGAAGGAGAAGGGAGAGGGCCTGGAGGTAGGGAAATGGGAATTGAAACGTTAATCAGGCACACCATGCGTTTTGAACTGGAGATGTAGGACTAGTTAAGTAGCAGACACCATGCTTTTACTCTAGAGTTGTGCATCAGGTGGGACATTTTTCCCCATTTACACTGAAGGAGAGGCTTTCCCTTATAAAAAGCTGAAGTGAAAGACATTTGTTGGTTTAAGAACACAATTTAGAGTTAATAATAGTGTGAGGACACTAAAATTAAGCTTAAATATAAATGAAACCTGCAGACTGTTTGACTGAAGCAGATCTAGGATGCATCCTCCCACTAGGAAATGAGCAAGGAAAGTTACATCTGGGTGTGTGCTCTGTGCGGAAAGGTCTCAGAGTGGCAGGGGAAGGGGCAGGCCAGCTAGTTTTGAGTGGGCCAGGAGGGGGGGATTGTACCTGAAGTCGCTGTAGGGATGGATGATCCAGAACCCGGCAGACTTAACCCTTTCCTGCTCCCTCTCCACGGCCTTCTGGCTGCCAAACATCCTCAAGGAGAATTTGTTGACCCCCGGCTGGAGCATGGCCCCAAACTGCCTCTGCATGAAACCAGCTTGGTCCAGCCTCTGCTCCTCATCTGGGGTGATCTGGTCGCACCCTCCACCTCCTTCCACTTTGATGGAGGTAGAGGAGCAAGCCCGGGGGGGCTGCTGCTGGGGCTCTGGGGGCGACGCTGGCAGTCCCTGCTCCAGCTCCCCACTGCCAGGGAGGCTCTTGTCCTCACTGGGGGAGGCCAGCTCCCCTTCCCCGCTGATCAGCCTCCTTTCCTCGGCCGCGTCGTGGAGGTGCCTGCTGGTCAGCGAGGACAGGCTCCCTTTGAAGCGGCGGCAGTCCCCGTTCGTGCTGGTCTTGGAGCCCTTGCTGCCTGCCTCTGTCTCCAGGAGGCCGGGGTCCCCCCTTCTGCTGGGGTCTCCCCCGAGTGCCCGGGTGCTCCCAGCAGAGGGCGAAGGCAGTGGCTTCAGCCTGATGCTTTTCCTCCGGGTGTCCTTGTCGCTGTCTTCCTCCTCGTCCATGATCGACGCCTTGGGTCCTATCTGCTGGGGCAGGCTGTAGAGCCTCTTCCGCATGGAAGGGGGCAGTTTGTCCATGGCCGCTGCTGCTGCTGCTCAGTTAGAGGGAGAAACCCCCTCGTTCTGCCCAAGGAGGGGAACCGTCACTGCCCCCAGGCCCCTGCCTGCAGCTCAAGGGGCAGAAGGGACCAGAGACTGGCGTGTCATCTCCTTCCCAGACTGTGGCATCCACAGGCTCTGCATCAAAACACAGGCTCTGCATCCAGAAGGGAAGGGGAAAAAAAAGAGGGAAGGCAACAAAGCCCCCCCGCCTCCTCTGTTGTCCCGATTTGGCTACTTGCTGCTTGTCTCCCCTTGGTGAATGTTACTGCAATCCCTGTCTGCTCAGATCCAGAGCACTGGGCAAGAAGTCTAGAGGAGAGCCACACACTTCTGGCTGGAAGGCGAGGGAGGGCGGCAGCGGCAGCAGCAGCCGCCTTTCCATGTTGGCTTCGAAATGCAAATGTGCTGTGTCTCCCGGCGGGCAGACATCATCCGGAAAGCGAAGCTCAAGCCCGGGTGCCTCAAACTCCTCAACCTGCCGGCCAATAACACAATGAACTGCAACCTGCAGCAGCCACTGCTTGCTTACATCACTGTCATCACTTATTCCTCATGCAGCCCCTGCTCCTGGGAATATTCATGAAGCGATCCCATTCTATTGGGTTGCCATAGGAGCGACTACTGCACATAGGCTCTGCCTACCTGAGCCAGCACCCGGGCTTCTTAAAAGGGCAACGCCTGGCTGCCAAGGGTGCGTGTGGCTGAACGGGCGCCGCAACTCTGCCGCCGCCGCCGGGCTGCAAGGACCGCGTTGCCCGGGCGCTGCAGAGCTCCTGCCGCGGAGCTAAAGTCATCCGCGGCTCGGCTTTAGCCGATAGTGCCAGGCTTAATGCCATCCTTGGTTTAACGGCAAAAATTCCGGGGGCCGTGAATTTAAAAATCGCACACCATTAAAAAAAAAAAAAAAAAAAAAAAAAAAAGGAGCAAGAAGATTCCTTTTTCTCTCAGATGCTGACGGTCCTTTCTCCTTCTGGAGTTGTGGCTGCTTTGTGGCAGGTTTGCTTGTGAAGGCACGGGGGGGGGGGGGGAAGGGAAGGGGCAAATGCAAATCTAAAGGAAAAACAGCAGTTCACCTTGAAAATCTCACTTGCATGCAAAGCAGGGTCTTGGGGAGTGCCTGTCTGTTTTAGCAGAAGTTTGCCTGCTGGGAAACACGTTGTGTTTTGTACCTGTCTGCAAACCCCCGAAGGTTTGGAAGGTTTCTTTCTCCTTTGCTGCCTCGCTTCCCCGTTAGACATGCAAAAGGCTACTCAATCTCCCCTGCAGGGTTGGGTCTGTAGAAGTCATTAAAAAAAAAAAAAAGCCAGCTGCATCTCAAAGAGCTCCCCTACCGGACTGAGGGAGGCTGGACTGGGATGGCGAAGGAGGAGTGTGAGGGATGCGTGGGCTCTCCGCACCGCACGGGGAAACCCACTTCCCAGTGGGCACCTGAGTCAGCACTTTCTGCTGCTCACCTTCGAAAAAAGCACGGCTCCGGGTGGGAATCCTTCTTCCTTTCGCTGATGCCTGCAATGCAGCCCATATAATTGAGGCCGAAGCAGTGGAAAAAGGCTAAAAAGCAGGCTTTTCCCCGCTTTTTGTTCTTTGAGAGTTCTTTTGGAGAGAAGGAGGAAAAGACATGGCAATCAGTCCAGCCCCACGCTTCTTTGGAAATGGCTGATTATCCTGTTACCTTTAAGAAGCTCTTTGCTTGATGAACCAGTTCAAATTCCTTACTGGTACAAAGCCTTTGAAAACAGCAGAGTCAAATGAAGGATCTGTATAGCCATACACAAGACTGTTTGCATATATTTTTGCATAGATTCAATAGCTGAGGCTTTCTAGAATGTTTGCTGGTTTATACATTTAAAATCATACCTCCTAGAAAAAGGAAACCACGTGAACTGTGCAGACAGGCAGGGAGGCTGAACACAAGCAAGGAATGACTGCTGCAAGGAAATCCTCCCCCGATCTCTGCACAAATATTCACCTTTTCCCTTCCAGGAGCCACCTGTCACTGGCCTAAGGTAACTGCCATTTCAAGCAGCAGGATGATGCCAACTTCAAGGAAATGCAGCCCTCAGCAGTAACTCCACCACACACACAGACAGCACATGCTTCCTCATCTTTGTTTGCCTGCTCTCTTGCTTGCTCTCTCTCAAATCCTTTCTCTGAAGCATTCACCTGCTCCTCTTCTTCTCCCATCTCCTGGCACACCCTCACCTGGCTGTGACTAATTTGAAATACTCTACAGTGAAGCTATACAGTGCAAATATTATTTAATATTATTATTTTCATCACAATTTCTGGTAGAACAAGCTTTTGGAGGGAAATAAATCTCGATTTTCAAATACTCCTGTAGATTAGATAACGTGAACTAAGCCAGTGACAGCATTAAAGGTCTTTTTCCTCTTCCTCCCTCCTTCAGGCGCTAGGGATGCTGAGGTGTAAGCACTTCTGTGCCTAAGCTGCAATCAACGGCCTTCCAAAAGGATGTGTTTTTATTAACAAGGTGCATAACATCTGAAACTGATGCAGCTTCTCAAACACAGTCCCTAATGTTCCCAGAGAATGACAGAGCAATAAAGGACGTGCTCAAGGAGTCAAGCTGTTCGTCCTCTTTCAGCTATAGGCATTCTAGCTGGCTCTCGGAAAACACCCACACTCTTTATTTCCTTGCCTTTCTGGGATTATTCTCTGAGTGTTGCCTTATTTGATGACACAAATAAGATTCTCTTAAAGCCCTGAAGTGGGGAAAGAACACAACAGAGCATGCAAGCAGCAGAGCACTCCCTTATCACTTCTGTAGCTAGGAAAGAAAATTATCAGGTGCAAAGCCTGAGTCAGGTTGACTGGCACACTGCTGCGCAGTTACAGAAGCATGCAGACATTCCTGTGCCCAAAATTCTGGCTAGCACTTCCCAGCCACCAGTGCCTGGTCTATATAGGATGCATATGATTCCTCAGATACAGAGAAGTTTTTTAAGTTATTTTTTTGGGATGATGTCTGTTACCTTTACATCTATCTATAAAGAATTAAGCTTCACTTCAGTATCACACCTGTTCTGAAGCAATTTTCCAAGCACATCATTTTAGCAAATGCTATAGCCCCATTTTTGGGGAAAAAAAAAAAAAAAGGCCTTAACCTGAAATAAGAACTTAAGTGCTGTATTGAATCTAGGCCTCATCTAGCAGATAGCCTAAGGCAGGTAGCCCAAAGTGCTAAAACCCAGATGACGCATTCTTGTGTAGCTCTGTCTAGCTCTGTCTCCAAGTGTGGGTTCCTAAACACTTCTAAAAACTTGGCTCCAGGAGTTATAGGTACCAAACTCAGACGAAGTTTTAAATTCCTTAAAATGTAATGACAGTTTTGTGTCCAGAGAACTTCAAAGTAATGATATTTTATTTGAGAGCCTTCCAAGAACTAAGTGCAGGAGGCTGGGAATTATCCTTGTCTAATGGTATGAAACTACTATCATGGTCATTATTTATTGTTGGCATTATGGCAGTGCTTTCCATGTCAGCAAATGAACCTTTATAGGCACATTTTTAGAAGATTTCATAAAAACTAGGAATGTCGTAGGACTAAGTCTTGCCTATCATTGGCTGCACAGTACATTCAGAGAGAGTATAGAGAACCCACCTGCCACGAAAAGGGAGAACTGTTTTTGAGAGAAATTATCTCCTTTTTAACGGTGTTTGTCAGATACCACTCCGAGAATTGGCATAGATAAAAAGGGGATGGATTTAGTAGGGAGAACACAGGTGAAGCAGCCAAAGATTCATTCGATTCTTAGGGGATTTTGCCAGCTCATATATACATATATATATATATGTACATATATATGTGGTGCTATTTTAATAAAAATCCAGTGCTGCAATGCATATGTGAAAAATAACATTACTAATGAGCTCAGGACTACAGAATAATAGACTGAGAGCCATAAAAACTGGTATCCTCTAGCTTTCTGCATGCTGGCCTGTTAGGACCACCTTTGCTTGGGTGAGAGTTTCGGTCATCACCCTTGAATCCTTGGATTCCTAGACAAAAAAGAAGTCAAAAAACATGTGGCATAGATTGGAAGAATGGGAGCGAGACCTTTCAAAGCTGCCTATTGTTCCTAGCAGGCAGCAAGTAACTCATAATTGGCATTTGAAATTCATGAAATATTCAACACTACAAAACAGGGAAATTCTACCTCAGAGTTTTAGTGGTGGTGCACTTGCTACCTCTGCAGCTTATATCATACCTAGAAGATAATAAAGAAATAATCACCATAAATACACAAATCCTATCTTCCCCTTGACCCTATTATTGCACACCCAAGTGTGCTGACACACTCGTACTTGTTGAAATTCAGCCAGTGCTTTCTTATTGCTCTATCATGTTCCTTAAAGAAATGGTAAAGTGGGGAATTGAACTGCTGGAACATATGTTGAAACCTATTTCAGGCACAGGGAAGAGAGCACCTGAGCATCTGGCCAGGATAAAGGAAACAGCTGAGCAATGAGAAACGAGATCCATGCCAGGCTGCAGGACTCTGGGGAGTCACCCCCGAGGGCAGGGGGGAGAAAGAAGAGTTCCACAGAGCTGGATGCCAGGATGGAAGGAAGAAGTCCACTTCTGCTATGCAAGAATTGCTTTGGGTTGGGAGAAAGAACAGTTCAAAGTTCGTCAGTGGGAGCAGAGAGATATTAAGCAGATCCCTAACAACAGCGGACTGTGGAGCCTGGCAAGAGAGGCAGTAGCAGGAGATGAGATACACAACAGGACCGAAAAGCCCGAATCCGGAAGTACTTGGAAAGCTGTATTCATTCCAGCTTCCAGTGGTAAACAAACCTGGAGCAAGCCCTCTCTCCTCACCCTTATAACCAAGATCAAAATAGAAGCACTTTTCTAGGTTATTGGGGGGGTTGCTGGGAATGTGCTCATAGCTAACAAACAGCTTTGGAAAAAAAGGACTGCAAAAAAGGCAATGTTATCCAAAGAATCAGCCATGTTGGTATCTATGGAAAGAAGTTACAGACTATGCAGAAAATAAACCTCTCAGATTTTCAGGATGTTCAGGCATTTTGCAAAAGCTGGTAATCTTCACTGGAGCAAGTAGCCAAAAGTCATAGCTAGAAACAGATTGATTAGCAAGAGCCACTAGCCACCTGACCTTTAATATTCCCCTTGGAAAACAGAAAACTTAATAGAAATAGAAAAATAGAGACAGGTGACCAGGTATACAGCTATGAGGAAGAGAAATTACATAGCATTTGAGAAGCTGCTGAGATTAGAGCAACTATATGGTTTATTCACAGTTACTTTTAGTTTACAAAGTATCTACATTTTTGCATTATGGTCTAAACTCTACCAATGAATTTTCCAATATTCACACTGAAACACTCACATTACGTTTGTACCTTGGACTTCAATAAAATTTGCCTTCCAAACATCTATTCCATCAAATTTCTATTTAAAGACTGAGAACTAGCTTATTTTTCTACCCCCATTTGGAATTATTCAGGAGAGGGTTGAGACAGCATGGGGAGGTTTGCTCAGTCTGGATCAGTTCAGTGACTACCAAACGACTCTTTCTCAAAATAGCGCCTTTCACCAGCATTTAATGAGCTGTAGCTTCACAAAGAATAATGGATCCTTTTTCACAAGCCTGTCCCCGCCGATGTATCTCCTGTCTACATGAACTGTACTATTTTTGATTATCATGCAGTGCTGGATTTGATGGGAAATGTGCTATTCATCTCCAACAACAGTAATGCAGCTCCCAACTTTGGGAAGTCCAGACTCTGCTCTCAGTGATCTGAATTCTGTCATGGCTGACTTTAACCCTGTCTCTTCCTCAGTACGTGAATCAAACGAGTTCAACATCATGTTGTAGATGCAGCGGCAAACCAAGTTTCACAGCCATATCACCTGTCAGATGTTTATACAGCTCTGATTTAAGAACTCATAATCCTAATGGATGTATCATAACAATGCCTCCCTGCAGCAAACTGCTGAAGACAGGCAGAAGATTTAAAAATTTGAAATAAGAGACTAATTAGAAACAAGAGGCTCTGTGAACAAAATGGCTATGAAAGAAATGTCCCATAGATTTACGCCTTGTGACTGGAGTCTCCCATGTCTAATGTGCAGGATTCAATACAAACTTTTCCTCTATAATTCATAATTATACTGTCATATATGGATTCCCTGACGTGTAGTAATTTATTGCTGTCAGTGCCATAGGCTGACGCAGCTTTGAGCAGAAGACCCTCAGAGGTCCCTTCCAACCTAAATTATCCTATAATTCTATGACTCTATGACTCAACAGGAATTCTCACGTTACTCCAGCTACCCACTTTCACAAACACGTAGGAAGATACTATCTTTGAGAAAAAATCCCTCTGTCAAATTTGTTTAAAACCATCAAACAGGTTGAAATATTAGTAGGAGGGAACTGACAGACTGATGGATAGAAAGCATGACTTTATAAGCTTTATTTCCTCAGGTAAAGAGCTAAAAGTCATTTGATTTGGGAGAACAAAGTCAGAAATTTTCATGCTTATTCATGATTTCTGAACTCCTGAAGCCAGCAAAATTGCAGAAACAAGCTTAGCCAGCATGTCTAAGCAATATGGCAGTAGAAGAGTTTCAAGCAGAGGATCCTAGTTTATCATTACCCCTTGCAGATACCCCTGGTCCTGCTGCTACCCATGGATGTTTCAGGTAGTTACCTCTCCCCCTCAGCAACTTCAATGCAGTAGAATTTCACTGCCAACAAATCAAGGCCAAAGGCAACGGAGATACAGAATTTGTCTGCATTTCATTCCTTACTGGCATAAGCATATCCTCTACAAACAAGCAACTGGGTTAGGCCAGTCTGAGTCCTTGAGACATTCCCATTATATTGCAAGAGAAAAGAGTGATTTGTGCCACCACCACGTCACACAGCAGCAGTGTCTGCAGCTGTCAGCAATGCCGAGCATTATCAGCAGATAAGTGGAGGAAAGGGAAGAGGCTTCAGTTGATAAGGCTACAAATAATTCTATGAGATTAAAATAAAGGCTTCCTCTCTCTGGGCTTTGCATTTAGAAACCAGCCCTTCAGTGATACTGCATGTAACCCACTCAACACCAGAAAGATCTTGCAGTTACCCTAAATCTGGAGATTATTTCCAGAGTTTGCACATGACTATGTCTATGCATGCACATTTGTGTTTCTGCTAATCAAGCTTTTACCTCAATTCTGCATCAAAAAAGCACTCTAGGTCCAATTTGGACCTCTGTCTGTCATTTTTTACTTTTGTTTAATTATAAAGTGTTACTGAAGCATGTAGAAAATTCTGTTGATACCAAAGCCCCAGCAGAGGAAGGTAGTCCAGTCCCAGACTAAACAGCAAAGGAACAGAATATAGCAGCAGAGTAAACAATCTCATGGTCTTCAAATGCCAGTTCAGTGCTGTGTGTTTCCTTTTTGCTAGTTTAGTTTTAGAGAAGGTTTTGTTGAAAGGAGATACAGCAGGGAAAAAAGACAAAGAAGGGTGGATCCAAAGCAGAAGAGAAAAAAATAAGAACATGGAGACAGGGCAGGGAGGGAATTGTCCCCATTGCATTTGCGTTTCTGTATGATAAAGTTGTGCTGCCATGCTGCCATTAAGGAGGGTATGAACTCCCATTATAAGCTTCTTTACAGTCATTCTTGTCCTCAGCCAACTAAGCTGACATTATGAAAACCTTATCTTTACCAAAAAGTAAATTTTCTTTTTTTGAAAGTTAAACCAAAACCTGCTGGTTTTGGGAACAAGAAGGTTGTATGTGTAGAAGAGAAAAAGAGAAAATGCACTTTTCCTGTTCTCTTTTTTAGATGCTGTTTTAGGAACCAATGTATTACCCAAGTGGCTAATAATAAAATGAGATTTGGACTTCCTAATAAAAGGATATTCAAGTGCTGTACACTTGACAAAGATTAAATACCCAGTAAACCCAGAAGGGTGGAAGCAGAAGGTTCATTCAGTGTTTTCTTATCTGTGCTTCTCCTTCCCTGGATGCTCCTTGCCAGCCACATCTATTCAGACTGTATGCCCTTGTGCTAATTAGTGTCTATCATGCAGGCATCTCCCCAGTTCTCAGGCATACAGGCTAAGGACTAAGTTTTTATCTTCCACAGTGCCACACAAGCTGGCCCCAATTAAACAATGTCAGATGCTCAGATGCTCCTGAAGCTGAGCTGCAAGGTTGTGTTCGGCTCTGCACAGGCAGTTCTAGAAGTCTACCCAGGGACTCCCCACTGATTAATTTTCTCAGCCTGTGCTTTCATTTGTTTTCAACACTCCACTGACCTTTGTGTAAGAGTTTAAACAAAGCTCTACAGACACTTGAGGCCATTGCCTTGATAGTATCAGTTCATCATTGTATAAATTTGTCTCAGTGGATGGTAGTCGTGTGTTTGTGCGTGTGTGTTTTTGCGATGGGGAGGGATCCCGCTCACCTGGCTCTTCTGTGAATGCTGAAGTTTTTTTCAGTGAAATCAATGAGAAAACTTCACATTGCTTCTAATGTTACTGCTCTGTGCTGTTTAATGCAAGGGCAGGACAACACACAGCAGTTCTAGGTGCTGCTTCCTAGACTCTGTCTTCTTTTTAGACAATGCCCTTTCCCATGTGATATGTAGAAACCTTCCTGGGAGCAGGGCCAGAAGGCAGGCCTTCCTGTTTTTCCCCTAAACCATTAGCTGACAGAATCATATTCCCTCCTGTGCTCTCCTGCCGACTGATGGAATCTTAAATCTTCTGTTCAGTGGAGCAACTTCACAAAGCTGCTTCCTGTGGGACACTAGGGGAAGAGGAAAGTGGCATTTGCTTCACCAGCTGCAATTTAGGGGAAAAGAGTGAGAACTGTTCTGGTTTTTTTTTTAAAAAAAGCTTAAATCTTTATGACAGGGTTCTAGATGATGTGAAGGTAAATGCAGCCCCGCACACGGCTGAACTGTGGTGAGACGATGGGGAGAAGCAATTGGTGGCTATTTGATTTTGTCAGTATTTCCCTCGTGGCTAGGTTACTTCCTGCTGAGCACACAGGCTGGCCTGTAGTCCCTGGAGAGCCACCAGGGTACAGGGCAGAAAGGTTCAGCACCCCACTATGTCCTTGACCGAGCCCCGGGGGGTGACACACTGCGATACACAACGCCTTTGAGCACCTATATCCTTCACTGGGTCCGGCATAAAAAAATTGCCTGAGGTGACATGGGACATCTGTCCATTTACCTTCCCAGGTTATACATGCTCCTACGGTCTAGCAGAAAGTTACTTGCAAAAAACATTCTGCTTGCTGCTTCTGTTTGCTACTGCTGTAAAAAAACCTGTATGCATATGTACATATATATATATATATATAAAGTAGCTTAGTAAAGCACACCCAGACACTGCAATCATTCTCTCCTGCTACTCTCACAGAGGGCTGTCAGACTAAACAGCACTGTGAAGCTGGCGACCTCTCAGTGCATGCTCTACCCCAGAGGAAGCACTTAAGGTTAAACAAGAACAACAACAACCACCACTTTCCCTCTTCTGAGCAACTTCATGTCCTAGTGGATGCTCAACAGGCTGCTGTTCAAAGTCTGCTCGAAGAAAAATTGTATTTATTATTAGCCACTTCTGTGCTTGTTAATTCTGTCTTTGTTTTTCACTGTTCTGCAAAACCCTTCACAAATCCCTGTTTCGGTGGAGCAACAGACTTCTACTTCCTTGGATTTGCAGGTTTCACTTAACAAGATTAGGTGACAGGTTTTATTTAGAACTATGTGGTGATAAAAATACCCGGTTCATGAGTAATGGGGGGAAAAGCTCACGATTTTGTTGTTGCTTTTTTAAATTCAAACTTCTCAGCAGGGGAAAAGATTCAGATCAGGTGTTTGCCACCCACACTTTTCAGTACTAGAGAATGCTTAACTTTTTTCTAGCAGGGAGAAGTCTGGAGTGGAATAAATAGAGAAGACTGAGTCTTGCTGTGAGATCTAAAGAATGTGAGATTTAAAATGCCTTGATCTTCCCATCAAGCCTAGGGCTGACACAGAATTTGTTAAAACATCCTCCTGTGACTTTTAGTAGCCTAAAGACTTTGCTAGTTTACTTTGGCTTTTCACAAGAGGCGGAGTTACTAATCTAAGCTAGCTAGAACATGTAGCCCTCCACCATGCACTTAGTCTCTGCTCTACAGGAAAGTGTTATCCGAACTGCTTTGGTGATTCTGCCCTTCCGCTTTTCTTGGAAGGTCTGCTCAGTGCAGAAGACTCCCAAAAGGTGTTTACACTTTACTCAGGACTGCCTTTGCTGCTTGTGCTAGAAGATGTTAGCACCAAATCTAAGCAGAAGATCCTGCTCAGTGGAAAAGAACTGGAAGACGTACGTTAATAGAAAAGATCCTGGGAGCTTAATCTTTTTTAGTCAAGCAAAAGAAAGTAATTATTTGATAATAATCTGTAAGTACCCACATGGAGAGGTGGAGACCTGAACATAGAGGAATCCTCACACCAGCAGACTTCTGAGATGCTGCCTGGAAGCTACACACCTTCAGGCCAGAATTAAATTAATAATTTTTAACGTTGAGGGCAACTAACCTCTAGATTAACATGATGAAGTTTTTTATAGATTCTCTGTCACAGGAAATTTTAAAAACAAGATTAGATATTTTTAATAAAAGATCTGCTTTAGCTCAATCCTAGATACTAGACTTGAATCTGCAATTAATTTGGATTAGTCCTAGATCATGTCACACAGGAGGCTAGAGTAAATGTTAATAATGTTCCTTTCTACATTAAAATCTGGAAAACTGGAAAAGGAAATGACCAGTAATAATGGCTAGACTGCTCACAGCCTTTTCTGGGTCACTTATGAATATGCTGAACTGCCTACATCCCAGCACAAATCCCAAAAGAACTCTGTTGGCACTATTGTGAAGCTTGATCATTTACTTTTACCATCTGCTTCTTTTGTTTACCCAACTACTTACCCATGCTAGGACTCTCCCTTACCCTCTTTGGCTGCTTCGTTTCCTCAAAAACTGGATTTGCCAAAGCCTTTTGAAAATTCAAATGGGCAGTATGTCAGATCACCCTTACTCCACTTATTGACAACTCTTCAAAGATGTCCAATAGATTTGTAAACTATTAGGACTCCCCTTTTCAGAAGCCATGTTGACGCTACCCAAGTACACTGAACTAGATCACATTTATCCAAGTTCATGTCCTGTAGGAGGTTTCTGGTCCTCTGAAGTTCTGGATTCTGGTTTTGGTTATAGTGATCTATTGAAGATTTCCTTCTAAGCTGGGAAAAATAGCTAGCCATTCACAGATTTTGTTGTGCTGCACTTTTAATAGCATCGCAGCGAAGTGCTGCATGCGTCCTTTATAAAACCAGTATTATAAAACAAAAATGGATTAATCTTTCTTCCTTTGTAAGAGCTGCCAATACTATTGCCACAACTCCCACCTGACAGCACACTTCACTTGCAATACTGGCTTCACCTGACTTCAATATCCCCATTCTGCCCCTGCCAACATCTTCTGTAAATGTCAACCAGCCCTCATACACACCCTTCTCCATTACCTGGAGTGGAAAATCTCTCTCCAGAGCAGAAGTGCAGTAAGAATAGGGGTATGAACATTCAGTCATCCAAATCCTAGCCTACACAGAAGGTCCATATCATGTAGTTACTGTACTCAAGGGATGAGAATACTGAATTGTGTATTGCTTATTTGAGCTGGCATAGAGCAGAATGCTTGCTTATTATATCGAGTCTTATCCCACTACATAGCTTTGCAAGTCAGCCAAGATCTCTGCACACTCTTCTTGTTGAAATCATACCATCCTCCTTATTCAGCTCTGTGTTTTGCTTACAATTCTGATACTTCTCAGTGCCAGCTCTGGCATTCTGATTAAAATCAGCCTGGAGGGGAATTGCTAGTCACATGTGCCTGAACCAGAGATAATACCTTTCCTTCCTATTCCTTGGCTTCTCTCATACTCTTGATGGAACTCCTAGTAAGCCTACACAGAAATGACAGTGTCATACAGCCTTTGGGTTACTGTCCCCTGAGGGTTCATGCACGCTTGTCAGATGCTTGTGCCCGTGTGAAGTGGGAATACATACAGACTTGTTTTATGGGCTGAGTATTGAGAGCTTCTACCAGGCTGGACCATCACAATTCCAGTTTCAATATAGACCTGCTTCAAAGAACGTCAAAGACTCGCAGTGGATTCTCAGGGGTTGTCTCCTTGCTTCTTGCAGATATCTTGCTGGGAAGCTGGCAGTGTGGCCTAATCGTGAATCCAAATTAAAACTCACAAATGGTAAACTTTGCTGGCACATTATGTTCATTTTCCTGTTGAAAATGAATGCAAAATAATGAGATTTCCCAGTCTATGTAACTATACTGCAAGGATTTCCAAGTGCAATGAAGTCAGCTTTAGCCTTTCATGTTTTATTAATGCCTTGTAGCTAAGTAAAATGACTAATAAACTGGCATTTTAAAGAACTGGATGGAGCCATTCTGAAGACTGAATAATAACTAACCATTCATTTACTAAGTTCCCTCTAGCAGTTTTTCAGTATACACAGAATGAAAATCATGGAGCTACTGAAATAAGTTCACTCTACTATGCACCAAAGATGCTACTTACAGTAGGTGCACAAATTCCCCTCAGCACCTTCTGTCTAGTTTCTGCATAGGGAAAAGAAGGAAAAATTGTTACTTGGCCGAGATTACCACAATGAAGTCAGTGTTGGACCCAGAATTAAAAACATGTAACAGTCTTGCTGTGACTTCCTAATTGTTAGTCACCATTCTGCAGTGTATTATAAAGGAAGAACGCTAAAAAGTTAAAGATCCCCCAGAATCCAAACTAGTTTGAGGGGTTCTTTCTTTATAAATCCACTCTTTTGTTCTAGTTCCTCTTTATAAAGGGACCAAAGGGAGAGCATTTCCTGAAATATGGGACAATTAGACTGAAGCACTCTTAGATCTGTGTCTTCCCCCAGTGAGAACAGGAAATTCATGCATACTGTCACTCCCATGTGCACTGCTGGGACAATGCCAATTGCCAGTATTTTCCTCTCACTAAAAATTAAAAGAGGGAAACCATATGCACTGCTTAATTTTCTAAGCAAGGCCCATTTGTACTGTATCAAACTGCTAGCCTCTGTGACTGTTCACTGAAGCAAGTTTTAATGCTACATGAGATGAAATAAGTAAGGTGCTTACTACAGAGAATCTAAACGATTTCACCAAGGCCTCTCAGCAAAGCAGTGGCAGGACAGGAACTAAAATACAGGATTTCCTAATTCCTCATCCCGTAATCAGTCCATTGGAACAAGCTATTTCTCTCCACTTGTGCTTGTTCAACACTGCCTCTTAAAACCAAAATCAAGCTGTTGTCACTGAATTCAAAGCAGCTTTTGTTAAGCATTTTCCTAAATGCATTCCAAAACAAGTTTTCATGAAACCTGGTCTTACCAGACCATAGAGACTGGAACAACCAGCTTCAATCTCCATCTGATACAGATGTTCCAAGTAGACATCCCTGACCAAAAAAGAAATCCCAGGCTGGAACTTTATGACTAGATAGTCTCCCTTTTTTTCTTTCAATATTTAAGAAAAGAGATAATAATGCCATATACAAGAGATTCTACTGCATTATTCAGAGGGCCTTATTCACCTTTGGTTCCTGTGCTGTGGATATCGTACACTGGCAAGTATATGATTAGGAACTGGCAGTTTTCGTAAGACAAATTAGAGCAAGTGGCACTAAAAAAAAGGAGAGAGACAAGGCTTGTAGTCAGAAAAGGTAGAAGGCTGCTGCTCCAAGGTTGTTTTTCACTTCAGATCAATAAGAATGAAGAATCTCCCAGGCAAAGTCAGCTAAGGTCTCTGAGCCTCCACCAATAGCCACCTGGTCTCTCTGCTTCTCTCCAGCTGTATGCGCCTTGGGCCACTTCTGCAGATGGACATCACGGACTATATTCTGTGCAAGTCAATGTGAAAGCTCATGTGGAAGCACAAAATCTGAGAGCCTGCTGCAGGTAATAAAATGGGGATCCTCAAAACCCTTGTAGTCTCTGTTGAACTGAAACATGCCGCAGTCAGTGGGAATCACTATGTTAGGAGACAGTTGTATCTTTTTGCCCTTGACAGAGGTCAGTCTGGAACTGCTAGAAGTGAGCATGTGTTTCCCGGAAGAAATGGCAGCACAGGCATGATGCGGATTTATGCTTGCAATTCCAAGAATTCTGCCTTCTTGAATTCAACCCTAATTGTAGTGTGCCTTGCTGATGATTTAGAGCATTTGATTTACTGATCTTATTTTACTCTTCCTGCAATTTTACTTCTTTGATCAGATCTTGCCAGCAGGTTTTCATTACCAAATAGGTGGGTTTTTTAAATAGCACAATTGCAAGTCATCATCATAAATATCAATCTTCATAACTCATCTGAGCACTCTATGTTCTTGTAATGTCGTGTGTCAGGATTCTGCTACGAGATAAACCCCCATCTGTGTGGCTGCCAGCTTCTCATTCCTTTATGGATTCTCCCCTATTTGCTGTAATTGAGTTTTTATACTTACCTTGTTCTTCAGTGTATAAATGCCTATCCAAGAAAGGAAAAGAGAGACAGACCAGGGATTTCCACTTCTCATCACCTCTCAGCAGAAGAGGGTGCTGTGCAACACTGATTAAAATAGACACTTTAGCAACTGAGGCAGTTAAGCTGAGGATTGCCTATCCAGGTATCAAGCCACGTACTACTCGCGTGTCAGCAGGGGACTGTAGGAAAAAGCTTATATTCCTTATTTGCCACTGGATGGGGAAGGAGAAAGGAATAATCTGCAGTTTTCCAGCACTGACTCATCTGTTCTGAGTTGCCCATGTTAAAACAAGCCTTAAAGGGAACTTTCTGTTTATTCTATTATACAGGACTGTAGAGAGACTGCAGTATATGTCACTGTTCTGAAATGTCTGCATGTTTAAAATCCAGATTCACCTTTAATTTAATACAGACTCAACTATATTTATAGGCATGTGTTTGGAGGTATGTGTTTAAGGATTGCATCCTTAGCTGACAAGCAGCCAATGAGCCCGTAGCCTCCCTGCTATTACTGCTTTTACTACATGACACCAGTCACAAGTGGAGCGGTAGTTAAACAGATCACTCCACACAGATCATGGTGACTATGCCAGCATGCGGGGTCACAGACAATGTGTAATACTGCTGGTGTCCTCGGTGGACACTCGTGAGCCACAATTAAACAGTGAGTTAGCCACCGCTAAGAGGCAGGGAAGTGGGTAAGGACTTTCCATCTAGTTTTACCTCCAGTTTTACTGGCTGACCTCTCAGTTTTCCAGTCTCTGAAAAGACAGTACGCACCTGGTTAGAGACCCTTGCAAGAATCAGTTAGCTGTGACTGCATACAGGGATCCCTGCTCTCCCAAGGAGGAAGCTACATCTCCCTGACTTGCCATGAATTGCCAGGAGCAGCCTTCGAGATGCCCCTGGCAGGCAATGCTGCTGAACATCTTCTGCAGCAGGCTGCCAGTTTCTTTCAGCATGGAGGACAGCCTTATGTGCCACTTTTATTCCCTAATGAACCACATCACAGGGCTGTTTAACTCTGGCATAAAACAGACTCTGTTGCTCTGCCTATCCCAGCACAAAGTGGCAGCAGAATGATGAGTGAGTCTGTTTACTGCTGCTGTCCGCTGGCTGTAACCAAATCCAGCAACTGTGTGTCCTGGGCCATCTACTGCTGATGGCAGGGAGAAATTTTCATTCTGCAAAATCATTCCTGAAAGGGCTCCTAGGAGAGTAAAAAATTCTCACTTCAAAAGCTTCCAGAGTTCAGCATAATGATTGCTCTTGACACTTTCAGGTAACCCTATGCATATACACATATACTGGATTAAACTCTTTCTTGTTCTTTTTCGGGTAGTTTAGATACTACCATTTTTCAAGTTACCAACGTGGAATTTGGCAGCCATTTTCAGGTCTGCGCTGTAAGAACAAGGCATACATCCATGAGTTTGACTGAAGAAACAGAAAATTTTTGGCTTTTTTCTGCTTCTGCCACTAGAGAGCAGGAGAATGGTTCTCCCAAGACGACTCTCGCAGCTGCGGCAGGGATAGCTGCTGTGAGTCACTGAGGAACTCATTATACAACCGGGTTTCTGAGGCTGACACTCACAGTGAAGCTGGACAACCTTTCAATCCGTTGATCAAACCCTCACAGTTGCCATCTCCAGACGGATGAAACCAGGTTAAGTATGAAGCAAAAGAGAACAGTCTGCATCCAGAATAATGTGTTGAAGTTCTAACAGCAATACAGACATACAGTCACCACCCTGTGTTTCACTGAGACAAGCTAGTTCTTTTTTTTTTAACATATGAGTATAGCCTCGATTCCATCCAAGGAGAAGAATACTATTAAGGGTTGAACTCTGCCAAAATATACCTAGAACTGGAATTACAAGGGAAACTACATTCATGTGCTTTGTGGTCTGTGATCATTACCATCGAGATATTTTTGCATAATTAGGAGAGAGATTTCCCTGAACCATGAAATTTGGTTCTGGTTTTTCAGTTTTTCCTAATGTTTAAGAAAATAATAGGATGAAACTACAGCTGTGGTTTCACACACAGATATACCAGCTGGCAGGTGCTGAAAGAGGAAAGGCTTGTTCATCCTCCAGCTCTGCTCTCCCTCCCTCTTTCCTTGCACTCGTGGGACCTTCACAAACACTTCTATTCACTAATCGAGAAAGTGTTATTTTTTTGTTTTGCTTCTTTAGTTATCTGACAGATTAGTAGACTGCATCAGTTTATTAAAGCACCTGATGAGAGCCAGAGGCAGTAAAAGCAGGGGAGCGTAGGAGATAGTGGGGAAATAAAGCTTCCCTCTTTCAGTAGCAGTAACCTTTTGATCAGGTTCACTCTGACACACAAAATAGCAAGGTAGGGTGGAGACTTCAGGAAGGGATTCCTTGCCAGGAAAGGTGCAGAGATGTTTTCAGAAAGAAGTGCTGGAAGCCCTGAAGAACATTCTGTACTGGGCTCTGACTGGGCAGTATCAGATAGTACCTTTACAGGAGTCTCAGGACTCTAATTTCAGCAGTGTACGTAACTCCTTGTAAAAAAGGACAGAGCAACTGTGATTCGCCTTCCAGGACAAGCCATCATGTGAGAAAGGACGAAGCAGTGAATCACAGACTGAAGGAAGACCTCAAACAGACTGTATTTTCCACTCGACATACTGCATTAATTCTTCAAGTGCAGGCTCTATGTAAGATTGTCCTGCCTGCCAGTCAGCATTACCCTGCAAAATCTCGAAAAAGATGCTGTAAACCTGTCTCTTACAAAAAAACCAGTACCTGGGCCTTAAGTTTATGATTGGCTCTGACTGGACTTTGCATCCAACAGCCCCGTCAGAGATGTGCTAGTGGCCCAGGAGTGACACTGATCCACTCAGGTAGAATTCCTGCAATTTTACAGCCCAAGAAGTTATTGGGCTTGTTCTTCTGCTATATACTTTAGAGCAAATGCATTGTTAGGTGGGACAAAGGCAGGCAGATGCCAAGCGGAGTTTCTCAGCTACTCTAAAGTAGATTCAAATTCCTCTTTGCCTTGTTCCTTCACAAAACTAGCTTTTTACACTGAAGTAATTTTCCCACCAGGTTGTATCAGCAGATTGTCCTGAAACCCAAGACACTGATTTTCTCACCTGAGATAACTAGCTAAGGTTCCACTTTACATATTGACTGACCTATTTAAGAAACAGGCAAGTCCTAGGGGGCGTGCTGCATAAATCAAATGTGACAGGCAGGGGAGCAGAGGCTCAATTCCTACTGTTAGTGGAAGAAAGTGCATTTGCTTGCACACTTAAGTTGCAAACTTCCTTAAGTGGACTGATGCAATCAAGAGACAAATTATCTCCATCATGGCAATGTGCTCCAGACAAAAGTCCTGTTAAAAGTCCTGACTGTGAAGCCACAGTTTCTCAGGCTTAGAATGGACAGGTCAAACTCTCTGATCTGAGCTTAGTTTATTTCACAAATTTGTTTTAGATTCTCGTTCAAGTTAACTGAATGAAAATCATCCTGGAACTTAAAGCCAGAAAAGTACAGGGAAGGAATGAAGATACAACATAGCTTTAAGAAAGGAAGATGTGGAATAGGAATCTGTCCCTAAACTTCATGACTTGCCCATGCTTTAATAAAGTATTAAGCAAGACCTATATCCTATTACTAATAAACAGTAGACAGTAAAAAAAGTTAGGTCTTTTGTCTCCAGCTTCCTTAGTGGGAAACTCTTCCAGAACATCCCTAGCTTGATGCTTAGAAAGTTCTTTTCCTACTTTTCAGCTTAAATTTTACTTGTGGCCAGCTTATGGCCATGTATTCTTGTCCCAGTGTGTCTTAGCTCAGACATGGTTTACATTACCTAAATTCCCTTTGCTGCCAGTCTTGTCCTCAGCAGATTCTGTGGGATTTAACCCTGTTGCATTTCAAGTAACTTAGTGAGGGGGTTATCACTCTGCTCTATTTCCGTAGTTTGTTCTATTGTGATGGGCTTTATTATGGTGATTTATAGGAGAATCCTAGCTAAAACCAGGCCCTGCTGTGTTAGGCACTGCATAAAACATACCCTCACAGGCAGAGACAATGAGGCTGGGAAGGTGATTTAATCATGCTCATGTAGTCATTCAGTGGTGAATGCAGGTGTAAGGCCAAGGTCTCCTGAGTACCAACCCAGTTCAATATACCAACACTGTTTCTCTGTTACAACACTTTGATACCTCCAACTAATTTTCCATTTGCAGTTTCACCTTGTCACTATCTGTGTAACAGCTAACACCTAACCCAGCTCCAATCTAAACAGATCAGTTCACACAGTGCAGTCTAGAATGTGTCTATCTGCTTTTACGAGTAAACTTTGCTTTCTCTCCAGGGGCTTGCAGACAACCAGCTCTGGTGTGCTTGCACACTAGATAAACATAAATTTGTAATTGATTCTGCTTAGCTTGCCAGGGGCACTTAAAAGCAAGCAGTTTCAGACATGGCCCATTCTTCAGTCAGGAAGGTGCCTGTGTATCTGAGGTGTGAGGTCAAAGGCTGATGCAGAAAATGAGCAACCAGAGTTCCTGTCTCCTGTTCTCAGCTCTGGCCATGACTCATTGCCTGAATTTAGTTCTATTTAAACTGGTATGCCTTGAGGGACACCCTGATAAATAAGACCACCATCCTTCCCACACACAAAAAACAATCAAAAGAAGTTGGATTATTCTTACTAATAACCTAAGGCAAATAGCTTCCCCAGGTCTTACGTATCATAGAATCATAGAATCATAGAATGTTTTGGGTTGGAAGGGACCCCTAGAGGTCATCTAGTCCAACCCCCCTGCAGTGAGCAGGGACACCACTAACTAGATCAGGTTGCTCAGAGCCCCATCCAACCTGGCCTTGAATGTTCCCAGGGATGGGGCCTCCACCACCTCTCTGGGCAACCCGTTCCAGTGTTTCACCACCCTCGTTGTAAAGAATTTCCTCCTTATATCCAGTCTAAACCTACCCTGGTTTAGTTTAAAACCATTACCCCTTGTCCTGACACAGCTGGCCCTACTAAAAAGATTGTCCCCATCTTTCCTATAGGCCCCCTTTAGGTACTGAAAGGCTGTAATCAGGTCTCCCCGCAGCCTTCTCTTCTCCAGGCTGAACAAGCCCAACTCCCTCAGCCTGTCCTTATAAGAGAGGTGCTCCAGCCCTCGCATCATTTTTGTAGCCCTCCTCTGGACCCGCTCCAACAGTTCCATGTCCTTCTTGTGCTGAGGGCTCCAGAGCTGGACACAGTACTCTAGGCGAGGTCTCACCAGAGCAGAGTAGAGGGGCAGAATCACCTCCCTCGACCTGCTGGCCACGCTTCTCCTGATGCAGCCCAGGGTACGGTTGGCCTTCTGGGCTGCCAGAGCACATTGCCGGCTCATGTCCAGCTTTTCATCCACCAGCACGCCCAAGTCCCTCTCGGCAGGGCTGCTCTCGATCCTTTCTTCCCCCATCCTGTACTGATACCGGGGGTTACCCCGACCCAGGTGCAGGACCTTGCACTTGGCCTTGTTGAACCTCATGAGGTTCACACAGGCCCACCTCTCCAGCCTGTCCAGGTCTCTCTGGATGACATCCCGTCCTTCTGGTGTGTCAACCGCACCACTCAGTTTGGTGTCGTCCGCAAACTTGCTGAAGGTGCATTCGATCTCACTGTCTAAGTCATTGATGAATATATTAAACAGCACCGGTCCCAGTACAGACCCCTGAGGGACACCACTCATCACCGGTCTCCATCCGGACATTGAGCCATTGACCACTACCCTCTGGATGCGACCATCCCGCCAGTTCCTTATCCACCGAACAGTCCACCCATCAAATCCATAGCTCTCCAATTTAGAGAGAAGGATGTTGGGGGGGACCGTGTCAAAGGCTTTGCAGAAGTCCAAATAGATGACATCCATTGGTTTTCCTTTGTCCACTGTTGTTGTCACACCATCATAGAAAGTCACTAGGTTCGTCAGGCAGGACTTGCCCTTGGTGAAGCCATGCTGGCTATCTCGAATTATCTCCCTGGCCTCCATGTGCCTTAGCATAGCTTCTAGGAGGATCTGTTCCATGATCTTCCCAGGCACAGAGGTGAGGCTGACAAGTCGGTAGTTCCCAGAGTCTTCCTTTCTACCCTTTTTGAAAATGGGCACAATGTTTCCCTTCTTCCAGTCACCAGGGACTTCACCTGACTGCCATGACTTTTCAAATATCATGGAGAGTGGCTTGGCGACTACATCGGCCAATTCCCTCAGGACTCTGGGATGCATCTCATCAGGTCCCATGGACTTATGTGGTTCAGGTTCCTCAGGTGGTCACGAACCTGATCTTCTCCTACAGTGGAGGGGTTTTGCCCTCCCGGTCCCCCTCATGCCATCCATCAACTCGGGTGGGGTGAGGAGAGAGGTTCCCAGTGAAGACTGAGGCAAAAAAGTTGTTGAGTACCTCAGCCTTCTCCTCATCTGCTGTTACCAGCTTGCCAGTCTCGCTCATCAGCGGGGGTACGCTTTCTTTAACCATCCTTTTCCGGCTGATATACCTGTAGAAACCCTTCTTGTTATTCTTTGCATCCCTAGCCAAGTTTAGCTCCAGCTGAGCCTTGGCCTTCCTGACCCCATTCCTACACAACCAGACCACGTCCCTATACTCTTCCCATGGTGCCTGTCCCTGCTTCCACTGCCTGTGCAGTTCCCTCTTCCTCCTTAGTTTGACCAGCATCTCTCGTCTCAGCCATGCCGGTCTCTTCCCTTCTTTGCCTGATTTCTTACACCTAGGGAACGAGAGCTCTTGCGCTCTGTGGATCACATCCTTAAAGATCTGCCAGCTCTGTTCTGTTTCCCTGTCCCTGAGGACTGTTTCCCAGGGAGTCCTTCTGACTATCTCCTTGAGGAGCTGGAATTTTGCTTTTCTAAAATTCAGGGTCCTGACTATATTCTTTGTTATTCCCATTTCCCTCAGGAGCGTGAGCTCTACCAGCGCATGATCACTGCAGCCCAGGTTGCCTCTGATCTTGACATTTCCGATGAGCTTGCTTGCATTGGTGACCACCAGGTCCAGTATCGCATCCCCTCGGGTAGGGGTGTCTATTACCTGGCTTAAGAAGTTGTCCTCAATGCATTCGAGAAACCTGCTGGATTGCCTACAGCTTGCCATGTTGGTTTTCCAGCAGATGTCAGGGTGGTTGAAGTCCCCCAGCAGGATGAGAGCCTGTGAGCACGAAGCCTCCCGGAGTTGGAGGAAGAACGCTTCATCAGTCGGCTCCTCTTGATCTGGCGGCCTGTAGTAGACACCAACCACCAGATTCCCTTTGTTATGTGTATTGTACTATGTGCAACCATGGGCAAGACCTGAAGCCTTAGGATAAGGAAATTGGAAGTAAGTTTCTACTAAAATATATCAGCAGTTTTGAGGGAGAATCTGCACCAACACTGTATTATGAAACAAGGAAACAGTAAAATGTCTTCTTTCCCACTGTGGTGAAACTGCATCTATAACATGATGTTACTGTGATGGGGTCCTTATTATCATAAAGTCATTGACAGATTTTGCAGGGAGTTCAGAAAAGAGCAACACAAGTGATTAGGGAGATGAAGGGATTGCCTTCTGAAGAAAGATTAAATTAACAAAATTAAATAGGTATAGCTTGGTTCAGCAATGACTGGGGGCCCATGATAGCCACCTACCAATAGCTGAAGGCTTGGAATACAAGGTGGGAGGGAAATTTAGTTGTTATGAAGTGCTACAGTGAGAAGGAAGGGAAAGGGAATGGAGCAAAGGCATCACAGGCTAAAGCCTGAGAGAGCTTCCTGACAGTGAGATATTGCTGCTATGTGAAGAGTGCAACTGATAAGAGAGAAACGTTCAAAACTTGTGGAAATTAAGGACTTTAGCACAAATGCCTAAACAGCTCTGATATGCAGAACTGGAGCACAGAAAGGGAAAGCACAGTTGCCTTGGAAAACACTCCCAAGTCACCGTAGAAGTACACTTCACTTACTTCAAGTTCCTGGACAACTCTTTTGAGTCCTTAGTTGCAAACAGGCAACAATGGGCTATCAAGAAAAAGGAAGCAGCGGCCTCTGTGAACGTGGGCAGCGTAACATAACAAATGTGTTAGCACCAGCAGGAGGTTTGCTCATGCACTCAGTGACAGCATCTGTTAAGAGAGACTCACAGTGACAGCGATGATAAGGTGTCTGTATGAAAAGGCACTTGAATGAGTCCCACTGTTCTTAGTTTCCACATGCCTGTCCTTGACTGCAGCTGAGGATCAGAGTCAGCATGGAGGTAGGCAACTTTTATACAAGTGCAGCCTTCAAACCTCACCCCTCAGTTTTCTTTTACCTGCATAAGTTAGAGCAAACTGAAACTGCTCCAACACTTGCTAATTGCCAGATATCCCTCAGAGCTCTCACAAAACCAGAGACTAATCAGAGAACCTAGCAAGGGAGCATGTGTGTCTGTGTGTATGTGTGCGAAGCACAGCTACACCTGTTAAGTTCCTGCAGGCAGTCTTCGCAACTGTGCTGTAAAGCATAATGTTGTCCTAATTCAGGAAAGAATTACACCTTATGTCTGTAAAATAGGGAGAATTGCATTCCCCTACTTCCTCGCAATAGTATGAACCTGATAAACTGTAAAAAAACCTCAAGAGATCTCTGGATGAAAGAGCAAACAATTAATGTCTGCAGAATTCAGAGAAGACTCTCTTTATGTTAACAGCTTTTCAGGGAGTTACCATTATGTTATGGACAAAGGCTAAAAATTCTCACCTTTCTACAAATTATTCCACTGCCATTAACTGCTATCTCCCAAACCAAGAACAATAAACCTAGTTATCCCAAAATCCAGCTATGTGTTTATTCTAAAGGTATGAGAGGCCTGTAGACACTCCAAGAGGTACAAAGGCTGAAGTGTCAGGGACAACTGTTTTTTCTGAAATCTCATTAGATAGTCATTTTCAGCAGACACTGACCTGCAAGGCTGCTGCTCTGGCCCTGAGGAGATCAACTCAGGATATCTTTAGAAATGACAAAGTATTAAGTGCACACCATAGAGAAAAAGTGACACAGATAAAATCGGGGTATCAGTTTCTGCTGAAACGTTGGGATTGTGCTTGAAAGAAATTAAAATGTCTTCAAATTACCAAGCTTATCTCTGGCCTTGTGTTTTTCCTGTGCCTTGAAGATGTCTGTGTTCAAAGCTTTTCCCTTTCTCTGGACAATAAGGGCTGCAAAGGAGCCTTTTCAGTGTGTCAGGTCAATAGTCCAAAGACTGAGAAGGATTTATGCTATAGATAGTAACATCATCAAAGAGGCCATTACTTCTTCAGCACCAGTAATCCCCATTTTAAAAACTCCATTATCTGACTGGTTCTTCATTTGCTTGTCACGTAATCCTTGTTGTTGTGGTAACTCAGAAATGAATGCTGTGAGCTTAATAGAGACAATGACAGGATTGCCTGTCCCTGGATTCAGTCAGGACGGTTATGGGCAAGACAGAAGGAAATCACAGACTAATAAGGAGTTCAAAGATGTTAACTGAACAACAGGAATAAAGTCTGTGACGATGCTGCAGCAATTGTGAAATACCCATCAGACCTTCTTGGGGATCGACTATTTTCTGATTTTCATGAATCATTCAAGATCAAATCCCTGACTCTCTAGTTTTTTAGAAAACCTTCCAGTGTGTGTCATAAATAGTGAACAGATTTGTTCTCTGGGCCAGAGATTGCTGGATTTCTACAGAAATCAATGTCTGCTCCTGGGACGATGGAAAATGGGTTCCTTTATCACCCAGAACACCAATCCTCTTCAATGAAATTAGATGTCTTGGTAGAACAAAAAGATGCAGCACCTCTCTGCTCTTGGGCCACCAGTTGTAGCCTAGTTCAAACTGGTACGAGACTCAATGTATTGACCTACACAGGAACGTCAGGCTTCTTTTGGAGGAGATGAGCTGTAACTCAGGCAGCCGCCTTCTCTTTGGTCAGTAAACTGAAGGTGTAAGTGGGGCTCATTTCTCATCAAAAAGCAAAAGGGAGATCAATAGGCTTGTGAGTCAATCGTGGCTTATCTGTGGAAGAATCCCATGCTTTCAAAGACTCTTCTTAGTAGCCAGAAGTAAGAGTCAAAAAGAAGAGGCTGAGAATCAGTGTGATCATTCTTAGCAAGACCCCATCAGGTGTAAGGAAGACCATACTCTTGAGTGCATCTATATACCAAATCTGACCTCTACAGATCACACCCCCTGGCAGCCTACTAAAAATCAGGTTTCTGTAGGATTAGGGAGAGATTTTCACAAAGCTCCTGTACTGAGAATGTGCTAAAATAGGGAACACAAAGACAACCAGTTATGGTACTAAATGTTGCCAGATCATCTTTAACTCTCAGGAATCTGATGCAAAGAATGTTTTAAAACAGCTTTTTTAGATGCAATGCCTCAGGCAGGCCCAAGGCACCAGGCCCATGACTAAATAGCACCTGATAACAATGACACCAAAGGAGAAAACATAGCTTCTCCCTTAATGAGCAACTTCTGTAGCACTTCTGCTGTATGGGACTGGAAAGACTCATCACTCAGCTGTAGCATCAGACTGAAATATGGACTTTCTCTTTTGGGGAACAGCCAAATATTTTAGTCTTGAATTTGAGCAAAGTATCCTGTGGAGCAGAAGCCAAGATGCAATGTTCAAAAGGACAGCTCAACAGCAGCCCATGGAAGAGGCTGTAAGATATGAAGACACTAGAGAGGTTAGGAATAAGTCACCTATTCGATTGCCTCAAAAATAAATAGTTTGGACTTAAGGAAGAAAAGATAGCCCTGCCTCAAGCTGCTGTAGATATAAAAGAGGGTAGAAACAAGTTGTTTCCTTTAGAAAGGTTCACAGTCCTTGGTTAGTAAATCATATGTGGTAGGGATGGATGCAAATTCTCTACTGCTGCTTAATGAGTGGCAGCTGGCATACATCATGGACTAAAGAGATATGATAGCTGAATATTCATGACGAGAGTTGAGGGTGGGGGAAGGAACATCCTTCACTGACTTCACTGTCACCATAACAATGATGTGACGTCTCTTTCCATCTGCAGTGTTTTGGACACCAAGGAGCCTCAACAAGGGTAATTTATTACTATGTGCTCTTCATTTAGTCTATCCTGTGAATTTGCAGGAAACAGCAGTTAAAGAAATGGGAAGATAAACACGGATTTCAAATTGGCTTGTGATGGCACTTTGGAAAACAACAGAATTGCTTTATCATAAATTGCTCACAATGGTCAGGCTGCAACTGGCTTTAGCAGATTCATTTCATTTGAATGAAGGGAGCAGCAACTCTGCATTCACAATGCCAGCCAGCACTGTGTGAGGAGACAGGAAAACGAGCACTCATCTTTTAAAGACAGATCACTATTCAACTTGTATCATCAGGGTCCTCAGGGCACCAGTAGGCCTTAATTGCCCCACCAGCCCTACCCAAACAGCCTCTGCTCTTTGCTCCAGGAGCTCCATCCAAGCTCAGGGCTGGGCACCCAGTCCTGGCCTGAGCTATGGTGTAGGTGTACCTGTTTCCATGCTTGTTCCTGAGTTGTTATTTGGCTTTCCTGGACTGACCTTGGACCTCACTTGTTCTTTGCCTGAGGATGGCTGGACTGTTAAAGGAACCTGGTACCATCACCAGCCCTGTCCTGCTTGCCCAGCTGAAGTACTGTGGGACTGTGCCCTGTTGGTGAGGGTGCCTGTGCCCTGCCTTGCCATGGTCTCCCTCAGCTGCTGGCTTGCCTTTTCTTGTGGAACAGCCCTGCTCTTGCTGCTCCCTGAAACTGAGTAATTTCACCTACAACCTCTTTGTGAGGGCAAGGTAAATGTGGATGAGGGACAGGGATGCTTGTGGGTAGAATTAAAAAAGCAATTCTTGCACAGTTCATAGTTCTCATTCATAGTTCTCTCCTTTTGCATACATTCATCATGTAATTCATTGTCAGTAGCAAAATGAAATTATAGTCTCAAGACTAACTAGGATGGTGGATATGATAAGAGAATCTTATGAATTTGAGATAGGGTTAGAAAGAAGACAGAGCCACTAGAGAATGGCACTGGTAACCAGAGCCTCAAGAACAAATCTAGCTTACATTGCTCACATTAGTAGAGAGCCAGAATCAATGTCTTCTCTTGATTACTGGATAGAGAGCATTAAATGATTTCAGTTCTGTTCCCAGACAAAAACTGGCTTGCCTATTAAGAACCGGATGAGCCATGGAAAGCAAACTTTCTCCCTTTTTAGAGCGGCACATGGAAGGATAGGACAAGTTTTTCTACTTGAATCATTTGATAGATGTGTAAAAGCCTGGCGTTCTTCAGGGCTGCTAAATACTTACCATTATGAAAATCATACATATTCAATGGAAGTGGTTTAGTTTGAAAAATGTGACAAACTTTTGGGCAGGTGAGTAATTTAAGGGATGGGTGTGCCTGCCTCAATTTCCCATATTAAGCTTTTCACCACGTAGGCATAAACTACTTCCAATGGGATGTATGTCTGGTCTAAAGACATTAGTGTATGCCTGAAGTATGCTTCCATTCCATAGGCTGATTTGCTTTCATGTTATATTGATTTTAAAATAATAGAATTATGAAATCTCAGTACAACAGAATGAAGAAAATATTGCTAATGCTGCAGAGTTCGCAGCAAACTGTAGTCATGTGAAAGCATGTGAATTGCAATGATGTTTACTTTCCCAGCAGTCTTCCTCCTAGGAAACTTAATATACCTTTTCTTGCCCTTCTTCAAGAAGAGGATTAATATCCCAAACTTGCAAATAGGGTCATATGCAATGTCATGACTTCCTCAAGGTTACACTATCTTAGGTTCCACTCTAAGCGCTAGACAGTTACTAAGCAAAGCAAATTTCAAGTGTAGCTATCACATTGGGGAAGATTTCCAGAAACAGAACTGCCTTAAAGCCAGAGCAGATCTAACTCTGTGAGGATTATTTGTTACTCATACTCACAAGCCATTTGCTTCCATTGCTCTTAAGTTTACCAAGATAAAAGGAATTCAGGATTTGTGCACTGAACTCCAGTGACTTCCAGCTTCTAGAACTATTCGATGGACAATGTAAACTAGCTCAAACTTCACACTTTTCAAGCTCCCTCACACCCTGCCCCTAAAACATGGAGCCTTAAAATTAGCCAGAAGCCTTAGCAGGTTTGTGTTGAGCAGGACTTACACAGATTGGGGATTTTGGCCCTTACAGTGCTTAAATTCTTCACTGCAGTTAGAAATAAATGATGCTTTGCCCTGCAGTTAAAAAGGGCACCATGTGCATCTATGCTTTTCAACAGAGTTCATCTTCCTTCCCACTGTCAGTGACAGCAATATACAGCAGAGGGACCCAAAGTCTTCTGCAGCTGTGCTTGTTACACACAGCAGGAACATGGTGAGGACAGCCTCTCACAGCAGTGCAGGAACTGGGGCAGAGACTGACAAGGAAAGTTTTTTGAGCTCAGTCACCCAACACACCAATTAAACAGAGGGAAGACACGTATATATTTCTAAAGGCTTTTTTTCCTACCATTGTTACAGGTTTTTGAAAGGTAGATGGATGGATCAGACCAGTGAATAAGTGGGACAGTGGTAATGCTTCTAAAATAGCATCCCCTACCACTAATAAATCCTTTTCTCTGTACCTGAAGGGTAAAATGTTGGCTTTCTTTGCCTTTCTTCTTGTTGTTGTTGCTACTACATATAGCTCTGAAAGCAGATTTTTATAGTAAACAGCTCTGGGGGAAAAAGGTATAACTAATGATGATGTCTTGGACAAAGAGGCACCCTGTTGATAATCAAACTGGGATAAAACCTCATTTTCTACACCATATATGTTGACTTTTTTCTCTCCACTGAAGTGAAGCTTTTGGGGTTCTTCTGAGTTTAAGTTCTATATTGGCCTTGAAATGTGTACAATAATACTGTCCAGCTTTGACAACATTTTGTACACCCCACTGGTCTGAGTACAATATACATTTCCTTTTGTGCTCCTTTGCTAGCAAGTATTTGTTTTTCTAGCTTGGTCTTTGAGCTCAAGCTGAACTTAAGAGTGATGGTCCAGTATTTTATCTCGGGTGAAAATCAACATGGGGCTATGGAAGCAGCATTCTCAAAGGGGTCCAAAGTGTGATGTTCACTAAACAGCAAAGGTATGAGTGACATTGTCCTGGTTTCAGCTGGGATAGAGTTAATTTTCTTCACAGTAGCTAGCATAGTGCTGTGTTTGGATTTAGTACTACAAGAACGTTGATAACACACTGATGTTTTTAGTTGTTGCCAAGTAGTGCTCAGACTACTCAAGGACTTTTTGAGCTTCTCCTGCTTGGCCAGGTGCATAACAAGCTGGGAGGGAGCACAGCTAGGACAGCTAACGCAAACTGACCAAAGAGCTATTCCATACCATACAACGTCATGCTCGGGAGGGGTTAGTCGGTCGGTCGCGGGCAGAGTGATCGCAGCTCAGGCAGTGTGATCGCAGCTCGGGGAGAGTGATCGCTGCTCGGGATGGGCTGGGCATCGGTCAGCGGGTGGTGAGCAACTGCATTGTGCATCACTTGTTTTATATATATTCTGTATATTCTCTTACCATTATTATTATCACTATTGTTATTCTTCTCTCTTATTAAACTGTTTCTATCTCAACCCACGGGTCTTCCTTTTTTTTTCTTTTCTCCAATTCTCTCCCCCATCCCACTGAGGGAGGGGGGAAGTGAGCGAGCGGCTGCGTGGTGCTTAGTTGCCAGCCGGGTTAAACCATGACAGACATGAAACCTTCCCTTGCAGTTCAGGCACCTACTGACTTGGGATACAGTAAAGCAAGTCCCCTAACTCACAGTAACAATGAGCAATCTCAGGCTGCTGAACCACACATCTCACCTGAACTGCACTCTTAGACTGCAAGGGAGCCATAATCCAAGAAGCAATACTGAGCTAGACAAATTGCAGCATTCAGAATATTAATCATTCATCAGAATGATCCATCTCTGGCAGTAATCTGGTGTCTCAGCCACGATCATATCTAATAATAATCTCTTCTAATCATGTAGGCAGATTGGCAACCAAGACACAAGCTCAAAACTGAGGTTACATTTCCAGAGTCTATATAGATATGCATGTATATGTGTACATTTATATAAACATATATGCATTTATGTAGGCAATGAATAAAGAAATACACATCAGTGGTAAGGTTTCTTATCCAATACATGCCCAACCTAAATAGTGCACTTTTAAAAAAGCCTTCACTTAGATATTCATACATCACATCCATTGCTATTCAGATAGACAGGCACATGCAACAAAGCTGCAGCCTCTGTGTACCCACTCCTTAGATCTAGAATACCAGGAATTTGCTTATTTTTGGAGCCTGTGATAAGGATTTAGTCTTTCTACAGATTCTATAGCTATCATAAAAATTACTCCTTGAAGCTGCAGAAAGAAACCTTCTAAAGTGAAGGTTTTTCACAACACAGCAGAATCCACCTGCTCCTTCCCCCAACCCATGTGGATATAATGTGGCATAAGACAAGTGATGCTGAGTAACATGGACTAGAAATATGCTGGAAGTCAGTACAAAACGAATAGTTTTGTTCCTTGAGTGTCAATGGCATCTCAAAATCTTTAACTGTCCTACCTTATCATTCCAAAAGAAAGCAAGTTAATGTTATTAAGGAGTGTCTTTCATCTGATCATCTTACTCTCTCTTCTCCTTCCATCACACTTCTCTATCACCTACTACCTGTGTACAAGGATGTCCTCACAGCCTCACTCAGGTTCAGATGGACTTTTGCACAATACCGAAGCTACAGCTTCAGTATCTTTTCAGAAAGAATTTCATCAATGACTTAGACAGCGAGATCGAATGCACCTTCAGCAAGTTTGCGGACGACACCAAACTGAGTGGTGCGGTTGACACACCAGAAGGACGGGATGTCATCCAGAGAGACCTGGACAGGCTGGAGAGGTGGGCCTGTGTGAACCTCATGGGGTTCAACAAGGCCAAGTGCAAGGTCCTGCACCTGGGTCGGGGTAACCCCCGGTATCAGTACAGGATGGGGGAAGAAAGGATCGAGAGCAGCCCTGCCGAGAGGGACTTGGGCGTGCTGGTGGATGAAAAGCTGGACATGAGCCGGCAATGTGCTCTGGCAGCCCAGAAGGCCAACCGTACCCTGGGCTGCATCAGGAGAAGCGTGGCCAGCAGGTCGAGGGAGGTGATTCTGCCCCTCTACTCTGCTCTGGTGAGACCTCGCCTAGAGTACTGCGTCCAGCTCTGGAGCCCTCAGCACAAGAAGGACATGGAACTGTTGGAGCGGGTCCAGAGGAGGGCTACAAAAATGATGCGAGGGCTGGAGCACCTCTCTTATAAGGACAGGCTGAGGGAGTTGGGCTTGTTCAGCCTGGAGAAGAGAAGGCTGCGGGGAGACCTGATTACAGCCTTTCAGTACCTAAAGGGGGCCTATAGGAAAGATGGGGACAATCTTTTTAGTAGGGCCAGCTGTGTCAGGACAAGGGGTAATGGTTTTAAACTAAACCAGGGTAGGTTTAGACTGGATATAAGGAGGAAATTCTTTACAACGAGGGTGGTGAAACACTGGAACGGGTTGCCCAGAGAGGTGGTGGAGGCCCCATCCCTGGGAACATTCAAGGCCAGGTTGGATGGGGCTCTGAGCAACCTGATCTAGTTAGTGATGTCCCTGCTCACTGCAGGGGGGTTGGACTAGATGACCTCTAGGGGTCCCTTCCAACCCAAAACGTTCTATGATTCTATAATATGTGCATTACCACTTCAAGTTCTACTTTAGCATTACCACTTCAAGTGTTTTAAACCAGGCACCACTTCAAGTGTTTTAGCTAGGGCTTCAAAACCAGGCGATCTATTTAAAAATAATGACTGCCTAAAAATTCACTTGATATTTTTCTACATCTGTAAGTGTTACCTTCCTCCACCACCCCAAAATATATAACAACGTGAATCTGTGATTTTTGCCTTGTCCTCTTAATTTGGAAGCAGCTGCATTTGAGAAGTACCAAATATTTTGAGACTCAAAAGAAAAAACCTCAACATCTAACTATATTGTTGAAGAAACTGTATTTTTAACAAGCCCAGTCAGAGAGGCAAACTTAAAATATATCAGATTTCTACCAGTAGACTGTTCACTTACACGGGAAAAATGATACAACCATCCTCTCCAGATGGCAAAGGCAATTTGAATTCCATATGCCACCACAGAAGGTAGAGCAATAAATTTTTAAAAATCTGATTTAATAAAAGAAACTCTAGAGTAACTTCACCAATGACATTGGGACGAATTCCTGTGTATTTACTCAGTGAGACTGAGAGCACAGTTGAAGCCCATATATTCAGACCAAAAGTTGACCATGCTTTGGAAAAGATTTACTGCAAATAAGCAGCCATTCAGTCACCAACACCTTTCTCTTGAAGACAGGTTAACTGCTTAAGTGAGAACTTGCCTTGCAGACATCAAGCAATATTTGAAGGTTAAATTCTTGCATTTCAAAGAAGTTGTACCAGCAGGAAATGCTTATTTTGATAACCAAGTTGATGAAAAAGTATCAGACTAGCATTTATGCTTGGCATTACAAATGTGCTTAAGTATCATTGAAGCCAATGCTTAGAGCTACACATTCCAAAGCCATTACATCAGTCACTGTGCCTCTGAGAACATACAGGTTCCTTAGGCCTGGGGCATTTTCTTACACATACAGAGGGCAAAACACAAATCAGTCCAAACATTGCTAAGAGGGGGAAAACAACCCTAACCATTTCCAAATCCCACAATGACAATAAAACCAGCAAAACCACTGATTAATTAAGCTGTAAAGTTTCCACCTCCAGACCTCAGGAGCAGAAGGATTGATATAACCAAGCACTATACAAAAGCAGAACTAAACAGATCAGGCAACTACCTGGAATCCCATGAAATTCTAAAATAAATACAATGCTGAAAATAACATTTCATTTTATTAACTTTTTAAACACTTAAGGACCAAACCCACTGCTTTTAAAGGTCTGTTTATAGCCTCAGTTACATTGGTTTGTGTTCCTGCTGCCTTACAACTGTGCAGTGCTGTGAGACCAATACATATGTTTGCTCATTTATTTATTCCTTGCAACAAAGACTGAAATTTATGTGGAATTTATATTTTACTTGGAAAAAATCTTACTTGATCAGTAGGATCCATCCAAGTAAAAAGACAATTCTCATATTTCACACTAACAACAACAAATAATAACATCACTTAGTTGATTTATGTATTTACGGGGTTTAATATAGCAGTTGCTACTGAAGAATGATATGAAATCAAATCTCAAATTATATTCTTAGCTATCTATACCCTCCAGAAGGACACACCTCTCCATCCACCAAAATGTACCTGCCAGAAAACAGTCATAAAAAAAGAGAAGTCTTTATGAGTCATGCGCAGAGCTTTTCAACAGTTGCTAAAGGAGGATTTTAGAACTTCATAGAGAGGTAACAGTTACCTTTCTGTGACTTTTAATAGCTGCAAGGCTTTCCACTGACTTTAGTGAGCTTAATGGCGCAACAGAAAGGTGACTGCTGTCTCAGGGGAGCTCACCTTAGTCAGTGCAGCACTCCAGCAGTGTTTTAATCCACACTTAAATCTCAGTGAATTCAATGGGAATTCTACACATCTATACTACATCCATTACCTTGCACCAAAGTATCGTTCAACAGTGCTTAGAGCATTGTGAGTAATACCTGTCACTTGTTCTCACATCTTCTCAGTAGGGGGAAAAGTATATGCAGGCCAACTGTTACCGACCTACATGTGCACAGATTTGTTGTCAAATGTCAAGATGATGCAAACCTTGCACTTGAAGCAAATAGTGATCAGAGTTGTCAAGGTCCTTAGTTTCTTTCTAGAGGATAAGTGATGAATGCATCACTCAGATGTACGATTTGTTTGACCAAACATGGATGTCTGCAATGTAGGTCTAAGTCATTTACTCATCTCTCTTTGTAATCAGTGGAGGCACAATTCCTCACTCTAAATGTGTATATCTGTATCTGTAACAGGCTGGACACTGGTAGTGTCTCCTTCTCTCCAGTGGCTATAGTGAGCTATGTTGTGACTGGCCTTGATGTGAACATCTGACATACAAAAACTTTACACTAGGGGAAATAAATCCTCCCCTTGCTGCCAAGAAAGGCTCCACCAGTTTCCTGATTCACTAAGCTGTCAAGTATAGGCATGTGTCTGCAAACAGCAGAGGCTACAAGCACTGGGGAAGACATCTCTCTACCTGACAGCATCATGGCTGTCATTCAGCTTTAACTACTGCTGCCCATTCTTCCCTTATGGGCTGACCTCATTCCAGATGGTACTGAAGTTGCATCTGGAGAAGGCTGGACCAAACCCATGACCTGTTAAGCCACTTAAAATGTGGAATTATACGCTGCCTTGAGTGGGAACCAAAGTCTCTGGACACATATGAGCATGAAACAAAGTCCCAGAGTTTTAGAGACTAATGGATGGTTGCTATTGAAACCACAGAGACTGAGGAGACACAGGGAGGCTGCAGAGCTAACCTTTTTCTTAAATAAAATGAGTCTTCTCCTTATTGTTTTGTAGCTACAAAATACTACAAAATGCACAAGTTTGTAGACAGTTCTCTCTAACTTTTAATTGTGCACACCCTGAGCTGTTTTTATGCAACCTTGGTGTGGGTTTTCAGAATACAATGGGAGTACGTTTGACATCTCTGTAATGGTTTTCTGCTGGGAATGGATTTGCCCATTCACAGGGAAATCCTATTCAATAACCTTCTTGTGTCAACATAGTCAGAATTAATCATGTCCTCTGCTACACAGGGGAGAAGTTTCCATATCCCACAGGAATATGCTGCAGCCCTGGCAGATAATCGTCTCCCTGAGTTACTGATTGTTTTGACAAGTGGGGTCAAAGTGTATACCACAATTACCCTGGATTTCTGAACAGCTACAGTGTTTGTTGAGTTGAGGCATAGTAGCAGCATCCGACTTACTGGAACCATTTGCTAAATTATCTGGAAACAGACATTCTAGTGGGAGTGAAACAATATATACTCAGTAGATTCCTGACTTTTCCTACCGTCACAATAGCAATGCCGTTAGATCTGGATTCTTTTGTAATTACTAGGGATTAATAGGTATCAAATAAAATAGTTTAGCATTACTTAGGAGGCAGCTTTAACCTATCGAGTCACACTGCCCTCCATCCCCTTGTTGTAGGAATGCGTCACAACTGTAATTCATTTTAGCGTTACTTCTCTGTCTTCACAACCATAAAGCAGAGTAGCCTCATTCCCATTTTCTAAGTAGAGGACAGAGGTATGGCACAGACTGAGGAATATACACAATCTTTTCAGTGCAAAGAATGCTTGGGGATAAACCAGAAAATGACACCCAGTTTTGTATATCTCTGTGTTCTAGGATCCTCATTCATTCATTTTCACAGCTACATGAAGAACATCTGGCCACAGGGATTTGAACAGGAAAAACAAAGACTATTGCCTAGCAACCAGTATCAACAAGCAGATTTTATCATCTTCTTTCTTGCCCTCGTATCAATAATGCCAGAGAAAATATTACCCTGTAATTTCCTTCCACATCATAGGAACAGTTCTGTCCTTCAGCAGAAATTAAGTGCCTCACACTACCTATTTTCTAGATATGATTGCACATCTGGGGCATATACATTCGTTCAACAAAAAGTCCGAGACCAAACAGACCAGGATTCTCTTGACTTACTCACCTTGGTACTGCTGCAGATATATATTACAGAAGAAAACTACTACAGTCAGTTCAAATTGCTGGATAATACACTGGTCTGCCAGTCTTCTGAACACAAAACTAAGTGGAAATCATTTTAAACTCAATGAATGCATGTTTTTAGAGGCAGGATATGGATTACTGAGATTTTGACAGTATTTCAGAGCAAGGAAAGACTTCTGCAAATTGACTGAGTGGAATCAAAGTACTCCCTTGTTCACAATTTAACAAAAACTAGCACCTAAACTGCATCATTGCACAAGTGATGCACAAACCCAGAAATTCTAAGTGTTTCCTGAGAATGCACAGGTTTTCCATTTGGCAAATCTTCACCACATGACTTCTTGCAGATCTAGAATTAGACTTCCCTATTCTTAAAACACAGCAGGAACAAACAGGAAATCAGATTTCCAAGCAAATCTGCCTTGGTAGAGTTGTCAAAGTTGATCGAGGAAAAAGGGACCAGAAATAATAGCACTGGATGCAATAGTTAACAGTAATAACAAAGCAAACAGAAACGTGCATCTGCACACACACACCAATACACACAGAAACACATTCAAACTAACTTCCTGAGGGTCCGCATACATGCAAAGTCTTTGCCGATTCCTTTTGTGAACGAAGCAAAGGTTGGCAAATCATAAATAACGATTTATCTGTCAGCAGAACACAAGAGAGCACTTTGGTAAACTGAGATGATTTAACAAAGTGTTTAATACAGCAATATGCAAGGCCATACATGTAGAAAAAAAAATGGAAGTATCTACAGATTAGGGGACTGTACTCTGACAAAGTTGTGGCCCTGAAAAGGACTGCCTGCATGAGCTCTCAGGGCTTTTGTGACCATGGATATAGGCAGCTGTGTGGTGAGGAAGAAGTGTGAAGATCTAGGAAAAAACAACTTAAAGAGAGGAGGTCAATATGTTTCATCTGTCATAAAAGGGGATCAAGAGGTGATACGCTTATTTATAAAAAGCCTTCACACTAACAACTAAAGAACTTTGTAAGCAAGCACAGAATCATATAAAGACAACAAACGTCTCAAAGTGGGAGACAAGTAGAGAGTACATTTTAAAGGCAAGTTGACTACCTATCACAACAAACCACCAAAGGAGGGGTGAATTTTCAGTCATTTAGTAACTTTGTATCAGGACTGGAAGGTTTGTCTTGGCCGGAATTGACTTCTCACCTTCAGTGAGGAACAGAAGGATGAAACAGTCCCTCTGCTTTTCTCTTTGGTGAATCTAGGACAGTTGTAGAATGCGTTATTATCTTTGTGGGAGAAACGCTGCAGGCCAACACCCACTCTTTTCTGAACTAACATGTGTACATAAAGGCAGAAGCCTGTCACCATGTATAAAATAGTAGTTGCAGTAAGTCATCCATATGTGCAGCTAGCAGATGCATGTAAAAAATGTCGTGCAGTTTAAGATACATTAATTCTCAATCAAGTTCACGTAAACTTTGTGAACATGCTGAAGAAATCATTTCATAATGAAATACATTCATAATGGCTCTTGGTACTACTTCTGTTAAATTCTTTAAAAACTAACAATGTAACAATGTTAGCCAAAACTGCATAGGTGCTGTGTACTGATGAGGCTTTAGGTACCTAACTTAAACAGTGTACTTCCGGCTACAGTCACTTGTGTCTGCCTCCCATATCAACTGGTAACTGACAGTCTGAATTGTTCCCAGGCAGATAAAATATGTGTCCTTCATCCTTTTGCTCTCTTTGAATAACTGACTTGTTACGACTGCTCGGCTCTGGCTGTTGAAAGCAAGTCCTGTACTAGCCAAAATTCTGTGCTTGTCTTCCTGCTTGGAAAAAGCAAACTGGCTCTCACTAGGGCCCCTGTTTCTAGTGCTGTTAACAATAAATGACTTGCACGGTTCCAGAGGTATTACTGTCCAGTGTGCCATGCATTTTGCTAACAATATGTCAATTCAAATTACAACTGCTCTGAGGAAAGAGCCTAAAAATAGAGGCCTTCCAGGTGGCTCAGCAGACAGGTCTACATGGTAGAACAAGTTAGCCTTTTCAGACTATCCTTTTAGTATAGAAATATCCCATTAAATTACAGCAGGAGTCAGCGCTGAGCTTAGACCAGAGGGGGACTAAGCAAGTACCTAACTGCATCTCAGGTAATTGGCTGCAAGCAAACACTGAAGCTTCAGCATCATATGTTTGCAACTGGATATAGCTAATGGGCAGACAAGCAAACAGGTACTAGACAAAATGCAGGAATTCAGAGGAGTGTAGCTGGCAACTCTTCAAGACAGTCCTTAAACCTGTTCAGAATTCCAGATGCAGTAAGGACATGGCATTGGTTGCTGTGTTTGAATGACTGCACAGTGGCCGTGCTCCTGCGGCATCTAATGCCAAGGCCTCATGGAGGAATGAACCCCTTCTCCTCCCACCTGCTCTCCTGGAGCTAGTTGTAATGGGCTCTGTGGCTGCCAGGCTAACAGGGAGATGAATTCATAACCAGACTGCAGTCCCAGACAAATGGAGTCTTTTGTTCATACCAGTGTAGTAATTCCCTCCAGAGCTGGGCTGAGCACATGTGTGGCTGAGAGAGATTTATGTTGCTGTACCTTCACTTGTACCTGTTCTGCAGGATAAATACAGCCCATCAGTTTACTCTGCTGTTAGACCTGTTATATTCTCTACCGTCAGGTTTGGTTTTTTTAGATATGGCAGGAAAGTATGGACTTGGTTAGGCAATAGCAATGTCTGTCATCATATACATACACACACCTAGACACCCTTCACAACATGGAGGAAGATTCCACCACCTTTCTCCATCAGCCAGCGTAGCAGCAAACCACCCAAGGGAAGAAAGCAGCTAGCAGGAAGAATCATTCCTACCCAAAACTCATTCAAAGGGACTTTGAGACACTGCAGTTTCTTCTTTGAATTTCCTGTTAAGACTCATACCTTCCCTCTTTTAACCCCAGCACCTGCCACCTGCATGAGACCCAGCAAGAATATTTTTCACCGGCCACAGTAATGACTGAGAGGGAAACCACTCTGTATGTCATAAGCCAGGGCCTCCCTAGACTGACAGCAAGAAGCACACTTGACTTTATTCAAGAACTTCAACATCATCTTCAACTGCTTCCACGTTCAACCTCTGATAAAGAATTAAACAACTCTAACTGCTGGGATAGGTCTGAGAATATTAAGCCCAAAAAAGGAAATACGGGGTGCAATATCAAAGGAAGTACATGCCATTTTCTAAATATTAAGAATAAGATTTTTCTTAACTTGTATCTGGAAAAGCATCACAGTACTGAAGCAGTACAGAGAGGGACAGCCCGAAATGTTCAGCTTGACAGAAAGCGAATAGCCAGTGACAGTAACAGGCCTACTCAGGACAAACCTTTTTCTGCTGAATGCTTCAGGAGTTTGTACACAAAGCATTATGATCACCAGCTAATGCCCTGCCTACTCCTCACAGAGTGGTGAAGAAAAACCAGTACTACTGTTTTTACAAGGTGATTTTTTAAAGAAGATTTTTAAAAAAGCCATCATCTAGTGGCTTTAAAACAAGATGGAATCACTGTTTCTGAGAGAAATGCTCTGGTTCATCTACAAGCTGCAGTAAGCAGCACTGGGTTAAATTCTACAGCTTATGGTACACAAGTCAGGCTATAGTGTTCCCAACGGGGTCTCTGATTCTCAAGAAACTGTACCCAGAACCACACTGTAGTGTTCATTAGTGCAGTGCACAACACTATATGTGTTATATAGATGCTTTTTCCTACTGCTAACCTTTTTCCTTTTTTCCACAAGGACTGACCAAGAACAGCTTCTTAGTATTGCAAGAAGATTCCAACTAAATGGTTCATCTGATAGCATCCACAAAAGAAGAAAAATGAATATTGAACAGCCACAGACCCAAACAGACATAGCTGCTGTCTGTCTCTGAGCCAAATTTATAATTACTTTTTCTATTTTATCAAGTTTCTAGCAATGTACTTCAATGGAGAAAGTTAGCAAGAACAATTCTGAAGTTAATATGAGTGTAATGGAATTTGTAAACTTTCATCTAAGAAAAGTCATCAGCTGGAACCTGAACTCCCTGACTTGTTCTCTTTATGACTTGCCAGTGTCTTCTGGATCTTCACACTGTTTCAGAGAGCATTTTTAAGCGCCTAGATAAAGAATTATTTTACCTTCTATTTATTTGACTTTAACTCCTTTTTGGACATTTATTTCCTGCCTGTTCTTCTATACCCTTGCAATCACACTTCAATAATAATAAGTATCATGATGCCTCTGGCACATGACCGAGATTAACCTTTAGAAGCTATAACACAGGCTGAGGTCCTCAGTTCTTAATGTCACATCATTAACAGATACTCCCACCTTTCTTGCAAAAAAAGTTTTATTTCTAGCTCTTATGCTTGCAAACCAGAGCTTGGAAAACATTACGCGCACACTATGAGTGTCTAAGCCTGCTGTTGTCCTAGAACAAAAGAGGCGATGAACTGGCTCATGAACTAATGCTGAGGCTAAAAATTGTCCATCAGTGTCTATAAAATGCAAGCAAGATGGCCTTAATGGAGTAAGGGGGTAACTGCTTGCTGGTGCTAATTCTGTATGAACTTCTGGCAAGGATGAGTTTTTTCATCTCATTGCTACTTCATAATTAAAGTATCCCATAGTGCTCATGGAATAAGCAAACACATTATTCTGCTCAGGCATTACAAATAGCTCATCATAATTGTATAGTTATCATAATAGTATGGTTCCTAATCATAATAGTAGAGTTCATCAATAGTGTAGCATAGTTCATCACAATTGTACACTTAACTCTCACCTTTTAATTCTTGATTTTAATTTTTTAAGATTTTTAGGGAGAAAATATTAGTTATTTACATATTTATGAGCAGATGATAGGACTTTTAAAAACTGATCAAAGATACTGTGTCATGAACAGATTGGTTTATATGTGCTTTAGTGGGAGAAAAATCTCAACAGTTTTAAGTCTACGAGCACGCATATGAGGCTGATCAGTTAGCATTCGGAATATCAGTGGCCATTATTCTTGTATTTCCCATTATGGGAATACGGAGTTACATTTTTATTCCATATCACAGGCAAAAACACCCTGCATTCTGAATCAGGTCACAGCTGCCTGTTGGATGCACTTCTTACCCAATTTTTTCTTTGGCCCACAGGTCCAGGCAATGGGGCATGGCTACCTAAAACACTGCTGGTGCCTGATGTGCAACTATCAGATTCGCTAGTGCCTATGGTGCGATAAGCAGTGAAACCAGTTAGAACTGCAAAAGAACCTCTTCGGATCTATAGAAAATGGCCATCTGTTGTATACTCTTCCCCATCCTACTGTCCATGCTGAACACTGCAAGCAGTGGCTCCCCATGCCTGGCACCACTAGTTGGCCCTCAGATTCTGAAGGTTATTCTCACAAATTTACAACCATTTTAAGGCAAGACAAAAATCTAAGTTTAAAGCGTATGACAGTGTGATTCTAATGGTTGTCTCCTGGCATATTTCATGTAGCTGAGGATCTACCCAGTTTTGTCTGTTTGCATTCTGTCAACAGGGAATAATTTGGAAGTCCTTCTCCATGGAAATACCAAGTCTGTGAAAAAAGGGGTATGACGTGAGCTAAGTTCAGAGCTAAGTATCTGAAAATTGAGTGGCACTTCATGGTATATATTAAATACTGATGAGTGGTGCCTGGGCTTAAGTGATTTGGCAAATCTATAAAAGGTCACTTAGCAATTAAGTAACCGACAGAAGTTGTTTCAGGACGTGTTCTTGCTTCTTGAAGGCTTATTATTAAAGCAGGTAAGAGACAGAAGATGAACATATGCACGCTGGTGGAATGAATAATGTCTGTGCACAGTCAGGTATGTGTTCTGTATTATTATACATTTTTCTTAGAAAGAATAAAACCTTTAAATATAGGAAATAATATATTTGTCTGTTTTACAAGAAACTCTCAGATTAATGTGGCCTACCCTTCTTTGCTTTTCAAAACCTTAAGAAACAACAGTCTTACAAAACACATCTGCTGGAGAAGTAAGCTACAGGTTGCATCACCTCACTATGCTGCTTTGAATGTAAATGGAAAGCCCAGGCAGATTTAATTTCTTCTAAACATGGAGCGTGCTTAGCTTTACTTGCAAGTGTATTAGTCTGCACTTACACCAAAAAGCAAAGTTAAGTATTCTCTGCTGTACGCTGCCCAATAAAACCTTTAAAATTGCCAAATACTCTCAACTTGCTTCTATGTTACTATTTTAAGTACTGAGCCTCTTTGGTATGATGTCTCTCACTCCACTAGCAAGGTAACTACAAGTGGAAAGTACGGCGCTCACGGTGATATAAGCGGAGTCATCTTGCCCAGTACCTTCTATACGGCATTAAACTCTCAGTACATACAGCTGGACCTTTGTGGCCTGAAGTACAAAGCCTAAAAACAACTTTCAAGCTGTTACCACCAAGACAAATAGGCAAAGTTCACCATCGTGCCAGCAAGCTTCATTCTGTTTTGAAGGTAATTTAATGCAGTAGCCCTTATGATACCTGACTTCTGACAGGTTTGCTTGACCAGCCAGGGCGCATGAAGAAATCCAGTGTGAAGGATATGGGGAAATCACACCAAAATCATCTTTTTGGGGGCAGAAATGCCAGAGTGGTAGAAAGTTTAGGTGATTTGTAGATTCTCTGCAGCAGTGGCTTTCAATCAAAGAGAGTCACACTGCACAGAGTATGGAGCAGGCTCTGAGGCACTGGAAATGTTAGCACAATATAAAACCATTCCCTTCCAGTCCTTTACCCTTCAAGTTAAAATATTCTCTGTCAGCCTCTTAAAGCACACACACAAACCAACTATTTGACATTAGCACTGTTGTAATTAAGACATTTTTACATCTACCTTTCTAATGAATGTAACGGAGCCATGAAAGCATTTTTTGGAAAGGGGCTGTTTTTGACAAACATTGCTTTGCAGCATGGGAGAAGAAAAAGCAGCTTGAGAACTATCTCCAACCTTCCATTTGTGACCCTAAGCCCCACTTCTGTTCAGGTAGCAGAAATGGCTTTTAAAAATTACATTTTTCTTGATTAATGTGAGAGCTTATGACAAGTGACATCTGAGTTTTCCACTGACATCAGGCTGTTGTTAAATGTTAGCAAATACCCTATCTCTGGAATGCTAAGATAGGAAAACAAAGTATCTTCTATCACAAAGGGCATTCCATCTATCACACTTGATTTTTTTTGCTGAGAATAACAACTAAAAGTGTGTTTATTTGCATCCCTGTCTATTCAGGTCTTGTGTAACAAAACCAAATAAGACTGAGAGGCTCTCATTCTTACCTTCTGTCAAACAATATCAAGAAGAAATCAGCTGAAGCTGGCAAAACTGTTCTGCTGTGAATTTGCTGGACGATCAGAGTCATATGCAGGTTCTGCAAAGAATGACCTCTCAGTTTTCATGCAGCAGCTAAATTAGACTGAACTAAGTAGCAGCTTACTGTAGGAAAATTAACAAAAATGTAATTTAGAGTACAGAGAAGACATTCCATATTTATGAAGTGGTGATAACTATGCTTGGCTCTATAAAAACATGGGAAAACAAAACCAGTTCTTGTCCAAGAGGTACTAAAGCAGGCTCAGAGATCAAAATGGGTTATTGTAAGACTGTATCTTGAAGAAATGTCCAAAGCTTAATCATGCTTGCCTATCTGGCAAATGTCCCCAGTGAAATCAGGGACAATGAGGAGGGTTACGTTTTGCCACCTGTAACATATGGGAGCATGAGGGATTGATATCTGCACTTACCACAACATAACAGACTGATTTCTTATGATACACAGGAAGACAGCACTCAAGAACAGGGAGACATCATATGCCTGATACTGATTCAGAAAAGATAATATCATAGAGTATTCCCTTATGTTGCACGTCTTTGAGTCAGTCAAACGCTGAGAGACTGTAGCGCTGTTTCAGTCTACTGTCACCAGTGAGATTTCATCAATGCTAAGGCTAAAGGGAACCTGACCCAAAGCGCTGACAGGAAAAGATGATGAATCTCACATATTTTAATTAACAAGAAAACAATAGTGTGCATGACAGTATAGCACGATTTCTGCACTGCACCATATGCAGTGCAATATCAAAGCAGAAGTCTTTGAGGGCTGGAGAAAGAGCAGGTCTTTAATTTTTGTTTTAGGCTATTAGAGCAAACAAAGATTTTCCATGTAACACCGCATGCTTCTGATCAATATTCTTCTTCTATACGTACTGGTTCTGTCATCTTTGGTGAGATGGGAATGTCTCCAGTATCTAACATGACATGATTTGGGCAAACAACAAATACTTGATAGCCCATTCTTTGGCTCAGAGACTCCTGGCATAGAATATAACTAACTCTCCTGGAAGTTGTGGGTAAAAATTAAGGGGCAAGCCAGCATGGGTGACACTGTGGTGGGTGTTTACTATAGACCACCCAATGAGGATGAGGAAGTGGACGAGGCCTTCTATAGACAGCTAAATGCAGCCTCGCAATCGCAGGCCCTGGTTCTCATGGGAGACTTCAACTACCTTGATAGTAGGAAGGACTGGAAGGACCACACGGCAAGGTGCGCACAGTCCAGGAGGTTCCTGCAGAACATAGACGATAACTTTTTGACCCAGGTGGTGGAGGAGCCAACAAGAAGTGGAGCGCTACTGGACCTTGTGCTGGCAAATAGAGAAGAACTGGTTGAGGATGTGAAGGTAGGGGGCAGGCTTGGCTGCAGTGACCACGAGATGGTGGAGTTCTGGATTCTGAGAGGGGGAAGCAGAACAACAAGTAGGACTACCACATCGAACTTCAGGAGAGCTAACTTTGGCCTCTTCAAGGACCTACTTGGAAGAATTCCATGGGCTATGGCTCTTGAAGGTAGGGGAGTCCAAGACAGCTGGCTGCTGTTTAAGCAGCTCTTCCTCCGTGCCCAGGATCAGTACATCCCTGTGAGTAGGAAATAAATTAAACGAGGCAAGAGGCCTGCATGGATGAATAAGGAGCTTCTAGTGAAACTCAAAGAAAAGAGTAAGCTCCATGGAATGTGGAAAGAGGGTCAGGCCACTTGGGAGGCATATAGGAATGCTGCCAGAGCATGTAGGGAAGCAACTAGAAACTGGAACTCAGTTTGGCAAAGGACATGAAGAATAACAAGAAGGGCTTCTTCAAGTATATCAGCAGCAAACGGAAGACCAGGGGTAATGTGGGACCGCTGCTGAATGAAATGAGTGCCCTGGTGACAGAAGATACAGAGAAGGCAGAGCTACTGAATGCCTTCTTTGCTTCAGTCTTCACTGCCAAGGCTGGCCCTCAGGCTCCCCAGTCCTGGCAGGTAAGCGAGCAAGCTTGGAGAAAGGACGACCTGCCCTCTGTCGATGTGGATCAGGCTAGGGATCTTTTAATGAAGCTGGACACCCACAAGTCCATGGGCCCCGATGGAATGCACCCACGAGTGCTGAAGGAACTGGCAGACGACATTGCTGAGCCACTTTCCATCATCTATGAAAGGTCGTGGAGACCAGGAGAAGTGCCTGATGACTGGAAGATAGCCAATGTCACTCCAGTCTTCAAAAAGGGCAAGAAGGAGGACCCAGGGAACTACAGGCCAGTTAGTCTCACCTCTGTCCCTGGAAAGGTGATGGAACAACTCATTCTGGGTGTCCTCTCCAAGCAAGTAGATGAAAAGAAGATCATCAGGAGTACCCAGCACGGATTCACCAAGGGGAAATCATGCCTGACCAATCTGATAGCCTTCTATGATGGCATGACCGGCTGGGTAGACGAGGGGAGAGCAGTGGATGTTGTCTACCTTGACTTCAGCAAGGCTTTTGACACTGTCTCCCATAACATCCTCATAGGGAAGCTCAAGAAGTATGGGGTGGATGAGTGGACAGTGAAGTGGATTGGGAACTGGCTGAACGACAGGGCTCAGAGGGTTCTGATCAGCGGGGCAGAGTCCAGTTGGAGGCCGGTAGCTAGTGGAGTTCCCCAGGGCTCGGTACTCGGCCCAGTCTTGTTCAACTTGTTCATCAATGACCTGGACGAGGGGACAGAGTGTACCATCAGCAAGTTCACTGATGACACAAAACTGGGAGGAGTGGCTGTTACACCAGAGGGCTGCGCTGCCATTCAGCGCAACCTGGACAGGCTGGAGAGTTGGGTGGAGAGGAACATGATGAAATTCAACAAGGGCAAGTGCCGAGTGCTGCACCTGGGGAGGTCAAACCCCATGCACCAGTACAGACTGGGGGCTGACCTGCTGGAAAGCAGCTCTGCCGAGAGGGACCTGGGAGTCCTGGTGGACGACAAGCTCACCATGAGGCAGCAGTGTGCCCTTGTTGCCAAGAAGGCCAATGGCATCCTGGGGTGCATTAAGAGGAGTGTGGCCAGCAGGTCGAGGGAGGTTATCCTCCCCCTCTACTCTGCCCTGGTGAGACCCCACCTGGAGTACTGTGTCCAGTTCTGGGCTCCCCAGTTCAAGAAAGATGAGGAACTCCTAGAAAGAGTCCAGAGGAGAGCAACTAGGATGATAAAGGGACTGGAGCATCTCCCCTACGAGGAAAGGCTGGGGAAGTTGGGCTTGTTCAGCCTGAAGAAGAGAAGACTGAGAGGGGACCTCATCAACACATACAAATATCTTAAGGGCAGAAGTCACGAGGACGGAACCAGTCTCTTTGCAGTGGCGTCCAGCGACAGGACAAGGAGCAATGGATACAAACTGAAACATAAGAGGTTTCAGTTGAACATGAGGAGGAACTTCTTTACTCTGAGGGTGACAGAGCACTGGAACAGGCTGCCCAGGGAGGTTGTGGAGTCTCCTTCTCTGGAGACATTCAAAGCCCGCCTGGATGAAGTCCTGTGTAACATGCTCTAGGAGAACCTGCTTTAGCAGGAGGGTTGGACTAGATGATCTCCCGAGGTCCCTTCCAACCCTTGTGATTCTGTGATTCTGTGAAGTTACTTGTACCCTGCTGCAGGAGATTAAGACCTCCATTCTATGTGTGGTCAACATGAGCAACTACATTAACCCTAAGCTGAAGGAGAACACTTTGTTATATAAGCACATCCCTGCTCCTATAATGTTATTCATATTAATACAAAACACAGGGGAGATTAAGCAAGTAAATTAAATTTATTAGCATTCTGCTGCTTGCTTCCTAACCAGTGTGGGATTCAGGGGACTAGAGGCTCCTTCTCGTGTGGCACATATTCCAGGTTTTATGTCAGAGGGGCAGTTGAATGTGGCAAGGTGGGCTTAAGTCTACCACATAGTACTCTTTTTATCGGAAGGCATAGCCACTGTTCAGTTGCATGTCAAAATCTCACGTCATTAACACCTAGAAAAGATTTTTCTCTTACTTTAAATGGCTGTATAATTGAAACAAGATGCTTGAGTCTCAGGCCTAACCATCACTAAACTCTAAGTGGTTCTAATACGGGTTGTTCCAACTGAAATATTCTATTGTATTCTATTCCAGCACAGAGAAAGAGGCACAGATACATTACACTAGCAAGATGTATTTAGAGTCCTCTGTTCACCTGCTCCACTAAGTCCTAGGTCGAACACGTGGTAATACAGTAGACTAGATAGAGAATTCAGAATTAAGGTGGTGGTGGGCGAGAGAATATCCTTCTTTGAGAATGCACAAAAGTTCAAGACTTATTTTCTTTCCTCTCTATGCACATGTAATTATCACTGACATCAACTTTGGGGTTGAGACTTAAAGAGAGAATCAGAGGTATTTTCCTCTACAAGCTCACCACAAGAACTGCTAAAACCAGTTAAATGCAGCCTGAGGGGAAAAAAAAAAAATTTTTTTTTTTTTTTTTACACAATCTCTTAATGGTCTGGTATATGTTTGGGCAGAAACAAACTTTGACAGAGTTGTGTACAAGTCAGAAGGCCCTTCCATTACTGCTGTGTTTATAGCATTATATACAGGCTTACATTAGGAGACCTCCAGAGTGCAAGAGTTAAAAAAGCAGAGATAATTACAGCGTCTGTCCATACCCAAGACTGTCGGGAATTCAGTTTACAATAAATTGCTCCCAAGTCCAGACCCTTCTCTTCCTGCTAGGGTCACTATTTAACCAGCGGTTAAATGAAAAACACAGTTGATTGGGATGGGAAATCTTGGCAATGGTGAGGACTATTTCTCCTTCTACGCTCCTCATCAAATAAGGGGCATACAACAGATTGCTTGTCTCCAATCTGCAATTCTCCCCTCCACCCATCTGTAAACTGGAATTAATTAATAAATGCCCTTATGTTTTCAAGGTCATGGAAAACTAAAGGCACTCAGCAAAATGGATGCACTGACAGTGAAGGGTGTTTGTGGGTGGGGTTTTTTTTATGTAAATGGCAAATCTGTGAGGCGGAAGCTCCTTCATCTGTGACATGAACACTAAAGTTAGAAACCTTAAAAGGAAATAAAGGGAATGCAAATAAATTATGCTTTGAATAAATGCGACCTTCCCTAGAAAAAGTCTTAGGCTTTATGGAACAGTCTCAAAACACACAATGAGGCCAAAGACATCATTAAATCAGGGGTCTTTGTGCAAATTCAGTCTCACCGTCTTTTGTTTCTCCCTGCTGACTGTGGACAAGCTCTGCTTTCTGTTGACACTGGCTGCTCACAACAGAACTGGCAAAGGGCTCTTCCACTTGTTGCACACCAACCTCGTGTAGATAGACTTTTCGACATTTATATCCCCCTACCTATTTAAAGATCCTGACTCAGTTTGAAACACTCCAGCAAATCCCACTGCAGTGAAAATTAAGATATGCAAACCACAGAACTACATGGCTACTTTTTTGTCATATAACTAAGTGTGCACATCAACGCAGACTGAAATCAGCTTCCACAGCTTCCCTGTAAATCTCAAGCACCCTCACAAATAATACATTTTAGGGAGTAAGATGAAGGTGTCATTTAGGTATACAAAACTTGACAAGTTAGGAATGTCACCATTAGATAAACAATACATGAACATATGGAATCCATTTCTGGAGACACACTAAAACCGAGTAACTTCTGAAAAAAATAATTGAAGACTTCATTGGAGAAAACATTTTGCCTTTGGAAAATGAGAAGGATTGGCTGCTTAAAATTCTGGAAAATTCTGAGCCAGAAGGACCCTTTAATTCTTGTGGTGCTGAAATGGTGGATTCTCAATCCAATCTTAATCTTGATACGGCCATTAAGGAGAAAAGAGAGACAATGAAGTATCACTGCAAATCACAATTCAAGCCTGGTGCCAGACTTCACTCCCATCTTACAAAAATACTTGAAGTACATTCAGTCAGAAATGCACTGATTTGATTTCTGGTTTTCACTTAAAAATTTAAAGCTCATTGCAAGGGGTAGATTTTGGCAAGGAAAAAAGTAAAACAGAATAAAACTGATGAGTAAAATTCAGTGACTGCTGTTCAACAGCTGGGGACTGAGGTCTCTTGACAGGTATGTGAGCGTCTGACACTCCTCAGGACAGCAGAAGCCATCTGACCAGAGCCCAGACCACCACACGGTCCTTGGCTTCGAATTTCTGGGTAAGAAAACTCTTTTAAGTTCTCACAACGCTGCCATATGTTGACAGAACTGGATGAAGATATTGTTGTGATGGGTACAGAACTGCTATGCAATAATCAAATACCAGGATGCTGCAATTCCATTAGCACTGAGAGATCTGGTGAGGTTGTCTGTCAGATCACATTCAGATGAAAGTAGGTACAACTATGTGAAATGTTGATTAACGGAATGAATCTGTCAGTTACTGAGGAAGTCTCACAACCACTAACAAAGCAATTAAAGCATAAGGTAATGCTGCTTATTATAAAAATGAAAGCAATAAATCAAGTATTCTGAATGGAACATTTTCACTAGCCTGTTATTTATGCCACTGCAAGTAATCCTATTTCTCCCTTTAACACAGCTGGGAAGAAGCAGATGGTTAAGTGTCAGTACCACAGGGAAGCCTCCAGGACTTCTAAAATGTACCTTTTGTTGCTTATTTTATTCATTTCATGCGTCTGGTAGCCTCTATTTTGTTAATACATTATTAGTCCAATTTGTATAAGTACTGCAGTCCACTCATTGCCCTTGTGGCAAATCTACACTCACATTCGACAATAAAGTTATGGTAATATGATTTTATTACTGTTATTATCACCACCATTATTATTAAAAAGCAATAATGTAGATGGCTCAGCAAAATACCTAGTACCAAACCCAACTGTCATAGTCTATATAATCCAGGCTAGTAAATTACTACATTATTTTGCTTTATTCCCAAATAATAACAAATCCCTTCTCATCTTCTCTACAGAAAAAACAATTATTAGCACGTTATCAAATCCATATTGTGCAGGAACAGAACAGATCTCTCTTCCTGCATAAGTATCTCTGCTTCTAACAGAGTTTCTCTAACTTAACAGGACTATGTACTTTTGCAGTGAATTAACTTTTACTGCTGCAGTCTGCAAAGTCTCAAGCAAAACTGAAGCACACCACAGTGATAAACCCTCAGCATGTACATGGGATTTGCTATCTCATCTCCGACGAAAGACATTTTAATCTGTCAGGCTCACCTACCAGTCTCCTCCTTCTACATTGTATTCTGTAATGTTAAAAAAATAGGCAACCTCTGTAGCCTCTTACAAAAAAACATTATAACTGTCTCCCTACATGTCTACTCACTGAATACAGAACTAATCACGTAATTCCCCTAAGAAATCAGAATCAGCAAGAGCTTGCGCATGAGTCTTAATGCAATACTCATTTCTCCTGGTTCAAACCTTACTTTGTACACATGTAAAAATGTAACGCATTCATGTCCAAAAACTAAAAGCAAACTAGCAGACCCTAGGTAAGCAACCCATGATCAGAAAATTAAAGGGTGCTAGAATCACGGTTAAGGCTCAGCATCCAAACTAAACATGGCTGTGATTGGTACATTTAGATGAGAGCAGCACAAACACTGACCAATCACGCTTGAGCTGCACTGGCTGAGCTTCAGGTCTAAATAAACTGTGGGTACTGTATACGCTACTGAGGTGCCCTAATGAAGCTGCGGAGGAAAGAATTTGTATAGCCTTTTATGCATGGCAACTGGCATTATGTCCCCTTGTAATTCCTCCTTTCCATATGCCATTTCAATAATACATTATTTTTAAAGGATCTGATGGAAGCACCCAATGCTCTTGGTTTACTTCTGCCTCTTTCAAAACCACATTTTGAAATTTATGTTTTGGTAAAAGACCGAGCTTTTGTTTTCCTCCTACAGAAGCCTTTAGCACATCTGTCAGAAATTGGTCTAGGAAGAGATGCTAGAAGAGACTGCAAACAAACCATTTTCCACAAAACTTCAGCTGAATTAGGGGAAAACAGATTCAATATATGTACTCATACTGTCTTTCTCTGTCAATAATATTTAGCTGCTGCTGTGGTTTCCAAGAAAGTCCCAAGTCTACAGGCCAATTCTGAATGTTTGACAAGCACAGTTTGAGAAATCCTCCTGGGGAAGCAGTGATTAGAGAAGGCAACTGGCAGCTAGGAGGCCCACGCTGTATTCCCCGTTTCATTACTGATTTTTCTGGATGAATGTTAGGATCCAATTTTGTTTGGATGAGAGGAAGGCCCCCTTGCTTTCTAGTCGACCTCAGATGAGTCCGGGAGGCTAGGTGTGGCTAGAGCAACCTCTGTTTCAGGTTCGATCCCTTCCAGCGAGATTAAGACGCAAACGAGGTCAGATGTCATAAATCTACCCATTTATTAACTGTTCGGGGGAAAGAGAGAAAGCAGTGATAGGGAAGGAAGGAAGGAAAGATAAGAAATCAAGCGAGAGGTCCAGATAGAAGAGAGCAGACAGTCACCACCATGCTTCTGGGGTCTTCAGTGATCGCATGTGGAGTCTTCGGTGGTCTCCCACAAGGTCAGCGATCTTCCTCCGGAGTCTTTGACAGTCTCCCACGAGGACCCCCCCGCAGTGTCAGCCTGCAGCCTTTTTTATAAAGCACAGTCCAGCACACGCGCACACATTTCGCGCGCTTTACTTTTGGCGGGCTCTGTTCGCGCGCTTTCTTGTTGCTGGGCAGGGGCAGGGTTCTGCTCGCATGCTTTAAGTGGCAGCAAACTGCAAGCCTTGGTGGGCAGGCAGCCCCGCCTGGGTGTCCGCTGCTTCAGCAAGCCTGCAAACCACCTTGCCTGCGGCAATGCTGATCTTCGCAGATCGCCACACAAAGGAGCAAGCTTTGAGACAGTTAGCTGGCTATTCAGTCTCCCACAATGACCTTGTCAAGTCATTGAGCATTTCTGCCTGTGCTTCCCTATCTGCAAAATGTTCAGATAAACACCTTCCTTTTGAAAACACTGTAAAATTGTTTATTATGGAAATAGTTCCTCAGATGTTAATCTGGTTCTCGGGGTGGAACATCAGGTGAAAACCACAACAGCCGTATGACATAAATGTCAATCTAATACTTTCTAACAGATTAAACCATTGTAGTTTAAGTAATAGGTTAACCTTGCACCTGAAGGTTTTATTTCAGATGAGACAGTAGTTACTCGTTTCATTTTAACCTTATTCATATCAGCCAAGCCAGCATTAAGAGCAAACCGTAAAGGTAACAAAGAGCAAAAAAATTGGCATAAGCTTCTTTGTTCTGCTTAATTTAAGAAGCATGACTATTTAGCCAAGCTTCATCTTGGTCAAGTACATGCTGCTGGCAGTTAGGCAGTGCTCAGAATTGGGACTAAAGCTACTGGCACAGCACCCTCAAGCATGCGGATTTAACAGCAGCTAGTGGCGGCGAGCACCTGTAAGTCGGTTCAGGTCTGCAGAATCACACACATCTTCCTGAATGGTACCTGGTTCTTTCATGCCCCCTCCGTGACCTCGACTGGCTAATGCACGTCTTTATTGTTAATGGGCCAAGATGTGTACTATAAATGGAATACCTAAGTGCAGTCATATTATGAGTCATTTCACCATCACCCTTTTTCAAGAGCAAGTGCAGTATTACATAATACTAGGAGCAACCTAATAGCAGAGAGGAAGCAGAATGGTAAGAGAGAGAAGTGCCATTTCCATTTACTAATCCAGCTGTACAAACCCGGGTTGGCTAAGAACAGGCAACACAGAAAGAGCTGCTTTTTGACATGTAACAGTTCTGTGAAGTGAGCACAGCACCTTGCAACAAAACCTAAAAAGGCTATTTAGAATTTAATACAACTTTTCTACAGACTTGGACGCATTTCACCTGAGGGAGGATGCACGCTGACATCTTGGCCAGCTTCCATAGGCATTTCACTGAGCGAGTAGTGGACAGTGGGCGGCTGCACCACCGCCCCCTTGGCGCTGTGCAGCCCCAAGCACGCTCCCACAGCCCCCGCAAAATGGCGGTTGGCCGTGCCCCGGGGTCCGCGTTTCTCTCTCCCTCGGCACCGCCCGGCGGTCCCGCCACATCGGTACACCCGGAGGCTGTGGGGAGAAGGGGGAGGCAGTAGCCGCGCTCCCCTGGGAGAAGTGGTGCCCTCGAAAGGAGACGGGACAGGGCAAGACGAGACGCCATCAAGGTAGCACAGAGCACCACTGAGGACAGTGGAGCGACAACATCACAGCGCCTGCGAGCGATCGCTAGAAAAAGACCAGCGCGATCCCGAGTGCGCTACCTCATTGGCTCTCGTTTCTCTGCCGCCCGCTGATTGGCGAACAATTCTCCTCACGGGCTCTCTCTTCCTTCCTATTGGCTTCTGCTTCCCGCTCAACTCCTGCTTGCCAGCTGCTGGCGCGGTACTTGCCGCTCTGTGCTGCGCGGCGCAGTCGCCTCAGGGCAGGGATGGCGGTGGCGAGCGGGGGTAGCACCTCCGAGCCAGCGGCGGGCGGCGCCGGCGACACCTCCCTTCTCACCAGCGCCACGACGTGGCCCTTGAAGCGCTACGGCCGCTTCCTACCCCCGACGGACAGCGATGTTGAAGGGCAAAACACCTCCTCTTGGAAGGTGACGGGCGGCACCGGGCGGGCTGGCTGCTTGGTTTTGCTCCAACTGGCTCCAGTGGGATCTAAGTGCCCGCTGTGTTGCAAGCGCTAAGTGAGGCCTTTGCAGGTATCTTTTTGCAAGCCCAGAGCTAATGCAGGAATCGGGAGATATTTTGCTTCATGCATTATTAGTGGAAACACATCAATACTATGATAGTTAGCAGCCCACTTTTTTTTATTCCTTCCTTCAGGAGTTACCTGAAGTTGGAAGAGTCCGGGTGGTTGTTTAAAGTAGTTAAATCCTTATATGGAGTTATAATTAATAAAAAATTCTTAAGTGTGCTTTCTGTTTGTGGGAGTGGAGGGCAAGTTGCATTACTGTAGACCTGACTTTCAGCACTGCCCTTTGAAACCTCTTTGTGCTAGAAATGGAAAATACAGATTCTGTGCTTACAGGGCTAAATTTCTATTTTGTTTATATGTTTTTAAAGGTTTTTGAATCTAATGAAGAATCAGGCCATCTCATCCTTACCATTGTTGTATCTGGCCATTTCTTTATTTCCCAAGGGCGAACAGTACTGGTAAGTTTCTCACATAAAAAGAACATTTCTCCATTGATGGAGCATCCATCAATATTAACTTCATTTCCCTTTTCAGCTTCATGTTCTCTCCCACTGAAAGGAAACTGCCAATTTTATTTTGCTCGTGGTAATTCTCAATGTGCTGCTTTCTCTCTACGTTTATCAGAATAATACTAAATGCATTATTTCATAGTGCGGAACAGTGTTTCTTCTGTGGCTCTAAAAATCTAAATTAAGGTGTAATACTAAGTGCTGCTGGTGATGAAAGATACGCATTTTGGTTTTTTTTTCACAATTCTTCTGCCTAAGAAAACAGAGAACATGCACTGTTAAGAAATAGATGAATATACAACTATTAGTCCCTATAAGAGTTGCTGTACGATCCAGCTAGTTTCTCGCCAGTGACCTGTTAGTATTTTTGTTTTGATAATTCAGTTTATCAAAGGGCATGCGGTTTTTTTCCTATGTTGGGTAATGTGATCTATCATACACGTTATATTTATGGAGGCAAAATAACAACTTCAGAGTCATGTCGACTGATTTTCCTGTAGCCTGTAGCATGACCAGCTACTACACTGTAAAGATTTCACAACGACGCACAAGAGGTGAACAGAAACACTCCATCAAGGAGTAGGTTTGATGCTCATGACACAGAAGGCCTGTGCTAGAAAGTGGAATCAAGTGTGTTCAGTGCATAATCCCTGATACTCAGTGATGATAACAAGTAGGAATTGGCTGATAAATATATTAAAAAGCTATTACAAGCCACTGGAAGATGCTGCAGTATTAAGATAACAAAGCCTTTTTCTTTTTTTTTAATACAGAATATATAAGAGAGTACGTTACAGGTTTAAATATGTATAAGCTTATAAATTAGTTTTTGCCATGCCTCTTAAAAGGTCTTAAACTTACAGAAATATCTTGTAAGTATAGGGGAAGACCAAGGATACCTTTGATTTTTTTTTTTGCCCTGTGAGTGTGTTAAGAGTATTGAATAGATAATGAATGAGCAAACAGAGAGCTGTCAGCTGTCAGTCGGATACCCCTCGTACAAGACATGGTATTTGGATCGCATATTTAGTGGGGAGAAGGTGAATGTGCTTGGACAAGAGTAAAAGTGGAAGACAGAAAGTATTTCAGCAGTTGTGTTGAATAAGAAAAAGGGATGGAGTAATTGAAAGTCCAGGTAGTTAAAAGAAACACAACTGAAATGAGACTTGCTGCCATCTCTTGCCAAATTCTACTTGGAATGAATTGGTGCAGAATGCACCTCGCTAGGGCTGGGGCTGTTTTCAGTGTCCCAATAAGGTGGCGGTAACTGTTTAGTAACTAGTAGACTTAGATTACTCTGTAGAATGTCCTTGAAATAACCATATAAAGACTAACTGTAAGTAAGTATTAATAACCAACTAAAGAGCAAAAAAAGGCACAGATGAAAGCTGTAGCCCTTCAAAGACTGCGTCTGGCAAAGACTGAATCTGGCAAGTAACAATGGGCAGATAAAAGTGTGCTGTCGTAAGGGATGAGTGCAGGAAGTGTAAGAAAAGCTTTATAAAGACTTGGCTGAGAAAAGCACTTCCTTACAGCTCTTGGGTTTAGTGGTTAGTGAAGCTTTCAGGCAGCTGCCTTGCTTGAAATGCCGGATGAGGAATTTCTGAGATTTATTGTGTGTATTTCAGCTTCTAAGAGACAGTAAGATATTGAGTAACGATCACAGCCTAAGAATAGTGCAGAATAGAGGTGGAACAGACATGCTTGGTAAATGTGACTGATATCTAATACTGAGAGTTTAAAAGAAAAAAAAAAGGGGGTTGTTTTGTTTTCTTTTAAAAACCACGTTTATTTTGGCAATGCTTCTATACCAACCTTAAGGCCAACAACGTTTTATTAAATGTTAGAGAAAAAATATACAAAACCTGGTGTCGTATGCATTTTAAAATCTGTCAGTTCCTTTGGGTGCACTTCTTCAAGCACATGTAATTGGCATTGTGCTGCAGGTGTGTTCTGTGCCTACAGAGCTGAACTAGCATGAAGTGCACCAGTACAATATTCCCTATGCCTATTTGTATTTCACAGAGATTGGAGCAGTTGCAGTCCTCCCACCGTTCCTCTTAAACATACTTGACTCACTGAAAAACCTAGCAAATACCCAAACTGCTGCTTCTGAACATGGGCAGGCATCTTCAGGACTGTGTTAGGTTTCCTGTTGAGAAGGGATTTGGCCCAGCACATCTAGCTTAGCTTTACTGCTTAAACTTGTTCCTTAAGCACATGCCCTCCCAGAAATGTGTCCCTTTTTCCAATACTATGCAAGGCTGTCATACAGCGACAAAATTTTTCTTCCTGGGACAATCCCAGTCTACAGGTATCTTTTCAGGCTTTGAAGAACTGTCTGTGGAATGTCTTCAATAAAGCAGCCAGCATCTTTAAACAGAAAGGTGAGGCACAGGGGTTGTGCTGAAAAACACGGAACAGGCAGCGATGCTGTTGGCCAGTAGCTTTTAACAGCATTGATATCAAAGTAAGTATGACTGTTACTGGATCTTGGAATGGTTTTCTTTAATTAGTGGGCAGGGACACAAGAAACTCGGTATCGTTGTCCAAGGACAGTTTACACCATGGTCTTTGGACAGAAGGCCTGTTGACAACAGGATCTGGACAGCAGGAGCAGCTTACAGTGCATAAACTCAAAGCTAGCCAGAACAGCACAGGCCACTGGTAAAATTTTGCAAACTCCTTATTGAGATGCCATATAACAAAAAAGCTGCAATAGTGTGCAGTGTATGTTATTGCTGTAGAAATAATCAGACTGCAGAAATGGTTAATCTCACTGGTCCTATCTCCCTTTAGTCTCCAGCTCTCAGGAGCTGTCAAAAACCTGTCACAATATTTAAAGAGGCTTTGCACGACTAAGTGCATATAGTTCTTTTGAATCTGTCACAGACTAAAGCCTCTCACTGGGGGTCCATTATAAAGGACATTTTGTCACAGAGGAGTATGTGAAACTTTCTGCTCCAGAGGGAATGTTTCAAGCTTGATAGAATGCTGCAATTGTTGGAATGACTCAGCTTGTGGTTTTGCTGTGTACTTTCATTTCTACTTGCTGGCCTGGGCTACTGAGTATTTCCTACTTATTGCCAAGGTGCTCTCCAACACGTACATGCTGCCTTACTTGCATTGAAATTCCCTCTGAGGTACTTGCAGAACCGTTTCTTGCTATGCAGTAACCGCATCCTTTAAGTTGTTTATGTCTAGTCTTTTGATCTATCTTCTAATCCCTACTTTTGAGACCTTTTGATGTACTACAGGCTCCTGGTTTTGAAGGAACTGGATAACAATTATCGTAGCTTTGTACCTTGTACCTCTGCGTAGGAACATGGTGAGGCACAAGATCTGTGTCACAGGGACACCATTTATTTCCTTCTCAACTTGAGTAACTATATTATATTTTTGTAAAACTTTTGGGGATGAATAATAAAGGGATTTTTTTTTTCCCTCTAACAGTAATCCAAGAATGAACTGAACCGCTAACTAAATCCAAGAATTCATTCAGGGGTGAATATTTTTTTTTCTAACTGCAGCAATAATGATAGAGCAGGAACCCTCTTCACCCCACCTCAAGAATTTTAACATTCTCATCCTAGGTAATAGTTTTTAAAGAGTTTTCATCCAGCATCTATAACAAAGAAAACTTATTAATTGGATGCTTTTAAACTGGGTAATACGGTAATATGATATTTTCGTATCTCCTCTGGTTTAAAATTTCAATTGAATGTAGTAAAATCAATGTATTAATAGATGCAAACTATCTTGGTTTGTACCTTATATTTTCTTTAGGAAAATAAAAGTCAGAGTGCATCTGTTCTTCAGTGGTGTGTACATTTTCCAAAAGCCAAAATGAACCTTTTTAGCTGCCAGCAAGCTCTGCCTTATGCTAATAATACTGTGGGTGGATGCTTTTTAAAAAGGCCATCACAAAATCAAAGTCACATACTGTGAAAAGTGTGAACTTCCAGACTTTGGCTGTTTTGTCTTTCATATAGAACTTTTCTTTGTTCATTCTTCTGCAGTGAACAGCGATGTTAACTGAACTAGCGCTTGCCTCAACTCTGTGCCCATGAGCTTCATAGTTAATTTTCTGCTAATCTAATCTTGGTTGGCCAATATGCTGGTAAAAGCTCCCAGTGTTTGCTTTCAGTGAGCATGGGCCCTACAAATACCCTTTTTTGGATGAAGGTGTATTTTGTTATTTTGCTTAGTGATGCTGTCATCACATTTTTTTCATGTCAAGTGATTATTTAGGAAATTGTAAAATACATAAACTATTTTCTGTGACATACTCTCCTGTCAGTGTGAAAACAGGAGGACTTTTATGTAAGTTCTTTACCTAGTGAATCCTCTTCTTGGCTCACTACAACTCCGCTTGCACAAAACTGAGGTTGTGTAGAAATGGAAATCTTCATTTCATCGATGGTTGGATTAACATGATCTATTCTAGGAAGAATATTCAAGTGTTCCTGACTTGATATCAAAATATTTTCTCTATAATGGATGTATTCATGTATTGTCTTAGTCCTTTTTATTTTCCTAAAGCAGGAGTGTTAAGAAACCTTTTCTTAAAGAATTCAAGTTATTTAGAGCCCAGTGAGACTATGACTCTCCTGTGAGCCATTTGTAAGAAGAACATTTATAAAACAGTAATAAAATACTCACATATCCTAACAACTGATTTTTAATAGTTATGCTATAGAATATATATAACTATAATAGAATTATTTTTGTGAGCAATAAAATAGTAGAATATTTAATGAATTCCCCTTCTAGCAGTCTTTTCACTAATAGAAGTTGAAATACTATTTTTTTGCCCAAAAGAATGCTACACTGTATGCACTGAGTCTCAGCACTTCTGAACCAGGCAGATGAGTAAATACCTTGTGCTGCATTCACTGCTGTGTGGTGAGGTGCTGCAGGTTTGAAACAATTGATGACAGTATCTGAGAATCCTCCAGAACCGGTCATTCAAGAACTTCCTTGCTACTATAACAATTGTGGACATGTTCAGTGTTTCCATCAGTTGCTCAAAGAAAACAAATTATTTATTTTAATTGGGTAAACTTTTGGGGAATGGATATGCGTTCCAGATCACTTTAAACATTCTTCAGTGACGCTGCCAGAGACATACCTGAAACTATCTTAACAAGGAAACAACTGCTTTCCTTTTAAAATACAGTCTACTTTTGTGATCAGCCATATCGAATGAAGAGAAGGGTAAATGGAACTTCAGAGCACGGAACATAGAAATCCTTAATGTGTAATGCAAATCAAAGGGTGTTTTGGTTTGGTTTTGAGTTTTTTTTCTTAAACCAAGTTCTTCCTTTGGATTTAAATTACATAGCATATTTTTAGGACCTGTTTTTGCTGCAGTGTTGCCTAACAAACTGTATATTTTACGGCAGAAAAATCTCATCCTTGCTTGATAACAGAATTTTAACAGGAATATCTCAATGGCATCCCTGTAATTTTCTGCCTGTGCACCACAACTCTTACTTCCTTTCCCTCCTTTGTATTTTGGTATTTTATTCAATGCAATTAATTCTGGTGCTAGAATTCTTAATACCCTACAAATTAAACAAATGGAAATTGTGAAGAGGACTTATTTAATAGGATAAAATTAATCCAGAGTAATTGATTTGTGACCTGATCTTTGGAAGTGTAGACTACATGTCCTTAGTGCCCTCCTGGTCCGCTCGTGACTTCTAATAAGCTAACAGTGCTTAGGATACAATAGAGTCTAACCTAATTAATTAGGCAAGCATTCAGCAGATGTTCTGGTGTTCTTGATGCTCTCTTTGCAGTGCCTGAAACTCATGCACCAAATTTTTGAGATGATATTCTCAACAGTGACTTGGGTAGACGAAGGTCCCTGTGCAATAACTGAGGACATTTGACAGAAACCTAGGGAGGTGAGCAGGTTGCTAATGCTGCTCAGTGGGAGTACATTGCAAAGCTAGAGGATGGTTGGGTGTTTTATTAAAGGTTCTCTGATTGCTATGTGAAAGAGTAGAAGTAATCTCAGTTTATCGACTTATTCAGTACTGGAGCTGTAGTTCAAAAATTTCAATTTGAGTTTATTTCAACAAGTGCTGTTGTCATGATTGTTTTGGACAAGCTGAATAGCTTTGTGCATTAGCTTCCCCATTTATGTTTGGTATAATGATACATTCCTGTTGTGTAATGATTATGTATTGGTGATTGGCAGCAGTAAAGAGTCTTAAGGGGGTCCGATCCTTACTTTTCTCCTGCCTCAATTCTTCTAAACCCACCTAGAACAGCTTTTAGAAAGTAGTGATGTCTATTAATGAAATGTATTTACCCTAAAGCTACAGTTTAATGTATGGTATCGATCTAGGGAAGTATGTATTTTATATCAGGAATTAAAGAAGAAATAGCTTAACTTGACTTATGAACAGGATGCCCAGAAGAGCTTTAGCCAGCTAAACCCACGAGCATCCAGTTCACCTCTCTAGGTCCCTGGTCAAGTGTCACTGTTCTAAAGTATAGTTTAGAAAAAAAAAAAATTTCAGGTTCTCCCTATGAAATATCAAGGTTTGTCCTGAGTTAGGGGCTTATCTTTGCTATTTGCTCCTTCAAGGGGTTGTAGTTTGTACCCATCTGGGGGAACTCTTTCTAGAAAGCTGATGCCTGGCAGCACGTGCTCCTGCACCCGCCACTTTCCACTTTGGCAGAAGACATTCATCCGTTGCGGAGTCCCAGGGTTGTCTCGGGGGTGGCTGCACATGTCCTGCATTTGCTACTTCATTTAGCTTTCTTCTAGCTTTCATTTAGCTCTGTAGAGCCAGAGCACTCTCTTTAATGAGTTCAGACCTGATGTGTTCTTTTCCACAATTGAACAAGCTTAATAGCAAGATTTAAGGTCCAACTTCTAAGAGACTGGGGGTAAAAAAAATTGCATGCAAAAAGATAATGCAGAGCTTAGCATCCCTTATTCCTTATTCCGGTTAGCTTGCTGTCTGTCTGCCTTGTTTTGTTTTGGTCTTTTTCAGGTCTTTCACCTCTTTCCACCTCCTATTCTATATTCTACAGATCTGTTTGAGACAGCTAATGCTTATGCTAAGATCTCAGTTACATACAGCACATGGTTCTGCTGTGCTCTTCCCAATGATGTTATACACGACACATTTGGATACTGACATGTAGCTTGGAAATTTTTGCAGGGACAACTTTCTGCTTCCCCCACTCTACCAGTTGTCATGTTTGGGGATTATTTTTTTTGTGGTGCTGACACTCCTACTCTTGACTCAGTTTTCAAAACAGCTCATACTGCAGGAATAAAAACTAATGTGTTTGGTCTTATTTAGATCTCAAAAAAAGATACACATAAGGAAAATTTCTACTTCTAGGTGTGTTACAAGGTAATAGTGAAAACTTAATTGGAATTATGTTCAAAGTTTAATTTTCACAACTTCTAACTTCAAGCCAGAATAACACTTTTATTCTACAGTCATTAATGAAAGGAAGACTTTTCAATTTTTTATAGAATAAGTAGTTTTCTAATTTTAAAAGGGTAAAATGGCAACTCGTATCTCTTTCAGGAAGGCAATGAGTTAAAAATCGGTATTTTTCAGATACCTGCAAGCGTCTGATTTATAATCTGTATGTAAAGTTTCAAGCAAACACTCATGAATGACTTTTTCCAATTTACTTAGTTTTCTGAAAGCATCTCAATTTTGCCTCTACTTTAGTGTTCAGTATAATACTTGAACATAATTTACAAGCTTTTACAGACTGTCTGCTCTCATGTCCTTATTTTTACTGTCTCTTGAGATAATGCTTAACAACAGTCTTCTCAACTACAATATCTCTATTCTGTTGCAGGCTTTTACTAGATGTATCGGCTGCATTGTGTAGATACCTGGAAATAATGCTATCACTCCTCTGTTCCCCAGTCAGCCACTTCTAAGAATAAACAAGATGTTCTTCAGCATAAAAGTTAAGAAATAATAGTACCTAGGATATTAGATGTCAAAAAATGTTGGTCTTTGTAACCTAACAAATCACACTTAAAATCTAGATAGTGAATATTATTTCTGGGAAGAATTCTCACCATACCTTACATCCTCGGCATGGTGAGCAGACCCGTGGGGCGGTGTTCTGGGTAGGATGAGACAGTAAGTGGGCAGAGCCTCTCTCCGTCTGGGGAAAACGGCAGGTTGTTGAAGCCATCCCTCCTGGTTTTGTGCAGTGTTGCACAAGCTTGCAGGTGAGATGCTCAGAACAGGAGATCATCTTACCCTTCCGTGGCAAAGTGCTTTCCCAAATCTTTTCTTTTGCTCTGCGAAGGCATCATGAGGGGTACTGTGCTAGTTTTGCTCCCCAGTGTGTCTTGGTAGCTTACCTTGGGAAATTATTGGATTAAGGAACTTTCACAGGTGCCCCCCTGGAAGCTGAGTGTGGCCTTTGCAAGTAGAAAATTGCTCTGGTTTTTGGGAAACTGTGTACCATGGTGCTGCGCAGCCTGAATCAGAGTGCTGCAAGTGGGACGTTGTCTGAAGCCTTTAGCTTTTTCTCTTCTGCCATGTTGCTTCAGTTATCGGACACGACCACTCTGGCAGATGTGCTCTGGGCTATTAATTAATACAATAAAATTCCTCTGATCTCATGCTGAACTCGTCATTTCTTGCAAATGCACATTCCCAGTCTGTGGGATACCCAGTTGTCTCCTTAATCCATTACATTATACAATGCATACATTTATTCTGAACTGTGAACTCTGAGAACAAACTGTTTTATTTGCATTTTATGAGCCTCTTATATGCGGCAGCCAAAACTGGAGAATGTGTGTCTTTGCATGTGGTATTCTGGGTTTTGTTTGTCTTTTTTAATATTGGTTGTAATTTAAGGGCAGGGTATATAATGTTTGTGGCAAAAAGAAACTTTTCCTTCCTAAGCTATTGTTTGTGCATAGTTCAGTTTCATTTGAAAACATCTGTCTCATGAATAAATCCAAACTAAGTGATGTAAGCCAGCATAGCTGAGCTGTTAAACAAATAACATTTCTTAAATACCTATTAATTTTTAGTTAAGATCGGATTGCCTGAAGGCCTTGCTATCTAACATAAAACAGATGATTTATTCCTGTGTTCATATGTTGCTTAGCACCATAGGGTTTCTAGATGATAAAATAATAAAAATATTAATAAATAATATGCAATACCTTCCAACATAAATCACAGGCCTCATTATCCAGCAGCTTTTTGAATGGTGAAACATAAAATGAGAACAAAAGTATTTCCCACTTAATGATGGTCCAGATGGCAGCATCATTGCCTTCTCTGCCTCATGTAAGGCGTGGTCACATCTTGCCTGCTTCCAAAAAACTTGGGAAATGTCTTGCTTTGTTTTCTGCTTCAGCTTAATTCTTCTCAGGGTCCTCCCTTTGGGAGATTTAGATTTTTTTCAGAGATGTATGAAACTGTTTTCCTTTAATACAGTGTTCTTACAAGTATGATTCTGGAAAATGACATCTGGAGTGTACACATGATTGAAGGTTAACGATCCAACTTAGAAAAGCGCTGCTATCTTCCAATTGTAAACATTGGAGGTCTTATGTCCCTGCCTGGTTCTAGGTTGTCTTTTTGGCTATATTCTTGACAAATCTTATGCTGCCATCATGCCCAATACTGCTCAGCAGTGCCCAACTCTGAATGTAAACGGGTATGGATGGTGCCTGCTCAAGGGGAACAGTGACCAGAGCTGCTTTGTTCTCTGCATTTCTGTCAGTGTGGTGGCAGCAGCCTGGAGGGACATTTTTCTTTGTCGGTCCATACGTCCAGAGCAGATTTAGAGTCACTTCATTATCTCTAGAGAGGCACAACTGGACTATAATCTCACTATATATTGCCATGCAGATTCCAGGATCTACCCCATGCCTGGCTCCCAGATATTGGCAGAGATCCTCTTGAGTGATGGAACAAGGGATGGATATATCGTAGTCTTCCTTCTTGCTGCTCTGAATTCATTTACCGAACTTCATATGCAGATTCATAACTACTTCATTGTTGACAAGAGACGATTATCACTAAGAAGAATCTTATTTTGTCTTCATTTAGGCAGCCTCAAATAGAGTCTATGCTGACTGAGGTAACATGGAAAAGCCATGAGGAACAGAACAGACCTTCTTAACATGATGCAAAATCAGGCTTATTTGCTGCTTAGAACTGGGAAAAATCTAGAGGATCCTGACTGTAACGGCAATTACTGATGTAACCAATTTAACAACGGAGTTCAGTCTGAGTAGTTTGCAGACCTGAGTTTGTCTAAAACATTCTCTCTCCTTTTTCAGTAGCTTGCTTGTGCCAGATCAGCTCTGTCCTATCATTCACGTACTGCACTGAGTTTTCATTTTTGGTTTAGCTATTTGTAGTTACTTGTTTCTGCTTGGCAATATAAAATCAACCAAAGATGCAAGAGGAAAGGAAATACTTTCTGCTTTGTTCTTCAGTTAATTAAACTTGAGGTAAATTAGATTTCAGTTAATTAAATTTTTGGTTTGGAGTTGAATAATTAGGAGTATATAAGTAAAAATTCCAAATGCTGTTTTTCTTCTTTACGTCAGAAACAGGACGTATAAAAGGATGACAACCTGGGAAACGTCACTAAAATAATTGGTAGGAAAGTTAAACATTGGCTGCCTTTTATGATTTCTTTGAAAACACTATTTTAAGGAGACAACATTTGTTCTACCTACCTCTTACAGTGAAAGGAAAACACTATAAAAATAGACTTATTATGGAAACAGCTCTATTTAAATAAACACAGTTGGTGTGTATCAAACCCAGTAACTATTTGAAATGAACAGAGTAAGCACAAGTGGCTTCAAGTTAAAGCGGCCTAGTGAAAGAATGGGATATTAGAATTGTTTCACTAACAGCATTTTGGGGCTTGGTAGGGGAATCGGAGGAAGACCAACTGGCAATGGAGAAATTCCCTATGGCAAGAAGCACTAAGCATGTAAGCACAAGCAGCCGGTGTACTCCAACAGAATTTCCTAGGCTGGTTGGTTGTCCAGGACTCAGCCTGGCTGCTTATCCAGAGTGAGCGGTTCTGAACTGGCCAGCATGTTTTGAGAAGGTACAGATATTCCCTTCAATATAAGTAAGTTAAAAGATGTTCAACAGTTACGGCTTTAAATGAGGGAATTAAGTCCTTGTGCTGATATGGAATTCACCTTATGTTAGTTTGGGTTTATTTCACAAAGCCAAATATAAATATACTTGGTCTACTACATTCCAAACAGTGAGAACATTTACTTTCAGATTATTTGTATCAACATCAAGAGTATACCCTTTCTGGAAGGGACAGTTTAAAATATTTTTTCTGCTTTATATATTCTAGTTCTACCTATCCTATTTTCTCTCTGTTCTGTCTCAAGAGCCTCTCCCCTGCCCTGTTCACTCTTCTGCACTATGTATGTTTTCTGCCACCAGATGTTTCCCTTCTTGAATGCACTGTCGGCTGTACCTTACTCCTCTAACTTCAGTTGTTTTCTTTGCTTCCTTAGCAGATCCCTTCTAGCAAATGTAGCAGCATGAGCACAGCACAAGCTGCTAAGCGTCACAGATGGACATCGCGCCATGTCTCCTCTAAAGTACTTCCCATGTACACAAAACAAATCTGCATTTTTGTATTGTACAGCCATGTATTAAGACCTCTTTGCAATGCATATGCACAATTAATGCCATTTTTGTGCTGCCGCAGATGCTGCTCTCTATTTCCACAATGTTGGCGTGACTGAAATCCTTGACTTTTGACATAACTTTCTGCTGTGCTCAACTGCTAGCTTAACTTGCTGATGCTTTTTTCCATTTTCAGCATTAAACAATATTTTGGGGCCAACCTCTACACAGCCATGAATGTCCTTAGCCAAATTTCAAAGTAATATATTCTAAGGTGCAACTGAAAATATGACACGTGAAGTGCTACTGATTATTCTAGCAGTTCTACCAGTGCTGTGCTCTTTTCTTAGGCTACTAATCTCATCTCATTCCTCAGGCATTCTGCTCAGTATCTTCTCCTCTCTACCACACCCCAACTTTAGCATCCATAAACCAAGCTCTCGCTGGGCAGCTCTATCTAAAGAGGCTAAAACTGTGCTCCCCAAAACCAGGGGTGCTAAAATGCCAGCTGCACAGAGGAGTAAGGGTATTTCACAGGCTTCCTTTACTGTGTCAGGCATAAATTCAGACTACACGACAAACTGACCTTCAGAGAATTCCTACCATTTCACATCAGAGGAGATTTTGTCTGTACATGGAAGGAGGGTGCCCTCAGCATGCTGGACATGGCCTCCTGCGCCACTGCTTCATCAGTCTAATTGCATAACATAGCATGGCTGGAGAACACTGAATTACCACGAAAGATGCTCTTTTCTGTTGTGAGGTCTGTCATTTGCAGTTTGTCCCTCTTTGTATCCAGATTCCTTTACTGATTCCTGTAAGAGTAGAGAATAGCTTGGTACTTCCCATCCATCACTAAGTCAGCTCTTCCTATTTTGACCTTGAGGCCTTCCACACCTTAGCAAGTCCTACCCTGAGACATTCTGAGAGCACTCAGTGCAAAGGGACACACCACAAGTGAACAAGTCTTACCTGCTGTCAGCCGCTGTTTTTACAGCGCAGAGGGAAATTATTCTCTCTCTCTGACCCCAAGCCTTTTGGGAATGATACTTGGGTACTGTCTAACATGCTGGAGTCTATCTTAGCAGGTGTATGTCTGTGATCCGGTTTGCCTTTGGTTCAACTCTTCAATGCTTGCTAGACATTTCTCTCATAAAAGTTCAGTTAAAAATCTACATGCAATTGCTGCGTGAGACTAAAGCCAGAGCCAGCACAGTGTCTTACCGAGGCGACTTCTTGTACCAAAATAAAATGGCAGACGGTTTCCCAGCCTGGATCTGTGTAAGATGGGTGCTATCTCTGGCAAAAACACGCTGCTGGCAGTGCAGGATGGACATGACTTGTGGTTCTTGACCCTTAGGAAAAGCAGCCTCTGCAAAAAGTCATGGTCATTGAAAGCATTATGAATGCAGATAAAACAGGTAGGTAATTTCCTCCGTGCCCTTACATTTGTTTTGGTTTTTTTTTCCCCCTAAACTTTGGTAACTAACGACTGTGGCAGTTGGTGGAGTATCTTGGGAGACACAGTCCATTGCCTTGCAATTTTTATATGATGTTTTCAGCTTCCTGGGGGTATTTTTGCAGAATGCCGAGCAGTCCATCTTGCTTGAAGAGGCTGACAGATAATGCAACTGGAGTATAAAAACATCTTTATCAAGTTATCAAAGCTGCTTCTTGTTTACCTGAATTCCATCTGGAGAAAACACCTCTCTGGGCCTTAGATAAACCACCTGCTGTCCCATTCTTCAGGTTTGCCTGCCCTCTGCTGCCCTCTCAGGCAACTTCATGGGATGCCGAAGAATGTAGAACTCTGTTGCGGCTGGTTTATTATGCATTTCATGGAGATTTTTGTGACATGCATGAATATAAACCTAAAATATATATGGAAATTAGAATGTACCTTGACATAGTGTTGTTGCTGGAGCTACAGATCCGGATTTAATTCCTCATGTGATAAAAATTACATATTGGCAATTGTTTGACAGATACTAAAGTATCTGTATGCAGATGACTAATCTTCATTTGGGATTAAATTACATCACATAACTGAAGTGTGTACTTCTGAGTGTCGCGCGTTTGCTCTCCCAGTAGTTTGTCTTCTGCTTTATTTCAGGAAGGCTTTTCATTAATTGATTCCCACAAGTGGCTAAAGATAGTAAGAAGAGCAGACTGCCTGCTGCTTCGTGCACAGTCAAAGGTAAGTCTTGAGTTGCTTTTAATATTTCTAATAGCTAACACAGTTCTGTGTAAGATTTCTTAATATTGGAGGAATTAAACCAGATACTGGTTTATTATTCCGAGATACTGTAAATTGTCTATATGAATTAAAAGATGTTTTACTTTTTACTCTAGGTGTTAAACAAGAATGGATTGAATCATCTTAATGTCTTTTGTAACTGCTGATACTCCGGTCTCTTAGACTGCTTTCTGAGCGTTAGCTACTAAACCAGCTAGACTGGTATTTCTTTTAGAATCTCTCTGCCATGGCTAACAGTTAAAAAGATGAAACAATTCTCTCCCACATACAGAACCATGCTACCTGTGAGTCATACTTCACTTTGGCAAACAAAGTTATCTCAACAATTATTTAGCCATTTTGTGGCCTCTGACACCTGGCACAGGAGTGGCCGGCTGACAATTCAGGCATTTGGTAGTCAAGGCAATGAAAGGGACCTAGGTTTCTGGTTTTCCCCTCAGATCTCATGAAAAATGGTTGATTAGCCTTTAAGTAATTAAACAGCACCTGCTTGTTACCAACTTATGTATAAATCTCAGTTTTCTTGGTTCTTAGATGAACTCTGAGAAAAGTTTCTTATTCACCTGCACTGAGCACTCACCAGTTTTGTTTTTTTTTCAGAAACAAAGTCTGTTTCAAAATGAGACAAGCTCTCCCTTCTCCCCCGATAGTTTCTAGGCTTTGTTGTTTCAGCAGAAACAGCTGCCACCAGTTTAACTATCTCTACTTGACGAGAGAATTCATCTCAAAGTTAGAAACAGGAGTTCTGTAAAAAGATGGTGAGCCCCTTGTTCAGTAGCTGCTAGAGACCAGTTTTAATTCTTTGCCCCGTTCACAGAACTATTAAGGCATAAAAACATCTCAAGTATTCTGAGATGTTCTGGCATTCTCCCCTGACAGGAACTCTGGTACAGACTGGGTGATTGTAATTGCAGATAACAGCAGTATCCAGAATAGCTACAAACTGTAAAAAATCCTGTTTAGTTGTATTTCGGATCTTTTATCTGATTTCTTTTATGAAAGACAAATATTTCTTCATAGGGTGTTAAAAACCAAACAATATCATTTGCAGAGGGGAGAATGCCTTGCTAGTTGCAAGATAAAAGCAGATGTGAGGCATAATAAACATTATTTAAATGTAAGGACTTGTCTTGTTTCAGAATAAGCCTAGTCTAATGGTGGCACTAGGAACTGCATAAGTAAGTATCTTAAACTGTTTTAAATTCACGGGTTATGCTTGCCTGAAACCAAGACACCTTTGCTCTCTGATTTTTGTCAGATTCTTATAAAATGTGGAGTATCACTGCAGAAGACTACTGAGCTGTTGCAGTGATTGTTGCTGAGGAATCAGATTATCAGTGTCCTTTACAGTTAACAGCACCTGTTCCCCAGCACGGCATTAAGGGATTCTGCTGCATCTCACAAGAAACACAAGATCAACAACACAATCACGTTGAGGCTTGAGCAAAGCTCTGAGGGACGGTTCAGAAAAGGAGGAATATTAACATAGCCTTAAATGAATGTGGTGTATCTCAGTGTTTACTTACCATAAATTCACATGACTTAAACTGGATTTAGCGGCACTGCAGTGATCCTGTCACAGTTTCTCTACTTTATATCCTATATTGTAGCTGAAGTGATTCCTTAAATGTTGTCAGTGTATACAGCTTCTGTGCTAATCTTCAGAAACATTTAAAAAGAATTCAGGAAGCCAGGCACACCCTATAAACGCTTAAGCCTCAATCGTGCTAGACCTAAGTAAGGAAAGAATCAAGCAGAAGCCATTTAAGGCAAGGAAAGCAAGGCAGGTTTTCAAAAACCACTTGCTATATCCGAGTGCACACGGCAACTAAGGAGCACGGGCAACCAAATACTACGCTGTCATTTCTGATTTGTACACCTTGTTTGTTATAAGTCATTAATACTGCATTTATAGTGAAACTAATTTCTTAAGTAGTATGATTTTAATAGGGCACTTAGAATGAGTTTCTAAACTATATTTTGAGAAGCTTAGCACTAATATACTTGAAGGAACAAGACACGTAGAGAAAATACCTGTTGGGGATCGCTACTGAAACTCACCTGTACTCATCAGTCTTTGATGTGCCTCTACCTATAAAAACTTTTTTATATGAAACAATCTGTAAACAGTAGCAAGACAAACGTTCTTAATATTCCTGTAGTAAGACATTTCCCTTTATACCCTTTTCGTTGAGCTTGCCCCTGCTGCCCCAGCATGGACAGAGTTGCAAATGGGATGATCCAAGTGACCTCGAGGTTCCTTCACACTTCAGCTCTTGGACAGTTCAGGTGTTACTGCCCAGTACTCATGCTATGCTAAAGCTTGGCATCATCTTAGCTGAATTTGAGCGCTCTCTCCCTTTCCATAAAGGAAAAAATGTTTAATTTACAAAGCCTGTTGTAGTTTATAAACTGCAATCTTAAGTATTTAACAGTCCTTGTGAAAAAGCAGAAGGTGATACAAATAGCTCCAACTGAAAATGGATTTGGGGATTGTAGGGGTAACTAAAACAAGCGTTCTTTGAAAGTCTGCAAAAGGAATTCAAGTTAAGATGCAAGTTCCTTTTCTGTCATTTTAATGAGAACTCACCTATCTGGCATATCCACAGAGCAGTTCTCGGTTATGCGAAGCTGACCCAGTTAAGTTGACATCTTAGTTAATTAGAGGAAATGTAACTGGGCACTGGAAAAATGATTGCTACAGTTTGAGTTATTTTGACATTTTTTTCCCTTTAAAAGGCACTGAGACAAGCTTTTATGCTTACAATGCCCTAAAAATCATTTTATGCAATACAAGCATCTTAAAATAACATGCATGTAAACATAGAGGCTGTCATGAAGAGCTGGCTCATCTCTGAGACAAAAATCTTCAGTGAAAGCTGTCCTTGTATTTGTGTAATCAGCAGTCTAGCAGTGTGTCTAGTCATTAAAAAAATGGGTTTGATATTTAAATCTGAGAAAGATGGAGACTCAAGTAAATTAGGTTGGTGTAATTTAGGTTCTTTCCTAGGCTTTAACTGTGTTTTCAATTGGAAATTTTAAGATCAGCCTGAAAGTCCCCTTAACTCACTCCCTGAACAAGAACATTCAATATGCATCTGCCTTCCATTAGTTGAACGTGCTTAGGACAAGCTTATCAGGCATGACAGGCTCTTCAGTCCTCCATTTTCAGTGCAGTTTCCTGGACCTCATGCACTTAAAAAAATCTCCTACAATACAGCAAGACAACCTATACTGGGGGTCAGGTCTATCTTTTTTTTTTTTTTTTTTTTTTACTTATTTTTCATATTATTTCACTATTTAAAGTAATGCATTTGAGTTTCTCGCACTCCTAATCAACTGTGTTAGCATCTATTCAAGGCACAGCAGCATTCATTTGCAGTGCCAAACTTAATTTCTGTGTTTAGCTATGCACGGGCACACCAGGTAGGTAGGGAAGGCTGGGTTTGATGCAGAGAGTAACATAAATCCTAAATGGAACATATGGTTTCCAGAACTTATAGTTTAGATTCTAAAATTAACTTCTTACTTTAGCGTCATTTCATTTTTTGTCCCAAATAACTGCTAAGGGTTGGTGTATCCTTATAGAATACCACTTGCAGCAACAATAAAAACTTAATTTCCCTACTCTACTTACAAAAACTCCCTTGTTGTGGCAAGGTTTGCTCACTTGCCCAGACTTTAGTTAGCTGACAAGCGGCCCTGCTCACTTACTTAGCATTTTCCTGGGTTTTTTAAACTGATTTTCACAGTGGGAATTACAGTCTTCCAGTTTAGCTGTTGGGATACATGAAGATAGCAGGGAAAACTTGTTTCTTTGTATTTAAATGGTGCAGTGATCCAAAAATGTATCACCTTCTTCCTAACTGTGACAAACAGGAATTTAATTAACATAGTTTGAGGGGATTCACAGTTAATTTCATTTCTCTTTGGTTTTCTGAGCAGAATGAATGCCGCATATTTCGTGTTCAGTTTGGTGGAGATTCGAAAGAAAAGATGCTGGAACACTGCTGCAGTTGCATTCAGAAACTTGCAGGGTATGTACCAGTTCAAGTAACCGATGAACAAAGCCAGAAGCTGCCTAATGGTGAAAATCAAGCGAAGGACACTGAACAAAATGCATCATCTCTGCATATAGTAAGTACGTGAGAACTATATAGTCAGAAAAACAGAAAAATATTCAGCTGTTAATGTTAGATCTGTACGTCACAAATTTTACTTCTGAAGGAAGTTTTTTGCAACTATGATACCATCTAATAAGGAATACACTTGGGGAAACCCTAAATTCAGTTTATTTGCAGGGAAACCCAGTTAAGGAATGGGGCTAGAGGTATTCAGCTGCTGAAGCTGGCTGTTGCCTTCCTGTTTCCTTAGTGTGCCTGAGAAAAAGCAAAGGGAACAATGCTCAAAAAAGGGGTTCTAGCTCCTTGAGCTTATTGTAATACACCTCCTTGCAATGACGTGCCTTCGTTTTGGCCTCCGAAAAGTCACTAAGAACTGAGATGAATACACACATTTTGTGTTATCATAGGAAGAATATTAGCAAGCACATGGCATGAGATTTATAGGTGGAGAAAGCTTTGCCCTGGGGTTTGAACTTTTCCTTAGCTTGGGACCCTGGAAAGTTACTGACCGTGACATGAAATAGCAGTGAAGGCTCCAGCCAAGCATTGTTTACCAATCCCCAACCAGATGGTGGTATGGTCTGGTGGAAGACTGAGATGCTTTCTGCTGAGGTTAATAAAGAAGAGTTTGCTAATAAATGAGAGTAGGGGGAAGAGGATGAGAACTGAAGAGTGACCAAAAACCCACATCTACAATTTCATCGGTGTGGTTTTCAGCTCAGACTGCTGGGAGCCACCTGGCAGACTGTCCAATAAATTGCACTGGGTAAGAAAAATGATCAGCGCCATGGAAGTAACCATGAACTGTGTTCTCCTTTTTTGTGTTTACCTACTCCTGTTTTACAGCATTAATAATTGTAAATACAGCAATTGTATCAATTTGAGCTTAACCTGACACATTTAAAAGCGATTTCAGGGTAGGAACAGAATGTTTTTCCTCTCCAAGACAAAGACCTAAGGTAACCGGAAAAGGCAGAGGCAGACAGTGTTTCTGAGGGTGACCAATTCTTAAATCTCTGCTCTCTTGGGTATCCAGGGGATCACATTTACCAGCTCTAAAAAAACACCCCTACATCTGACTTAGCCAGGATAGCTCTTGGGTACGCGATAAAAATATCAGGACCGAGACCGAGCCCTAAAACAGGAATGTCAAAGCTTTCACCTACATCATTTTCGTGATATAATCTAGGAAGGTCCTACTCTACCGGACAGTGGAATCATATTTGATAGAGAAATTGCGGGGGAATAAAAAAATATTGCTAATTTGACTCATGCCATTTCCAGGAAGGCACATGGGAAACCTTCAGTAGCTGATACTCAAGATTTATTGCTTGTTCTTTAAGCAGATTGCCTATACTGTGGGCTTTGCTCGCTTCCTGATAAGCTAAAGCAAAGAAGGAAAGGTAAAGAAAGTATTTCGTGGCAGAATGCTATCAAACACCTACAGTATTGGTATTATTGGTAAAGAGCATTATTTAATGCTCCTTCTCCAGAAGTTAAGACTGAAAACGTTGCTCAGAAAATAGAATTGTCAACTTAAACCAGTCTTTTCTATGATGTGACCCACGGAAAGGAAAAAAGCATGCTCCTGGTGAGCATTCATGCACAGCAGTTTTTTAAAGTTACTTCCAGTAAGTAGTTATCTTAGTTTAGACGTGCCCATTTAACTATGGGCCCATTATTTCATATCTTTCATTTTTAAAGACTTGAGCAGATGTGCATTCAGGTTCCATAAAAAGATGCCTTTTTACTGTGTAAGGTAGTTGAGCACATTCTCTTCCCGTTATCTCTAAAAATGGAACCATTTCCCTTCTTGCACATACCCACACTCTGCTTGGTAACGAGCCCTTATTTGCATTTGGTCTTTTCTAGCCAGATGAGCCTCTACCAGATTCCCACCTGGGAGAAAGAAGATCTGTAACACAGCTAGCGCAGGTAAAAAAAAAATAAATCTAATATTTAGATCCTGTAACTGCATCTCTTGGGCACAGAGAGAGAGCAGGCTAGCTCATATGCTGTAAACATCTGGTAAACGTCCTCACTGAACATCAGGATGCCATCATCTATACCAACAAAAACACCTGCAGCTAGGAAATAAGCCACAAAACCAGGTATTTCATGTGTAATTCCTCCATTTGCATACGAACAAGCCACCACACCCAGAGAGCAAGCACATACCCAGAAAGGGATGGCTCTGTCACTCTTGGAGACCACAGAAACCACCTCCGCAGTCATCGCTGAAGTCTGAACATACAGAGCATCATCCCTGACCCCCAGCAGAAGATCCCCTCATTCATATCAGCTTCCCTGAAGAGTCCAGGGTAAAGCCATGTTTAAAAATAACCGTAAGTTACCTGTTGCTCGCTTATTCTGTGAATTTGAGACTGTACAGAATCAGATCCTCGGGGAGAAAACTCCACTCTCTCCAACCTCTGGGTCTGTGCAGCTGCCTCTCTAGGTCTGTCTCACCCTTTTTCCATACAGACAAGATCATCTGGTCAATGTTTTTTCAGGTCAGTGGTTTAAGGGACAACTCCTATGCTCCCTATTACAAATCTGTCCTCTCTTAAACACAAAAAAGCCTTTTAAACACCTCTGTTTTCAGAAAGCAGAGTTCCCTGTGCTCTCGTCTTAGCAGCAAGAGCTGCATCACACCTCCTGTTTCATTCCCAACAGTTTTGTTACCGTCCTTGTACAACACAGCACAACTGCCTCAGCCACCAAGTGAGCAAAGCACTTTGCCTGTAGCACCTGTGTTTTTCATGACCAAGCTCTGCATTAAGAGGCAGCACTAGGAAGTGTAAATTAGCGCTATAAACGTTACCAGGAACAACTCCGCTTCTAAAAACTGCTATTTTCTGGTCCTTGCACAGGGCTGAATTTCTTTTCCCCACCTGAACTCCAGAAACACATCCTTTGGGCTGGTGCTCTGGAACACTCTGGAGTTAAAATTTCTCCATTTCAACCCCTGCAGGAAGCTTGCAGAAGTGCTAGGTTTAAGCATTTTCTTGCAGTTTGGTGGTGTGGGTTTTTGGTTTTTTGTTTTTTTAAAAAAGAAACTCAGCAGTCTTCAATTTCTGCTTAAAAATATTTTTTTCTCTGGCCAAGACTATGGCATGACGCAGGATAATAAAGAGCCATACTGCAATGTAAGCGTCTCGCACCATTTCAGGCTCAAGCTAGGGCCAGACTGAACTGAACAGCAATTCTGTCACAGGTGGAGAACACTCGGTTTAGCCTGCACCTCTCTGATCAGCGCATCAAAACCAACCAAACAGCCAAACTAAGCATTTGAAGGCTTTTTTTAAAGCCCAAGACTAACCAGCACTGGGCACGCCCCCTGTAATAAGACCTTGGATGGCCTCTGCGCATCACACCTACCTCATTGTGACAGTAGCACTTTGCTTCTTGCTCTCCCATTCAAATTATCCAAAAAGCATCCGTAACCAATGCTGTAGCTTTAATGACCAGCACAGATGGGGTAAAGGGAGCGAAAGGCTGAGTGGGGCGGTGAGGTCTGTAAGAACACTCGGGGATGCGGGAAAAAACAGGGACGGGGAAAAAAATGGCTTGTTAGCACATAGCACAACAAAGGCAGTTTAAAATGAGGAGCAGCCCTGCCTGCAGTTTGAACTCTGAACTTACTATTCCTTTCTCCAGCAGGAAAGCTGGGAGCCTGCCACGAGAAAGTTTTAGCAGAGCTTTGTCATCTTGAATAGCAGTGCAGAAAGTGCTCGGGAGTTGCCCAATAACCTGTGAGACTCGTGCATTTCTCCAGTGCCCCTGGCTGCTGGGAGGCGGTCAGGGCTTCCTCGGCCTCTGCACACCCAACGTTCTGTGTCTTCGACTCTGCTGCCGCTAGTTTTACACTATTTTACCCTGCAAAGTGACACGATGCAGTTTCCCACCCACCAAGCTGAGGGATGGGGCTAAATGGGCACAAAAAGGATGTTTTAACTCTTAAAAAGCCCCACAATTTACTTCTAAAAGACACCTTGCTAAATTAAGAGCTTCAGACTGCTTCCTTGTGCAATCCAAGCGTCAGTACATACACTTTGTACAGGATCCTTTTCTCTTAAGGCAGAACATACTCGCGAGGAAGCCACATTACCCAGGAAATCAGCGTTTCCGATTTAAACAATTGCAAAGGAATTCCAAGTTGCGTAAAAGCTATGTTGGAATCAAAGCTGGGTAGCAAAGAAAAAAAAAAATCACATACGGAAATCCTACCTGACTGCAGGTATTCAAACAGCGTGAATAATAAGGCAGATGCATCTTTATCCATTACATTAATACTGAAGGAAGCCCCTGACATAGCTGTGTTGTTACAAAACCTGTCTAACATTACCTTTTATGCCCCAGATGAGTGCAACACCTTTGAGTTTCTTTTTTTACTTTTGCAGTCTGTGCTGAAAAAGCAGTCTGAGCTGCCCCTCATGCATCAGCATTCCACATGGAGTGCGCAGGAGCTGGGGCCCTTCATTCGCTTATGCCTGATGGACCAGAATTTCCTGGCTTTTGTGGAAGATGTGGAGAAGGAATTGAAAAAACTCGCAGAAGGCTGAGAAATCCCATCTCGTTCCCACCAGCATGCACACCCCAGGATACCCAGCACTCGGGATAAGCAAGCTGAAGTGCGAGTAAATATTTGAAAAAAAAAGGTCTCACGCATGGGGTTTGGGGTTTTTTTTGGTCAGTGTTTTATTTTTAAAAACAGGTGAATCCACTTTTTATACATCATTGCACTTCAACAAATACACAGAACACAAGTTCATGCATCTACAGTTACGCACATCATGAGAACCCTGTTAGGTCTATTTCTACAATCTTTAAATCATGAGAAATTACAGTGTCAAACTGAAGAGTATAACTAGTTGCATAGAATATCACCATGCTGTAACATTTCATCATTGAAACGAACAAAAAAAACACCAAGGAAATTATAAAAGTTTGCCTGAATTGAATGTACAAGAATATGTTGAACACATCAGTGCAAAAGGATTTGAGAATTTACATGAGTTAACAAAAAAAAAAATCACTTAAAAAGCAATCATATATATATATATATTTATAAACTGAAGTTTTGTTTTTGTTTTCAATCACAATCCTCCACCGCCACATCGAACCATTCCAGCTTTTGAAGTCTGGCTATAGGACACCCAAGTCTCTCTCTATAGGTTAAGCCCTTAAGATAATTTCGATTTATATTACTTCTCTAAGTACCAGAACAGTGTAATTCTCTCATCTTTCAGACATACAGTAAGGAATGAATATCAGCAGCTTAAAAATGAAACACAATTACTGTATTTTGGTTTTCCCCCGCCCCCAAAATATAAATATATACTGTATATATTTTTAAGTTTTGCTGTACTTTACAAAAAGTATCACTAGATGGCAGCAGTGCATTTTAGAGCTTTGCCAATTTTAACAGCTACAGGAAGTAAAAAATGGCGCATGCGCAAACCAACTTACTACTTCTAATGTTTAAGTAGATTTAAGGAAAAAAACAAACAAACAAAAGAAAATAAAAGCAACATTCACAGCACATCAAGCCCAGAATAGTTTACACCTTCTACACTGAAGCATTATTAAAATTTATCTGGCTAGGTCATCCTTACAGGAGAGGCTAAATAAGGCATGCTTTAGACAGTCATATCGTTGCTCACTTGAAAAAGAAACAAATAAAAAGGAAAAAAAAAAAGAAAAAAATAATCAGACAGAACCGGAGTTCTAGAACCAAGAGTTCCAACCCTTAAATTTAGCAGGTCATATTGCCATCAGTCTCTCAGAAACTTAAAGCTCTAAAAAAGAAACGAGAAAAGGGGCTATCGTCAGCGCCGGGCAGTGTTTTCCACCCTCACGTGCCCTAAGAGCGTGCAGTCAAAGCCCTTCACCGCCAGCTGGGCCTTGAGTGAGTTCAAAGGCTTCCCAACCAAGTGGGCTTCAAGAGTTGAGCTCAGATGAGGAAGAGCTTGGGGTTTTTGGGGTTTTATTTTGATTTGTAGAGCGATTATGTAGAGTTCGACAGCGACTAGAGCGTTAAACTACCAGCGTGTTTTAGGGAAAAAGTCTTTTGATACCCCTCCTCCCAGCTCTTTGAAGTGTGGTGGGAAGGTTCGTGCCACCCACTGAGCCACCAGTAAGTTTTTAATAACTGGAACAAATTACGTTTACGTCCCCCCCAACCACTACCGAGAAAGGAGGGCTTTAGCCTGGCCATTTCCGAGATGGGCGCCAGTCATACTTACATGATCAGCATTTTTAATTTGTGTTTCTCTGGCGTAAGTTTTTATCTTTATGATTGTTTGTAGAATTGGTTTTCCTGGAGAAATAAAAAAATAAAGCAACAAAACCACAGCAAAAATCAATCTCAACTGTAATGTCTGCAAAGGCTTTTTCCCCCCCTAAGTTCAGCAGCGTTTTATTCGTCTTCCTCTCAAACTCAAGCAGCTAAAGGCAACGCGACTTTTTGACTGTTCGCACACCACCCTGTGCAATTCACCTCCTGCATCTCTCCTTCTTCCTTGGTTTACTGCTACTTTTTTACACTTGAGGCTTCCCCCTGGCTCCTACTTTACCAATTGCTTAAGATATTTGTAAAAAAAATCATCTCAAATCTGCTGTGCCAGGCAGTCACGGAGATCACAGGTGGCTTCAGTGCAAATATTTGTTTCCAACTTCTTCAGCACCCTTTGTTTCTCTAGCAAGAACCTTGCAGATTCGCTTTTTTTTACCCAGTGCTACCAAACAACCCAAAGGGTCCCTTACCATGAGTAACCTCATGCTTAATACCAGTTTTTTTCCTAAACTCCCGATTAAGCTCAGTAACAGGTTCTTTCTTTGTTTTTTTTTCTTCAAATGTACTTACATTGGCCCAGCTGGTTCATCATCTGCAGCAAGAATTCCGATGCAATCCAGGGGAAGAGAAGGAAAGGAAAGAAAAAGAGAAGTCAGGCTTTGCACCGTAACACTGGCTGAACTGCAGAACAGCAAACCGATCTATCTACAGCATTAAAGGCCATTCCACTCAGTAGTGCAAAGATTCATGGAGTTTTTTCTGGATTCAAGTTTGAATGGCAGGTATGTTGCTTCAATGGTTTTAGTTAACACTTTAAATGCTTGTCATGAAGAACTGCAACTGTAGCGGACAGATTGTTGCAATATGGTCAAGACTCATCGTGTCCCCAAGTTCCAGTGGTTCAATCTCATAAAAAATAGATGAGAAGACAAACCAACGTTTCAGTTGTAAAATCCTGCTGGTTATTTTCTTGCATTGGGTGTTTGGTTTTTTTTTTTAAAAAAAAAAAAAATAATTTTTTTTAAGCCATTCTTCCACTGCTGATGGGTGACTGCCGGTATATACACGACAGGGTATACACACCACCTGCTCGTCTTCCCCCGTGGACGACACAACCTCTTACATACTCCATTTTTCCCAATCTCTAATTAGAATGGAGCAGGTTAGGAGGAGGTTGAAGGGTGCGATACTCGATTCGAGTATCCAAATGTAGTCCTTGGATAGCAGCAGGCAGCGTGCGTGCGTCCGGTAAGAGCACGGGGCTCAAAACACCAGGAAAAGTTAGGGGTGTGGTAACACCTCCAGACACACCACACTTCAGCTACGGAAGACTGACAGCATTGTTCTTCCTGTGCCTTGCAGCAAAAGTATTTGCTTTTAAGAATTAGAAAAAGATCTGCCAGTGAGCAGTGTTTGGCTTTAGCTCTTTCATGACCAATTGAACATCATTTCGAATTAGAAAACACCTTATTTTGCCCCCAAGCCGCAGTACAGAAGACAGAAGTGCATTGAAACAGCAGTACCAAAAGGGAAAAAAAAAAAAAAAAAAAAAAAAATCATCAATCCAGAAAGTCACCGCTCCTGTAGACGTATTTTGGTGGGGACCAATTCAGGACCCACTGGTTTTGGCACTCAACAGTTTGCTGTTCCCACCTCGTGCTAGATGGATTTTTTTAAATTTTTTTTTTTTTTCACCGAAGTCTTTAAGAAACTCTTCAGCAGGATTCCACAAGGGTGCTTAGTGCACATGAAGCAGTTATGGAAATTACAGTCTTAACAGTGTAGGCATCCGCATGAGCACACGCCGGGAGTAATGTCGGTCAAAGGGGACATTACTCCACCTGTACCTTCAAGGCAACGGATAGGCAAAGCCACCGCTAGCACAGACAGTGACCGGAACAAAACAAAACAAAGCAAATATTTCAAAAAAAATGAAGAGCTAACCACAAACCAAGAGCTTTACAGCCAAAATAACAGACTAGCGACACACCAGTGTCCACAGAAGTCCATTACCAGCAACAGTAACACTACTGGACAAGATACAGAAAGAACTAGGACTAGTCAGGACAACCAGACATCAATGTGCTGTTGTATATACAGTGGAGATATACAGAGACACATCGGGCACTGAAACACAAAGCACGGTAGAGTAAATCTACAACTTCCCTCCACAAACGTCTTTTGATTCACAAGAGAGCTTTCAAGTAGGCTGCGCTCCGTGCTCCAGCTGGGGAAAGCCTCGGACAGACAGCAAGCCTTTTGCTCCCCCCACCCCCCCATCAGCGCTGCTACCACGCCGCTCAGCTTTAGGACTCATTTCTCTCGGCTTTCTAACAAGCGTCATCGACATCTTTGAGAGTTTGTTTAGCTGGACTTCAGAAATATCAAACTGCACCATTAACTCTCGATAGAAAACAACTGTTTCTCCTTCTCTGTAGAGGTAGTTAGATGCCTATTGCAGGTGAGTAGTTTTGTGTGCTTAAAAAGAAAACAAAACAAAACAAACAAAAAACCAAAAACTTTGCATTTATAAAGAGGCTGCCATTGGGTGTTTTCCTAACAAAGATCCAACAAAAATGCCTACGGGAATTACTTTGGTTTATACGGTGGATCAGCACCACTTGTCCCTTTCCGACCTATAACCTAAACGGAGATCAAATAAGACCGAGGAAAATTTCTCCATGCGTTTCTATCCTGATCAGCTATTTAACTGCTGGAAAAGCATCCCCAGTACAGTAAAGACAAAGACCAAAACCTTAGCAAAATCAGGGGGCAACAGAACAACAGAAAAAGTAGTACAAAATTAGACTAAATAAAATATTTAAAACAGCAAACTGAAATCCAAATTAGTTGTGAACGTGAATGAAGAATTTTTAAGAAAAAAGTGTTAACATTATGACTTGTGCATTGTATAGACTGAAGCGGAGATTAAACAAACTCCAAAGCATGCAGATCTCTCACTTACCACCATTTTTTTAAGGGTATGATGCAATTGAAGGGGGGGAGGGGGGGGGGAAAAAAAAGAAGTCATAGTAACTGACAAATATCAATATAACTCAAAACCTAAGACCTGCGCTAGTAACCAGTTGTCTCTAATACGATGGAAAACCTGCGGCTGTAGAGAACATCATCCCAGTACGCTGCTTCATTCCATTCCGCACCTGCGGGGCTCCCCACACCGCTGCCAGGTGAGCTCTCGTTTTATAATTGACCACACAGCCCCCCTCCTCCGGTAGGAATTTCCTTTGGAATTTGGATCTGCAGACTCTGAAGCCCCCATTGTTTATATAATACAAGATTATCAAAAACCAAAAAAACCCAAACCCCACCCAGCCAGCCCAGCCTTTCCTGTGGGTACAGTGATCTGCTTAGAGTTGCCCTGCAGCAGCACTCTTCTGGACGGAAAGGCTGGAATTGCTGCCATCTTTTAATGCATCGTGTGACATGTGTAATCAATCCTTCCAGGCAAAAAAACCTGGCCCTTAAAATTGCAAGATGATGACAAAGAGATTTGCTTCAGCTCCTCCACTTGTAGTAACCATCTGGGAACGTAACTCGTGCTTCGGCAGTCTGAGAAGGGGGCTGGTCTTGTGGGCCACCCCCCCCCCAATTACTCCCAGCCTTAATTTATAAGGCATTTTAGACATTACTCAGATTTTTACCTCCTTTGGAAAACTACAGTATCTATTTTTTAATATCAAAATAATATCAGTATTTATTTTTTAATATCAAACTAATCTCGTGTAGCCTCTTACAGCTGGTGGAAGTTAAAAATTAAACACTAACGGCTACTTCCAGCACTGAGATTCATGCTTTTGCAGCTGAAGGGACTCGACGTTTCGCCTCGTACTTTAAAACTCACAAAAAAAAACCCTATAGAAAGAGGAGTTGAGACAGCAGCTTCAGCACCGGTTCTTACACCAGCACATGGCAGCCCTCAGACCTGACTTAACGGAGCAGCAGAGAACTGGAGCATTTATTAAAATGAAACTGATGTCCTGTGTCTGTTCAAATGCTCAAAAGGAAAAGCCAGCTTCCGCGGCAGCTTCAGAGCCCTGCATTACAAAACAGCTTCCACAGCCTGCCAAGCAATTTGTTGGAACTGTGACTGAAGAATTTTTGTATTTAAAAGCCAGCTTATGATCTTGCTTTCTGGGAAGAGAAAATTTGACAGTGACTTAAAAACTTTCAAGAAGGACATTTATAAGAATTTAGATGCGTTTGTCCAGGTTGGAAAAATAAATATTTTTTTTTTAATATAAATTTTTCATTCCTTAACTCATAAAATATTTGGAAGGCTCCACATGGAGCACTCAAAGCAGCCCACAGCCATGCAGAACCGCAATGCTTTCTCACACGGCAGCTGTTCGCAGGGACGCAAGCGTTGCAACCTGCATTTACCACCACAATGAGCGTCGGGTTCAGAGCAGCGCTCTGGCTTCAGTAAGAAGAGTATTTTAGAGGGAGGGGGAAGAAGAGGCGAATGGAGCCGCTCGTCTTGCTCCGTAAAGCAAACCAATAAAAATAAAGCAGTTGCTCTGAAATGGAATGAAGGCAACAAGCGTATCGGCGACAGAGACTCTCTGGCCAAGGTTACTTACGTGAGACTGGAGGAATTTTGATCCTTTAATAGATCTAACAAAGTAGGATATAAGGGCCCAGAGGAGCCAGGCTATTCGATTACCACTGCGACACAACAATGCACGCTGTTAGGTGTAGTCGATAGCTACACAGTCTCGCAATGCACCTGACAATTTTCTCCCCTTGATGAATTTTAAGTGTGGGAGAGGAAGTTGTGGGTAATAGGAAAAAAACCCCACCACCCCAAAAATTAACTTGTTACAAGGTTAACAGTTTCAGTGAAAACATTTTGTTCTTTAAATTACTTACAGTAATAGCAGGAACAAGGAAAGTCAAGAAAAAAAAAAATGAGTATTAGAAAGAATGTGGGGATATGGATGGAGCTTCTGCAGAGCCGGAGCAGAAACACATGGACAGAAAGTTTTTGTATTAAAGCTGAGAAATGGGAAGAATGGAAAAGGACATGTTATAACCCAGTCACCTCATGGCTTTGAACTAAAGATTGTGTAGAATATGGATTTTAAAGTAAAAACTGTTTACATTCCTACGGAAGAATGTAGCCAAGAAGTTTTTACTTTCTACTTACCCCAGAACACACCCTTTAAAGCAGCGTCTTTGCTAATTTTAGGCTATTTGATCCAACAACAACAGAAAAAGCGCTTTCTTTGCGCATCTTTGACATACTACATTCAGGTCACAATGGCCAATCACTACATCTATCAAAAATAAGCAGCTTAAGCTGTACCACAGAGGAATAAAAAGCTCTTTGCTTCCTTTTGTTGTCAAGGGAAGCCCAAGCAGTCTGTGTTCCGAGCAAAATGCATCAGCAGGCCTCTGCTGAAACCGCTTCCCGTCGCACATGCAGTGATGTGCCAGCATCTCTGGCCTCCACATGCCGCGTTCATGCAGCCTTCATCACCAAAAGCCACTGCAAGCTGCAAGTTATCTGCCTGCTCTTGACATTACCAAACCTAGCTGCCCTCTGGAAAAGGTATGCCAGCCGTGGGTTGCTCTACAGGACTTAAAGCAAGTCAAAACTCAAATTTTGAAAGGATGTGGAAATTCAAGCTCAATCTGCCCTCCCTTCCTCCTTCCAGCACATAATTTGGATGTGAGGGGGCTTGTGCCAACGGGCAGGTTACTCAAGGCACTCAATGGGGTCACCGCCCCTCCAGGAGGGACAAGAACGCCCCTAAATCCACAGGCATGACAGCAAAAATCTGCACTATGCATCCCCTAATGCCACCCCTGCATCATTTCTGGTGGAAATAGACTTCACAGGTGCAAAGTTCCTTTTTCTGCTATACAGCAGCAGAAAAAAACCAAACTGAATTATGTGAAGGAGGAAATACTAGCAAAGGAGCTACTCAGCATCCCTGTTCCGTGGCATAAAAAGCAAAAACTGAAGACAAAAAGCAAGGTCCATGCAAAAAAAATAAAAAAAAAGAGAGAAAAGAAAAAAAAAAAAAGAAAAAAAGAAAGAAACCACCACCCAAAAACCCCCTGCAGTCAGGAAATGCCAAAGTTAAATGAGCATCCTAGCCCCTCCAGCCTGGCAGCACTACTAGGCAGAGGTAACACCTTTTGTCAGGCCAGCGAATGCTTCGGGATGGCATCTCAGCCCAGCCCTTTATCCCCCCCAAACTCTGAAACCTAAGCAGCCTCACTCTGCTGCTGAACAGTAAATTGAGAACTGCTCCAAATTTAACCAGGTTATCTGTCACCCTACCCGTCCGCCAAGGGATGAGGTAGTTGGCACACTAAGGCAGGTAATTTTTAGCCTGTGGACCATGGAGATGAGAGAAAGGGAAGGGGAATTAATTCAATTGGCTTTATTTTGGCTGGCCAGGTAGAGTTCCCAAGGGCTCTGGAAAGCATCCCAGACACCTTCCAGCACAGACAAAATGATTCTCTCCAAACTATTACATTCCCCACGAGCAACTGGGTGCTTCTGTTCAGCATCAGTTTTTAAAAGTCCTTTTTGGCACTTCTTCATTTACACTCATCCTCAAACCTTGCTTTTTTTTTTTTTTTTAGGCTGTGAGACCACCCACTTTTCCATGAAGTTCTTACAGACACCCTCTCGTGTGTATGCAAGCACAGCATGGATACAAACGCTAAAATTACTGGGCTGCTGTCAGAGGAACTTCGGAGGTTTCCCTGAGAAACATCACATTCTTCTAAACACAGTTGTTCCTCAGTCCGGGTGGAGCAGGGGCACCCTTAGGATTTGCTGTCTCGCTCCGTTTTGCTTACATTGAATTGGAGGATTCTCTGGAGATGCAGAAATGCAAAATAGTTCCTTGCAGTTCTCAGGAAAGGGCAGCAGGATGAGCAGTTCCTGGAAGGGGGCACCCCAGTGAAGGCAGGCAATGCAATCAAGAAAGGTAAACAGACTCAAGTTAAGTGTGCCTGTTATTAGTGGAGTCTGGAGCAAACCTGCTTTTCCACTTGGGCTGGTTTCATCCGAGGGGATGAACGCAGCGCACTCCAAAAGGGCTGCCTGCAACTTCTGTAGGCTTAACTGAGCCAGACCTAGAAAAGACATCACCTGGGTACTGCACGAGGAGAGCGCTCAGTGTGGGCACCAGCATCTCCCAGCAAGACCAAAGATAAATGCAGCTCAACTGCATTTCATCCTACACTGTCACCAGTCAGGCTCTGCCCAGGTTGCAGGTGTGCTTCAAGGCTGTTGATTTAACAGTTCCTTCAGCTCCAGAAATGCTTTGATTTTTCTGTATACAGGGGAAGTTACCATGTTTGGCATCACTGGTTTTCTCCAAAACTTTTTAAGAAAATCCTTAAGGTGTCCTGAAAAAGTCATCTTTGCACTAGGTGCATGCAGAGATTCTCACTCCCGAGATCCTCTCAACAGGACAGACTTTAGCCGGTACATCAGAGGATTCTCAAGGGGAAAAAAACAAAGCCTGACTGAATGTGGGAGACATCCCCCCTCCTCTCCCTAAGGTGGGATCTATGGCACCCCAAGGCAGAGGGGCAATACTACAGGTGTAAGGCTTGCACCCCAACACTTAGGCTCTTTACTGGTAGCAGACACCTTACCTGCAGGAGTAGCCAGCCTGCAGCAGGGGGACGTGCCAAGCCAAAGGATAACAATCCACTTGGCAGCAGTCCAAAGTGAGATGCAAAATGGCCACCTGCCCTCAGACATGGCTGGGGGTTTTTGGCTGCTTTTACCTGCTACTCCAGAGTGAGGGAACAACTTCAAGGAAATCTGGTGACTAAGGAAGGTCCCCGAGATATTCCACCATGGGAAGATGGGGAGAGGGGTGATGCTGGAGAAGATGAAGGAATCTCAGTGTCTAAGGGAAAACTTGGAGTGGTCCAAGGACAAAACTCACAGCCCAGCAAGAGGGGGCCATCAGTGAGGTTACTCTGCTGAGGAGGCTGCCAGTTCTCCCCCATTAGCAAGGAGGCACTTAACAGCTCAATCACTATTGCTGCGGCAGCTTCATACAAAGATCTGGCACAACCACAACTCTCGTCCTTAAAAGCTGAATGCATCAAAACCAGTACTTAATTTTGGAAAACCAGCTGATAGTCGAGAGCAATCACGGCTGTTGCCAAATAATATTTATATTAAGTAATATGGTGTTTGGACTAATATCTGCATGAGTTGCTGGCTCAGCTATAGGCTCATTGACGTTACCCGCTACAGCACACTGCAGCATGCAGAGGCGGACGTATGATTTTGGAAGCAGAGTGCTTAAATTCCAAGTGATAAGCACGCCGTTGCATTAAAACATTAACTTTGGCATTTCATAACAACGTATTTCAAATAACAAAATTAAGAATAACCACCCAAATAGAACATTCTCTCCCATCAACGATTTCTCACACATGCATTTGTAAAATGACCCTGCTTATAGGGCGTTCCCCACGGTGCTATCACAGAAAGCTTCAAATGGCATTACAGAAAATGCAAGAGTATCCAAGGGAACACAGGACTCAAGCTGGCCTTTAGTGGAGATGATGTTACACCCATTGGGTCTCCTCATCCAGGCAAACCTAATACACAGATGTTGACTGTGATATTCTGTGTTGGATTTGTCCTCCAAGCAAGAGGATGGAGAAAGCATTTGTCCATACCACAGAGGTGCATCACTCTCCAGGACTCAAGCTTAACTGCCTTTAAAATAAGCAGACCGAGCAAGCAAATTTAGTATCTTCAGTTACTTGGCTCATCCTCTTGGACACCTCTATCAGAGATGATAAGCCTGGATCCCACAGGCATTGGAAGAGCGGCCAGACCAGCCAGGAAAACTTCAGCCTTTCAAACAAACAGATAGTGACCTCTTCACCTCCGCCATACGCTTCACCACACTAATGGGGGGGTGGCACTGCAATCTGGTCAAGTCAAAGCCAATACCTATTGGATTAAGTCCATCTGAGGCCGCTTGCCATCAACAGTTACATATCAAAATTACAATCCGATACCTCATTTTGGGTCCTTGTGAAACCTCAAAGCGGAAGTCTGAAATGCAGGGAACTATGAACAGCCACCACCAGGGAGGGGAGATGCTCCCTGGCCACCCCAACATCAAAATTAGGCCAACGTGGTGCAGCAATACAGGAGAAGCACAAGAGAATGTTTAAATTGTCTTTTTCGAAGTTTTCTGGGCTGGTCGAGAGCCACTTTGAGGACAAACTGCTGGCAGTATAAACCCCTCAGCCACTGTGAAGCTGCCAGTGATGCAGAGGAACATGCACTACACAGTCTAAGTTGTGTTGGAGACATCTCGAGCAGTCTCAATGCATGCTCTACAAGCAGTTAGTAAATGCTACTCAAGTGGTTAAGATCAAAAAAGAAAAGCTAATTTCCTCTAGGTATGCACTTCTTAAGGACAGTTTTCATCTGCCATGGAAGTGATCCAAGCCTCAGCCATTCTCAGAGTAGTAACATTTATTATCCTTTTCGTAAGGTTTTTTTTCCTTCTTTTTTCATTCTCTGAAACACAGCTCAGGAGCCGCGAAGCTGGTTTTTTGCCCAAACTTCACAAGCAGATCAGTGTTTCAGCGCCTGCCTTTTCATCCAAAAAGGCAAGCATCTTGCTGCATCATCATTGATCCCTTGGGCCGCTTGACAACGCCTCATCATTGCTGCACAAGCTGCGAACACAGCTGCCTTGGGAAGTTACCTGCCATGACAGGGGGCTCGCCCGACCCAGGAAGACACTAGTGATTCAGTGCTTCCCGCACCGATTCAGCGTGTTGCCCTCCACGGGCTCTATAAAGCACCTGCTCCATTACTTGGACGCTTCATGTTCCTACAGCACGACGGCATAACCAGTGAATCCTCACAAGAATCCACCTTGGATCGGTTTCCTTGATAAACACTGTAGGAAGCGGCTAGAGGTCACGTTAAAGCCTGTTTCTCGATGTGGTTCTTTCAAATACTCACTTTAGCCTCAAACTGCCCCTTTTCCCATCCTTTAAGGAAGAAGGTGTGCAGAAGCAGCTCAGAGAGGAGACAGTTACTATTTTTTTTTGTGTACCAAACACAGTTTAACTAATTAGTGCTACCATCAAACCTGATAATAAATACCTAATCTTTAAAAAATATAACTTGGTGGCTATTACAATTAGATAGAGTTTCCAGGGCATCCCTTAAATACAATTTCAGTTACAGACCAGCATAAGAGCCCTACCCTCACCCTTTTAACACTGAAAACATCTTTTATTTCTGAAGCATCTCTGTGCTCCCAATCCCTTGAAGTGTAATGTTTCCTTACAAAACCTGCCCAGTGTCCAATCCAGATGCCACACGGGAGAGGGAGCACCATAAGGGATCAGAGTGTTTCTAGCTCTCCCCTTGTGCCGCTCCACACTCCTTAGGGCTGATGTGCAGGATTTCTCAGGGCTAATACAGCTGGAAAGAGATGGGAGCGCTAGGCCCGCCTTGTGTAAGAAAAGCTTTAAAGACAATGAAATAACCGCCATCCCACCCCAGTCTGAGATCTTGGGGAAATCCAGTGTTGGGACTTCTTGGACCCTCTGCGCTTGCCTGGGCTTAATGTTTGGAGAAGAAACAGATGAGAAAGCAAAGAGCTCAGAGCTGAAGGAGCTGTGCTGCTGATCCTTCCTGCCACAAAGCCCCACTCTGTCCTGCTTCCACAAGTTCGTTTTGCCCCCCCCCCCCCCCTTTTTTTTTTTGCCTCCTTACAAGTGGCTTTGAGCACACTTACCATCTGGGACTTCATCCGGCCGCTTCCTTTTCTCATAAACAACTATGATGACAACAAGGATAACGATTTCTGCCAAGATCCCCAAAAAGGGCCAGAGGGGAGCCAAGTGGCTGCGGACACGGAGGATGGTTGTGACCGAGACAGAGCCGACCTGGTTGGTTGCGTTGCACTGGTACTCGCCAGGATCCTCATTTATCTGTAGGTTTGTGATGCTGAGCTCAGTGTAGTTGTCTTTATTTGAAATAAAGAATCTGCCAGAGGAGTTGTTGATGTCCTGATAAAAAGAAGACATGGAATAGGAAAAAGAGCAAGAGCTTTAGTAAGTTCTGGTGCGTTTTCATTTCTACGTCATGGAAACTAGAAGAGATTCGAGGGATTCTTAGGAGAGGCTGGTTTCTTAACACAACAGGAAAGCCCCCTGGTGGTGTTTATTCTGCATCTCTCACTAAAGTGAACTGTGCTTCAAACCAACAACAAAAAAATGCCGGTTTGACTGACAAAAGCTGTATTTTTATCCTACTTTAACAGTATCAGCCATGAAATAAACCAGTGGTTGTGATCACGGAAGCTACCAGGTTCTCAGCCTTTTGCATCAAGGGAAACTGTTGCCCTCCACTCACCAATTTACAGCAGTAAGATGGAACAGGTCGACCTAAACAGGGGAGATGAGTAACAGGAGAGAGGATGTGCTCCCTAGCAGGGGACACAACAATTTCAACACAGAAGGGGAAAAAAAAAAGAGGCAGCACCAGTTAAGATTATTCTACACCACGTCAAATAGCATTTTCTAGCCATTTAAGGTATTGATGGCCCTTATAAATTTTTGCCTTTGCTACATTTTTAAAAGAAACACTCACTGCTCACAGATTTGTGGCCAGGGCAGCCTGAGCCATCGACTTCAGGAACATTTTGGAGAAGCTGGAATTCACAGCACCATAATCTTTCTACATTTGGAAAACAAAAAAACAAACAAACAAAAAAAAAACAAAAATAAAACCACCAACAAAAAAACCAAAAAACCAAAAAAACCAAAACAAACCATGAAGGGAAATCTGCAGAACACCCTATAGGACTCTGGTGTCTCCCAGCACTTGGTAAGTCCCTCATACAGCACTGCCCCTTAAAAATTTAAGCTCACACTTAACAGTGAACAATCAACCCATACTATCATTTCCTTAAATTTTTTTTCTTCCCTTATCAACCAAATTGCTGCCTCTCTGGCAGATCACACAGCAATGTAAAAATAGGTGGGCTGAGGATTTAGCAACCTCCAGCTTCTCTTCTGCTATTCCAATTGCTGGTCAAGTTTTTTTGCTCACTAGATCGGTTGCCACATGGAAAAAAGAAATGTGATCACTTAAACAGTAATAGGTATCAGTGCCACATCCTCATATTAAGTCTCATGAGCTCAAACAGTAAAACTGGAAAATAGTTTGAGAAATTTATAACCAAATGCATTTTTAAAACACATTTCAAAACTCACATTTTGCAATTCATAGCAAATACCCGGAGTGTTGCATCTTCCTGGACAGGTCAGAACTTTGCCCAGCAGCAATGCAGTGAGCAACTCTGTTCATTCAGCAACAATATAAACATGCATCTTATACTCACTGCTGCTGAAAAACGTCAGCTTCGCTCACTAACGTACCGGACTTCTGAGGAACTGCCTTTCGAGGAGTTATGAGGCCCCCTAAATCATACTCTCCTAGACCGAGGTGCTGGTTTCCTTCCTTACTGGGAGGGTTTTGGCAGGTTAATATATGCCCGACACCTCAGTTTTCTTACCTCAAACACTCCGTTGACCTTCTTGCGCCACACCCACTCAGGATGCGGGAAGCCCACAGACTTGCAGTACATGAGTGCCTCCTGCCCTTCATTTTTATTTTCGCTTCGCTTGTGGCCAGTGATGTCGGGAGTAGCTATGGAACAAAACAAAGAACTTCTGCTTACAAGCTGCTCATTACAGAGAGACTTATTTCAAGCTCTGAGAATCTGAACAGAAAGCAAGTGACAAGTTCCCTGGAAGCTGTTGCCTTTCCCACACTGAGCCCATCTTCATGGAACAAAAATTGTGATTCCTGCATCTCTCCAAGCAGCATCTCAACTAAAGCTGTCCTTCAGGCTCGGTTTGCCAGGCAAATTGAGGGACAAGGGAGAAATCTCGACATCAGACTTGAGTTATCTACCACAAACCTACAAAACTAAGATGGCCCAGCTGTTCCCCCGTGCAGGAAGCTGAGAAACATCTCCCTCCCTGCCGCTCAGGAGGTCCCTGCGGCTCTGCAGTACCTTCAGCTTTGAAACAGAGCTGTCAGAGATTCTGGTTACAACACGCCCATTGCGTCAGGGCTCTGAACCGATACAGTCTTGACATGAATTTCTGAAAGCTGAATCAAGGTATTCTTCCTTGCAGCAAGATTCTAGGTTTGGTCCATAAACGTGCTGTGACTTGTTAGGCTTTACGCTTGTTAGAGCTTACAGCGACGGTACTCCTGGGTACCACTGGGTATCTGCAACACAGCAGAAGTCAAAATCCCTCCACCAGAGACCGTTTCATTCAGCCTACCCACAAATACCTGTTCTTCTAGGGAGGGTTGCAGGTGAAGCTGGGCAAGCACAAACAAAACGCAGCCCTGAGTATCAGAAGAGGGTCTTCTGAATTAATTTATCTATAAATACCATCACTGCCGCTTGCCACGTTTGTCACAGCAGCCCGTTGCAGCCTAATACCTCACGAGAGATTACGGTGGATCAATGGACTGCCCGAGCTGAACCTTCGCTTAAGCAGATGGCTTTGGTGCCGTAGTGACCACCTTTAAAGCCCATTTGCTTTCTAGCTTGCTAATTATGGCACACGTGGCCTACTGTGTGATGGCAGGACACTGATCTGTTAATCCAGTCAAAGTCCAAGCCGAGCACTCCAGGAAAGGACCCCCAGGAACTGGAATTTATTATAAGTGTCTATTCACGGCAAGTCCCCTCTACCACTAGCAGCCCCTACAGACAGGTAGGGAGAGGGAGCATGGGGCTGTGACAGCCCATCTGCAGCTGCAAGCTGAAAGAGTTAAGCCAATTTCACAGTTGTTATTAGACACAGCAAACAAAACCATCTTGTACAACAGGACAACATCAGCTGAACCCGCTCTTCCCAAAAAAAATCACATCACATCTTTGGGAAAATGTTCGGCAAGTTTAAGTGCTAAAGGAATTATCATATTTCAAAGGCAAGGGCTTTTCAAATACAGAAAGCATCCCACGCTTCACTCCTGCAAGGTTCTCTTTGGACCGTAATGGTTGAGGTTAGAGGCAGCACTACAACAAGCTTCTGAACAACAGAAAAATCATGGCTGTAAGAATACCTAAGCTACAGCATTCCTTAGTACGTGTGTATTCACCTGACAAGACACCTCCAAGAGAGGCTGATCAACCCAGGCATTTCTCAACAGGCCCGTGTAAATTCAAACCAGGTTTCCACCACACGCGAGAGCTTTGCTCAGGTTCTGACCATCTGCTGTGGCAAGACGCACGCCCTTGCCGTTTACCAGGTTATTCGCTCTTTGCTGCATTTTCTAACAGAAGATTTGCTCCGACTCAGCAACAGCCAGAGCTGTCGGTACATGCTGATGAGCCGGATGGATCCTCCACGCTGGACGCTGCTGCAGAGGATGCAGAGGCCAGTTGCTTAGCAGAGATATTGCCCACCAGAAATTAAAACTAACTCCAGGAATTCCTGTAGAATCCTTAAGGAAGTTACACCATTTTAAAACATTAAAATATGTTAAACATATTCTTCCCCCCCCGCCCCCGATTTTTAAGTAAACACCTTTTCAGGAGGGAGCCGCAAAAGAGCTCATTACCTAGGAAAAATACTATGATTGTATCATCCCATAAGGAAGGTGGTGAAGAGTTGTCAGGCACTGGAAGGAGGTGCCCAGGGAAGTGGTAAAGTCCCCATCCCTGAGGGTATTTAAAAGCCGGGCAGACAAGGTGCTTAGGGACAGGGTTTAGTGGTGGGATGACAGGGTTAGGGGAACAGTTGGGCTTGGTGATCTTAAAGGGCTTTTCCAACCTAAACAATTCTGATTCTATGAAGGAAGTACTTGATCCAAGTCTGTAAGTATCCACAAATAATGGCAAATAAAGGCTTTGCTAGCAATATTTGATATACACAACTGTATAGCAAGACCAACGGACAAAGCTAGACAGATGCTGGCTAGCTGCAAGATGATGCCAACTGTAACCATGATATAGAAGAACAAGGTGCTTGGGGGTTTATTTAAAAACCCCAATGCCTAAAACGTATCTTTACACATCAAACATGAAAATACTGAGAGACAAAACCCATGAACTGAATGAAGACACCAAATCATAGCAAATCTCTGGTCTCGTGCAAAAAGAAGCTGCCAGGTACAGAAATTGAAGCAAGCTGGGAAAGAAAGAGCGCTTCATGCTTGCTAATCGAACACATCCTACCTGTGCCTACAAGGGGCAATAACACTCAGAGGAAATTAAGTTTTTAAGCTGAAGGTCTCCAAACAGAAAATAAATCAGCTCTAGGGTTGAGCATGCTGCATTACATCTGCAGGATACAAACCACCAATATGCACCCCGCAACATCCTTTCAAGCCGCTGTCTGCAGCCTCAGAGAGGAATGCAACACGCATTCCAAAAGATGCGTATTAAAACGTTTTGTATTAAAATCACTTTAATAAGAAGTGATTTTCATCTTGTGATCTACTGAAAGGCATTATCTCTTCCTTGCTAGGCTCGAAAAGTTCTCTTTCAGGCAGGAGCTAGGTAAGCCCCATGACCTCCCCGTGGTTTTTGCTTACTGGGACGATATGCAGAGATCGCATCCAACCCAATGGGAATGAAAGGCCAGCAGAAGCAGAGCGCAAGAGACAGACTTAAGGTGGCAAGGCGACAGTCCCAAACCTGGCACTGACAGGCTGTCAAAAGCCACTGCAAATTACCCCCATTAGGAAAAGAAGAAATAGAATTAATCAGCTTAAAGCTGAAGCCTCACACAGTCTCCATCTGTCAGCACTTCATTTTTCACTGCCATCTCCCAGCAGACAGTGAGGCAAAGCAGAACCTCGCAGGGGAAAGGGTACATAAGTCAGCACTCTACGGCTGTCCCCTTTTTTCTGTAAGGTTGCCAAGAAAGAAAGAGGGAAAGCTTTCTAGAACACCTTAACTTCTACCACAGGGTGACCCACTGTTCTCCTACAGCCAAGAGATAATTACATTCCTTCAAGAAGGGGACATCTCCGCCGAGTTATCCCAATGAGAGCACAGGCGATGAGAACACGATCTGCTCTTTCCTTGCTGGGCACAGTTATGCAGCAGCCATTTCCAGCTCTACTAGGACAGGGACTATTTTTGTACACAGTCTGAAGGGAGCATTAGATGGAGTATTAATATTTCAGGGCATGGGGAAGCCAGTTTCAAGCTATGGCTGAGGCATGACTGCAGCACTTACTCTACCAAGCTGGCTAATTGTGTTCTGCTGTACAATCTACAATTAAATTATCGCTGCAACTGACCTCGGTTGCAGATTTAGCAACAGAGCAATGTTTTCCTGTGAAGCTTTTCAATATTTTTCTTACACCATTCTGCTCCAGTGCCAGTAACAGATAAAGCACAGAATGAAGCAGGTTTTGTTCAGAAAGGATTGAGATGTCACTTCAGCTTTTAAGCAGCTGAACCCACATCTCTGTTCGGAGACAGCTGGCCATGGAGATGTGGGTACAACACGCTGTGTCAGCTCCTACCCATCACTGAAACCAAGATAATGCCCCTGAGAAAAGAAAGCAAGTTTTTTATTTTTACATTGCGAAACAGGAAAACTAAATACTGAAGGTTTGTTTGAAACAGCATATGGGAGAGCAAAAAGAGGCAGGGCTAGTTTAAATTAATTGCCACAAAAAAAGCCAAAATAAATACAGATTTAGCCATTCTTGACACGTTATTTTGATAGTTTTAAACTGAATCACAACAGAAAGGAGGTTTATGCCAGAGTAAACATCAGACCTCCATGTTTCAAGTACCCAACAGGCACAAAATACACCATGCAGCAGCTTTCTGGATGCTATGCTTTTAATACAGCCCTGAAAAGAGGGTGGTTTTTTTTCTTCTTACAGGGCATGCAATATAATTTCTTGATGTATAGGAGGTATTGAGCCCTTAATTTCCAGTAGTTTCAAGATATTTTACTAGTATTACTAAAAAGGAGAGTTAGGAATACTAATACCTCCAAACCACGTCCCAGTTAACAAGACACCTTCAATTTTTCCCATTAACCAACAAAATGAAAGCAAGGGCAAAGCACCTAAAAATATTCTTGCACGTAAAAACTATTACGTCTTATGGGTGACCTAGTAAAAGGGCTCTGGAAGATTTATTTTTCTGCATTGCATCTACCTTTATAGCCTGGGCAGAGAGCTAGGACCCCAAAGGTACTGCAAGAAGGGAGAACGTGATGTGCATTTCCCATGTAATGCTTAGGATCCCTCCAAGATGCAGCTGTGCGAAGAGAATGCCTGATTGCTTAATTAATTTCTGGTACAGCATTGTGAAACTGCAGCAGAGGTTTCTTAAGACAGCCAGGAGTCAAGAAACCAAGACCTTCCAAGGCTGCTGAAATAACCACTCGTTTTCCAGCACACTGCTTGGGCTGGAGCCAAAGTAAAAGTGGAAGAGTGGAGGTATTGCATGTGAAACAAGAGCCTCTGGCTCAGCTGAAGTTAGGGCGTATAACAAGCATTCTTCAAGAGTGTGAAGTTTTATGTCTCAGAAGCAGCCAGCAGGACTGGTCTGAGCACTTGCTATTGGGAAATCAATAGCAATTGGGGAGGATAGAAGAGAAAGGTACAAAACGAGTGAGGGAAGTCAGAAGAATCTCCTTGATGAGGTAATGGCAGAGAGGCCTTCTAGGAAGAGGCATTAAGAAGTTCTACCCGTCCAGGTGCATGGAAAGAAGGGAGCTTTCAGTGGGAAGGCAGGGCAGAGAAAACAGATGCCCTCCATCAGCCATGCTACACACATCAGTAGCTTTCTTGATGCTCGTGCTACTTCTGGGCAGCCAGAGGGAACTGGAAGCATTTTCTTCCCCATCTGGTTCTCACTGCTGCTGCTCCACACCAGACAATGGTTTGGAGTATCAGAAGACAGAAGGACAAACTAATTTCCTCCTCCTTCTCCCAAGATCTTGATAACAGCAGAAAGACTGCAGAGGCAGAATTCTTCAGGGTTGCATTTCAGTTTAGAATTTGTTTGGGTTTTTTTCTTTCTTTCATCAGGTTTCTTCCAGATTGGGGAGTAGATAGCACACTGCCTCCTGGCTAGTGCCTGGCAAGATAGTCATCACTGCTCCTGCTGAAAATAACCCCGTCATATATCACAGCCCAGTTACCTGCAATGCTCTCTGCCAGCTGACTTCATGGCAAGAGCCAAGGGTGGGAGAAGATCCCTAGTTCAAGGCAGAATCTTCCTCGTATTTGCTCAGCCTGTTCCAGGCTTAGAGCTGCACTCATGCGATGCCCCTAACAGCTCTGAGAATTTCAGCAAGAATACTCCAAGTCTCCACCAGACACATAATCCAAAAGCCGACCGTATGAGGGAAGCCAGACTCATGCCATTCCTGGGAATTCCGAGAGAATGACATTAAAACCCGATGTTTTCAGTTGCTGTTATACTAGTGCTGCCCTAGTAATTTTTTTTTTTACCACGAAAATCTGCTTTACATATGCAAGCACACCTAGCAATTCTAACAGCGATGCCCATGTTTCTGCATTTTTATCTTCTTCCATAGCACATGTAGAGAGCCGGGAAGAAAATAGGCAACATTACATAAAAGGCAAATGGCACTGGTATATCCTGGATTACATCTGCTGTGAGGCATTTTCTGAAGCATTTGCAAGTTGTCAGAAAGTCACTATTTTGGTCCACGAGCACTTTCATATTCAGAACCATCTTTTCTATGTGCACCAGCAGTTAAAAATTGCAATATTATTACAATTAGCAATTAAGCAATGAGATTTGTGTGCTTAACCACAAATACTGTGACAGGCAACACATGCAGGTAAGCATTAAATTACAGCATCTGCATGGTCACACAAGATTCATGCATCACTGATGCATCACATACACCTCGACTGGCAACTAGGCAACATCTCCACACGTGATGCAGTATCAAAAAATGGTTTGCTTTGAGAACTGGAACTGCTTTGGCAAAACATGTAGAATATTTACACCAAACTGCAGGAATCGCAGAGAATGCCTGCCTTTGCAAAGTAAAAAGAAAAGCCTGCATATTCTTTGCAACTAGCATGGGTACTATTCAGGAATTTGAGGCCATCAGCCACTCTGGTGATGCTGCAAGGAGGAGCTGGAGAACAGGGTTACAGAGTCCTGGAACTGTGACTGCTCAGCAAGCTACAGGTGGAATACCTCCCGAGAGTGGTGCTGGAGTCATTAACTTAACTGACGACTACTCATTTGTATTCACAAATTACCTATGGAAAGGTTGTTAGTAGGATTAGTTATTATTCTCCCTCTGCCCTTTGTGCTGGTACCTCAATCAGATATATTGGCTTTTCTTTCTACAACGTTAAATCCTATGTCCCTGTAAACCTCTCTGCCAAGTTCTCTTGGTGTCCCGGCCTGGCAGGGGACAGCAGAGAAGCCCCAAGGCAAATGTTTCTAAAAGGTCTTTAGAGAGATTATACAAGGCTGAAAAAGGTCTTACTCTATTATCAAATTTCCTGTCTCTCAAAATGGTTTGTCACCCAAAACAGCCTAGAGAAGGCAGAAAGGACTTAAGATCTTAATTAAGATAATATTAGGAGATTCAGCAATCAGACAGTAAGAGCAGAATGCAAAACAATCCCCCCAAAAGAAGGAAAGAAAACCCACCTACATCTAGGTACTTTGAACACCCAGAAGACAAGCTCACCAGAAGTACAACAGAAGTTTGAATGCAACTTGCTGTATGCAAGGCAATGATTATTTTTAGAGGTGCAGTCAGATTTTGAATCACTAACAGTCCATTTCTCAGGTGTCCATATGCCATGCACCTCTCAGCTGGGCCAATAGGAACTTAGTGGTGTGCTCACATGAGCACATCTACAATAGATTTCCTTTTTCCGTGCAGAGACAGCTTCTGCACCAGATTGGTTGAACACTGGGTATATTTTGATAGGCTGTTTTATGCAAGATCATTGGAAAAAGACTTTAAATCAACAGAGGAAATCAGCAAGCTTTTCTTGGTACAGTATCAGTCAGAATGCTTATTTATACAACAATATTTCTCTTCCCCAGGAAACTGTTTGTACGGTTCAAAAGACGCCGTTCTCTGGAGAGGAAAGATGGCATCCAGAATAATACCGTGCATTTGTCATTTCACACAGACTGCTGAGTTACCCCCGCTCCCTCACTTTGGATTCAGGAACCTGACTGTGCGGCAAGGCACCAGCAATTCCCAGGAAAGAGGTCAGCTTTCACCTTTTGCTACAGATCTGCGGTACCTAATTTAAATAGCAGTGATCACAATATGAATCAGGATAGGCTGCGTCACCGGTGCAGGGGTGCTAAGAAGTCGCGTGAAACGTCCTCCTTCCCACTTGCTATTTTCAAACCGCACCAGAGGAAGCTCTACATTTAAGCTGGGGGTGCAAGGAAGATGGTAAGCAATGCTAACTCAGATTTCAAACAAGTTTACAGTACACCTTCATAAAACAAGCATCAGTATAGTCTCAGATGCGCGCAGGCCGGTTGTAAGACTTCTAACACATTTTTGCATAAACTCATCTGCCTTTGACTAGCAAAGCTGCCAGAATGCATCAATTCCATCTCACTGCAGCACATAAGGGGCAAACCACGGCGACTGCAGAGCAGCAGGCCAGTAATTTCCACAGTTATTCAATGAACAAACGACTGTATTGTGGCACCAGTTTACCACTGTCTAAACCACCAGCACCTCCACATTACCTCTATGTTGTATGTCGGAACAGAAACTGTTCTTTTGCTCAACAACTACAGTAAAACTCTGTGCAAACCTGTCATGTTTTGCAACTTCTGACAACTTTAGGACCCTAAAATTGTGGATAGAAGACTACTAACATGCACAAGGCAGAAAAAAGGCACATGGAAGTAGAAAACCCCAATCTGGTACAGGGCATCCATCCTAACCAGAACCCATGCTTTCCCAGCAATTAAAGTAGTCTCTGCAGACAAAACCCAGTTCCAAGCTGACACACACAAGATGCTGGTTCTTACTTTTTTCCTATTCAGACCAGACAAATTCAAAGTACACTGAATACATTCAGGTGGCCTCGTTTGCTGTGAAACAGGGAGGAAACAACAGCTGTCTTTGCACGAGCACAGAAATATTCTACAGCAATCTTTACCCTGCTGGACAGGCAGGCTCTCTTGCGATAGCCAGATTTTACCAACAGAGTGCCAAAGCATGTGCTAGAAGGTGTTTTAGTATCCCCTGTGTGGACCACAAATGCAATGATCGTATTCCTATCTCTGCGATCTTTGAAATTATAACCAAGGACTGGACACGGGCTCTACATCGCGAGGAAAGGCCTCCTGGGTTAGCTCTCTTGTACAGACACCGAGCAAGATGGCAGAGGCAAAGAAAGCACTTCACTTTCAGGGAAAGGAAACAAAAAAAAAACACAAAAAAAAAAACCACAAAAACCAAAAAGAGTACCTCTCACTTCTATAGTGGCGTTGGCTATAGGAGAGTTTGAAAACACAAACACGCACAAGTATTCCCCTGACTCTTCTGCTCTGGGCTTCAAAATCCTGCAGACAGGGAGAGAACACATGAGCTGTGTTAAGTACTGTGTTAGCAATCAAAAACAAGCAGGCTAGGAATTTATTCCCACCACCACCACCACTTTAATCTTTTAACCGAATTTCACAGCTATTACTTGTTAATTTAATGTATGTTGTGCAGACGTACCTACTTGAAATAAAGGACCTTGTTTGCCTAGAAAAAGGTCTGGAAAATCAGTACCAATTTAGCTGGAGAAGCTGCATTTAGTTTAAAAGCAAAGAAAGAGCCCGATGCCTGTTAATTATGCACTACAGTTCATTTGATGCAAGTCATCCTCAAGTCACTAGCTGATATCACCTCCCACCGAGGGAGAAATGTGATTTGTAGGTACTATCTGCACTGAAAAAAAATCATACATGGCCAATTGGAAAGTGATGGACTGCAAATACAATCACGACTGACACTGTCATCTCATAAGCTGTTTTCTTTTTCCCAGAACAGGTATGAGACCAGTCTGTTAATAGTTTTCTTCGATTCAGACTGGATGTGGAAAAACTGCAAAAGCTGGTCAACTCATGAAGGAAGATACCACACAGGAATCTGCTGCCTCTTAAAATTAGGAAAGTAATAACAACTAGTAGAGGGAAAAATAGATGCAAGCCAGCCAGAAGAAAATCAGAGCTGCAACAAATGTAAAATAAAAAGATGAATTTACACTCGAGAGAGTGCTAACTTCAAGTCCACCAGCTTTTGCTGTCCTTCAAAAAGCTTTTGGGTACAAATTACTTAAAAGCTCTATGCATGCGTTCTTCAGATATTTACCTACAAAAGACATCTCAGACTAGAGAAGCATACGACAATGTGGCGCAGAATTCACATCTCCACACAGCACAGAATAAGGCAGAGTTCTCCCCATCCCACCTTCCCTTTACTGAAAGGCTTCTTGGCTTTCTATTATTATTTTCTTTAAAAACCCATTAAGGAAATAGCATGCAGATGAACAGAAACCCTGCAGAAGAGCACTGTAATAAAATAATTTAATTACACATGGAAACTGCTTAGACACATGGAAAAAGCTGCTCAGTTTAACACAATACTTGGACTCAAGTCTCCACTGCATTTACAGCACTTACTTTCCAGAGTCGCCGGTGAAAGTCTAAAGTTAGTTATAAAGTTAATGTACCTTTCAGATAAACAATAATGTGCCCACTTTTCACAGAGTTCAAATTAAAGATTATCTTAATGACAGAAAGAACGATCATTTAGTATCCAACGTTGAAGTGGTAACTGTGTTTTAAACTGTAGGCAGGTAAAGTATCCTTGGGAAGCCGCAGCAACCTGGAACATCTGTGCTTGCTGGCAAAAGTGCAGCCCTTGCCCAACTGCCGGGGGACAACTCCACCCAGCTATTTCCATTATTAAGCTGTCCTAAGACTCTACACTAGCAAAGGAAAGCAGAGCATACCTGGCTTTCCGTAACAGCATTTAGGACCTTAATAGTTAAATCATCATACTCTGACCACTGCTTTTCATCCACTGTACACAATGCTTAAAAGGCAGGGAGGGAAGGAGACAAACATTGTATTCTTTCACTTCTACATAAACTTCTTTTTAAAGTGTGGAACTATGGCTGCCTCTACTAGAGTATTATTACCATAAATAGTTAAAGCGACTGTAAGTTGATACGGCTGCAAAGTTTTACAGACAAACAAGCACCTGAAACAAGTTTGCTTACCCAACAGCTTCCCTCAGTCCTGGGGTTTTAGGAAGAGCCCAACTTTTCGTAGGTGTAGACTTTTCAGCAGATGCAAAACCACCCAAAAAAACGTTTTATTCATTTTAGCTCAGTAACCTGCTACTCAACTCTGAATTAGCTGAGGAAGAATTCAGAAAGAAACCGCTGCTTTTCTCCTCCAAACTATGAACATCAATGAGGGGACAGGACTCCAGAATGAAAACGCAAGATGGCCAGAACCACTTCCAGGCACTTTCTGCTTGTGAAAGAATACACTACAAATAATTCTTTTGCCCATTTTTAATTAAAATGGTGAACTAGAAGGCTATACTTAACTCTCAGCTTTCTGACTATAGCTGCCTTCCAGCAAAAGTTGCTACATCAAGTCTGAAGAATTAGGAAAGATGTGTTCAATTGCTAGTGTTGTATGAAGCAGGATTTTTCAGGTATGTATCCTAACTTACAAATTCTGAAGCTTTCTGCATGGTAAACACTGAATTTCAATTAATAACTGTATTTCATAGCAAAATGACACATCTTAATGACTGAAGCATCAAGAACCTGAAACAGTTTTTATCCTTTAAGGAAAAGAAGTAGAATGCAAAAGACTAATCAATCATGTAAAAAAACTGCTCAGGTTAAATAACCTCTTTTAACTATAACTACGTTGACATTGCTTGCATGAATTTGGTATTTCTGGATCTATAAAAAAAATATTTATCTAAATCAAGCTAGAACCAAATCAAGCTAGAAATGAACAAACTGATCAAATGCAGTTTGACCACATGCAATGAAGAAATGCCACAGAAAGCCTGAAACTACAATATGCAACAAAGCAGCTAATAAATTAGCAGGAATTTGAGGTCTACATTGCAAATGCAAATTTTCTCAAATTCTCAAGCTGCCCTTCGATTGCAGCATGCTCCACCAACCCTTCATTCACTGGGAACAAAAACTGACTGTCTTACAGTCTGCCCACCTTACTTTTTCCTTCTCCAGGACACAAAAGCTGAAAGCAAGCTTAATTCTTCCTTTATTGAGGAATTTGAAAGGAGAAATCCACCCTAGCTTGGTACAGATTACAGAACCATCAGCCTCAATACTTAGTTCCCTGAATAATAATGTGTGATTTTCAGCAATCTTGATGCAACGTACCTTTTGTACCACTCAAGCTGGTGCTTTTGGACAAGACTGCTCATCAAGTTAATTGCTAGATAAGAAAGCAGAGCCTTTAAAACTCAAGACCCAGCGTTAAACATTGTACTGAGGAGATAACAGGATGTAATTATGGAACTAAATGAGCCTATTTTTTTCACTGCAAAACTGAACAGATAACGTAAAGTGAGCTGAAGTGGAAAACAAAAGGAAAAACTTGAACACATCTTTATCAGAATCAAACGCAACTTCCATAATCCTGTGGATGAAAGGATGCTTTGCTAAGGCAATGAAAACCCTGAGTATTTCTTAATCCTGTGCCATAAGCAACATTAGTGTGGTAAAGAGCCCACAGTACTCTGACAGATACAGTAAAAAAGCCATTTGAGCATGTAGGCATGCTTCCTTGTGTTAGTGCAGAGACAAGGCACAGTAAACCCCGTACACTACAACACAGTGGGCCTTGCCCAGACATAAACCTCCTCTTTCTGGCGTAAGAGCCAAGTAAGAGGGTCAGGAGTGGTCTGATGTCTCCAAAGAGTAAGTTACCACCAGTGGTTAAGACATTCCTTAAGCAATCTTCATCTCAGCTTCACACTGAACAGAAAGCTGTTCATGCTGGCATCAAGAGAAGAAAACGAAAAGAGGGGGAACCAACCCAAGCAAAATCACACATACAAAACAGATCTCTGATGGCATCACAGAGCAAGCTTCATATGTTCTCACCAACTCCATGGCAAAAAAGCCTCATTTCAGGAGTACAGAAACCCTCAAAGGATTTCTGCTCGAAGCAAACTACAGTGAAATGAAAGAGGTGGCTGTACATGTTCTGTTCTCCTTCACACCCTTGGATGGAAGGCAGAAACAAAGCCATAGCATGCGCACGTGGAACAGATCAATGCTGAAAATGTGGATGTACTGACAAATAAGCCCAAGTGATACAGCTGTACTGGTTTAATCAAGATTTGGTATCATTTCATAGCAGTGGTCTGACAACTCATCAGTAACAACTCAGACAACGCCATCTTTCATCTCCCAAGGCCAGAAAATGACTAAACCAGCTGATTTCAGCAGTGATTTATGTGCTGCATTTCCCTGCACGATAAAAACGCACAGCTGCAGATCCATCTTTATGCAGACATAAAGCAGACAGAGACTGCACAATATACTCAGAGGAAAAGAAAATCAGACTGTGTGTCTGTGCCTATGTCCACACATCATGTAAGCTCTAGAGAAGAATTAAACGAGCTTAGATTGCAAAGAGAAGTTTACAGTGTGTTTCTGTTGATGTGATGTTTACATGAGCTAGTTGGGACAGCTGTAGCCAATAATTTTTCCAGAGTCATTCTTCTAAACGCTATTCACACACGTGCTTTTTGTGGAACCTCTAAGACTCAATTTGTCTGACCATGGTCAAGCTGAATCGGGGACCCTGGAGTCCCAACATCAACCATCCCAAAGCCGCAGGTCTACCAGTATATTGTGAAGATTATTCCTTCACGATATACTGGTAGTGAAGATTATTCCTAAGAGACTTACTTGTATTCTGTAGTGTTTGAAGATTTCCTAGTGCCAGGGATCTCCTCTCCATTCTTCACCCAGTAACTGACAGAAAGGGGGCTAGGACTTGTGGTGAGGTTACACTGCAATGTGACGGCCGGACCATACTGATGAATGACTACATCCTCACTGGCGTTGATCCTGGGCTCTGAAACAAAGGACACATTAAATAGCAACAAATCTTCACTGGCAATTGTGCCACACTAGTCTAAAATTCAAGGGGGACTTGGGAAGGGGAAAAGACCACACAAGGAACGTCACTGTACTAATTTGGGGGACATCAAGCAAGTCACAATAAAACAGCTGACTACTAGTGAAGGCAACACCTTATGGATCAGCACCCCTAGATGGAAAAAAGAGATTCATTTTAGATTACTTTAACATTTAACATCACTACAGATTTCTACGTAACACCATTCATAATTTTTTTTTTTTTTCTCCCCACGCTACTGGCCATAACACAGGAAAACACTTGTCCTGTGACATATATATACAAGAACAGCCCCTTTGGAAGCAACTTCTTTTTTGGTTCCTCTGTTTAATCTGAGGTTTAAAACAGACCCATTTTCTGTATTGAATAGCCCTCAATGTTACAGAGTCTTCTGAATAATGTTTCTGGACTTCCCCCCACAAAAAGGACTAATGTCTACCTACGCAAAACATCCTGTGCACGCAAGGCATTTCAAATAGCCCAACTTTTTGGATGTCTGAAATTCGAGCAAGCACCCAGCATGAATAAGGCATAAGTTGAAGAACGGCTGAAAGCAGCCCTTAATGCTTAACAATAGAGTAAGAATATACACCATGTTAAAATTAGAGTCAGGAACTATTTCGTTTCTAAAGTAACCTTAAACATAAGTATTTATGAAGGGGGGGGGGGGGGGGGGGGGGGGGGGAAGTGAGCCTCATTGCATAAACAGACCACAGGAGGTACATACTTGGTTGGTTGCATTAGGGACTGAACCCAGGCTGTTTCACATTACAGTCTTACCTGGTGACATCAAATTCACATTTTTTAGGGGAAAGGCTTTCAGAAGGGATAAGATCAGTATGAGGGCACTGTCCTTACATTTGATAACCATGTTTTCTTAAGATCGTGTATATGGCTATTACTCTCAAACAACTAAGGCTGATTAATTTTTAGAAGAGTCAGAAACAAGTTTTTTCCCAAACCTGAAAAAAAGACCTTTCTATTGAAGGGCTCATGACTGGTCTCAAGTATTCTGTAAAAAAAAAAAAAAAAAAAAGCCTTGAACACAGGATGAGAGCGCTTAAAGGAAATTTAAGAATTCTTGCTACTTAGTCTTCCAAAACTATCTATATTTAGTATTGGCTATAGCTTCAGCTTGAAGTAAAGGCCACTGCTGGAGCAGTCTTTACCACGTAAATGCTACTGTGTCCTCTGTCATTGATGTATTTCCTTACTTTAAAGTGTGAAATGAATTCCAAAGAGGGAGCTGTTGCCAGCTGCTCATTTCACCAACCACCTCCCACAGCGCCAACCTCTCTGAACGCAAGGGCTGCGTCCTCTGTATTCTGCTCGGCAGCAAGGTGCAGGAGGGTGAGGACATCGGTCAGTAACGAACGCCTTCGTGGTTTTTGCAAGTCAGCAAAGGATTTTTAATCCTGTCAATTTTGTTACGCCTCGCGGTAACATATCTGGAATACAAATTGAGTCCTACCCATGCAGCCTTTTGGATATTCATCTGCAAAGCACTGGGAAAACAAATTATGAAATAGAACAAGGGAAAGTGGAAAATAGTACTGTCAGAAACATTACATTTTTCATGACATAAAACATTCATCTATCCAATAGATTATTACCCAGAAAGGCAGGCAGAAAAAATATCTACCTACTAACAACCTGACAAAGCCGTTCAACTGCTGGATATCCTTTCCCCCTTTCTTCAGCAGGCTGGCTCCATAGCTTCTTTTCACAGCTGTTTATAACTAGGACTATCATTTAATTGCAGAAGAACTGGCAGGTACTGCAGTACTGGAGGGGGTTTTGACACTGCCATTATCACACATTTTCAACTGTGTTTCTGCCTCACTGTTCCCATGCTGGGAATTTTAACCATGCAAGGATCTGCTTGGGTCCTACGGGGCACAAGATTTGTTTTGTTAAAGCCATACCATTGCTGGACTGCCCTGTATGCTTTTCCATCCCCCACAAAAAAGCTTGTGTACATTCTCAAAAAATACTAACGAAGCTCTGGAAGTATTTTTAGCAGTGTGTTTGAAATAGCAATTCAGTGCCTGAACTTTGATGTAGAGACATGAACTTCTGCTAGAATTCACTAATCTTGCTGGGTTTTGTTTTAAAGGGGTTTTTTTGATGATGAAAACAGCGTCTTCAAGCCTGTAGTCTGCAAAACAAATGCAGGATTTTCCTTTTAGGAGGACACTGGCAGGACAGGCTTCAGGCTGCTGTAAGAGACTGGGCCACATCTAGTGAGTGCTGTATTAACGGATGCTGACGCTGCCTGCGCTGTGCCGAGGCACAACCTAAAGCAGCAATCAGCCTGCAGCGATCCTGGAAATGGAAAGCATACGTGCCGCCATCAGAAAGCACTACACAAATGCTAGTGACAGGAAAGAGCCTCCAAAAAAAAAATTTGAAACTAGTCTCTACAGAAACCAGAAAGTTAAAGACTTAATCCAGAAGGGGTTTGACAGTGGTAATCTTCTGGCTTTTATACTCTGTTGATAATGACTCTTCAGCCTCCAAACATACAAAAAACCCCACCAACACCCAACACCTGCCTGGAGCTCCAACGACTACTTCTGCTAATTCACACCTATTCTTACCTATGTTTCTGCTAAGCTGCAGTGTCCGGAGAATATTTACAGCTGTCTCAAGCTTGTTTTGCTGGAGTTTGCTGCGGCCTTCTGTGTCCAACTTGCAAATTTTTGAAGTTTTAGGCCTATTTATGTTTTAACTTACTTATTCAAAAAAAAAAAAAAAAAAGGCAATTTGGCAGTCCTAGCCTGATTTAATTCTAGAAGACAACGTGCAAATGGAATGCTACTGGGACAGTGACATCCAAAGAAGGACGTCCACTTGAAAGAGCAAGATGCTGAAGAGGCTCTTTTTACACATCAGTTAAGCTGCCTAAATTGTAGAATCAGGTTTTTAAATAAAAATAAAATAAACCCACAACTGAAGTTTTTAATCCAAACTAGGAATGAGACAGAAGCTTGATGCTAGTTCTTGGGTGCTAACTTTTAAAAGTCAAGTCACCCTTGACCTCTTTGCGTTCAAGTTTTGGTATCTGAGACAAGCTGCAATTTAAAGGTCAGTGAAAAGTGGCTGTGCTGTTTTAATACATTTGATGTTCCTTTTCAGTGATGCTGATGTCACATAAGGCCAGCAGCAAAACAGCCACCATCAGCTGGAAACTCCAGTGCCATTTCATCACTCTCATTCAAAACTCTCATTTCAAAGACAAACTGTGCTCACACACACAATGTGGCATCTGAGACATTTTGGGCAGCTCCAAAAAAGATGGTCCCCATCTTCCAGGGATGGCTTGGCAACCTGCTTCACCCCTTATTTCTGTTTCCTGTACGGCCATGCAGCAGTTTGATGTCCAAGTGGTCTGCTTCCAGATCTCTTAACATACACAAGATTACAAAGTAAAGGTATTAAAGTATTCTGTTCAACATTCCCTCCCCCCCCAAATAAAACACAGAAGCAGAAAAATTATCCCAGGCTCAAGGCACTTAGCAATGAAGTCATGATACACACTTCAGAATTAGTAGCACCAGATGCAACAAGACGATGTTAACTGGGGAAGAAGATGGAAGGTTAAACTTTAATCCCCGGAGCAGGTTAGTATTAGTACCAATGGCTCAAGAAAGGAAAAACCTGCTTTCCAGATGGAGACATCTTCACAGTAATTCATTCCCAAATGGTGACTTTTCATACGGAGAGGATTTTCTCCCTCAGTTGGTTACTAAAACTGACCACACACAGAGAGGGGAGCACAGGACCACCACAGACTTGCCACACTCAAAGAAAAACTAAAGCACCTAACAGAGGCAGCGGGGATTTCCCAGAGAGATTACTTCCTAGAAGGCAAATTTTTTAGCTTTGTCTTAAAGTAGCAGTATTTCCTAAAATTACATGGCTCTTGCTGTTGTAGGTCATGCAAGCAATCTACTGATCCGAGTCCTTTGGGAACCTCAAAGGACAAAGGAGGGATCAGGCATTCGGACTGAAAGCCAAGCAGGTTTGAGCTGAATGGCCCAACGCCATTTAAATTTTCAAGTCAATCCACGCCATTGGGTTCACTGGCTATTTTTCCACATATATCAATGTTGTTTCCATTTCCCAGAGGGAAAGTCTCTGATCCAGCAGTGCTGACTGCAGCACCATGCTTAAGGGAGAGTTTTGGGGTTTTTTAAAGTATCGAAAAAACATAACTGAGACATAATTACAGAGTTCGCCATTTTTGTACCCAGACAAAAGTCAAAGTGGTACAATAAAAGGTTTATTTATGCACAGAGAACAATAGCAAGACAACACCTATGCTCTAGTCTTTGCCACCTTAGGACATTGAGAAAGCAAGTTCTCCTGTGCCTCCACGCAGCAGGCTCATGCTGCAGATTTAATTCACTTTACCCGTAACTCATTAGATATTTGCTTCATCTCGTTAGCAAAGCAAGTGTTTTGCATCTTACATAAAATGAAACAGGGTTGTTCTCTACTGACTCTGATGATACAAGTCTCCAAACTCGCCTGGGACTGCTTTAAAAGAAAGCTGAACACAGAACAGTCCTATGACAATGGAGAACAACAAGCAATTCTGGGTCAACCATATTCTCTGCTTTTGAAAGCTTTTCTGGTGCCAAAAGTTGCATTCTCAGATGAAAGCCATTTAGCTAAAGTTATTAGTTCAACACTGGGGGAGGATATTCCCCCCCTTCCTTTCCTAGGCTGGATTAAGAATAGCTGCATCAGTTCAGTGCTGCTGCATCAGAGAACTCATTAGGAACACGCTGCTGTTCAGAAAGGAAAAGAAACACCACGACTTCATGGAAAAATCTAAACATTAAAAGGTCAGGTGTAACTGAAAGGGAAGGATTTGTACAGAGAAGCATATATGCAACCAAGACCACGTGAGAAGGCATTCAGAGAAATTCCAAGAGAACAGAAGAAATTAAAATAACATGGTTAGAGCTGGGAAGAACATAGAAATCAAATATAAAGGCACTCATGGAGAAGCCAGCACGAGGGTGGCTGGAAACCCACTACAAAATTAAAGGGGGTAGGGAAGAAACACAAATTCAACACCGGGCTTGTTTTCACACAGAAGCCGTAAAACAGATCCACAGATTTTCCCCAAGTCCTTTGATCCTAAGGAGAAGAGACACAGATGGCAGACAATGTCAGCACTACAGGCAGAGGAGCAGTCTTGGGTTCAAAACAACAGGGGGAAGGTAGCAGAGGATTTTGTTGGGGTAACGGGAGGGTAGGGGTCACTAGACTGCCTCTAGATACTACGGTACCACTACTGTGGGGTGCCGGACTCACTCTGAAGGACGCTTATAGTAGCCTGGGCTCGAATCCACGTTATGGAGGGATTTTGCCTCAAGTCATTCCTCCTGGGATCGTTGCTGGCCCTGCACTCGTAAGTCCCAGAGTCTTCCAAGGTAAGGCGGGTTATTCTCAGCACACTCACCCCATTCGCCCCGTAGGCAGTGTTAATGGTGACACGGCGCTTCCGAGCACCATCCCACAGCTGTTTGAAAGACTCAGCCCGGTTGACTTCAGCATACCACCACTGGATCTCTGGAGTGGGGTTCCCAACCACATCACAGTACAGTTCAAAGGCGTCCCCCGTGAGTTTAGTTTCTGACATGGGCGACTTGACAAACCCAGCTAGAGGGAGGGGCAGCAGAAATGCAGTGACAGAGCGGCAGAAAACAAAAGATCTTATGAAGAACAAAGCAATGAGGTGCAGAAAACAAAGAGTTAGGTAAGACATTAGCATCTACAATAACACAACTTTCATAGAAAAAAAGCACAACACGGATGGAGGTCGATAGTTTGAGAGCAGCGCACTCCCACTCAACAGCGTATTCACAGCTTCACGGCACCAAGTGTTTATCCTCACCGCTCCGGGGGAATCCAACCCTGGGAGCTATACTTGGGAAGCCACAGGCTGCAAGGCACACCAGCTAGTAGGTACCTCCAAGCCATGGAGCAGACTGATGGGTTTTCAAGCCTTTTTTTGGTTACGTGAACCTTGTAATTGGCAAGCATTAAGGGTTCATGGCCAGATGTCTTTTCTCTGAAGAGTCTTCTTGCTTTATATGACCTATCTACAGGGGAAAAAAGGTAAAAGCCCAATCTCCTGCCCTATGCAGCTTGCAACTGTGAAGTCAGCTTTGCCCTTTTTTCCACCTACTTTGGACTTACGAGGCAAGGAATTCCCCAATATACAAGTGACCTTACTTTCCTGAAGTAGCTGGATCACCACAGCTCCAGGAATCTCATGACCTTCTAAAGTAAAGGGAATTTCAGTGGTATATACACACACAGGCCAAAAGACTGTTGTTCGTTAGGAAACAGCGACAGCATCAAAGGTACAGACCACAGGATTTCCACCTTCCGAAATGAGATGCCATGCTGACATTTTTGATCAGGCCAAAATATCTTATTACAGCATGAAATCCTTCAATACTTACCAGCTTCAGAGCTGCATTAAGAGCACAAACATACTTAGTTGTCCTTCAATCCTATTTTCAAAGGTATCCATTGAAAACAGTGTTGCCTTAAACCTAGTCTCTTCACCCACTAGACCCCCCCTAAAGTCAAAAAGATTAGAATACAGCTGGCCAGACAGATTATGCAGCGAAACCCATCGTATTGCTGTGCTCCCTGGGCAGCAGGACTTCTCATCAGCAAGTTAGAGTGTCACACAGCTGATAAAACTCAGACTGTTTCATCCCTCTCCTCAAATTCATGGCTTATTTCCAGGAAGAGGATTGAAAGACAATTCAACAGATTTTAGAAGAGGGAAAGGTGGACTAAAAGCCCTAGGACAATTTCTGATGCACACTCATTAAATAGCATTCCCCCCCGCCCATTTGACCACTCTCGTGAAAACAGCGGAACAGTTGTATGCTGACAGACAATTACACGGGAAGTTTGCACTATAGATGCATCTCCAAGGAATCATTTGGACAAGAAACCAAGACCAAGAAAATAAGAGTCACTAGAGCACATGTAGAAGCTGTCCCTTGCCGGCACAGTCCTGTTTGAAGAGCAACTGTACAGTAGCTGCAAGTAACAGCTACAAGAACAAGCACTCGGAAATAAAAAATACTAACCTCAGAAATGGTTTGTTACAAACTCACTTGACAAGGATCCTCCAGCCTTGTACTCCAGCTCTAATAGAGTTATGCTCAGTAGAAATACCGCAGCAAGTAATCCATTGCTGCAGGGAGAGGGGGACAAGCCATTGCACTAGAAGTGCCCTATTTACTGGCAGTTACAAACTGCACTAAGACCACTGTTGCTGTTCCTTGAGGTTAACAAGGATCACACTGTTGTCACACTGCTGCTTGAGGAAACACAGGAGACCAGGTTATGATCTTGGTCTGCTGAGCTGTCCACATTTCAAGGGCTGCTGAAGGAGGAAGACTTTGTATTCCCATAGAGGCACACATCAAACAGCCAGACCAGCATCTTGATGTGGTTTACAAGGCGCAAAAGGCTAAAGCAGTGGCATAAGGCATAGGCTAGCTTCTTTCCAAATCTTAGCGGTCCTACACTACAGCCTTTTTTTCCTACCCTCCACCATAATATTGAAATGCCACTCACAGCCAAAGAGATGACGGTAGCTCAGGGAACGCTGCTCAGAAAGCAATTCCCCCTCCACAGGCTCCCAGTTTCCACCAGACACTGATGCACAAAGATGATGAGCTCCCCTGTCGCGAAACACATCCCCCAAGTTAAAGGCCGCAATTCAGTCCTCCCTCTCCAGCTGTCCTGCCTACTCAGCAACCATTTCTGCAAGAAAGGCTTCTTACCTAGCCTTTGTGGCAGGGATGAAGGGGTGTAATCATGTATTTTAAAACGACTGTTACAGCTGCACTGCTGCTGGGGCTGCACAATAGACATAGTGATATGGAAGAGCATTGTAAATCCTCTTAACAAAAGAAGCATCAGCAGTTTGAATAAAACAAGCTGTCAAAAGCTTTCAGTTTTGAACCTGATTCTGCGTTCACTAAGCTGTTAAACGTATAACTTTTGCACAAAGCCTAAGAAGAACTTAAAAAGATTAAACCGGACAACTGCATCAAAAGGTCTCTTTAGTAAATATTCCCTGGGTTTTAAGTTTCAAACCCTACATTTCCATCACTTTCAAATCCTCTTGAACAACAGTATTTTAGACTATGATAAATTTCAATGCAACACTATCTTCAGCCGAGTAACCATACCATCAGCACAGGTAACTCCATTTTAAAAAAAAAAAAACAAAAAAAACCCGCAAACTGGATTTGGTGGCCCTCCCTGCCCCACCAAGAGATAAAAGTGCTCTTTAAAAAGGTATTCCAGGTTAGAATAAAATCCTAGAAGGACAAACAGGAATGAAGGTGGTAGAAAAGCCTCCATATGCAAATTAATAAAGAATTTAGCATTACAAAGGACTGGCAGTGCTATTAAAAACTCTACACAAGTCTCAGGTTCATGTTTTGCATTTTCAGTTGTTCAGAGACAGCAAACTGCATCAGTGAGTTGAGGGGATGCTTCCAGTTACTGAGGGCCATTTTGGATTAAGATAGCCAGCCAGAAGCTACAAAAAGAGGGGGGGAAAAAAAGGAAAGGAAAGAAAAAGAGGCTAAACATTAGAGAGAGCGCTCCCTGTAACACAAAAGAAACTGAAGTAGCGCTTCTTGGCAGTTGTCAGCAATTTCCATAATTGTTCAAAACCCCACAGCAAATGACACTATACAGATTTCATTGCTTACATAAGAGGCTTCCGCAGCCCAACAGTTTCCTTACTTGGTCTTCTCCAGGCACAGTCTTCACTGCTTTGTTATTCCCATGTTCTGCACAATTCTAGAGTCAGGAGCATCAAAAGAACAAATACATACCAAAACACAAACAGATCAAGCCAAGAAGTCAAGGTTGCATTAAAGTGATTATACAACATCTGTTTAAAACTGAAAACCTGCCCTTATTTGTAATTTACAGCCATCTTACTTCCTAAGTGTAAACCGTAGGAAGCACCGGTTGCAAGAATGATTTTCAGCTTCTGCTTGCAAGTGTCAGCCCCGCAGAGAATAGCAGAGCAAAACTGTGGCCAACATTCAAAAGCTCATAAAGGTCAGGGCTCTTGGGAGGGTGAGGGAAAGAGGCAATAATCCACAGATCATACCTTAAGATCATACAGACCCATAGGAATTGGCAGAATAGCCCAAATCTTAAGTAAACCCTTAATGTCCAATACAATAAGCACCTTCAAGTGCTTCCAAGAAAATATTCTTATGAATATTGTACTTTATTCTATTTTCATAGCACTGTCGGTATTTAGATACTATTTACTATATATCTATAGTATATAGATAGCACTTATTATTTACTATTTAGATAGTATTTATTTTATTATAGGTATCAATAAGTTATTCTGTTACACAGTGAGTTTTCCTCACTAAAATAAAGTATTGGGTTGTGGTTTGGGTTGGTTTTTTTTTTAAGGCTAATTGCTCTCATGCATAAAAGAAAAAGGGAAAAAATCTACTGTTAAGTATCCCTTCACGAGGTCTTTACAAATTTTCGCAATGTACCAGAATGCAAGAAAAAATGCAAGATGGCCCAGAAGGTGTAGCTATTCAAGCACACTATTAAATTTCCAACCAATTACCTTCTTTTGTTAATAATTGATGGTTGTCTGCCTGAAGGAAAGAACAAAGAACAAGTGGCAATAATACTAAAATCACTTCTGAACTGATATTTGCTTATTGAATATTTGGTCCCATCCACTAATTGTGAGGATAAAGGTGAGGAAAGCAATGGACTAACACTCTGAAATTAGAGAAACAAATTAGTCTCTACATAAAACTCTGCCAACGATGGATGAAATGTGGTGCACAGCAGGGTTCTTCACATTTCCAAAATCTGTATGTTAAAATCTGTACTGTGGGGAAGAACCACTAAATCCAGATTAAAAAGGGGAAAAAAAATGCATCTTGAAAGGCAGGTGCACTTGAACTGGGAGTGGGGGAGAAGCTAAGAGCTATTCAGAAGGGCAGCCAAAAATTTCCATATGCAGCACGAGAAACACGTACAGCAGACTCCCTGAGCCAGAAAGCTGGAAAAGCTCCATATTAAACAAATCTAGAGTTCAGAAAAGGAGAGTGGACAAGAAGCCTAAAGACAGAGTTTAAACACTCATAAAAGCTTAGTTTTACCACTCCTGAGCAACTTGTTTTCATTAATGAGGCTTTATCAATGAAAGATGCCTTTTCAGATGAATTTTTCTTCTGCCAATATTTATGAGCTACCTGTCGGCCAAAAGCAAGCAAGGCCAAGCCAAGCTATGTTCCTGTGTTGACATATAAACAAATTGCAGCTTCACATACTCGCCACGCCCCTTCCAACTTCACACAGCAGCAGCACCCTCTCCGACTGCAGCTGTTTCCCAGAAGCCAGAGAAGAGTCGGCAACAGAGTACCTCTGGGGAGAAGGAACAACGCTTACCATCTCACTGACGCAATCATGGAACCGTAGGATTAAATACATCACACAACTAGGAATTTATACGTATTAGAAGTGCATGGAAATATTTAACTGTAATTTTGACCAGCTTCTGAAGGCTGTAGTAGAGCAGCTTGGGTTCTCCCTTGGCTGGAGCCCAAATGAAAAAGCGACCCGAAAGACAATTCCTGAATAGCTTAAAACCAGTATGGCAACGAAGAGCTTCCCAACTTCCTCACCTGCTAGAACGAGCACACAAAAAAGGATCTTGATAGAGATGAACAATTCTTACAAAATACGCTGGCAGCAATCTACCAGTCTAAGAACATACAGAAAGCAGTACCTGACAAAAATCATTTGCATTGCAGAAACAATTGGGCTATTGATTTAAATATACTTTTGTTACTGAAATTTAATACAAGATGCGCTAGGCTGCAAAAGACTCAATGGCAATGGCACTGGAGAAGCAAAGCAGGGAGAATAGTGATCTTCTCAAGCTCAGGTCTGGTCTAAGGAAAGGGGTTTAAAAAATAAAGCTAGGTTTTGCCTCGAGAAAACTGAGATACATGCTAGCTGAGGAAAAGAAATGTTAAACAAGTCCCAGCAGAAAGACAGAAGCAGCCAGGTTTAAATGAAGTACTAGTTTTGCAAAAAGCCCTAACAGCACAGAACAAATTAATTTCTCTAGGTTTTATTTGTATCAAGCATGAAGATTAAAGCTGAAAACAAGCACAAGACCATCAACGTCAAAGAGCAGCGGAGAGCGTCTTGAAAACGGAGCCTGGAAAGATTGGGAAATGAGAAGCTGCAAAACCCAGGAGCCCAAGGGGCTGATCAGAGCAGTTCAGAGCAGGCACACATGCAAGAACATACAAAGGTGACCCGAACAAAGGAAGTGCAATGTATTTTGAAGCACGTTTTCAACTACAATGAATATAGCTGTAACAAAGCAACTTTACAGTCAGGGGCAAAGCTGTGCACATCTCTGTCAAGCAAGATAATGCTGCTATCCTATCGTAACCCTATCTTTATCTTGTGGTGAATTCCACTTAAATGAAGAAAGGAAACACAGTTCAAATTCAAAAAAAGGATAATGTGCAACACTAGTGCAAAAACAAACCAAATTTTCAGTATGAACCCACAATACACAGATAAAATGTAGACTGCTTAGGGGCTGAATGCTTTACAGAGTGTCTGTATTTACAGTGAAAGCCATCATGTAACCAGCAAGAGGCTGATGTTTCCTATTTGCATGTCCATACTTCACCACTTCTCCACTGCTCTCAGGCCTTTAGCACAGTTCTTCAGATTCTATTTCTGTGCGCTGTTTGACAGCTTTGCCTGCAATTCCACTTATTTATAGACTGAATAAAGCAGAGCTAAGCTGGCCCTCTTTTTGTTTCCCTTTGTCTCCAAAAACCCATTTAAAAGTTTCCTTAACATAGCGCAATTCATTTTTGTAAATACATGCCTTCAGGAATGCCTTTCCTAAATGGAGTAACAAAAAGCCACCTATCTTTGCCAAAGTGAAGTGTTATACATCCCATAGACCAGTGTTATCCAAAATGCTCCAGATGAGATATTTATATTACTCTAGCAAGCGCCATTGCCCTTGGTATCGAAGTTCTGCCACCAAAAATAGGTGTCACGCTTGAAGCTTTCAGTGAGGTCTCTTAATTAAGGTGTGTTTCACACCTTTTTCCTAATTGGTATTCTGGATTATGCAGTCTGATTTCTTTTTTTAAATTGTTCCAGCTTTTCCAAGTACCCTCAGTTCTTCACAGGCAAAATGAAGCAAAACTTGACCACTACTCGCACAAGCTTCAGAGCGACTAGATAAATCACTTCATCTTCAGTGGTGGAGTTAAGAAAAAAACCTGCAGTTATGAGGATTCAAAAAGGGAAGAATATAATATAGCAGATGCAAACGCTTCACACACTCCTAAAGCCTGCATTTGTATTGCCTCAGAGACAATCACCTCCTTCCAAGTTAAATCTGGTCACGGTGCCAGGACTCAAGGGTAAAAAGTGTGGTTGAACACCAGGAATGACAAGGCAGACTGCAGTTTCAGGGAAGGGGATGAAGCGAAGTGCTAGCTGTAGACGACTTCATTAAAATATGAAGGCACAGATTATTTTGGACAGTCCACAAAGCGCTTCTCAGGTGGCTTTGCCCTCACTTCAGCTTATTTTCACCTTCATTATGTGGCAACAGTCTCAACTTGCATCAGGCTATCAAAGAAAACTAGAAGAAGCAGCTGCCCTCCTCCTCTCCCCTCTCCATTTTCCCACTACACCCATCATCCGGGCTTTGAAAACCTGAGTACCAAGTGTCTGCTACTTAAACTGGCACTCTGTCTAATTAACACCTTTTTCTTCTTCACTGAAGGGTGTTAATTATGTGATAATTTTTTGAGGGTGGAAAAAAACCCACCATCACTTTGTCAAAGTATTGCATTTTTACTTCATTTAGGATGGAAAAAAGGCAGCCTAATTAATGTTTAGTTTCTTTACAATGCTCACCTTTAGTAAAGGGAAGCATTTGAAATTAGTCACATCTACAAAAAAGCGACAGCCGGCAGACCAGCTGGAGGAGGAGGGTGAAGACACCTCAGTTCCACGGAAAGCACTAAAGCATAGCTATTTTCACCTCTCACCTAGCAGGTCTGACGATTTCCCATTCTTTTATCACCAGAAAGCATGGTTTTTAATCATACCACTGATAAGAAATGGGTTTGGCCTTAATCACTTCACTGGTAAGAGATGGGTTTAAGTCCTCTTTGCTGAGTATGACTCACCTGCTGCTGCAACACCGGTAACCACCACACGCCCACCTTTGGCTGTAGCCTCCTAAATGCACCTCACCAAGTTCCATGAACTAAACAATTGGCATTAATTCTCTTAGTCTGCTTTGCCCTATTCTTTAGCCAACTACAGAGGCAGCTTTAAAAGCCGCACGTTGACTTTTGTCTCAGATATCCAGATGAGCCTATACTGTCTATAAGCATACTTAGAACTGGAGCAATACATGAAGTTAATTCCTGCAATCTCATCTTGCAGCTTTATATAGCTGAAGGTAGGTTATGACTTGCTAGAGAGGAAAACGTTACCCAGAGAGCATCATATAAAATGCTTGAGCCCAGGATGGTAGCATTAGATTCATTTCACAGAGAGGGAAACCTGAGGATTACTTTCTCCACATCCACGGGCACGAGGATTAACATTTTCTGGATTTAGACCAACATTCCTCCTTTCTCTGTGCATTAGAAAACCTTGCTTAGTTTGACCTGCAAAAAGATTTATAGACAAACTAATTTCATTTGTTTGCTGAAGTAATATTCAAAGCATCCTTAAGTAAATGGCACCTTTGCTGTTGCGAGACCATACTGGAAATATGCCCCATGTAGCCATGCACAGATGGATGGAGAAAGGACACACTGATCAGCTTCTGGATTATAAATCAGAGAATTCGGACCGGAAAGGATTTCTGAAGGTCCTCTGGTCCAACTGCCTTCCCCCTAAAGCAACCCTTAGATCAGGTTGAAGGGCTTGAGCTGCCCTTTCATCTTCTTCCACATACACTGACACCATGGATGCTTTTATTCAAGAGTTTCCTCTGAATAAAAAAAAAAAAAAAAAAAAAGCAATGCTTAACACGGCACACCGCAATGACTTTCAAGTGCAACTATTACTGTATTGTCAACTTTTATTGGCAAAAAGTGATTGCGGTAACCATAATTCACTGAAAAAACACATCAAAGCATAGTTCACAGAAACATTACTGGATAGAAAAGACACTGGTGTGTCATAGCAATTACAGCTATGCACCTCCAATTTCTGGAAGTTACTTTCACCCCAAATATATTCTCATTATAGAAACTGTTTGTGTTCAGAAACATTCTCCAGGCACGCTTCTCATTCGCACATTATTTCAGGAGTTTTGGACAGTGTTTACAAGTCTACTTTTGCAACAACCCGATACCTGTATGTTTGATACCATAAGGTAGAAGACATGAAAATAGATTAAGTCTGGAATATCTGGCAAGATAACAATAGTCAGAACAAGAAATTAATATCTGCTCCCTCATTTTGGCTCCACATTGATGTCAGCCTGCTGGCTATAGTCACCTTTTGAAGTGTTAAGAGTTCACAGATCTTTTTTTCTAGTTCTTTAGCTGCAAAGAACAGAGTTGTTCTAATTCTCTGGCATATAGTCAGAAGAAGTAACTGGAACACAAACAGGTCTTTTGCAAACAACTGGGAAACTTGGTAGTTCACTTAGTACCTGGAACAAAACTGAAACACATTCCACTTCAAAACAGTAAGCAAACCTTGATATCATCGTTTAATTGCTTGCTTTGTTAAGGATGTATATAGGATGTATATAACTTACAGACTCCTCTACTTTTCTGCAAAGGACTTAAAAGTGCTCATAACTAAAGCAGTGTCTTACATGTATAAACTAACTATGCCAATGACACATGAGGAGCAGACATGGGGTAAAAAGATGCTATTTTTACACAGGCTTGTTCCTAAAGTGTGTTCTGCAGTCCCTATCATAGCTCATTTTCCACTGAGTGCAAGCTCTATTTTCAGTTTATAGCTTCTTCGTTATGAAAGTCTGCTTTTTGTTTTAAGCCCATCTGCTGTTCAGTGCATTAAAAAGCACATTTCTTCTTATTTCGAAGAAACCATTAAAAGACATCAGTCAAGAGCCACTCCTAGCCATCTTTAGAGTAGCTCATGTACACCACCGGTAGCACAGATGATGACATCCTAACCGGAATTATATTTAGCTCTGTGGCATTTCAATCACGTGCTTTAAAAAAGGCAAGTCTGGGTAACTTCATTTGGCAATCCATGTAGACTAACAACTTACGTGACAAACGCGGATGACAAAGCCATGTGAGCTATTTCCAGGAAAACGGCAAGTCATTCCTCACAGAGGACACGCATCTCAACTCAGGGCAATGCCAGCATAATGCAAGCCAGTCTTCATATTAAAATATCTTTTAAATCCCAAAGACGTTTGTTACCTGAATGCTACACAGTATGGCTAGAAAACCTTCCCCTGGGCTGACTACAAATTGAAGGGCTTGGCATTGTAGGATTGATGCAAGAGTCAAGTGACTTAAGGCAGTTTTCATCCTCTGGTCAACTGATTAGGGCTTCAAAGCAGACATCTAAGTGGTAATCAGGTTCACTAAGTAGCCACGCTGTCCCTCTAGTAAGAACCTGAGCTATAAACTATTCTAATCTGAAGGAAAAAAAAAATCCCCTTATGTACAGACACTTCGGGAACTTACTTTCTTGTTCTTTCTGTTTCTCCCTGGCACAACTTAGGGACAAAAGACTTCCAATTACCCATGCAAGGAGAAAAAAATAAATAAGCCAGCCAGCACTTAATAGTTTTAACTAATATTTTTAGGTCACTACAGAAATAATATTGTTGTGGCTAAGGAATATACAAGAATTTCTCTAAAGCAAAACCACATAGGAGCAGAAAAGCTCCTGTATATTGCAAAAAAATATTTTTTAAAAACTAGGAACCCACTCCCTGGAAATAAGTCGGAAGGAATTCAGCTTCACAACACTGAAAAGCAGAGTTACAGTAGACAGCAATTTAAATTTGTCCAGTGTTCACATGTAACACGGCAACTGATAAAGATCTCAAAAATGTTAAGACCACCAGATTTGCACCCTAAAGCTACTGAAAATACTACAGAACGTTAGTGAGGATTAGAAAAAAATATCTCGTGTTCAGATTAGTTATTTAAAATCCTCAGACTATGCCATTAGAGATCTAAAGGTTTAAAGTACTCCTTGGTTTTACTTTGACCTTTCCTGATCCAACAATCAGGTGTTCAAAAGGAGACCAATTACATTTCCCTTTTGCATAACAGAAGCACATACTGAATGGCAAACCTCTATTTTCCTCTTTTATGCATTCTGCAGAAGTTCGAGCAGCTCGGCGCTGAAGAAGCAGGACATTTCAATACACTGACCTTTTGAAATAAATGCCCTTTACAGGACTGCTGGATTATATAAGAGGTCACACAGTCCCAGGCAGAACAGAGAACAATTCATTCAGGAGGGAAAAAAAAAAAAAAAAAAAAAAAAAACAAAAAAACCCCTATATGTACAAGAAACGCTATTAGCGGAAGGTACAATACATTTTTTTAATATAAATCAGAGTTCAATTTTTAACAGAGCAAGATCTGCCTAATAACAATATATAAAATACTGGCCCCGCTGCAGGAGATGGGGTTAAAGGATGGATGCTTTGCTTACTTCAAAAATTCACGCTCTCTGTAGCTGGAGAGAATTACTGCCTGCTAACTTCAGAGTAAATGCATCTCTAGCGGGTCAGGTCTTGATCTCCATGGTCAGACAAGCTATGCAGTCGACACCCCAAAGGCAGGCTGTTCTCCAGGAGAACACCATATTATAGTCCAGCTCCAGGGAAGAGGAAGGCAGGAAGGAAATGCATTAAAATGTAGCAGGGATGCCAGATTTACCCTCCTTTGCAGATTGAGAGATGCTCATTCCAAATTGCATTTTTGAGTAATATTTTTCCATGGAAATGCCATTTCCACAGCTCCCCGTTTTGATGTGTCTCTTACTCTGAGAACACTCCTTTGACCACAGGAAGGCTTTGCTAACTCCGACATCCACAACAAGCAGTCTACCAACATTTGTCTCTCGTATACAGGGCACACCAATAGAAACAGACTTGCCTTTCCCACCATTTTGTGCCATGCAGCTGCATCAGGGTTACATGATAAATCAGATCCTTCCTCGGACCAGGGGTTTGATCTCACATGGCCTACCAACACCGCTTAGATATTAGTACAGAAATAAACTTGAGGGCAGCTCCTTTACAGCATCAAATATCACTATTTATGAGGTGAAATTAGAGTTCAGTATCAGCCAAGATTAATGCAAGCCTAACTGGTGATTACTCACCCCATGCATCCTAATCCAGATGCAGAAATCACCTTCCTGCAGCCAAAGGCTCCTCATCACAGGGAACCGAGCCATTGAGATCTCCAGACTTTGTCCCTACGCCTCACACAAATGACATGCAGCAGGGCAACAAAACCCCCCAAAGCACCAGTCATGGTTAAAGGGCTCCATTTTTGACCTTCTGGGTTTTCTAGCTAAGAGTGTCAGCCTTACAGCTCTAAAGACAACCTGGAGCCTCCCTGCGCTGATTGCCCAAAGGCTGCCCTACTCTTTTGAGAAACCCGTTCCTTTGTGCAGTATAAAGCAGAAAATTTACAAACCACCACCACCGTGTTACCAATGCTAATTGGGGGGGGGTGGGGAAGAAAAAACGCGAACCTGTATGTGCTATAAAGCTTCTGCAAGAATGGAAGAAGTGAAGCCCCCTAACAGTTCACTAAGCAGTCTTTAAACATTAATTTGGGAATTCTTGATTTTTTTCAACTCAGCAGCAGTACCACATCACTGACACAATGCATTTACACAGATAGCTTGATTGGAGTAAAAAACAAGAAGCTTGAAAGGCAAGGGTTTAAAATGACTTCGCTATAAAACTGACGAGATATGAAAGAAAAAAAAAAGTACTACACAGAAGTCAGTGGCAAGATCTGGCGTGCCTGAACCATCAGAGCTCAAGTCCAGCCTACTCAAGATACCAGGGAAACCAGACCCACAGCTGAGATATATTTAAAAGTGTGTAACTCCATTTCAGAGATTTTTTTGGTGTTTGAGAAGAGTATAAATGGTGACCTAATCAATTGGGTTAAAATCTAATTGGAATCACCTCCCTAAATTAAATTTGAAAAGGTACTACTTCTATTTTATATCGCAGCACTGTTAAAGAGCTGTCGTACTTAGCAACATGATGACAACACTAAAAAGTCTTTCACATGCTCTTGAACCGAAGACCACATTCAATTGTGCAGTCATTTTACAACAGCATCAAAAGATATTTTTTAAATACCTTACTGGAGACCAGACAAAAGCACTGAAAGAATTTATCCTGTAGCAGGCTGTCATAGCAAGAATGTACAGAGCAAATGTGTAGTGATCATCTGCCAGCCTTCAAGCTTGCTGCTGAGGGTCTTCCTAAACCAGAGGTGGTATTTTCATTGCCACCGTAGAGCAAGTTTACATTTCCACAAAGGAAGTGAAAAACTTTATTTAGTAATTTTCCATCTTTGAGAGGCAAGCACTCTAGTTCAGTTTGCAAAAAGAGGACGACAGTGTAATATTTGGAAAGCCCTTTGGGAACTATAAATCCACTTCTTTTTGTCACACTGAGGCCCCGAAATAGGACAGCAGAACACAGGACAAGGCATGCTCGTACTGGTAGTGACTGGGCAGTCACTGCCAGGTTAACATTTGCTAGGTGCTGTTAAAAGGATAAATATTCCCCTGCAGTTTATTTGCTGCCTAGGAGAGGCATAAATAAAGGGACAACAAAAAAGAATAGGATAATGCTTTACTGGAAACAACGAATGTAAGCCACTGACAAACAACTAGCAACTCATGGACACTTACTGTGTGCTAAAAAGCCACGCACCCTATTGTACATATTTAAAGGAAGATTTGAGAAGATGAAGATGGAATCGTACAGGGAAAGAGAATACTCTAAGCAGCACTGTATTCATCCACACCCTTTTACAGTTCCTGCCTTGGCTGTTATTTATAGCTCCTTCAAAGCTATTTCTCTGTCCTGTCATTTTTGTTCCATTCTCCCAACTAGTTCCCTTCCTAGAAACCAAAACTGACTTTTTTTTTCCCCTTACTCCATACGGCTCAAGATTGGGGTCACTAAATTGATCCCGGCATTGCTAAAAACAGCAGCTTTGGGAGTCTGAGACCCAAAACACTCAGTTTTGCTTAAAACTATCTCGTACCCTTAAGTGAGACCGTAAGTGGATACCAAGCCCTACAGAACTTGAGCACCTGCAGAACTTGAGCGAAGTACTGAAAAACCTGTTAAAAATTTAACAAGTGAAATCTGAAAGCAAGCCATCAATACCGTATATCTACCTTTTGTATTAAGTTCAGTACCCTCAAAACTGGGGAGAGATGCAAACTGTCCCCTCCACTTCCAAGCAGCTTGTTTCTGGAAGCAAACAGCCAGGAAGGGAATGCTGCATTACCACATGCTGTCCACCTTGGCAAAGTTACAGGGGAAAGAGTAGGGAGAGTTCTGCTGTAACCAAACTAAACACAAATAACACAATGTAAGGAAATTAAAACATTTATACTACTGTCACGTTTGAGAACAAGCAGAAAACCTTTCACAGTACTGAATGGTTACAGCCAGGTACTCAAGCATTGTTCCCAACCCTTCTGCATAAAGAAAGAATTGGTACAAATAGGATAAAGCTCAAATACTTCCAAAAGTACAGGAGTCAGAGGTGACAGCACTGACATTGTGGGGGGAAATCCAAATGGGAACATCATATAAAGCACGATATTATGGGTGCCAGCCATTAACAGAAACGCAAGCCCAAATACAGTAGAAGGGAGAGAAGACAATTTTGTGAAATGCAACTTTTTTTTGGCAGTTCTGAAAACCCTGGTGCCAGACCAGAGACCCATGGTCATCCCCAGGCCCATGCAAAGGGGCAAAGCTTGTAAGAGCAAAAAGGCAAATACCCTGAATGAAGACAGACAGACAGGAATAACTGGCAGTGTTGGTTTCTAGATTGTGGGGACCAAACAAGCACCAAATATACCACTACTTAAAGCAAAACAAAGCACAAAGGGAGCAGCAACCTGAATGTAGTTCTCTGCAGATTTAGAGCAATTGTACAAAAGAAACGCTCTCCAAGTACAACTAAAATGTCTGACTGTTCAAATAACTGCCAAAGACTGTTATTTCGCCTGCCCTTTGGACGTATCTGTACCAAGTCCTCCAGTATGCCCGAGACACCCTCAGATTTTACCATTAGGTTAAGTAAACATCACTTGTTTCTAAAGGGATGGGTCATACACAGTATAGCACCCAGTAACAGCTCTGCTCACTCTGTCAGACTTCCCCTCCGCCCCCCCAGCATTAAAATGCACGGACGGGAAACAAAAAGAAAACAAAATAAAACAAAAGCCAGACCAGGCAAGCCCTAGCTTCCCAATATATATATAAATACAGAAGAGTTCATCCAGAGGAGGCTTCCAAAGACCAGGGGCAGACTAGTTCTGAGTCGCAAAACCTCACTGCTTCGGGATTTTGAAAACGCTTCCCCAAAGCAACTCTCTTCTAGTGAAGTGGTAAAGCCTCCACAGCAACTGCTGAACGTGCTGTTTATGCAGCCGGGCAGTCATAACGAGGAAGAAGTTTGCTGCACAACTTGTTTTACCATATGCAAACACCAAATTAAATGGTATCTCCAAATTCTGAGCTTCCATTTCGTTGAGTCATTAAGGTTATCTACCACAAGCATAAACTAAGCGGCCTGATAGAGCCTACACTGAAAGCCTTCAGCTACGAACTCAAGAAACACAGGATAATGCATCATGCTCAGAAAAGTTTGCTTATTCAGTGACTATCTGGCCTTAAACTGCAATTTGTACATCCTGTTACCAGATTTCCTACTATACTAAATTCAGCAGACTTGACTTTACACACACACACATATATATATTTATTTATTTCCTCCATGTCATTTATTCTTGGCTTTGTTTGTTCTCACCCTCTTAACTCCCTCCTCAAACCTCATTAGAAAGCTTTTCCATCATTTTCCACTTTCTAAATAAAGATTACACAGGACAGCACAGAGTAAAAGATCAGGGGCATGGGGTGGCAGCCTAAAGGGGCAGAGGACAACTTCTGCTGAGGTCTCAGAAACTTTAGGCATCCTCACCAGCGAGGATCCAGAAGTTAAAGACTTCCTCCTCCTCTCACACAACGCCCCAGCATGCACTTAATTATCAAGACTCAACTACAAAATTTTGCTAAGAGTTTTCTCCACTTGTAAAAAAAACCTTAATTTTTGAAGAGACTGATTCTCCTGCAACGCTCCTCAATATCTGAAGAATTGCATGCATATATTTTGCTTCAGGAACAGAATTTTTACAAGTTTTCTAGTTTGACACGCAGACCTAAGTAGTATTTCAAGTTACATACGGTGATGTAAGTTTTTCTCATTTCAAACTAGACCCCCAAATTTGAATTAATATGTCATCACAGCTGTAGAAAATGTGATTGTAAGAGTATAAAATGTGAGAGTGAGCTGCTTGCAAGCTTGGATGCTTGAAGCAAAGGAGAGAGGATGAAACTATATTAAGTTCTCTGCGAAAGGTTGCTTTAGGCAATCTAACTGTACATACAGGTTAGAATACCTCAAGCAAAAAACTAAGAATCAAAAGTAGAACAAAGAAATTTGCTGCTCTTGCTTGAAGACACATAGAATACAAGATCAACAACATCCTGCAAAACTGCATGTGATGGACCTTCTAATTCTTTGCTCCGCCAGCCTCCACGACCTCTTGGTAACAATGATTCTAACCTGCTCAAACTAGGAATTAAAATCGGTCCATCTTGTGTAACGCTATGGATTTTTACCACCAGGCTACCCTCACCCCACCAATAATTCAGGGTAAAAATGAATCCTTGTGCCCAAGACAAGAGACCAGCTTTCACGGTGCCATGGTAAGCTACGTATCACAGATCAAAGTAATCCCCACATAGCGTTTATTTTGTCCTTCTCAACTACAGTGCTATTAATTATCCTTTACTGTACTGAGATTTAAAAACACAAACAAAAAATCCTAGAAAACAACAACATAGCCAATTCTCATAATGTCTTTCACAATCTCAGATCCTGCATCGAGGCACCTTCCTTTCCTTTCCAAGCCAAGCAATCCTAACTTACACAACCATCTCTGCAGCAACCTTCATTGCTCTTTTAAGCTCTGGACTGTAATATTAATTAATTCAAGCAAAAAGGTATCATGTAATATTTTGAACACTCATGTCAGTCACTACATACTATGTTTAGCATCAGGGAAAGACAAGAGCTTCTTAATATTACGACGCTTGCATGAATTTAGCAAGGCTAACAGAAACAGTGCAGCCAGACTCCCATGTATAATGGCATTTAAACCAGTTTAGCATCACTTCCTTCATTATTAGGAGTTTTGAATGAGTACGATAGGAATTTAAATACTTCTACATTTACAACTGGAACCTGCTAAGGTGGATTACCCTAGTTAACTACCACAAAGCTTTTCTAACAAACTAGGCCAAAAAAAAAAATATATCCAAGAGTGATCAGTCAATATGGTATCTTGGGTTTTTTTAAAAATGCACTCAAGCATCTGTTTTTTCAAATTCCTGCTGTACGCCTTCACTGAATTATTTCAGTCTGCCTTTGGTCTGCCATGATGTCTGTTGGGACCGCATTGCCAAAATCCTTGTCAAGCTCTGTTCTAGGCATTTAAGTTCAATTTTCTCATTTTGAATTTAAAACATATTCTTTGTCAGTTTTATCAGCTTCCCAGAATTAAATCCTTTTTTCACCTTCTGCTGCTGCTGAAATTTTGGACTGATTGCATCTTTGCATGCCTTCCCTTTTCCAGTCTGCTGTATTCCCCTTCCTCTTATTATTTTCTCATGTCTTCTATGTGACTGTTAGAGAATGCCTTTATAGTTTAGGTTTCCAAACAAATGCACCAGCTCTAGGGAGAGCCACCATCATCCCTAGGCGCACTCCAAGCTAGCAACAAATCTCAAAATGTGGGAAGTAGCAAGTAGCTACACTGCTTAGCTACACTAAGTAGCACTTTGGCTCAACTGATTCATTAACAGGGCATTTTAAAATGTGCAATGTAAAACAAGCCTATATGAATTAGAGCCATCCAACACCTTCATTTTTTCTTTATTCAAACCAGAAGAGGATGTCATGATCTAATTTTCCACTGCAAAAAAAGGTCTCTCAATGCAAATCCGTTGTCACCTACTGTCTTGGGCACTTTATTCCTCCTCATCTGGAAAATTTGTTCTTTCAGAACATCCCTGCCCCTGCTTTTTCTTTAATCTATCAAAAGGCTTCCAACCTGCTATCAAAAGCTAACACGGTTGCTATAAACACCGTGTCCCTGAGACTCCACCTTACATACTGAAGTTCCACCTACACCTCCGAGGAGCAGAAGAGCCTCTTCCTCGCTCCTTCAGAAGCGGAGATCCCTGCCAACCTACCACATTTGCAACACCAAAGCCATGAAGAAAAGCATGAAGGCTCCCCTATTGCACAGCTCTTCACCAGTGCACTATTTGGGGTCATACTTACTCAATACCTGCTTCCCAGGATCAGAGCCCACTGTTCACACCTTCCCCCACGCATACTCACCTTCCAGCAGCCGAAATACCATGCTGACACGATGGTGCTCTTTTCCACTGCATTCTGAACAGGAACAGGGTGGGGAGAAAGCCACCACCATCTTGCTCTCAAAAACCTTCTCATTCTTAATAATAGCAGAGATCTACAGCTTCCGACAGCATATGATGAAGAACCTTTCACAGCTTCAGAAGTTATTGTCTTTTTTCTTGAATGAGTTTGCGTCAGTGCATTAAGTGGTGACTTCAACCAAACAGATGACCCAAATAAGCTTCAAGCTTATCAACAGGGCATGAATTTTAAAAGCCTACAGTAGTTATCTTACTAGGGGATAAACATTTTCAAGTTTTGTCACATATATAGACATTCAATCCAGGCTTAAATCGTTTAGTTTAGACTGAATCTCCTTCAACAACCAAAAAAACACAACAAAAAAAGCATTTAACTTCGAGCAAAAATAAATTTAACGTATCCCATAAGATTTTTAAAGGCACGCAAATAACTTTTCAGATAATTATCACGGTTTGAACTGGATATTGTATTTGATATGGAGCTTTGATAACTCACGAGTTGTAACAGCCATTCTCCCTCCTCCAACTTTATACAAGTCAGGTTTCTAATATTCTAGCATTAACTTAAAAAAATCACAAGTCACTATAATCATCATGAAATGCAGATAAGCAGCTTGTTTTAAGAAGTTTGACTGAGCACACAAAGTCCTCGAGCATCTGTGTGCAAATATCAGATAGTACATCTGCACATTCAGCCTCCGGCTCTGGAGCAGCACCTTAACCACTTCTGTGAACAACCTCAGCACAACTTCGGCGTAGGCAGAAAGCTCAGGTGCATGGAAAAGACTGGAAGGAGCCCCTGCCATCACACATGCCATTCAAAAGGTGGTGGGGGGGGGGGGAAATGATCATAGCAATAAACTGTCTCGGGGAAGAGCTCTAAAACCAGATTACAGGTTGCTTTGGAAGGTTTGGGGAGGTCAAGCTGCTGGGTTTAATTCAACTCCTGCAGTACTTTAGAAGCTGGGTGAACGGAAAAGGGCAGACAATGCCTATGTTTAAAATGGAAAGACCACGGAATTACAGACCAGTCAGTCCAACTGCAGTCTCCAGGGAAAACAGAAGAAATCTGCTTGGAAGTGCTCAGAAACGAAGAAGAGCTTGTGGGAGGGAAGAACAGAGCTGCATCTCCTACCTGTCGTACGATACAGCTTGCCCATGATAATCTGACCTCCTACTATAAAGTTACAAAACCCAAAGGTGACTCCAGAGGAGAACGAACAGACGCAGGTTTCCTAATTTTAGTAAAGCTTTTAATACTGCCCTATTCGAGAGCCTCATAACCAAAAATAAAATCTCATTAACGTAGCCTGGTGTACCATGAGCCTGGTTTTTTATGAGATACAGTATATGAACAAGTAGATGAAAAACAGAATGAAATAAGACCAGTGATGGGTTGGAGGGTCTTTTAAGCTGATAAAAACCAAAGCCAGGTAAAAAGTTGGGGTGGGTGCTTAAGCATATAAAGTAGTACATTTGCCAACCAGGGGAAGACATCAGAAATGGGCGAGATGTCACTTAATAAGAACATCTCTGAAGTACTTGGTTTAGGCAGCAAAGGAATGGAAAGCAGTGGTCCTGCAGTGTAAGATCTGACAACCATAAAGGATCCCAGTAGACACAAGTCAAAAATGTCTTACTGCAAGAAACCATCGGTCTTGTGATGCAAACGGGAATGCCATATGCAGGACACAGAGTGATCCTTCCACTCCACTGAACCTTGGTCTGGTCCCAACTGGAAGTGTGTCCAGTTTTACACATCACACTCCAGAAAACGTGACTGAAGAAAATCCACAGAAAAGCACCAGGAACAGCAAGGAAAACGCAACTTATCAAGAACGACCCTGACAATTAACCTGGAGAAGTACAGAAAGTAATTGCTGATGAGAAGGTAATGCCCTCCTCCCCACTCTAAATTGCATAGATAAGAACAAAAAACCTAAAAGGATAGGAAAGCATGTTTAGGTTAGACTTACAGAAGATCTTTCCAGCAGAAACAGTTTATCTAACTTTCAATCTTAACAGGTTCCTCAGTGGGAGCTGCAGCACCTCCAGCACTTGCAGTTAAGAAGAGTCTGAATGCTTTGGCTTTACAATTTAAGGATGAATCACAGGCTAGCATTGTCCTTTACAATGCAAGTTTTTACAATTGCCTGCTCTAAAGTAGTACTTACAGCAAAAGAAACAGCTCATTGTGAAGGGGAGAATGCACCTCATTCACGAATTTAACAATAATCTTCATATAGTATTATGTTGTAAGGACAGTAAACACTCTCTGAGTACTTCATCACTGAAAAGTAGCTCCACAGAATCCCTTGCTTTGAACTGTTTCTCGACATAATTACAACTATTGTTTGAAATGTCAGTACTAGCAGTTACTGCTTTTTTACCTGTAAGCTGAGATCTCTCCCAGTGCTGTGCATTTTTCGAGTGTATACACGTTAGTCATATTGCTTGTATTTAGGTTTCCTATGCGGGAGTTGTAGGAGGAAGGAGAATAGCAATGGTGGGAAAGAGAACAGAACTTAAAACATTTTCCTCTGTGCTCAGCCCACACTTGCGCTCCGTAAATGCTGTATGAAAAGGTTTCTTAGTTTTATCTGGGGACCATTAAAGTCACATCAGAATACAATCAGCACAAAATGGATGAGGATCTGCAGTCAGAAATAGCATTACAAGGATAAAAGGAAGGTTTTTCATTTGCTCTTTAAAGAAGAAACTCATTTTAAGAAGCTACCCCTTCCCAATTTTATGGTCATTTCTATACTGGTGTCTGTCAACAGAAAAGCCACATTCTCTTTTTAGCCAGCTAGTTAGTTCCTTCTTCATCCAAACAGAGGTCGAAGAGAGCAGAGCTAAACAAGGACCACCTAACTTAATTTGGTTTTATTTCCACTTAAGCCTAGCATTGAATAACCCAAACAATTTTATGAAATCACCATTCACAGCTTTAAAAACACGGTGTTTAAGAATTCCGCCCTATACACGATAAAGCCTGGTTTTAAGCACACTTTACCAGACCAAAGCTCTGAAAAGGGAAGAACTTGAAAAATGGCTAGCAGTTCAACTCACATGTTGGTGTGCTGAAGAAACACTGCGGATTTCATGGGGGCAGTCCAAGCATCTATTCCAGACAACAGTAAAAATACAGCCACGCTCCTTTAAATCCAAACACTCTAAGGTGAAAGTATTAGTACACTAAAGTCTTTATTTTTAAACAAACAGCTGCAGAAACAGAGATATTGCAAAGGTTAAAAAGCAGCAACTGGAAAAGGCGTGTTATTCACCACCAAACAGCAAGTCAAGCACCATTCCATAAGGAGGATGCTTGTTTTGAAACGCTGAAGCGATTTTCCAGCAAATACCAGTTGGAAACTACAAGTTTAACACAGATCTCCTTGACAGACTGGCTTTTTCCAGCTGTTCCTCACCTCTTTTCTAGCCCTCCTTTCTGTTACTTCATCTCAGCTATGCTCTGGATACAAGTGACAAGCTAGTGTGCATCAGAAACACGGCCTCGAAGAACCTGACAAGTTTCTCAGAAGAATACTCAGGAAAAGTTGAATTTCTGACATGCAAATTTTCCTGCCATCTTTAGATGTGTATGCAAGAGCTTTAAAAATAGTCCACACAAGTGTCAAAAAACTACTTCCAGTTTTAGTAAGCTTAAATCTATAGGTAAATCTGATTCAAAATATTCCGAATCACATTAATTCTGGAAAAATCACAGCAATCTCCTGTCAGAAACAGAAAAAAGGCTGCTTCCCACAGACACTCAGGATTCCACTGGGCATTTTCTGTGCCAGGTGAGCGGCGACCTGCCCTGTAGTTTCAACAAGTACATTACCATTCCTTTATCATCGTAAACTCACCATAAGTTTAACAGCTCTTGGACTATCACCTTTCACTAGTGACAGCTCCACATCAATAGTAAGTAATGCAATTCTTGCATATCTTGCACTTTGGGATCCTTCTGTAGACCTTCAAAGCACACACCTGTGTGTTAGGTATGCTTTGGTTTTAAAGGAGTTGTCACTGACATACTTGCACACGCCTGCTCAAACCACAGCATCATTTTTCTAATGACACAATTTAGGAAACAGATTTACCTATTCTTCATGCCAAAGCAAAAGAGGAGTTGTTCTGTTTCATTATTCATCTCATTGGCTATTATTTGCTGAAAGAAAACAGTTCTTCTGTGGGAGGGCCTACAGTCTTTAAATTCGTTTCCCTCTGTTACAACAGCGTTCAAACTGGGGTACAAATCCAACAGCAGCAATGAACCTTATTCATAAGGACCTCCACCTTTCACTTGGCTTGAAAGCCTTCGACTCCTTTGCAAGTAGGTTTCCACTCACCTGCATAAACTCCTACAGCAACATAGATGCTCGGAGTCTCCCTTACCACTTAATTGCTTGGATGACCCTAGTTAACCAAATAAAAATTGAGTTTTCAGGGCACACCTGGGGTCTGCGGTCTTACCTCATGCCAAGATCTACTACTGCTTGGTTAGCTTCACGTCAGGAACAGAAGTCACGATTAAGACACAGAAAGGCTAAAGTCTTCCATCTATTCCCAAAATTTACCTCATTGTTGGCCTCCAGACATATAACTACTGTCAAACACCAAATGTTTGCACTACCAACCAGCTATTTGGAACCGTTGTACCAGCTGCCGGCATTTGGCACCTTGCCTGCTAACTCTGCACAGGAACGGCTGGCTTCAGGCACACGACCCATTTCACTTGCATGTCAGAAGGCTGCTCACCTCACTTCACCCAAATACAAGGGAAATGCAGCACAAGCAGATGAAGCCTGCCAAGAAGATGCTCAGATGGCACAGCTAACACAGGAAGCAGACAGCATCTCTGCAAGAGAGAACCAGGCTTCATCTACCACTCAGCCCAACTACCATGTTCCTGGGAGCTCACGGAAGTCAGATCCCCAATTCCCACTGAACTCCAGTAGAATCTGCCCAGGCTCTTTTAGGCTCCACAAGAAGTCCCCTATATTGCAGAAAGCCTACAGTTTTCATTCATACAGCGTGGATGCCAAAGCTTCTTCTGTCTGGCTAACAGACATGAGGCTCAGTTCTGGGTTCAGTCTGCAAAATCCACACATACTAAGGCAGTAATTCTGATCTGTGATCTTCGGGGCATTATTTCTTTCATCTACTTCTCTCCTATCATTGTCAAATATGCTGAAAAGCCTCAATGTTTCTTCTAGAGCAGACAGCCAATGAAGCTGAAGCAAAGCAAAAATCACTTCAGTGGAAGGAAAACACTAGGACTGAGTAATATCTGCAGAGCAGAAAGGAAGGAGAGAGAAAGAAGGATGAAACGATGAAATTGGTGTGGGATGGGTATATTAGTAATGTATCCCTTCCTTCTGGGTAAATTTTCCCAACGCACACAGACCGGAGTCTCTCATGAGCCAAGATGCCTGCCCTTCACATCACTTACAGGGCAAAGCATCCCTGACATTAGTTTCACCGTGATGCTGCATAAGAAGCCACTCCAGAAAGACGGCGCTCAGGGCACTTCTGGAGCGGGTAAAACCCGCCTTCGCGGCTCGCCCTCTCCTTCGGATGGCACGAGAAGACATGCCTTTTTATAAGTGCTGCAGGACCTTCCTTCAAGCAGGAGGCTCACACTCCATCAGGCCAGCCTCTTGGCCCCACTTCATTCTGCCACCAATTGTCATGCACTTGGCTGCAAACTCATCAGGGAGGAGGCATGCCGCGCTAGATTTAGCTCATGCTATCCTACAAGGAAGAAAGCAGGAGTTGGTTTGTGGCTTTTTTTTTTTTGCCTTCTTCTTCTTCGTCGTCTACGCTCCTATCAGAGGACCTCTTTAGTTGCTAAGGAACTACGGGTTTATTGCATTATAAATGATTTAAGGCAGCCCAGCTGATGCAGGTTTAGTAGGCGGGAGGAGATGTTCCATTTCACCGGCAGCACGAGACGCCTCAGGAGAAGCGCGGGGGGGAGGGGGGAGAGCAGAAACCTCCGCGGCGCGGCCCTATCAGCCCCCCCTTCCCCTGAGGGAGCTGAAAACACGGGGTGTGTCCCCCCCAAACCCGGGGTCACCCCCCCACCCCCCCCCAGGCCCAGGGGGCGGCCGCGGAGCTCAGGGTCCCCCCGGCGCTTGACCCCGCCCCCGCCGTAGCCGCCCCCGTAGCAACCAGCCGCCCCCGCAGCAACGCGCGGCGCCCCCCCGCGCTTCGCCCGGCCGCCCTCACCGTTCTGCGCCGCGGCGGGTCCCGGCAGGAGCGCGGCCGTCGCCAGCAGTAGCGAGAGGGCGGCGGGGAGCGGCCCGGAGCGCGGCATCCTCCCGTCCGCGGCCGGCGAGGAGGAAGGGGGCGACGGGGGTGAGGCGGGCGGCGGCGGGAGCCCCCCCCCACCGCACGCCCGCTCTCGCGACGCCGCCGCCGCCTCTCGCGAGAGGTGGAGAAGGGGGTGGGGGGGGCGAGGCGGGCGCGGCGCGGGGTGTGTGCGGAGCGGGGGCGGTATCCCGCGTCACGCCCCCCGCCGCCGCCATGTTGCCGCCGTTCCACCCCTTCCACGCCACCGGCGGCCCTGGCGTCCGAGCCCGCGGCTGTCCCTCTCTGAGGTGCCGAGCTGCCGGCGGGCTGCCCCGGCGCTGGAGGCCCCGCCTGAGGCTGCGGTCCCCCCAGGGAGCAGAGTCCCTCCTGCTGCCCGGCCTGAGGAGCGCCACACGCCTCCTCGCTCCTGTTCTCCGTGGGCTTAAAATACCGTCGGATCCAGGGCTAGGCAGGTCACCAGCCGGTGGTTCGGTGCCGGGCTTAGTCGCAGGGGTGATTTAGGAGTTTTGTGTGCCCTTCCACAAGGGCCGTGGGGTGTCGGAGGAGCACAAAATCCATCCCAATAAACGCTGTGTTATCAATCACCACTTACCAGCGTGTTTCCACCCCAGCAGGCTCCTGTATGGAGTTTGCTCGGTGGAAGTGCTGCACTTTCTATAAAAATACAACATGGCCAAATTAAACTTTGAAGTAAGCAATGTTGGGGGGAGGGAGATGGGCAGTCACGGTGCTGCCTTATCCTGCGTGTCTGCCTGATGGCGAGGACAAAGAGCCAGGTAGTGGTTGGGACCCACAGGCAGCCAGCACGTAAGACCACTCATTTATATGAAAAAAAAAGGTGTTTTTTCAAGTATAGGGCGGGCTCTGCCCTTGTTGCACAGGTAGGAAACAAAGGCCACAAGAAGCAAAGGCGTTTGCCCCAGGTTAGTGGTGGAGTCGGGGGCAGAAAGCACAAAAGCTCACTCATGGTTTACCCAACCTGCCAAGCATCCCAAAAAAAAAGTCACTGTGGTGTCCCCCGCGAGGTTTGTCTGGTGACTTCTGGGCTATTTCCCAGAACACAGATACGGGGTCAGACATACTCCTCATGCTCCAGTTGCTTTGTACCGCATTGGTGACCCCAGCTGATGGTAAGCCCAACACAGCTATTTCAGCCAGATTTCTGACTGCTCTCCCTTATGGGGTGGCACAAACAGCTGGAGCCTGCTGCTGGATCTCCCTACAACTGCCTGACAGGAGGGGGGAGCCGGGGGGGGTTGGTCTCTGCTCCCAGGTAATAGGCGATAGCATGAGAGGAGACTGCCTCAAGTTGCACCAGGGCAGGTTTAGGTTGGACATTGGGAAAAATTCCTTCCCTGAAAGGGCTGTCAGGCACTGGCAGGGGCTGCCCAGGGAAGGGGTCGAATCCCCATCCCTGGGGGTATTTAAAAGCCGGGCAGACGAGGTGCTTAGGGAGAGGGTTTAGTGGTGGGATGGCAGGGTTAGGGTAACAGTTGGGCTTGATGATCTTAAAGGTCTTTCCAACCTAAATGATGCTAGGATTCTATGAATGTGAGCTCATCATTCTAACACACACCCAAAGTGGGAAGATAATACAAGAGTTACAGGAGACTGTGGGACAGAACAGCAGAGAAGGATGCTGGGGAAAAAAAAAACAAAACAAACAACAAAACCCAGAAAATCCCTCAAAAAGCATGTTTTCTGCAGAGTCCTCCCTTTCCAATCCAGAGGTCTCTGCAGGCATCAGCGTACCCACCACGCAATGGACTGGGAGAGTGGGTCCAGCACCCTGCTCACCTTGTGGTGGTGGTAACCTCCAACCCTGCCACCATTCCTCACACCACTCTACGGCAGCAGCGAGCACTTGTTTGACCAGGGCACAGCCTGCAGCGGCTGCCCAGATCCCCCAAAGCAGCCGCTTGACTTTGCATCCCTCGTCCTTTACCCTGGCCAGGTTATTCTCAGCTGATCATTAGCAAACAGACTCCAAGTCCTTTTATTGTTGGTGTGACTCGGAGTGAAAAGGAGGGTTGGACATGTCTTCTTCATGAAAACCCTGCTGAGAGTCTGAAATCTGCTGCTGGAGGGCTTCAGGACTTTGATGCCAATCATTGCGGGCTTAACGACTTCACAGGGCTGAGGTCACACGTGAGAAACACCTGGGCATGTGCTAGTGCTGTACCTTATCCTGGCTGCCTCTAACTCCCCAAGGATGCCGTGGCACTAGATTTCATGTGCCTCAGACATTCCACTGTGCCGCGCATCCTGCACTGGAGAATTTCCATGGTGCATTTCCATGACTCACTCTTCGTGCCAGCTGAATCATCTGTGACACTACTATTTGTTTTCTTGCCATGGTGCAGAAACATCCTCTTTTTTTTGCCCTCTCTGCAGAAGAGCTCTGACAGTACCCCTTGCAAACCAGAAGGAATACGCAAAAAGGTCCAGGAATTGAGGTTTCATGCAGCAGTGTCTGCTCTTTTGCATGCTGTTTTGTGTGCTGGATATCGGCTCCAGAGGATTTTGCTGTAATTCTTCCTTTTTGCAAACACCCACTTGGTATTAGGCCTTACCTACACTCGACTGTTCTCCAAGTTTGGAACCAGTTAGCTGTGTACTTGCCTCTGAGCATGGTTTGTATCTGCACAGTAATACTTGTTTCATAACCATGGCAGCTCAGTGACTCATGCTGCCAGAGGCCTGGGCCGAAGTTAGCAGAAAGCTTTTTTTTTCTTCCCCCCCCTTTGTAACCAGCTCAGAACACTGTTGTTTTGCTAGATCTTCTTCCCACAATTGCATAACTCACCCATCACATTCACATTCCTCTGGCTCTGTCCTGGGAAAAACCCTTGGACACGCTGCCCTGCTCACCACCGGTTTCACGCTGGTACATGCATTCAACCGGGAGTGCGGAGCCATGGCTGCCAGAGTTTCCCTCGAAGGCTCTTAGAGATGGTTACCCAGAGCAGTTAACGAAGGTGCTGCACAGCCTGAGCTAACCTGTGGGTTTGTGGTTGACACAGAAGTATTGTGAACACACAACCCAAGAAACCAAAGCAGATCACCGTGGCCAGGACTCTGCTGATGGACCTGATCTGAAGCTTGCTGTTGCCTTCAAGAATCTTTTGGGGGACATAAACAGGGCTCCTACAGATCCTCAATATATATAGCAGGACCTATGGCTGCCATACTCACATATCCAGCCATGGCTACTATAGGGTAAAAACCTGTTGTTCTACCACACGGGAGTAGTGGTAGTGTTGTAAAAGAACCTTTTACAACAGGTTGCTCTTATCATGGAATTGTGGAGAAAAACAGGATTTACCAGCAGTGGATTCAACCCAGCAGCTTGATAGTGAGGAAAGAGGTTTTTTGAAAAGGCAGATTGAAGTCTTGCGTGGGTATGGCAATTCCTGACCTCCTGAGTGGCAGGGGGAACTCAGACACGTCAAAGTTTCCACATACAGTTAACTCAAACCCCTGGCATTTTCCCTTCAATCAAGACCTAGCTTCTTTTCACCTGGGATGTCTCAATTTTGATTATTCACTGGGACTTCAGCAAAAGCCAGACAGAAAATCTTGGATTTGAAACAGGCAAAGAAGAAAAAAAACCCCAAACATCATCAGCAAATTCAGGAAAGGGGTTCATTTTTTCTCACTTTGCAGAACAGCAGAGGCATCATCTTTTTTCCTGTATAATCTTTAAGCCTGTCTTCTTGCAGCTGGAAGTGTTTAAGAGATCCCCATTATTTCGATGTATTTATTGATACGCTTTGGCAGTTGGAGAGCTTCGCCTCTAGAAGTCTTGCTTGCAGTCACCTTCTTTGGAATCTATTATTGGCAAGTTGAAAATGTAGGATAGAGCACAAAACGCTCGCTGATGTCTAGCAGCGAAACTTGGCTATTGCAGCTGTTCTCTGGGCTGAGAAATGCTGAATAACATCGCTTAATGCTTTGAGGGCGACACACTAGGGAAAACACAAATCCATATCCACCAGGCTGAGACCAGCTTATAGGCACACACACGCATGTGTGGTGTACTTATGAACCAGAACACGGGTGCTGTAAGGCCCTGTTGCTAAATGCACGATCAAGATAACATTCTGCCTTTGTTTTGTTTGTGTGGGGTGGGGAAGAGATGAATGAGCAAACACAATGCAATCCATAGTGCGTGTACATACGTGAGATAAGGCCAGCCAGGCTCAAATGCTGGCTTCTGGCCCTCGACGCTCCTTCCCTGCCTTGCAGCGTGGCAAGAGGCTCTGGAGGCAAAGCATCCCAAGGGGTAGCTGTGGGTTATACATGTGATTAATGTATATTAATCTCCCCAAAAGGCACAATGGCAGGCAGGGAACACCATTAACCTAATCAGATAACAGAATGGAGCCACCCAGTGGAGGTGACACCCATCCCAGGGAGTCACCAGAAAGTCTCTTTGGCTCTTCTTACACAGAGGAGGGTGCTGTCCAGGGGACTCCTGACAAGCTTTCATCCTAAATTCCCAGAGAAAAATTGAACTGGAAAAGCAGCAGTGCTCCAAGGAATGAGAGGCAAAGGAAAAGCTTGTAAAATAACAGAGAAAAACAGCAGGCTTTCTGAAAAAAGAAAGAAAGGAAAGACCCTAGGGTAGCGATGAGAATATAGATGTGCTCTCTTATTTTGCAGAAAGCTGGCTTTACACATCTCAACCCCCCTGGGTAATGGCAGTTTGGTTATTTCGAGTGATCTCCCATCCTCCTACATGTTCAAATGTTCCTGTCAGAGCCGGTCAAAATGTTTTAACTGATTTTTTTTTTCCTGAGATGATGTGTCTTTTCACGCAAAACAAACATTGTCACAGAAAGGGTAATTTTGGTCAGAATGATTCGCAATGTAAACAAGGAGTCCAAGGAGAAATACCGGCATATTTGATTTTGTCTTTGGTATGACAAAAATCTGAAGTTTGTCTAACCTTATTTTCAGCAGAAAAGGAACATGGAGGACAAAAAGAAAGGAAAGTGCTGCCCCCTGCCCTGCTCCCTGACCCAACCCCAAAGTTATCTTTCTCAACTGCAAATTCTTCATCCAGCTCAGCCATGCAGGAATGTTTTTCTCCACCCAATATTTTAGGGAACCATGTCCAATAGCTTGGTTTCCAGTTACATACACACATGAGCTATTCCCTGACCTCATTATCCCAAGGAAAGGGATAACATTATCCTCCTGCTCTCCCTGGGAGCAACTCCATCCAGCCGTGGGCGGGATGCATGGGGACAGCCATGCTACACCTCAACTTGCTCTTCCAGGAGGCTGTGGGTTGCAGCGAGAGGCCTCTGAGAAGGCACAGAGGAAAACCTGAACATCTGGAGCAGTTTGCATGATGCAAAGGTGAAGCTGGGGACGACACCGTCAGAAGTAGACAGCAGGTGGCACCCATGGATTAGCGCAGGGTTTGCTCAGGGCGAGCACGAGCCAGGCTGAGCGATGCCTGCAGCAAGGGTTTTGCTTCATCTCCTTGAAGAGGTTGAAGAGCAGGGAAACAAGCTCTTCTCACTGCATGCAGGGACATCTCTGTGTGCTGTGTGGGGTGACTGTTCCCCACAGGCTATTCCCATCACGTATTGTTAGCCTGGGGATTAGGCTTGGCTTTGGTCAAGAGGTGCCTGCAGCAAGCAGGGGTGTTGTGCCAGGGAGCAGCAAGGTCACTGCTCTCTAAAGGATGGAGAAGCAAGGGGGACACCACAGCTGGCAGGGAAGAACCAGCCCCAATGTACCTGAGTGAGAAGACCAGGAGGCAGTCAGTGTCAGCCAAGAGTCCTAATCACCAGGCATGTTCATAGCACTAAGATAGGCTTGAGATTAAGCTGAGAAATCAATCCACAGGTCAGGATCAATCCAGGTAAGGGCAGCCAGGCTCAGACACAGCCAGCTGATCCCCAGGCAGGTCCAAGGTGACAAAACAGGCATGATCTTAAGCTGGGAAGTCAGTCTGGATCAGGATTCAGATCAACAGGGCCCATAGTTAAGTACAAGCATAGCTAGAGCTGAATTAGAGACCAGCACCCCAGGAGCACAGCTCAAACAAGGACTGAGCCCCCTGCCCTGATCTTAAATGGGCTCCCAGGCCCATGGACAGGTGTGGGTGGGAGTCCCAGGTGGGGCTGCTCAGGACCATCAGTGCCCCCAGGAGTTGTCACCCAGCCTGGAAGGCATGGGTTGCTTAAGAGGTGGAAGACCTTGTGCCATCCCCAAAGCACTCCAGGCTGTTTTTTACATCAAGGGACACCTCAGCAAGCCACCTGGTCCCTCATCTCCTCATCAGGGCTGTACGTGGTCGTGCCACCCTGGCTCTCTGCTCTTCCCTCCTGGGCTCATGGCTCCTGGTCCCAGCTCCCCCACAACACACATCTCTTCCTAAAGGAGCATCCGCATACAGGTGTCACCATGGGGGTGCTCAAGCCTGGTTTCAGGGGGCTGGAGGCAGCCCAGTGACCCAAACGTCGATGACAGCCATGCTAGCATGGCTTCACATCGACCACAGTCCTCTCGCTGCCTCCCCCTGGGTCCCAGCCGCACGCAGCCAACCAGGCAGAAACGCCGATACGTTTGACTAAACGCCGATGATTAAAATGAAATTAAGACGATCAGGCTTGGATCATCGGGAGGACGACAGAGGGAACAGCCCGCCCAGGAGTTCATTACCGAGCTGACAAACAACAGTGCAGATCACTTGCGATGCTGGGCAGTGGAGGACTGTGCACGTCACGTGTGCCCGTCATCACATCGTACATGACATTTATTTTCAGCATCCCCTATGGGTCAGCCTTTAGTAGCTAAATCAAAATCAAAGGTATTAGCTGGCCTTTATGGTGTGGTAAATGATACAATTAGCTCAACTCAACCTATTTTCCTAATCCTGGGTGATGCAGGTCAGATTAGATATGTGCTTTTTTCTAGCCCTAACAACTCTCATCAAGATGGGGCTGTCTGTGGTGGCCTGGGGCACGTTTATTTTAGCCAGTGACGCAATGATGAAATAAAAGTGATTCAATGAAACCTGAGGCTCTTTTCTCTCTGAAGAATATGATACCTAAAATAAATACCAGTCATGAGAAAGAATTGGGTCCAGCCATGAGGGCACTAATAGGTTTTGATGGCCTTGAGCAGCCTCACCTGGGACCCCCCCACCGCCCCCCCTCTGCCCATGGCTCCAGGAGCCCCATATGAGCTCAGAGCCAGGTAGTTGCTCTTGGTTTGAGCTAGAGGGTGAGTGAGTCTGGCCTGATTTGGGCTCCCAGAGTGGCCTTTCTGGGATGGGATTGAGATGTTTCTTGTAGATTGCCCTATCTTGTGTCTTGCTGCTCCTGGATGGATCCCCAACGCAGACATCTTCCCTGAAGCTGTTTGGGTGCTGTGGGATGCTCCCTGTTGGCGAGGTTCCCTGTGCTGTGGTCACCTTTGTCTCTCGGTTTAATCTCGCTCCTGATGCTCGCTAGCACTTAGAGGTGGCAGTGGGCTTGATGCCATTAAAATCCAACTCTTCTCCTGTGGGAAGAGGAGGGATGGTGCATAGGGCAGCTGAAAACCTTCTAGAACCTCACATGCTATATGTGATCCAGAAACCTCCTTTCAGGTGACTGGGGACAACCAAGGTGCCTGAGTGCACTGGAATAGACAAAACGCATCTGTTTATAACTCCCAAGAACTGCATTCAGGGCTGGGGCTGTGTTGGTCAGTGCCGTGCCCTGCTAAGGCCTGGAAATGAGCTAAATAGGGAGAACCAGGGGTTTCGCATGGCAGCTTTAGGCTGTGTGCGTGTTGGGGATAATTTTGGGCTTCAGCCTTTTTTTGCGCCTTTAAGAAGCAAAAGCTACTCAGGAAGCTGTGGTGGAGGGGGCTTAAGAAAAGCTTCTGGGTGCAAATGGAAAAAGAAAAAGCAATTTCTGAGCAGGATAATTTTTTTATCAGTAGGATAAAATGAACAGTGGGGGATGGCAGTGAGTGACCATGGGCTCCACTGAATATCTTCAGTATCTCGCCTACAAAAGCTCGGAGGAGCGTCAACAGGAGAGGCTTAATTGATGGCAAATGTTATGGCTGGTACAGGATTAGAGATGCTCTAGCCTGAGCAGGGAGGGCTTTTATAACAGTGAACAGATGAGCATTGTGAAAGAGGAATCCGATTCTTCGGGCATTTCTGGGTTCGATCGCAGTAAAATTGTGACAAAAAGCACCTTTGCTGCTTTAATCAACTATATACCAAAGCCCCGGCATGGTAAAGAGCAGAAGGCATCGGAAGATAGGAAATAGTCAGCATTGCTGGTGCCGAAAGATAAGAGTGTACTCCTTACAGCTCCACTAAAAGAAGATAAATTATCCGTGGGGCAATTCAGAAAGAAAATAATGTACAATTAAAGTTGTTTGAATTACAGTTTCAGGGAAGCACAGGCAGAGGAAAAAGCCAGCTTCAGTGGAAAGTCTGAAACCTCCTTCCCATGTGTTTTTAGAAAGCAGAACTAGTTTTGGAGGAAAAAAAAAGATAATAAACTGGGCAGGGTGACCCCTGAAGAAGAGCAAAGGCTGTGTTTAAAAGGGACCTTAGAGAGAGATGCTGAGCCTGGGGGATGTGTGCATGGAAAGTGAACCGGCTCTGAGCTTGCCAGGAGGAAGAGACAGGTCTGGGAAAGACTGAAGAGTGGCAGGAAGGCTGGAAATCTCATCTCCGGAGGCCCTTTCCAGCAGCCCTGGCTGGTTTGCCTCTCAAAGCCTGTGGGTGGTGGAGGACGACTGTGCTCCAGCAATGCTGGGGTACTAGGAGCAGAGGTAGGTGCAACCAGGAGCATCTCTTCACCCTCTGTCCCCTCTCCAGGCTCCAACACACAGTGTCGTACCCGGTGATGCTGGTGGGCTTTGGGAATGGTTTCCAAACTTCAGATAAACCTCGGTCCCAAAGCTGTGTGGTCTTCAGAAAAAGCAGATGAGGAGGGTGCAGAGGTCTGTGGTTATTTTGGGTTCCTGCTGACATCTGCCCTTCTTCAGGCTTGATTTGAGCGCAGTGCAAACAAACCACAGGCTAAAGGTTAAGGGGAAAAAAAAAGCTGCTAGAGGAGTATGTTTGCATGAGCTCCAATAACTGTCCTGAAGCTACCGGTATTCCTGACGGGGCTTCGCCTGGGCCATTTGCTCAGGTCAGGCAGGGCAGGTAGGACCTGCAGCCACATCCCCAGGTGGGTCCTGCTGCGAGCCAAGGGAGGGGCCTGTGCTGCAAACCTCCGAGGCCCATCAAGGTGCTGCAAAAGCATGGAGGAATGAACAACTGATCTTCAGTTTGTCGTGACGGCATCTTTGCCTGGCTTCGTGAGTGGGAATCTCCTGGTGGGATTGTTCCTAAGCAGGTGGCAGGATATTTGGGAGAAAGTCAGTGTATCCCATGCTGCAAGATCCCCTAAAAAGCTGACGGTTCCTCTTGCCGTCCCACCAGCCACCTGTCAAGGGGGCCCAGCTCCAAACAGATGGTGGTGGGGAGGACTGTGATGGGGATAATGGTGTGAACGCGGCATCTTGTGCGTGATACACTTGACATGTTGCCATGGGACAGCTGCAATTGCTAAGCCTAAAGCATCAGCTGCAGACAAGCTTTGTGGTGACTTCTGCAGTTGCTGTACTCCATTCCTTGCTGGCAGCTCTCCTGGAGGAAGGGGAGAATGAGGAGGAGGAGGAGGATGGTGCTGTGAGATGGAGGAGCGGCTTTGGGAAAGGCTTTTCTTGGAAAAAGCTCTGCTCTGCGCAGCACAGGGTGAGCTCCAAAAAAATGTGTGGGTGAGTCTGGAAATGTGGCGCACTAGCGCTTGGCTTCCTGAAATCAGCTGCTCCGGGAGCAGCAGTGTGGGGATTATTCCCTCTTAAGGCTTCATTTTCCTTCGGATCATCCCTTTCCCACTGCTGTAATAACTCCTTCTCCCCTGTGACCTCTCGGGACATCTATGGCACAGATTATGGCTAGGATGGAGCAGCCGATGGGCAGCCAGGACAGGTGCTGCAACACCAGCTGGCTGCCACCCCAGGCTGCGTGCGCTGCTCTGACTCCTCCTGCTGAATTTCTACCCGAGCTGGTAGGAACCAAACCACCCCTTAGGCTCTGACCTTGTTTCAGAGTTAGGTAAAGTTTGCTAGTGTGTTCTTGGGGAGAGTAGGGACAGCCAGCGATGTGACCAGCACTTCGTTTCCCTAGGAGACGGGGCTTAAAAGGGATATTTAGTGTGTTTAACAGCAGGGATGCCAAAGGCATCGTGGCCCCTTGGCTTTAGGGGTGCTGCTGGGCTGTGGGGGTTTTTGCTGGGGCAGCGGGGATGCTGGGCAGGTGAGGTCCGGGCTGTGTGTCCATCTGCAGGCTGGCAGCCAGCTCTGCCTCGGGAGCTCGTGCAGCAGATGGTGAGCCACAGCTGGGTGGTGGAGGCTGCCAAGCGAGGTCTGCCACCTGCGGCTCTGCCGGGTCCTGCGCGGTCTCCGGTGGGCACCTCCCAGGTGGGAGCCAAGGTCCAGAGAGTGTTAGGATGTAAAACAGCCTCAGACTCCCCACTGGTTAGATCAAGTCAGCCCCATGGCTGGTTAAAGTTATATTTTGTGGGGGAATAGCATGAAGCTTTGAATTAGCTCTGTCACGCCCTGCTATAAGGTTTGGCCAACTTTGCATATCTTGTAGTTGTAAATAGAAGCGTTGGGTCAACCGTTAAGAGTTTGCGTTAAGAATCTGCGCAGCTTTAGGCAAACCTGGTGCACGCAAGGGGCGAGCCAACGCGTGCCCTTTGCAGCATACCTTGCGTGTAAGCAGGTTGAGTACCTAATGGCCCAAGCAAATCTGTTTTCTGTGCGTGGCTTCTTCTTCACCTACATGAGATCTTTTGAAGTTCTGCATGGCTGGGCTGCAGTGTCACTGCTTTCCCCAGGACGTGGTGATCCTGTCCTGCGGTGCTGCGGCTCCACTTTGGCACCACCCAGGTATTTATTCTGCTTGATTTCCCTTGCATTGTGCATTCCCTGTGCTGTTGCTGCTGTGCTGCCTACATGGAGTTTGCTTATTGTTGCAATGTGGGGTGTTGAGTTTATTAAAGAAAACGCCTTAAGGAACAGCTGTAGAGATAAAACCTTTTTTTTTTTATTTTCAAATCATGAATTGATGAAAGCCATGGTGAAAGTAATCTTGCAGAGGTGTTACTGGGGAAAAGAAAAGCCTTGTGACTTTTCTCTGATAAGAAAACACCACACTAATATTTACAGATAGCTAGCCTGCTCTGAACTGAATTAATTTCCTGGGAGATCAAAATGCAGTACACGCTTTGTAACTGAACCAGAAAACCCTGTGCTCCTGTCTGCTTTCCTGTGAACAGGCAATTTGTCGGCTGGGGTTGCAAGGCAGAGCCCACGAGGCAGTGATGATGGGGACAGGGACACCAGGTAAATGTCCTTGAGAGGGATGATGGCAAGCAGGCAAGGTGGCCGCGTAGCAGTTTTTTGGAAAGCTGCATCTGGTTGCTGTCCCCGGAAAGCAAGAGTATCCATCGAGTAAGAGGGGGGAAATGTATGAATGTGACCTTTGAGGCATCCCTGCTGTGAAATTCCTCCTGCCTCTGTGATATGAAATTTGGGAGGGAGCTGCCAGTGCTATGGGACCTTCACCCCATGTCAGGGTGGACTCTGCAGCCCCCCGTTTCTGCCCCCACCTCCAGCTCAGTCCATATTAAAGCGGACACATGGCAGGACCTGAGCTGGGGTGTCTGGTGGTGTGCAGGGGCTTGGCCAGATGTGCACCCACATCTGGGAACTCATCCCATTTTCACTAGCATCCCGGTTGGGGTGGTTGTCCACCTGGAGTCCATTGCTGGGCTGTCTGCTCGTGAATGACCCTTGCGTGCTGCAAAACTGCCGAGCTCTCTCCAAAGCAGCCTCCTCCCACACACACAGGCCTAAAACATCTGTACTCGGCCGGAGGCGAGTCACTCGCCACCCCGCATCCCAGGACAGCCACATCCAAAGCGCTTCAGCTCTATTCCTCCTGAGTGAGCAGGATTGAGGTTATCCAGATGCAGCCTCATCAAAAATAAGGGCTTGGGAGCCCTAGGTTAGTGTTGTGGCATGTGTCTGCTGGACTGGCTTGCTGTCCTGCCTTTGTTCAAACAGGCCTCAAAACTTCCTTCCTGCTGTTCCAAGTCTTTTACTTTTTGCCACCGTGATGTTCCTTGCACTCATTTGAAGCTGCAGTAAGAGGAGCCGGAGCCAGAGCCATGTTCCCTACATCCAATGATTCTGCGGTGGAGTAGCTGCAGCTGCTCACCCATAGAGATAACACAGTTACCATCACGTGGACCCGGCTGCTGCTCACTTCCCAAGTGCTCCAAAGTGGATGATCTTGGCAGCTTTTGGGGAATGGAAAGCCGCACATAGCCAAGGTGGGATTTACCCTCCACCCCCTTGCCTTGTACTGAATCCGTCATGAAGATGATGTGTGCCAGATGCCCTGCACTGGAAGGAGATGCAGGAGATACTCCTGGGCACTGCATATTTGATTTCTAGATCTTTAGCAGCTGGAAACTGCTGGTGCTGTGCAGTATTTCTATGGCGCTGATGGGAAGGAGGAACAGCCATGCAAGCCTCCCTGGGGTGCATGGAGCTGAGCTGCACACTGTGGACACCTTGTCGGGAGGCACTGGATTTGCCCTGGCACCTCCATCCCTCCTCTCCTTGATCAAATTCTGGCTGAGCATGAAATTAAACTTGCAAATTGCAGCCTTTTTCTTTGCCTTTCTTAATTTTTTTTTTTTGTCAGCTTCATTATTATGCACATACCTTGGGTACTGCGGGGTTTGAGGAAGGAAAATTAGTCAAAAATAATCATTTGGGATGGAGAACATCTACTATTTAAATTCTTCCCCGGAAGCCCTTTCATTGTTAATTATGAGCAGGCTTGCAGGCAGCATAGATTTTCATTTTTAGCTAGTTTTGATGTTGAAAAATCTGCCTTTGTTTCCAAGCTCCTTAGTTTCTAATTTTTTTTTTTTTTTTCACTTGTATTTAACACTAAAAAAGCTCCTTGTGCTCAGATGCTCACTTTGTATCTTCAAAGCCTGATGGAAGCGGAGTGGCACTTGCAGTTAAGATATCAAAGCTGGGATGTTGCTTTTATCTGTTGGGAGAAGGGATGAAGTGATGAAGTTGTGATGGTGTGAAGCCCTGCCTTGGGCAGTGCTGGGAGTTTGTGTCTTGGGATTTTTTTGGGAGTCTTTGTGGAACAGTTGGGTTCCACCTGTGTTTTGCTGAGCTTTGGTCCTGGAGGTGCCCATGGACCCATTGCTCCTGGAAGAGGGAATCATCTCATGCAGAAGGTCCCTGCAACCCACCCCGTCTCCCTGTTGCAGCATCGGGGGTTGATGGTTGGATCTTTTCCATCAGCCCCCTGAAAAGGATGGGGATGATGTGCCAGCAGGGTTGACAAGGCTCACGTCTCGTCTGTGGGAGCTCCTCAGCCAGAGCCAGTGTGAGCTGGGATCACGCAGCCGCTCTGCACATCCAGCACTACCCACGCCAGGCTGGGCATGGAAAGAGAAATCCTCTTGATTTGCAGGGCACATCTGCGACTGGAGCACAGGGATCCTGATTTAGTTGCAGGCTTTTGAAGTAGATTGGCTTCATCCTTTCTCATTCTTGCTGCTGTCACCCACAGTGCCTGGGTCAAGATGTACAGCCTTATTACCAGCTCTGTCACTGCAAAATCTTTCTTTGCCTGTAAGGGGGAAGAAAAAAAATCAAATGGTTTTAAATGTAGCATGTTTCAGGTTATTTTTATTTGCCTTTTAATTTTAAGCTTTCCAGGTTTGGTTGTTCCAGGTTTCCTCTGTAATCAAAAGGGTGAGGAGCTTCCTTTGCTCCAGAGCCATGAAAGACCTAAACCTCCCACGCCGGCACCTGACTCCGGGGCACGGACTGCAGCCAGCAGAACCTTGGGGACACGGCGAGAGCTGCTGGTGTCGAGGGCCCCTCTGTGAATTACAGGTTAAAAACAAGAAGCTGCTTCTTCTTGGGGAAACATCTGTTGTGTGTGCTGCTGAAAAAATCACCCTTGCGAAGAGCCCAGTGCATTGCTCTTCCTCCTCCTCCTCCTTTCCTGCCATGCTCCCTTCCCCGGTCTCAATCCTGATGCCTTTCCCCCGTGCGTGTTGGGGGGCTGCGCTGGATGCCCGCTGGCCCGAGGCTGTATCAAAGGAGATATTGTGTGTGGGAGCATGGGAGGAAGCTCAGCGCTGCGGCCCTGCCCCGGCCAACAGCAGCCTGACGGGTTGTGGGAGCGGTGGCGGTGTCCCCCTGGAGCCCAGCCAGGCTGCACCCCCAGAACAGCAGGCTCCAAATGTGCCAGTAGGCGGTGAGATTGATTTTCCAAGGAAACTGTGGTCCCTTCGTGTGGCTGATGCAGGAGGGAGGCTGCCCCTTGCCTTGGGCATCTGGGGTCCTGCTTTTCTAGATGGGGGACCCTCATGGGTGTCCCAGCACCACAGCTCCCAACTATTTGGAAGTTTCCCCCTAGCTCCCAGCAGCTTCCGCTGAGCATGGTGTGGGGCTGCTGTTGTGCATAAATTGTTAGCCAGGTTTTCCTGCGTCTCTGCAGGGGAAACTCTAGCTGCCTTTTGTTCTTCCCAGAGGAGATGGCTCAGCCCTCCTGCCTCGCTGCAGCCTGGCTCCATGCACCCCAGTCCCCTGAATTTGAGGGTTCCAAAGCCCCACTCTGTGCACCCCAACATCTCTGGCTCGGTGTGCTCTGGTTCCCTGGCTCTGTGCACCCCAATGCCCTGGGTCAGTGTGTACCCCAGTTCCATGCACCCCAAAGCCCAGGCTGTGTACATCCGCCCCTGCCGGTCGCAAGCCCCATCCCCTGCGGTGATCCCTGACTCCATGCATCCCAATCCCCAGGCCCTGCATTCCACAATCCGCACCCTGCCCCGCCTCAGTGCTCCCCAATCTCCCAGCCCTGTGCATCCCAGCCCCCTGGCTTGGCCCCCCCCCAGCCCCATTGCCCCATGCCCCAGCTCCCTGCACCCCGATGCCCCGGCCCTGTGCACCCCGATCCCCGCCGGCCCCCCAGCTGCGCCCCCCCCGGGCCGGCCCCAGCGCGGCCCCGCCTCCTCTTCCGCCGCCGCCGGGCCCTGGCCGGAAGCGGCCGCAGCCAATCAGGGCCGGAGCCACCTCCCCGGGACCGGCCCGCCCGCGGCGGAGCGCGCGCTGCCGCCCGTCCCGCGCCGCCTTCCCGGTAAGTACCCGGTCCGGCCGCGGCGGGGAGCGGGGCCTGGGGCTCCCGGGGGGAGCAGCCGGGGCGCGGGGCCCCCCCCCGGGGGGCCGCCGCCCCCCTTTCCCCGCTCGCCGGACCGGGGCTCGGGAGCCCGAGCGTTGTTCCGAGGCGGGGGGGCGAAGTGAATGAGGCTCCCCCCGAGCCCTGCTCCACCGGGTCGGCGTGGAGCCGGTGCCGGGGTACGGGAGGGGGGGGTGTCTCGGGGAGCCCGGGTCGCTGCTGGGGGGCGCGGGGGGCTCCCGGCGGGCAGGCGGTGTCCCCCGCCGTTTCCCCTGCGGCCGCGTCCCCGGCTGCTTCTAAATTCATCCGCTGTATAAATCCCACGTAAATCCCGGGTTTAACCTATAGACTTAAACCCCACCGCACGCGTGGGACTAAACCCCCGAGCTCCGAAGGGGAGCGATCGTTCCGTTTTTCCCCGGGATGAGTGAAAGGATAACCCATCCCTTCCTCTCTGCTGCCAAATCTCGCACCCCAAGTCCATGCCTGAGATTTGGGGGGTTGCACCCCATCTTTCCACCTCTCCCATCCCCACAGGGTCCTGCTTGGCAAAAGCGGGGAGCTTCTGCTGTGCACCGAGAGGTTAAGTGGGGACTAAAAATAGTCTAGAGCAGAGCCGAGCCCTTGTGTGCCAGAAATTCCAGGCAGGAGAGGAGCAAAGTGGGGACTGACCGGGACCAGTGGGTGAGGACTTCTTCTCTCTGGACCAGCAGATGTTTTCTTTACACCTCTGCCCATCTCGGGGTGATAATTCAGCAGCTGGGAATCCGGGTGTTATGGAAAAGCAGCGTTTTGGTGGTGTGATAGCACGTATTAAACAGGGAATGGGTGACGTATGGTCCCTGGGGTCCCGCTGCAATACAGGATTTAATTATTCCTTGGGTTTCTGGAGGGTTCAGCCCTTGCCGTGCATGAGGACGTCCCCCTTTGTGGGGTTCCTTATATCCCAACTTGTGATGAAAGCTTGGGTCCGGGACAGAGCCCATCCTTTGGCCAGGCTCACACCACAGCGATGGGGAAACTGAGTCATGGAAAGGCGAGACACCCACCGAAAGATTCCCAACTGCAGAAGGAGGGTGGGGGGCACAGGTGCACCCTCTCTGTGGCATCTCCAAGAGTGGTCCGTCAGGACTTGTAGGCCACGAGACCTATAATATATAATTTATTTTAGAATCACCAGGAAAAGGAAAAGAGCTCCAAGGGTGAGCATGAGGGAGATGAGTCACGGTTTCCTGTGCCGGGGCAGCTGAGCGATGCCCCGTCGCCCTCTCCCACCGTAGCTCCCTCCCTTCCCAGCTGCCTGGGGTTTGGCATGGGGCTGGCTCTGGGTGCAGACGCTTGGGAAAAGGCGAGAGTCGGGGATCTGGTTAAAGAAAAAAAGCTGGATAATTTATTCTCCCCAAAGGAGCCTTGGTCTCGGGAGGGAAGGAGCAGAGATGCTCCATCAGCGTGCTTGGGCAGAGCTGTGCCTCAGTTTCCCCCTGTGGGAGCTGAGCTGCACAGCGCTTCAGGGCTGCCATTTCCCCAGTTAAAAGGCATTTAAGGAGGAAGGCACTGGCGGCCAAAGTTGTTCCCACTGCACCCCAGGAAACCGGTGCCGTGACACTGATTTGCTGCAAATACGGCCGTTGCACCGAAAACCATTGGCGCCAATGGCTCCAGGCAGAGCAGCAGGGGCCCTGGGATGTGCCGGGGCAGGGGTGGGACACAGCAGCAGTGATGCCGGCTGCGATGTCTGGGGCTCATTTATGCTACAAGGGAGGGATGCGGGTCATGCGGGGCCTGGCGAGCTCCTGACGTGGCTGGGGAGGGATGCTCGGGAAGCGAGCCATGGTAGCCAGCAGTGCTGGGCAGCTTGCCCTCGCCTCTCCCCACATCCAGCTCCGAGATGCTCTGGTTTTATTCCCCATTTTTTGGGACAGCCTCATGCCGGAGACTTTCTTGCCGCAAGCAGGGATGAACCTTGCAGCCCTTGAGCTGCCGGCAGAGCCAGGAATCTGCAAACCTCATATGTTTGGGTTTTAGCCATTTTGGACTCCGGGAGCAAATTGCCTCCTCTTGGAGGACAGGGATGTAACAGCCCAACGCTGTGGGGAGACACTGGGAGAGAGAAACAAAAGGGGAGGAGAAGCAGCGAGGAGGGGAAGAGGCTCACGTGGCTTCCCCCTGCACCAGCCAGCGCCTCTGGCACAAAAGCCGCCTCCGGGCCTGCCGTATCCCCGATGCAAGGGATGCATCGGTTCCTCGGCTGGTGCTAGGCGGGAAGCAAACCCCCTCTTGCTTTTTACGGCAAGGTGGATGCTCTGGTTGCCGCATGGCAGCCCGAGAGGACGGCTGGCATGGGATCCTCTGCCTGATGCCGATCTCCTACCCTCTCTTGCTCTCTGCCCCTGGTCCCCAGCACCATTTCAGTGTTTTCTTCTGCTTTTCCCCAGCTCAGGGTGCTTGTTGTGCAAGAGAAGATCCCTGAGAAGGACACCCAGGGCCGTGCTCGCTTTTGCCTTCTTACCCAGGCTTTGCTCGTGCCAAGGATGCTCTGCCCACTGCTTGCCCTGGGAGCGCTGGTGCTCAGCCTGGCAGGTGAGTGGGGCTGGGGTTGGCATGGTCCGCATGTCACCACCCTGAAGGAGATGGCCCAAATGCCATGTTCATCCTGACAAAGCTGCCTTTGGCCTGTGGTTCCTGGTGGCAGCGCCCACAAAGTGTTTCTCCTGGTTTCGTTGTTCTCCAGCGGCCCAGGGCATCACCCTGTGGGTGCGATGGCTTCTGGTGCGTGTGGGTCACCCTTGTAGCAGGGGACACTGCTTCCCACGTGCTAGAGCTGAACGGCGAAGCCATGGGAGGACCAAATACTGAAGGTTTCTTACTTACCTGGGTCTGTCCCAGGTGCTGCAGCACCTCAACCTGGGAGAGATGTCGGGGCTGAATCCTTTCAGGATGCTCAGCAGCCAGCAGCGGTTCCAGCCAGGCTGGGTAATGTTCCTAAAACCCACTGGCATTTATTATTAGCCAGAGGGAGACGTGATGCTCTCGAGTCTGCCAAGAGCAAGGCAGGCTGCCCGAGCAGTCTTCTCCTGCCTGTCTGCCTGTCTGCGGCCCCTGGCAGGTCTCCTCCAGCCCGGCTCTTTCCCACAGCTCCTCATCCTCCCTGCTCAGGCTCTTGCTTAAAATTTAATGCCTCATTGCTGCCCTGGTCCCTAGGGAGGTATTTGCTGCGGGTAACGGCTTTGCTGTGTTCTGCAGTGGTGCTGAGGTCGGAATATAAAGAAAATCTTCGATCCGAGGCAAGATTTTTGTTTTTTCCCCTTTTCCTCCCCATTTTGGGGTGGGGATTGAGATGCTGATGGTGCCCTGGGTTTGCTTTGGGGGACGTCGCTGCTCACTGCCAATGGGGATTCCAGAACCAGCTGCAAGCGCGGAGGGTCCGGTAGCCCTGGCAGGGTTGGCATCGCACCCTGACACAATGGCGGGGTTGGCATCATGCTGTGGCACACCAGTTGTCATTGCGATGGAGCACTGGTGCCATCTAGTGCCTGCCAGCCTTGCCACGCTGCTGCCCAGAGCTGGCTCGTCCTGGGGACGTGGGACTGCGTCCCGCCGTTGTCGCCCACCGACCTCCTCTCTTTGTGGGGAGAAACTGGGTTGCGTGTCCTGGGGGGGTGCAGGTTTGGGCGCCTGTGGGCACAGCTGGCAGCTGAGGACAGTGGTGCCCCAGGTTTGGCACTGGATGTGGGGCTATCTCCCTGCCTGAGCAGGGTGGGCTCAGCTGAGGGTTGGCGCTGGGGAGGGTCCTGAGATGCCACCTGCCCTGGGGTCTCTCCTGTGGACATCCCTTGGTTTGCTTAGATGCCATCTGGATGGAGAATTAAGGAGGTGCTTCTGCAGGGTCTCACCACCACATGCTTTTGCCCTTGCCACCTTCCAGCAGGTGCCATGGAGATCCAGGTCCCAGAGGAGCCCGTGGTGGCTCTTTTTGGCCGAGATGCCACCCTGCACTGCTCCTTCTCCCCCGAGGCCAACTTCAGCCTTGATGACCTGAGCCTCATCTGGCAGCTGACGGACACCAAGCGCTTGGTGCACAGCTTCTCCGGTGGCCGGGACCAGCTGGCAGACCAGGGTGAGGGCTATGCCAACCGTACAGCCCTCTTCTACGACCAGCTGGCCCAGGGCAATGTCTCACTGCTCCTCCGGCATGTGGAGATCTCAGATGAGGGTAGCTTCACCTGCTTTGTCCGGGTCCGGGACTACAGCAGCGCAGCCGTGATGTTGCAGGTGGCAGGTGAGAGATGGAGAATTGGGGTGTCCTTGCATGTACCCCCCAAAGAGAAGCATTCTCCATCATGCTTTGGTCCTTCATGGAGTCTCTTTCTCTCTCCAACCTTGCTGTGTTCTCCCCAAGATTTCAGCACTCTGTTAGAGACCAACCAGCTGCATCTCCCCAAAATATTGTTGGTGGGGGATGCAGTCCCTTCCTTGCCATGATGGAGACGCTCTCCATTGAGAGGCCACCTGGAAGTGTGACTGTAAATGAACCAAAGCTGGGGAAGCTTCAGCTGGTTGGTGTTATCAGCTGGAAGAGTCTGTCCTGGGGCTTGCCAGTCTCATTGGGTTGCTCCAGATCTGGATGCTTTGGTCTTCTCCATTGCCTCATGCCATTTGTCCTTTCCCTTGCAGCTCCCTACTCCAAGCCCAGTATGAACCTGGAGCCCAACAAGGACTTGAAGCCAGGAGATCTGGCAGCTGTGACTTGCCATGCTTCCCGTGGCTACCCTGAGGCCAGTGTCCTCTGGCAGGACGGCCAGGGTAGCAACATCACAGAAAACATCACCACGTCCCAGGTGGCCAACGAGGATGGTCTCTTTGATGTGCACAGCGTCCTCCAGGTGCTGGTGGAGCCCAGCAGCACCTACTCCTGCCTGGTGCGAAACCCGGTGCTGCAGCAGGAGACCCAAGCCTCTGTCACCATCACGGGTGAGCCAGCGAGGGCCAAAACTGGGGGAAGGCAGGGATGGGCTTTGTCTCAGGAAGGTGACTGTGATGGCACCAGGATCCCTACTGTGGCCCAGAGCCACCCTGGATACCCCATTTCCCCGCTCCACCTCTCTCTCCGTAGCTACAAGGATGATTTGAAGCTGTTCTGTCCTCCCCCACCACCCCACACTGGTGTCCTAGCTAGAACCAGCGTCCTTAGCTCTTAGTCTCTAGCTTTTCTAGTTGCCCTGTTCAAGTCTAAACTGTGCCAGAAAGCCAGCACAGGGCATGGTAGTTGCCTTCTCCTTAGCACACGGCCATGGAATGTTCTCAGTTTGGGGTTCTCCATCCCAGCGGCAGCAACCCTAGTCCAGAAATAGAGGCCAGAGGAGTTCCTCAAGCACGTTCAGCCTTGTGGCTTCACTTTGAGTTCCTTCCACTGCCCTCCTGGAGCTCTTTATAACCTTGTGTGCTCCCTGGTAGCATTAATTAGTGTTTAATTACCTTTGGTACGGCACTTACTGGATTGGGAAGGTGGGTCCCCAGTGGAACGTAAACTTTTTGGCTGGATGCACCAAACCCTTGCAGGAAAACTTGCATGGATGCTGCTGGTTGGGAGCAGAGGGGTGGCTTTTGCATTGGCACCCAAGCGCATGAGCAAGTGGTCAGCCTTGGGGTGATGTTTGTGGAGGGTCAAGCTTTGGGATAAGACTTTATTTGGTGAAGGAAAAATATTATGGGGAAAAAGCAGACTCCCAGCACTCCAGGAGATAGCCCCCAAGCCCTGGTGGTCCCTGCCAGGCCATCCTGGTGTCCCCATCCTTCCTGGCCCCGTGGTGTGAGATGAGGGGAAAGGGAATGGGTGCAGCATCATCTAATGCTTCTCTTGAGCTTCTTAGCAAGTGAAGGTGCCATTTGAATTTATTGATGCAATCATTTAAAGGTTAATGAAGTATTTCAGGGAAAGACTCAACCTGCTGCTTCCCCAGCAGATCCAGACCTGCTGGGGGAGGCCATAATTAGAGGCACCGATGGTTTTACTTCCAAAGCCACCCCTTGTGCCACCGACTCTGTCCATGGGGATGTGTCCCTGCCACCGTGGGGTCCCAAATGCCAGGCATGCGTCCCCCTGGTCGGGCAGCGGTGCTCACTGTGGTGGTATTTCTCACTCCCTCCCCTGCAAGGCCAACACCTCGCCTTCCCCGCCGTGGCTCTCTGGCTGACGGTGGGACTTGCCGTCTGCGTCGTGGGACTGCTCGCCATCTTGGCGTACGTGTGCCAGAAGAAAATCCGCCAGAGCTGTGAGGAAGAGGAGGAAAACGCAGGTAATGTGGTGACTAAGCCCCTGCAAAAGGGATGGGGGTTTGCAGGGCGTGGTGGGTGGATGGAGGGGGATGGATTGGGGGAGTCAGGGCAAATTTTATCTGGCACAGGTTTGCCTTGGTGGTGGCATCTTTTAAAGGATGAAAGGATGCTCGGAGCTGCTGGGGTTGGTGGGTACCAACAGATGGGTACCGGAGAGCCTGTGCTCCAGGTGACTCTTTCCAACATACACCTGATTTTCCTCCCACCCAATGTGTCTCCCCCTTTTACCTTCCTGCTCCAAGCGTCCTCTTCACATCCGGTACCCACACCTGGGCACGCATGGAGCATCTCCTCTGAGAAGGTGCCTCTAGCACTTGCCACCATGGAAGTGCCAAGTGCTTTGGTATGCAGAAATAGCAGAGAGAGATGCTCCATGCTCTTGTTTTCTGCATCCTTCTCCTGTTTGGGTTGGATTTTTTTATTACGGAGAAGTGTTTGCACAAAAAGGGGGGCTTTGTTGCTTTAAAAAAAGCTGCCGCGCTCCAAAAATGGCTGCAGAAGCAGCTTTGCTGGCGTTTCCCCATTTGTTTTCTCTCGCTGCCTCCCAAGATGCTCGTGCTGCCAAAGCCTTTCCCTGCCAGCATCATGCTGCAGGGCCGTGACGCGCAGCCTTCCTCCCTGGGGGCTCCCTCTTCATTCCTCCTCCTCCTCTCTGCTGGGGAGGACGTCGGTGCCGATGCCGCCACGATGCCTGGCTGTCAGGTGTCCCCAGCGATGGGGACCAAGAGGGTTTTTCCCCAGCAGATACCAGGGAATTGTTTGTAGGAGATATATATCTCTATATAAACCCCCCCCATATTTCTTTTTTTCCCCTCTATAAGAGAGTATTTCTCCTCGGCCAAGGGATTTGCAGTGCTGTGACGCTCAGCTGTGGCCCTGGGCCAGCTGACCTCTGTCCTTTAGCATCAAGATGCAGCTCCCAGCCCGTGATGTTTTGCACCGATGGCTGCACACCCTTAGCAATAACCTTTTGCTGTGGCTCTTAGTCAGCCACAAACAGGGCAAAGACCCTGCCCATGAGCCCAGCAGCGGTGGGAGGCAGGAGCAGCAATTTTTGCTGGTCTTTCTGGCCAGGAATAGCATCGCAGCAGGTTCTATACATGGGGTGCAAAGCTCCCAGGGCTCCCAGAGCGGGTGACAGCCTGGCAGCTCGGTTGGGTGCTGCAGAAGAGAGAAGGGGATGCTCATCCCTCGGTGCCAACGGGGTGTCCCTGAGGCGTTGGGGGATCTGTGGTCTCCCCGCTAAGCCCCTTGCTGAGCGCCGCTCCAGATGACGACTGTGCTATAAACAGGGAGGCGAGCAGCTTCGCTGCATCGCCCAGAGCTGTGGCTCTTTCTGCTTTGCTTGTAGGCGATGTGCCACCCTGGCACAGCCTTGTGCTGGGGGAAATATCCCCCGCGGGGTACTGGAGGGGGTGCTGGGTGCAGGTGGGTACCAGTCACCTCCTCCCTGAGCGTCCCCAGCGGCTCGGCAGCGCCTGGTCCCCAGCAGAGCCCAGGATATGGTGATTGTGGGCAGCTCCGAGCAGCTGGGGACAGCAGCGATCCAAGGGGCAGCCCCCAAACCCAGCTGCCTGGGAAAGTGGGGTTCAGGGCGTTGTGCTGGGGTGAAGCCTAGCAGATGCTTCGCATGCTCCAGCTTGCTCTTTTGCAGGGATGGAGGAGCAGGACGAGGAAGGGGAAGAGCCCAAGACAGGTGGGTGTTATATATGTGTGTGCTCGTGCCGCAAGCAAACACCCCAGTGTGCTTTGCACCCTCCGTCGGTGCTCAGCACCACCCCCACCACCCCCACCCCCACCCCCGTGCTCGCCGGCTCTTTGACGCACACCCTCAGGCTGGCAACTCCCTGATAAGCCATCCTATCTCTTAATAAAAAAGCACTCATGGTCTCTGCTGTCATCAAACGGGTTAATTATGTGCCAGTGATTGCCTTTATCTGCTGGCACAGGAGCAAGCCCACCAGCTCCTTCACCGCCGGGGAGATTTAGGGACCAGGGGTTGGTTTGAAGTGGAAATTGGTGGGTGCAGTTATTGGAGTGGGTTCCCCAAAATGGGGAGCTTATCTGTTTCCTCCAGGGAGCTGTTTCTTCCCTTGCAAGCCCCCCCACACCCCATCCCACATGGTGGGGTCTGACTGTGTGCTGTTTTGCTTTTTGCAGCCCTGCAGCCGCTGAAGAGCGCAGAGAGCAAGGATGGTGAGTGTGTTGCCTAGGACCGCAGGCTGGCTCCTGATACAGGTTTCTTGCTAAGCACACTGGAGATGATGCTCAGATCAAAGTGTAAAGCATCTATTGCATCTCCATCACCCATTGCTGTTTCGGGGTTTTTTGTCCATTTTTTCCCTTTTTTTTTCCCCCCCGGTTTTCAATCAACTTCTCCCAGATCAATTATTTCCCAGCACCCATTTCCACTCCATTCTGGGCAGCGCTTGCTCTGGCTGCTGCTCATGTCTCCCAGCAGTGATGGAGCGACGTGGCTGGTGGCTCCAGTGTGATGTTTCTTCTAATCCTTCCTTTTCTTGGGTAGCCAGAGGCTGAGAAAAGCCGCCTGCTGCCAACTGGGGTCATTGCAAGGAATTTGGGTCTTTTCTGAGCGTTGCCGTAGGTTTGCTAAGAGGAGGGGAATTGCTGGGGTTCATCCTTGCCTTGCGGAGAGGGAGGCATGAGCTTCATCCTTTCCCGTGCAGAATTCCCCAGCAGCAGCCTGATGCTAAATTTCTACTGGAAATTCATGAAAATGGGAGTCCCAGCTCCTGTTTCTGCTCTTCAGTATCTTCTCCCAACCTCCTGGCTCGGTGCTGCCGACAGCCCATCCACCCATCCCAGCCTGGTGCTGGGCCCCACCACTTCCCATGCCTGGTCAGCGCCACTCTTCCCCGACTTGTCCTCCTCCCAAGATCTCAATCTTTTAATTTATTTCCGTTCTTGCTGAAGGCAGAGGCTTGGCCTCTGCTGCTGGTGAATCACTTCTAATTTAACCCTCCCTTCCTCTTTTATTAACAGCCCCGTTTTTTTCTCTAATGCCATTTCCTCCCCGACACCTCCCCCCACTAGGTTTATAAAAGACTTTTCTCCCTTCCCCTTCACACCTTTGCATCAACTGGCTCTGCTTTTCCCCCTTTTTTTTTTCTTCCCCTCCTACCTGCCCTTATCTCCCCCTCGCAAGCAGCTGCAGACCGTGCTCGGCTTCCCAGCCCCTTGGCTTTCCATCCCCGATGCAGCCTGTTTGCGTAACCCCATGTGCAAGACATTCCCCGCTTGCTCCTCAACCCCTTTTTTCAGCAGAAATGAAGCTTGAATAACAACATCTCCCAGGGTTTGCTGCTGCGGGGGGGGTTCTAGCCAGGAGGATGGGTGGAGGGATAAAAACACACCTACAAGTGCCTGGTCGTATTTGCCCGGGGCTGGCATCAGCCCTGGGCACAGGGGGGATTGCTGGGTGATCCCGGTTTTCCAGAGCAGGGAGAGCTGGGAACTGCCAGTGACAAAATTAGCTCGTTAATTTGGACCTGTGGATTATTATTATTTTTTAAAGTATTTGCCAATTTTTATTTTTTCTGTTTCCCCCCACCACCAGATAACGAGCAAGAAATTGATTGATGGGAGCTGGGACACCCCCAAACAGCACCCTGTGCCCTGGACCAGCCGAGATGTCCCCAGTGGGGACGAGCTCCGGGTCCCCTGGGGAGGGCCCGGACACGCTGCCACCCTGTGTCCCGTGCCCCATCACCCTCCTCCCACCCCAGCCGTGCCTTCGGGGCGCCCTGGGGCTGGAGAGAGGCTGTATCTCTCTATCCCCGGCAAGCCCTGAAGACCAGTGCCTGCTTCCTGGGGACAGCCTGTGTGGGGAGGAGGCTCCTCCTTGTCCGTCTGTCCGTCCCCTGGTACGTCTGAGAGCCACTGGGGTTGACCATTCCCCATGGCACCCTCTGTGCCCACTCGTGTGGCCACAGCTAGGCCAGCCACCTTCCAGGTGCCTTCCAGGGCAATTTTGAATGCCCTTTGCAAGCCTCAAGAGGGTTGATGGGCTCAGCGAGGTCCTTGAGAGCAACCGACAGAGCCCTAGAGGCTCTGGGAAAACGGATGGGACCCGTGGGACCCCCAGGGAACGGGGAGACAGAGTTGGTGCTCTCTGCCCCGATGGATTCTCTGCTCCTGGGACGTATGGGGACGATTATTTTCTTCACGTTGCACCACTCTGGCTCCCGCTGGACTTTTTATTTTTGCCTTAAATGGAAAATCCCACTGGGGGGCTTATCCCCTGCCTCAAATTAACCCGGGAGACTTTTTTGAGGGGGGGATCAAAAGGCAGGGCTTGGCGGGGACCTGCTGGCCAGGTGAAGCCCCCCTGCCCTCCCCGTGGTGACAAAGCCAATGCTTTGGGGGCTAAAGCACTGCTGGGGACAAACTTGGCCGGTGCGTGGGGTCAAGCCTTCATGTTTCCTGGGGGATCGGGGCTCTTTGCCCCTGTGCGCATCCTCGGGGTCCTCCCTCTGCTGCTGGGTACCCGCAGGGTGCATGGGGGCACCCAAGCTGCTGGGGCAAACAGGGTGGCCTGTCCCCGGTCCCACTCCGGTGGATGGAGGAGTCCCCGCTGTGCCCCTTGATGGCTCTTCTGCTGGTTTTTAACGTTATTTAAAATCTAGAATCTGAAGGGGGTTTTTGTGCCTTAACAAATAAATTTGGGGGTTGTTTTGGACAGTGCTTTGCAGGCTCAGCGTGGTCTCTTGGATGCAGCTTTGGCTGGGATTTATTTAAATATCGAAATTCCCTGAGCAAAACCTCTATGTCCCCCTCTCAGCCCAGCCCCCTCCGTCCCCTGCTGCCACCGCAGCACCTCGCACTGTGCCGCCCTCGCCCATCACCCAGTGCGGGGAGAAAACCACTCCATGGGATGGATGGTGATTTCATTGAGGGGTTTTGATATACAGCCTGAATTTAAGTGCCGGCACCATTAGTACCGGTACTTTTAGGTACCGTTAGCATTATTTAGTGCCCAGATGCTGGGCTGGGGGAATGAAGCCATTAACTGCCCCCAGCTCCTTGGTGGGCAGCAGGATGAGTTGTCCCCAGGTCCAGGACATCTTTAAAAGTCTTCAGATGGTGCCAGCATCCCCCCAAAGCCCCAGCATCCTTCTCCACCCGCTCCCAGATAACGGCAAACCTGGCTGCTGTAAAAGTGGGATTTAACAGGGATTTGGAACACAAAGGACCTGGCGCTGAGAGCTGGCAGTGGCTCGGCTGCCAGAGCTCGCTCATGTTTGCTGTCATCCCTCCCAGGAGCAGGTGAGGCTGTGAGTTTATACAAGCAGCCTCGATGGGTAAAAAAAACCAACAAATCTCATTTGGCAGGTTATTTCAGAAAGTGCCGGGGCAAGTCTCTCCCCAGTGCCGATCGATGGCGGCTTGATTCTTCCCATCAATAATAAATAAAGAGCTTCTGCTTCTCCTATTGACCTAATTACGGAGGGCAGGGAGGGTGGAGATGCTGAGCCTTGTTGCTGCCTCCCCCTGAGGACTGCATGGGCTGGGGGATGGGATGGGATGGGATGATGCCCCTGTAGTGCTGCAAGGAGTGGCGTTGCTCTCTGTCCCTGTTGTCCCCTTGTCCTGCCCCTGTTCACAGATGGGGCCATGTCCACGCAGGCAGCAGGGATGCTCTGGAAACCCTGTGGGGTTGGTTGGACCCAAGAGCTGCCCCAGCACCCATGGGTGCCCCTGCCCTGCAACATGGGCCAGCTTTGTTTTCCAGAGATGAAGGATTTGCAGGAAGCACTGTTTTCTACAGGAGCTTGTTTCCATGGGGAGATGTGCCTTTCATCAGGATGAGCAGGATCTGGCTCCTACAGCTGCCTCCAAATACCCAATTCTTGGCCTCAAAATTGCCAGGCCAGACCCAAATTCAGCTGGAAAGCTCAGAGCAGCCTGGCTGAGCTGCTTTCTGATTTTGAGCTGCTTTCTGACCACTGCAAACATAATATCTGACTTTCCCGGGGAAAGCAGAGCCCTAAAACACTCCCCGGGCTGGATCTGCCTGCCGCTCAGCCCAGGCCAGGGCTGTGAGCCTGGAGGGAAGCTCGTCTTAGGCAGAGGGAATTTTAAAAAATCACTTTCTAACTCTGTAGCTTTTCCTGGGAAGCAACATCCAAAAAAACATTTAAATCAGTGTAAAAATCCAGGTTTTATTGTGAACAACAAGGTTTTATTTTATTTCTCTTTTTTCCTTCCAGTGCAATGACTGGGATGGAGAAACCACCCAGCTCCATGCCAGCTCTGCTCGGGGAATTTGCTTTCCATGGGCTCAAAAGCTCCTTTTGAGCAAAAAAAAGGCCTTGAAAAACCCTCCCTTGGGCCATTGATCCTGGTGCCCAGGTCCTTTTGATGGGGACTGAAGAGCGGCATAGTATTCCCAAGGGAACCGCATGGAGTCAGCACTTTCAGGGCAATTTTCTTCCTCCCAGAGCCCATTTTTCGGACCCCAATCCCAATCAGGTTATTCCTTGTAGCCGCAATGCATCTGGTGCCTCTAAGTCAGAGTTAACAGAGGGGCTGAGAGACATTTTAGTTACAGATTTGGCTATCCTGCGTGATTTATCCTGGGTAACTCGAGCAATTTATCCATCAGCAGTTACAGCGGATCTGAAGCAGAAACGAAGTGCAGGGAGTATTTATCACGGTGACTCAGGAGTCGTTTAAGAGAGATTTGAAACGAAACAGTGATACTGCTTAAAAAAAACCCTACCTGGCATTAAGAAGTTGTCTCCAGCCAGGAAAATTAATGAGCAACATCATTTTCAAAGACTGATTCCCCTCTTTTCCTGCATTAGCCAAGTGGGGTTCGTTTCTCTTTGGGAGGCGCAGCCGAAGCGTGGTGTGGGGACGAGGTAACCGAGGTGATATTGCGATGTTGTTTGTATGACTGAGTGGCATTTCAATGTCATTGGAGCATCATGACTCACGGCGGGTGAGACAACCCCCCCAGCGATGCTTTCGCTGCAAGCGCAGTGATAGCATTGCTTGCTCGGGGACTGGCGGAAAGAGGTTGGTGTTGCTTAATGAGCCTCAGAGACGCATGTGGTGTCTCAGGGAAGGAGATGTTACTTAAACAGTGCCAGAGGAGTATTCAGTTCCCCTATTAATACAGTATTTTAACACTTCGGTGAAGAAGCGCCCTGGTAAATAAACAGATGCCTTCGGATGAGGCATCTAGAGAAAAAGTGCTGACAGCGCAGTTCTGAGGCTGAGGGAGCTGGGGCTGTTCAGTCTGGAGAAGAGGAGGCTGAGGGGAGACCTTATCGCCCTCTACAACTGCCTGAAAGGAGGCTGTAGTGAGGTGGGGGTCAGCCTCTTCTCTCTGGTAACGGGCGATGGGACCAGGGGAAATGGTCTGAAGTTGCACCAGGGCAGGTTTAGGTTGGACATTAGGAAAAATTTTTTCACTGAAAGGTCTGTCAAGCACTGGAAGGAGCTGCCCAGGGAAGGGGTTGAGTCCCCACCCCTGGGAGGATTTAAAAGCTGGGCAGATGAGGTGCTTAGGGCCAGGGTTTAGTGGTGGGATGGCAGGATTAGGGGAATGGTTGGGCTTGGCGATCTTAAAGGGCTTTTCCAACCTAAACGATTCTATGGTTCTATGATTCTTTGCTGTGCCCAACAGAGAAATGATTTTTCTCATCTCGGGTGGTGAAGTTGCATATAAAAATGAAAAATTCAGCAGGAGACCCATCCCAAAGAAAGGATGTGATATTGCTTCCTACAGCGTGGATCGAAGAATTCCACCATGGGACCCCTCCCACTCAACCGAAGGCTTTCCAAGGAATGCGGGTGGGGTGTACGCAACTGTTGGTCTTCCCCTTCCAGCAGGGCCTCAGTGAAGACCCTGAGCTCCTGTTAGCTCAGGGAAGGACAGACCAGGGCAACAAAAAGGAGGTGGCCCCCAGTGTCCTTCATTCCTGGAGGAAAAGTGTAGTTGGAGGACTTTGCAGGTGGAAAGGGCTATTTCTTCAGAGCTGTTAAATACAGATTACAGTGATGGATGCAGCACTCGCTGCAGCATGAAAGCCGGGAGGTGGTGGATGGTTGGTTTTTGGTTTTTTTTTTGCTGCCTATTGATCACTTTTGCACACAAATAAGAATAAAAGCTGTCTCCCACCCAACAGGTCCAGACTTTTAAGGCCGGTGAATCTCCCATCCCTGTTTCATCCCAGATGCCTGAATTTATTTCGCACCGCCCCGCTCCCAGGGCTTTGACCTGCCAGCCTTTGGCTGGAGGCGTTGCAAGGCGTGTGAAACACACCTTTGAGCAGAGAAACTTTGGGCTGTGTTAGCGTGAGACAGGGGGCTCGGGCTGTGCATTGCTCCTTGGGTTTCTAGGTGAGCTGCACCTCTCCCTGTGGAGCAGGAGCAAAGGTGCGTGGGGTGTGGGAACCCATCCACGTAGACCTGTTTCCTCAGGACTGTGGCTTGCAGGAGGCTGAGCGAACCAACCCCTGGACCTTCAGTGCCGTGTCCCTGTGGGTGATGGGGCAGCACGAGCATCACCTCCCATCCTCCTGGATGCCGTCAGCTGCAGGGTTCCCCCTGGGCAAACCCAGCTTGCGGGGTGAAAGCCACCAACCTAGCACAGGGATGAGCTGGGTTTGGAGACGACCCACTGCTTGCTGAATTAATAAAGAGGACTTGAGCTGCCAGAGAGGTTTTTCTTGTATCATTTATTCATCACTCATAAAAATATCAGGGGCAAGGCTGGGACACGGAGGTGGTGCCAGAAAAGGATGATGTGCGTGCGTGTGGCATTATTTGTGCTTCGGGGAGACAACAGTGCATGCCTAATGCATGGGCCAGAAAGAGGAGGGGATCCCACCAGGAACACACCACGAATACAACCACTCAGGCTAAAAAAAAATCCCTCCTGGCTTGTTCAGCCGCACCATTAAAGAGTGGGTGTGTGCAGGGCATCACCCCCGTGTCAAGGGGACCCCACTCACTGGGCTCGGCCACTGTGGCAAGCAGCTTTGAGTGACCCCAAACCTCTTCATCCAGCTCAGCAACATGGAGCCAGTAGTCATCGTACTGTACACACAAGCAGCTGTGCCAATTAGCATAATTAACACACGGGGGCCAATTAATCTCTTGATTATGCCTGCCACTCACTTATCAGCTGCTATTATGGGAAGATCGGCTTTTGTACCTCTGCTTTCTATGCAAATAAACCGGTTATGATGCCTTCATTACTCCATATACAATTACCCAGCGCAGATACCCGTGAAATCGAGCACGGACAGATTGCCAACACACACGGGCCAGAGCCCAGGTGGATTTTGCAGTTAAAGGCCCCTCCATTTCTGATTGTGCCACCTCGAGTGGTGCTCCAGGACCTGGTTTTTGGGGGATTGCTGATGCCAATGATGTGGAGGAGACCGGGGGACAAAGGCTTGTGGGAGCCTGACCAAGCCCTTGCCTTGTTGGTGGCCAAAGTTGGCTCCATATCACATAGCAAGAAGGACGCAGGGACAAGAGACAAGAGCAGAGAGAGGGCTTGTGGCCAGTTGGCCACGGAGGTGGCAACAGCTGATGCCACCCCAAACAGGCAAGACAGAGGGACATGGGACAAGCTGCTCCAGGGTAATTCCCAGGTGCAGGTCCAGGGAAATCACCCTCCCTGTTCCAAGAGGGAGGGATGGTCCCAGCTGGATCCCGTTGCCATGGGATGCTCCTAGCTGGGTGGGAGCTGTGCCTGCAGCATCCAGGTGTGCCCCATCTGGGCTGGGGCTGCTGGGAGTGCTGGTATAAAAGGCTCCTGAGCAGCATCTTCTCCATGAGCTGTTTTTTCTGGGGTCAGGATGGGGTTAGGGGGCAGTTTGGGTGTAGCTCTGTTCTGCTGGGTGCTGGCTGAAGCAGCATCTTACAGCCCCTGGGTTTTCCCTCAAAGGGACTTGGGGGTCTTGAGGGTCCGGGGGGACTCCTCTTGGAGCCGGCCCCGAGTGCCTTCCTTCTCCCGGCCCTCTCCCTGGGCGTGGGTGGATGTCTCACAGCTCCAGGCTGCTGCCCCACTGCACCCCATTGTCGTGCAGTGCCAGGAGGCGCAGGTGGTGGTCACGGTGCACAGGGACCTCTTTGGCACGGGACGCCTGGTCAGGGCTGCGGACTTGACCCTGGGCTCGGCCAGCTGCTTGCCTGTGGCCCAGAGTGTGGCTGAGAGCATGGTGACCTTTGTGGCTGGGCTGCATGAGTGCGGCAGCACCTTGCAGGTGAGGTGGGACACCAGGCCAAGGGTCTGCTCTGTCCCTGGTAATGCTGTGTAGGTAATGGACCTTCTCTGGGCTTTAACTGGTACTGGGTGGGTAAGTGGGAATTGGGGGAACTGCTAAAGAGCAATGTGCTGTTGCACTGCTTAATTCATCTTGGTGAAGATCTCAGTCCTAGAAATGATCTGGAGAAGGTGATGGCTTGGTGTGAGGAGGGGCTCATCTGGTTGAAGCAGCTCTCTAGTGAGGGGTGGTGTGACCATAGCAGAGCTAGCTTTTGGAGCATGCGTACCACCCTCAAACTCTGGATGAGGTGCACACTCAACAGCAAGCAAGGCTTGTACTGGGTTTATGACTCGGATACAACTGGATGCCTGAGTATATGGGAGAACAGGGCATAACTTGAAACTGTGGTGACTATGGCTGGGAAAGCAGGGAAAGGGGCCCACTGACCTCCTCGGTGGAAGAGGGTGAGGCTGCTTGGAGCTGGTGTGCCTCAGCTCACCTGGGGAATGAGGTTTGCAGACCTACTGTCCTACAGCCCCTGCCCACCTTATGTGGGTACTTGCTGGAGAGCCAAAGTCATCAAGACTGACTTCCTACAGGGCTTGCACCCTTGTTCTCCTGTGCTGGGATGCCAATACAAGCTTCATGGCATCCTGTACATGCTGGATTGGGAATGTGGAGGACAGCCTGAGCCTTTACAGCTGATGGACCTGTATGTCCTACCCAGCCTTGACCATGCTATCTGATGGTGCTGAGCTTCTGGTTGACTGGTTTGTTTTACTGACTTATCAGCTCTCCCAAATGTCCCTTCCAGATGACCCCAGAGGCCTTGATCTACAAAACCAGTTTATCCTACAAACCTACTCATTCTGGCAACCTGGTCATTGTAAGGACCAACGCGGCTGTGGTTCCTATTGAGTGTCACTATCCTAGGTGAGCAAATGTGACTGTCTTTGTGGACCTGAGGTGGTTGGTGGCATCTTTGTTAACACACATCTCTTCCATTTAGGAAGAGCAATGTGAGCAGCAACGCTGTCCGGCCCACGTGGGCTCCCTTCCGCTCCACCCTGTCAGCAGAGGAGCGGCTGATGTTCTCCCTGCGCCTCATGAATGGTGGGTCCAGACCTGGTAGCCTCCCCTCCCTCAGGTTCCTGCTTCTGCCTGCTCTTGGCCACATGCTGAGAGCCCAAGCAGAGCTATAATCTGGGCTCAAATAAATCTTGCAGGAGTATTGGCGGGGTTGATCCTTGGTTAAGAGGTCCCATGTGCAAGGGAGGGCAATGTGCATTTCTCCAAAGTGATCTGTAGCCTTGAATGTGCCTTCCAGATGACTGGAGCACTGAAAGACTCTCCAATGGCTTCCAGCTGGGGGAAAGCCTGCACCTCCAGGCTGATGTTGCTTCTGGGGACCATGTACCTCTAAGGCTCTTTGTGGATGACTGTGTTGCGACTCTGAGTCCAGACAGGAACTCCTCTCCCCGATATGCCTTGATTGACCTCAGTGGGTAAGGGGTGCAGTGCTCCCTGGGTGGTACTGCTGTAGCTGGCTGGGATGTCCCTGACTTCTGACCCCTGTCCAGGTGCTTGGTGGATGGGAGAGCAGATGACACCACTTCAGCCTTTATTTCTCCAAGGCCGAGGCAGGAAACACTGCAGTTCATGGTTGATGCATTCAAGTTTGCAGGAGATAACAGAAATCTGGTGAGATGTGGTGCCCACACCACCTCCCCCAGTGTGTTTAGAAGCTGTGCTGTTCTGTATGAACAAATTGATTTAACTTTGGGTGTTGGTTTCGTTTCTCTTCCAGATCTACATCACCTGCCACCTGAAGGTCTCCCCAGCTGACCAAGCCCCAAATCCATTGAACAAGGCCTGTTCCTTCAACAAAGCAAGCAGCCTGTGAGTTGCTGGTGCATGTAGGGAGGGGACCAGCATGGAGAAGAGGGCTTACAGTTAATTCTGTTTCAGTTGGGCTCCAGTGGAGGGTACTGGAGACATCTGCAGCTGCTGTGAGACTGCCAACTGTCCATTGTATGGAGGACACTCTCAGAGAATTAACCCTCCGGCCAGATGGCCAGGGAGGCGCTTGAAGAGATACGTCTCTTCTAAGCAAGGTAGGACTTTGTCCAAAATGTACCCCTAGGCAGGGTGACCCTCCAGACTGGCATGGCCAAGATACTGGAAAATCCTTTGCAAATGTATCTCACCTTGAGAACAAACCTTCTCTGATGTCCTTGAGCATTGTAATTGTCTAGGTGTCTTTCATATTTAAAACCACTTGGAAACCTCCTCTTGGCAGGGTCGCCTTTCCGTAAACTCTAACCCAGACTAAGCAGGAATTGCCTCTGCCATGAACTCACTAATGTCCATCTCTTCTTAGGTGGGTCTGCAAGGGCAGCAGAGGCTGAAGTCTCAGTTGGACCACTATTAATCCTTGATCCAGCTCAGGGATTATGGAGTTCCTCAGGACGTCTTGCACCAGCAAGGAAGAACCCACATGGTATGTGTTGGGGGTTTTTTGTTTGACTGTGTCTTTGGGTTTCAATTAAAAGTGACTGCATGTTGATCTAGTCATGAATTCCCCATGATTTCAACCCTGAACAGAGACTTTCTAGTATAATTGCCAAAAGATGGTCTGGGGGACTTCTTCCCAAAGCTGTCTGCAAGTTCATCCCCTGACAGTTGGTGGAAAGCCATTAAATGTGTAGTAAGTGGCTCTTGTCTCTTCCAGGTGCTGCTGAAGGACTTCCTATGTTGGTTCAAGTTGCCCTGCTCATGGCAGCCACTGTGCTGAGCTTAACTGCTCTTGGACTGTTTCTTGTGTGCAGAAAACATAGCTGTGCCCTTGGAATGTCACTGTAACTCCCTGACCCTAATAAAGAGAAATATTTCTGGCCTCCCCTTGTGTCCTCAGTGGGGAGGAGGGACAGCAGGCGGCCTTTGCTCAGGTCTTCTCCCATGGGATGGGAGTTGGAGCTCTTCTTGGGCACCACTCTTTGGGTAAGCCATCTCCTGGGGTGGCCACAAGCTCTTGGGAAGCCACCAATGAACTAGTGGTGGGACCAAAGACATGGAGAGCTGTTGCCACCTGAAAGCATCTCCCAAAACACAGCACTTGGAGATGGGAGGTGCCTCTCTACAGACTTTCCAAGTGTCCAGGGCTGTTGTTGAGGCTCCCAGCATGTATGCATGGTATGTAATGCTGTGCCTGATAGCAAGGAATCCTAAATATGGGCTGCAAACAAGGTATGGCTCCTATTTTCAGGTAAATGAGGGAAGAATTGATGCTGTTAACAGATGCTAAATGGATTCTTGTGTCTAGAAGTCCTGTTTGCTCCCCTTTAGCAGGGGTGATACTAGAAGATGTGACAGCAGGAGCTCTGTCTTGGGCTTGTTGTGGGAGTTGTTGCAGCCTGGGTGAGGAGATGTACCTCTTGAAGGACATGACAGCAGCTCAAACTTTAGGATTTTTGTGGGTGCTGGGGCTGAGTATGGCTTCTGCTGCTGGGAGAACCAGGAAAAACTTGGTTTTGGAGATGGCCAAGGGCTGAAGATGGGTGTTGCTTCTAGTTGGTATGGCCTCAGCTGTATGGAGAGCAGGATCGGGAGGTGGAACTGGTGACTTTGTAATTAAGAGAAAGGGGACAAATAGGGAAAGCTACTGGTCCACCCGTTCTAAACAGATCTTCTTAAAATACAAAGGGGGGGTCAGTAGGTCTGCCCAGACTATCACCACCTCTCCTTGCAGCAGCCTTGGGACTCTGTCCCTGCTGTGCTATAGGGCACAGGAGTCCTCACCACACTTAAATTGAGTCAATATGTATGAGATGGGCCTTAAAGCTATGTTAAATTGCTCTCCTTGCTCTGTGGCTTTCCGTCCTACACAGCACAGTTTCATCCTGGCCTCTTGGCTTAGGCTGCTGAAGGTTTGAGGTGTCTTCTGCCTGGTGGAATTCAAGCTGGGTATGAGCTTCTGGTGTCTTGACTTCTAAAGTGGTGAGCTGAACCCCAGTCATGCTTCTTGGGAGCTCCGAGTAACACAAATATTTCTCAAGAGCTGTTTGCTTACCCCAGGCTGTGCACCATTTGCAGCCATATGCCCCAGGGAGCGGTGGCCACCTCTGCTCCTGCCTGGAAGGCTGCAGGATTTTCTTATCCCATGGCTGGAGGGTTGCATATTTTGGGGTGCTGCTTGGTATAAAGAACACAGTTCTGCATCAGGTGAATCCTTGGTTTATGTAGTTTGGGTGACCACAGCAAGGGGGTTGGATTCCCTGAAGCATGAATGTACCTCAGTTGGTGCTGGTGACCCTTGTGTGCTTTGCAGGGGGAATCCCCAAGTCTGACTCCCCCACCCATACTTCCGCTCTGAATGACCTTATGCCATGTGTTCTTGCTCTCTCTGTTCTGGGAAAATTCAAAGACCTGATGCTTGCAGCAGCCTTTTGTGCTGAGGAAACAGCTCTTGGCCTTGGATAAAGAGTAAAAGGGGCAAAGGAGCACAGCTGACTCAGAGCAATGCCCATAGCCCCGTTTCTTGGGTGTTTGATCCTTTGCTTTTGCTAGAGCCTTCTGAAAACTGCTGTTAAAGGCATTACCTAAATTGGGCAGCTGAAGGCTGGAAATGGCACTTTTACCCTTAAGCTCTCAGGCTGCAATCCCCTAGCTGCTAAGATGCAATTGAGTGATGCTGGTTCTGCTTACAGTGTACTCCAGCAAAGCCCATGCAGCTACAGCCCTGCAAATGGGCCTTCCCTGATGCTGGGAAATCACCTTGGCAGGGTGTGGAGCAGGAACCCTCTCCCTGGGCAGGCTGGGTTTGAGAGCCCAAGGATGATGGGGCTTGGGGCAAATGTTTCCTGCTTCTGTTTTCCATGAATTAAGCAGCTGTGCTGAAATAATCAGGTGGAAAAATGAGGCAGCCCTGGAAGCTTTTTTTTTTTTTTTATGAAATCATTGCAGATCAGGCTGTCAGCCTTCATGTTTAATGCACAAGCTTCTTCCTGAAGGAGCTACAGAAACTTAACCCCCCTTTTTTTCCCCCTCTTCATTTTTACCTTGGCAGGGTGAGATGTACTGTGAGGCTGGGCTGAGTGTGCAGCCAGGCTGTGATGCTACCCTTTGAAAATTGTTGGTGCTCCTTCCAAGGGCATGGAGACCCAGCCCTGCCCTCTGGGTGGGAGTTGGAAGTTGCCCTTCACAGGTTGTCCTCTTCTAACTATCTAATCTTGAGGATCCCCATTTGTCAATAAAGCCACCTTATTCCCACCCTCCAAAGAAATCTGCCACTGAGCAAGACCTGCTGCTCTTGTCCTATGCCACCAGGGTTTGCCTGTGGTGTCTGGGTGTTGCATCTCTCCAGCAAGCTCTTCCAGCTGTGAAAACCCAGTCCCATGCTGGGCAGGTGCCACCTCCATTCCCAGACCTCTCAGGAGCTTCATAAACAAGCTGTGCTTTGAGATTATTTCTTCTTGATTCAAGATGCAGACTTGTGACCTTCTCTCGCACAGGCTCAAAGGATGTTGCCATCAGCACAGGGCTTCTCCCCTCTGAGGGTTTCAGTGTCCGGGCTGGGAAATGGAGAAGCAATCTGGCTGCACTTTGGGCTCCAAGCCCTGTTGGATCTGACCCTATTAACGCTACTCCCTCAGCTTGTGTTCAGATCCCCTTTTTGAGGCCCATTTTCAGCAGGGAAGACTTGTGCTGGGAGCTGCTGTGCTCCGGGCTGCCTTCTCCTCTTGCCAAACCCCGGCCCAGGAGGGGCTGCACATCAGCTACCACTGCTTAGAACACTGTTGGCTTCCCCTGTCCTAGCCAGCACATCCGTGGATTTTAGTATTATAATTTAATGCAGCTATTAATTCTTTAGTAAATTATCAATCCTAACCACACTTTTTTCCCCTCTGTATTTAGCAGGCAAAACCTGATAGGAAGGCGGAGGAGGAGAAGGGTTTGGTGGAGAAACAGCTCCTAGTACTCCAGCCCCAGGTGAAGGCTCCTGAAGCTGGGGTTGCTGTGGGTGGATTAAGGAGCTGGGGCGGGGAAGAGGTCTCAGGGAGGATGACAGAGTGTTTATCCCATTAAGGGACCAGGCAGGAATTTGCTGCTAGATGCTCTTAAGAGTTGGGTAGTGCCAGATACCACTCTACTGTCCCCAAAGGCACTGAGATATCTTGCTGGAGGTGTGGTAGGGGACGTTGCTGGTCCATTTTTCCCGTTTGGTTTAACACAGCCCTGTGCAATTGCTTGATGGATGAAGAGAAGAAGTGTGCGACATGCTGGTGGTGATGCCCAACTCCCCTGCTCTTCCCCTCCTGTGAGCCCCATCAACCCCAGTCTCATAACTGCTGCTTCTGGATTTTATTAGCATTCATCTCCTTCGCACACATGAGCACCTGAGTAAAGACTTTACTAAAAAGCTGTAAGATGCTGGGAGAACAATCAATTTGTGGGAATTAATAATGTGAACAAGAATGCATCGCGGTTATTCACGTGTGTCTCCAGCTTGCTGTAAGTGCCCAGTTATATGGAGATGTTAGTGATAGGCCTTCAAGGCAATTAATTAAAAGACAAATGATTTACCATGTAGGAGAACAATCAAGTGGTACTTACAGGAATTTCAGGGTAAAAGCGAGCTGCTTGGCTGTGTTCATTTGAAAATTGGCACTGTCCTGTGGAAGTGGTGTGAGCATCGATGTCCATCTCCCTTCTGGACAGCAGGAGCTGTTTTGTCCTGTCCCTCTCCAGGCATGGCCTATCTGTTCTTAGACAGCAAGAACAATTAAAGACAGGGTAAAAATAATTAATGGAAGACTTTCTTGAGAGGTGAGTTGGGGCTTGTAGCAGCTCACTCTTGCAAGCCTGCAGGGAGTCTGGGTAGATTTAGAGGTCCTCTTGCCTGTGCCTTTGTGGCTGGCCTGGCCACATTTCCATAGTGTTGATCTTGGAGAGAGAGCAGAAGCCCTGGACCAACCTGGATGCAGGCACATGAGCAACCGGGGAAGGATGGACAAGCTTTTTGCACTGCTGTGGCATCTGAGGGCAGGCTGGAGGTGACCTCCTTGGAGATGCAGCAGCAACCAGGGAAAGGGCCAACAGAGGGGAAAGGAGGAAATGTTCATTTTAGCCGTTCCTTGATGTCTTGTTACAGCACCCAAAGGCTGTGCGTGGCTGGATACCCTTCTCTCTGACCATGGTTCACCCTTATCCTCCAACTCAAGGGTTTGCAGTTTATTTTTCAGCAGGATATTTGACATGGCAAGGCTTGAAGTGCTTTGGTTCATCACATGGGATTATCCCCTTCGTGGCACTGCCATCCATCCTACATCAGGAGAGGATTTCTGCAAAGGATTCCTGGTCCGTAAGGCAGGAAGCTTAAAAAATAACCAAACCACCAATATTTCCCAATCTAGTTGAAACCTCCAGGTCGCTGCGGCCAGGCGGTCATTTCAGGGGGTTATCTTCCCCCTTTCCAAAAGAAGGAGCCTCCCTGTTATCCCCCAGCTGCCTTGCAATTAAACCCAGACAAAACCTGGTTTGTGGGGCCCTGCAGCCACATCTGCCCAGCCCAAGGACTTCCTAGCCTTATTTATTGCTATTTTTTAATTATTTTTTTCTCCAATCCAAGAGTCCTCTTGCCTTAAATACTGCATGTGTGTTGCTGCAGATCTGGTTGTTTAAACAGGAGGCTGCAGGCACCCGTGCCCTGGGGTGCAAGGGTCTTTCTACCCTCGATCTACCCCTATGAATAAGCTCTTTGATGTCCCAAGGATCCTGTTTCTAAATGTCTTCTGGATCTCAGCCTTCTTTTTTTGGCTGCACTTTGACCCAAGCTCAGGGGTTTTAGCTGTGTTGTCCCACCGCAGAGGTGTCCCTGCAGCTGCAGCTCCTGGCATCCTGTGAGCACATGGGAAGCTCATTAAAAATAAATAAATATTCCTTGTACTGAAAGAAATCAGGAAAAATACCCTTTGGTGTTTTTAAAATTTATTTTTTTTTTTTAAAGCAGAGAGATGAGGAGACCTGCAGGAAGGGCTTTTCCATCACTGATGTTACGCGGAGCTGGCTCTTGCGAGGGAAAACCCTAGATGTGATGTGCTTGTATGTGGAGGGTGCAGAGGTTTATTTCTTTAATCATGTCGGGCTGAGGACATGGCATGAGTTGTGTCCTTTCTCAGCCCTCTGCATCCAGACATTAAAGAGGCTGTTGCGTTTTGATGCCCAAATCTATGCATGAAGCATGTACAAATGGCTGGCTGAGTATCAGGGCTGATTTCCCAATGATATGTTACTGATGCCTGCATGTGTTCAAGGAAATTGTAGCACATTTTTTTCCCTCCTTTTTCCCTTTCTGTGACGATCAGTGAAGCAGAACGTTCTCGGGATGCTGCTGGTGGAGCTTTTCCTGGCAAGGCCCTTTGCAGAGGCATTTCCTGAGCACTTAAGTTGTTTATTGTAAATAATACCCATTTTCCCTGCATGGACTTGAAGAAGGAGCCGAAAAGGAAAATTTCTGGTATCTCTTATGGGTATTTATTCCGATCCGAGAGACAAAAGCATTTCCCCAAGGAAAGGGAGTTAATTCACTTCTCGTGTTTTTGCTGCCAGAAAAAATGCACCACAGTATAAATGGAGACGAAGAAGCAAAAGGCATTTGAAAACACCGCCGGTAAATTAAAGTTTTGCTGTATTTGCCGGGATAATTTAGCGTAATTCCTTGCTAATGAATTACTGCACCGCTTCTTGTTCATTATAGCTTTCCTAATTTGATTGGAGCTCAAAGTGCTAGCTAGCTTCATTACCATCAAATATTCATGTAATAAAGCGGGTTTGGGTGGAGTCCTTCATTCCCAGTGAGCTTTGTAGCCAGGTGATGTGCTGGGGAAGGGCTGGGAGGAGGAGGAGGGAGGTCAGGGATGCTGCCCACCCATGAGGCTTTGTGGTGCCCATCAGCTTCTGAGCACGAAGCATCCTCTCTTGGTGGCTGTGCCTGAGGGCTACGGGGTTGCTCCATCTTTGGCAGAAAACACCCCATTGCCCTGCAGCATCGCAGCCTTACAGGGAGGGAAACCAGAAGCTAAAAACCATGGTCACCACATTAAATTAATCAACTGTCAGCTCATTGGTGGAGGGAGGGGAGCAGCTCCATCCCACCACATCCCTGGCTGTGCTTTTTAATAAATACAGCTTGCTCTTTGATGAATATATTCTGGGAAAGGTAAAGAAGAAGAAAGTGGAGCACAGGTGATGTTTGTTTCTGAAGACTGAGACCCAAGTGGCTTCGATATCCATGCAAGGGAAAACATGACTCTGCATCCTTTTCTTTTTTTTTTCTCTCCCCGCATACTTCTTTTTTTCCATCTTCTTCCCCCCCCCCCCCCCATAAACTTGCACCTGAGGCTTTGGCCAAGGCTGATGCTGGGATAGGGGATGTGTGGTCCCAAGGAGCCTTCCCACCATCCCGCCGGTGTGGCTGAGGAGCCAGGAGGGACAGAACCAGCTCTGTCTCAATCATGTTCTCCAAGGCAAATGGCTCCATGCATAATTTAAGCTCCAGGCTGCTTACACTGAGTAATCGTCTCTGCTCTGAATAAGAGGGGATGGGGAGGGAGAGCGAGCTTTTTTTTTTGTCAAGCCTTTTTTGGTTTTTAGGCTGTTTTCTCCCCAGGCTGTTTTCTCCCCAGACTGTTTCCTAAATGCTAGCTGAAGAGATTTTCCCACATTGCATCAGGCATCCACTGGAGCCTGAGGTCTGAGTGTCATCCAGCATCAGGAGGTGGCTGTGGGTGATGTCCCAGAGGTGAACCATGGATGATGTCCTAGGGCACTACATGACCCAACATGTGGGGCAATAATTTTTTGAAAGCCATTGTTTGAGGCCACAGGTGCTCGTTGTGAAAAGACGTGCTTTAACGTAAATCTGAGATGGGGATATAATCCCGTGACTCCAGGTAGGAGGTTATGAGGTCCCAAACCTGGTCCTGACACCTCCTGGGACTTTGGGTGTAGATTTTCATGAATTTGTTGTGTCCCACCTGGCTCAGGTGGCCTTGATGACACAGCTCTGCTCCCTCTTGAGGCCCAGGCATCGCCAGATCCAGCGGCACAGTTCCCTGTTATGGACTGGTGCCCATGTCTTTAATTTTTCCTGTGGTGTTTTTTTTTTCCCCTTCTAAGAGCCCCAAGGTTTTAATTATTTATTTGGAGCATGATTAATGTTTTGTCTGACGTTGTTCTGCCAGGGGAGCCCCGGTACATTTTGGTTTAGCAAGATCTAATTAAGAAGTCCCATCAAGCATGTCATCCCTTGTCTTACAAGTACCTTCAGGGCTCCTCCGGCACGGCGGTGCTTTGGCAGGCTCAGCCAGACCCGATGGCTCTGGGGGGCCTAGGGCTCTTCTGGGGGGTGCTGCCCTGCAAACAAGGGGTGCTCCAGCCAAGCACCCCTTGCCTCAGGGTCAAGGCAAAACCCAGATTGCTGCTGCCTCCAGGGTACAGAGGTAAGAGGGACTTTTGGTTTCAAATTTGCCCTTTCTTGTTGCATTTTTGAGGGGTTGCTCTCCTCCTGAGAGCAGGATGCGGCCAGGCTGAAGCTGCCCCTTCCCCATGTCCCCATGGGGTGATGGTGATATTTGCCCACGGAGGTGATGTGACATGGGGCCACCAGGGCATCAGCACCTGGCACAGGTCTCTGAGGGGGCAGTGAGGATGGAGGCAGCCCCTGCGTGGGGCGTGTGTGCACGTGTGCATACGTGTACCTGTGTGTGCCCACTGCCACCCAGTGGTGGGAGAGCACCCAGCAAAATGCATTTTATAAGGCCAGATAATGCAATCAATAAATATACGTTGCCCATTGGTGTAGCAAGGGCTGTATCCAGGCACCAGAGCTCCAGGGGTGGTGGCTGCTGGGGAAGGTTTTGCTGGGCTGGAGGCTCAGCTCAGTTCGGCTCAGAATGTCAGGCAGAGACCCTCACCCCAAGTCTGGCCTCCCAGGGCCTCGGCAACCCCACCTGGGACCCACACCCTGCCCATGGCCCCAGGAGCCCGTTTCAGCTCAGCCTGGGGTTGTCGGTCCCTGCTTGAGCCGTGCTGCAGGGACGTTGCTCTCCAGCCATGCCCATTGACCGCAAACTTATTCCTACCTTGCCTTGGACCTGCCTCATCCTCACCACCTCACCTGATGCTCTGAGCTCCTTGTTGACACCTGTTTCTCCCTCATGCCCCCTTGCTTTCTTGTGGAGGGTGGGATGAAGGCTCTTGCCCACTGCCAGGTATCTATCCCAGCTCTCCATCCCTTTCTTTCCCTCTCCTGGCAGAGTGGGAGGTTTTCTTCAGGCGTCCAGCCAACACCACTCCATCCTTGGGTTATCAGCCCCAGAGGAGGCCGGAGCCCATGAGATGCTTATCCCATGATGATGGAGAAGCTGCCCTGGCCACTGAGCAACTGGCAGCCATCCTGTGGTATGGAGGCCTCCAGCAAGCCATGAAATTACAGACTGGCATGTGCCAGGTGCAAATGAGGATTAATTAGCGTACCATGGCCAGGAGCACCTGTTCCAGGCCCATGTCTGGCCGTGCTCGGCTTATATGCCTCCGTCTCCTGGCTGCCAGGAGGGCTCAGCTTGCAGAGCCCAGGGAGGGGTGTGAGCAGGAGAGCTGCTCTGGCTGGGGTTTTCACACTCAGTTGCACTGGGGTGAATCCATAACCTGGTGCTGAGCCACTGAGTGCCCTGATCCATGGTTTGAGGGTGCCCCTGAACCCGTCTTTCTCCTCTGACAGGGATGCCCTGGGCTGGGGGCAAGGAGGCAAAGGGATGCTGCAATAACGCCCCAGGGAGAGAGGGCTGGGTTGGCACTGGGGCTGGGAACAGTTCTGAGGTGCTGTGAGCAGTGTGGGTACACCCTGCTTGGCACAGGGCTCGCATGCTCCTCGCCTCCTCCCCGTGCAGCCTTTTCTTGCGAGGAGATAACCACCGCTTGGTGAGTTATCTGGCCCTGAGGCAGGTGATAAGCAGAGCTGGGGAGGATGTGACCCCTGGCTCGCTGCACCGCAGAGCAAAATCCAGCTGGAGAAGGTGCAGCCAGCCCACGGGCACTGCAGCTTTGGGGAGGGTGCTGCTTTTCTCCCCATGGAGCAGAGCACTCTGGCTGGAGGGGTGAGGATGAGGAAGAGGGAAGGGCTGGGTGGCTGCCTTGCAGATGGATTTAACTCCTGAGAGCTGGAAGGTGAGGCTGAAGGAGAGCTTCTCTAAAGAAGCATTGTCGTACAAAGCGCTGGTACATCACTTGCAGTAATTCAGCTGTGGAACAGCAAGGAACAAATAAGACAAGATGCTGTACATTAGCAGAGGCAGGAGGCATAGCCTCTCCCTACGAATACAAAGCATTTGTCTTCCAGCCACAGCGAGCAACCAGCCCTGAGCGGTGCGGGGGGGGGGGTGGGGGTGAGGGGCAGCTAAAAATCCCGTGATGCTTTTACCAGCTGATGAACTACAAGGGGGCTGGTTGTAGCCTGGTCTGAGCCAGGGCTAGGTGAAATAAAGCCCATCAGTGTGGGGGAAGAGGTTGCTGCAGGCCCTGGAGAGAGGACCGTAATAGATTTGTGCAAACAAGCTGCATCTACGAATGGGGTCAACTTGGTTTTTGGCTTTCCAGGGGTGGCTGGGATAAGCACAGCAATCCACGGGTGCAGTCTGGGCTCCTGCCCCCCACAGAACCATCCTTCCCAAAGCCCAACCCCAAGCCAGAGCTCTTCCTTAGGCTGGAAAATATCCCGTTATCCACTTGGATGGCTGCCTTTCATGTCAGTGAGCTCAGAAGTGAAGTCTCCAAGCAGCTGGGGGCTATTTTCAGCCCTTGCCGAAGTGAGATGTAGCAAGACAGCTTCTTCTGGGGGGAAACTTTCCAGCTGGATTTTGTGAGCCAGAGGGATTGGGTTTGCTCGGAGGAGTTTCTTCAAAACACAAACCCCAGCAGAGCCTCTCGTAAATTCAGGTCAACTCAAACAGGAGCCATGGGGAGGGTCAAAGCCAGAGGAGTCGAACGCGAAGCTGAAATTCTGCTTTAAACCCCATCAAACCCTGGCTCTGGCCAGAGCAGGTGCCGAGCATCCTTCCTGGCCAAAAATCAGCAGGATGCATGGCAGACGTACCCACTGTTCTGGGTCGCTGGCTAGTCCGTGTCCTCATTTTATTTGCTCACGGGTTTTTTTGGTGCTTCTTGGAGGGAACACGAGCCCTTTGCCCTTTCCTTCGACGTCTCCAACAAGCCCCTGGTTGCTGTTTCGGGTGTTCCTGAAGAGGTTTTGGGGACCAGGGAGGGGTTGGGGGTGGAGGACAGGGACATTGCTGGGATGCTGTGGGGGAAAGGCTCGTTAATTTGTTAATATATGATGTCAGGAGAAAGACAAGTTGTTTTCCCAGCCCAGCTCCGGCTGCATTCCCCATTGCGCTCCCTGTGACCATGGGCTAACCCTGGCATGCTGGATCTTGTCCCTGCAAGAGCAAAGTCCATTAATTCATCATTAATAACTGGTGCGATTAATAACATAATTACTTTGTTACCCATGTAACAAAGCCATTCCTACTTCTTCAAATGGTTTCTCCCTATTTATGTTAACGACCATTCCCATCCTCTTGAATTTTACCCTAAAATATCCCAACCCAGCTGGTTTTCCTGCTGCAAAATAATCACAAAACCCCTCTGGGTATGCAGAGGAGCAGCAAGGACATCACCCGTGGTTCTCTGTATACCAGTGGTGGCTTTTATTACCTCTTACCCCGAGCAAACAGGAGTGGAGGAGTCATCCCCATCGCTGTTTACCCCTGTTTTATGGAGGTTTTCCAGCTGGGGACCCGAAAGGTTAATACAGCACTTACCGCCGCCTTCACTTGGATTTATCGGAGAGCATGAAATAAAGCTTGCATGGCTGTAAATTCATTCTTAATAGAAACGTGGGGGAAGAAGCTATTACCCTTGTCCCTACGGCCCTGGCTGCAGCAATTGCCTTTAAATCCCTGGCCCCAAGGTGAGCGGCTTTGCCCCGAGCTGTGCAGGAGCCTGAGCTTTGCATCCCCAAGCCGTGCCTCAGTTTCCCCTCTGGCTGCTTTTGCAGCTCATGCCGGGGCTGCAGGTGGTGCAGGCGCCCCCCAAATCCTCATCAGCCCAAAAGCATCTCCTCGTGCTGTTCTGGCTGCTCGGAATTTTTCCCTCATCCTCTTCCTGGCATCCTTCGGGAGGAGTTATCAAAGAACAAAGCTACATCTATTAATCATGCTTTTACAATGGGGCCAGGCTGTAAAAAGCTCATAAAAATAAATAAGTAACTGGCTGTTGACACGTGGAGTAATGGAGGGAGTGGAGTCGGCCAATCCCACTTCTCCCCGTGCCGGTGCTGGGTGAGCCTGGCTGTTCCCTCTCTGGGATGTGGGATGGGGACATGGCCCTATTTGTGAAAAACAAGGGCTTAAGGCTCCCCTCTGGGTCCCAGCCCTGGGGGTAAGGGGAAATGTGAAGGAAGGCGATACATCAGCATCATCAGCATCATCTTTCCGCTGTGGTCCCCTCTGAGGGGCTCTTCCCTCTCCTGGCTTTATCCAGGGCTGGGATCTCCTGTTGGGGACCCAGGCAGATGCTCCCTGGTTCAGAGGCACCAAACCCGCCCAGGTGCTGCACATGGTGGGAAAATACACTGATCCTCAGGTGATGCCGTGTCCCTTGGGTCCTAGAAACTGAAAAAAAACCCATAATTCAACATAATTTGGGTGAAAAGCTTTTCTCCTGCTATGATTTGGGTTGAATTCAGAGCGGTTTGGTCACCACCACTTCCCCTTTGATGGGCATTTCGCACAAGCATCCCTTACTCGTGGCAGTGAAGGGTCCTGGCTCCAGGGTGGCACTGGGAAAAGGCTTGAAACGAAGCATCTCTGACCTGGATTAAAAATCAGGAATCGGGGTGGTGGGGCTTTTTTTGCTGCCAGGCTTGGAAAAAACACCATTGTACCAGGGGTGCTCGAGGGCTGGCAGTGCAAATGCATCTCTGCGGGAGGAAGAGCCGATGGAGAGGACACGGGGTGTTTGTGTCCAGGGCCAGGTGCTGCACTGACCCCTTTGGATGCTGAAGGCTTCGGCAAAACCTGGAATCCAAAAAAAAAAAATGCCAAGGGTGGATTGTGAGGCCCCGATTCTTTAATTTTTTAGGGCAAATCCGCCTTTTTTCCCCTTAAGTTGGGGCTGCAGCTTTTGAAATGCAAACTGCCAGAAGCGAGCACCTAAAGGAAAGATGGAGACATTTCGTGCACCAGTTTAAGATGGTTGCAAGACTTTGAGGTTGCTAATATTTCCCCTGGACCTGGAATAAAGGATGGAAATTGGGAGGGGGGCGGTTCCCCGGCCCAACTCCTCGGCAGTGGTGTAGTTTGCTCTCTGCAAGCCCCTCTCCATCCCCTCTCAACCTCTCGGGCCACATACCAGCCGGGAGGTGCCAGCTCTGGTGACAACGTCACTGCTCCGCTCAGAGGTCGGATATGACAAAGCAGATGACGCCGGCTCTTCTGAGGCCAAACAGGGATAAAATGCCCAGGGAGGGACATTTGCCCCCTGTCCTGGCCCAGCCATCACTCCCCCCCCCCCCCCAGCATCCTCATGTCCCCATCCACTCCCTGATGACCACCTCTGATGTGCTGGCTCTCCCCTCCATACAGGTTTCCCTCTCTTGGCACATATATACATATGATATATATATGTTATTGTTATTATTTCTCCATGATGGACGGTTTATTGATCTGAAGCATCTGTCCACAAAAAAACCCCCACCAGTTTAAAATTCCCTGAGCCTCAAAAATGATGGGTAGGTAGTTGGGACATTTGTCTTCTTTGCCACCTTTTCATGTTGATTTTATTATTAGTATTGATTTATTTAAATATATATTTTTATATATATATATTTTTTTTTTCTGTCCCTCCCCAGAATTCCCCTCACCCACCCGCCCTCCCCCAGTCTGTGTGGCGGAGCCGGCATCAGTTATTTTTAATTTTCTGCTTGGCCGGGATATAAGGCAGCACCGTCTGGGTGCTTTTGTCGGCTACAGTCTGCGTGCTGCTGTTCCTCGTCAGCCGCCGCGCTGGGGGTCCACTGCCACCACCGCCGCAGGTGGAAGGATGCTTCGAGGGTAGCCCCACCAGCACCTTACGGCCAGGCTCCTCAGGGCCGTCATCCCCTGGGGACACAGCGCTGTCACCGTCCCGGTCGTCATCACAGCACAGAGCATGGTAAAGCACCTTGTCACTGAATCGGACCCGTTCCCGCGTGCCGGCCGGCCGGTGATGCGGGATCTTCTGGCCAGCCGTCGCACCAAAGGCTTCCTCACTGGATGAATCTGGGGTCCCACCACCCCGGGGACCGTTGGTGATGGGGATCCCCCCATTCATCAGCCGGTAATCGGGCTGGCGAGCTGGCGGGGGCTGGGGCTGTTGCCGGGGGGGCTCAGGACCGTCACCTGGGTCAGAGGGGGTGGAAGCATCCAGGAAGGAGCAGAATTCCCAGCTGTCAGAGAGGATGTCAGAGGCGGCAAAATCGAGGGGTCCCAGCTCGAAGGCGCCTCCCCCCTTCTCGCTGCTGGAGGTGCTGCTGGCCGTTGCCGTTGTCCAGTCATCCGGCTCCAGCTCGAACTCGAAGTCAGACGTCAGTCTGTCGATCTGGCTCACCACCTGCGGACAGACAGACGTACAGACGGGCAGAGAGGAGCCACCAGATGTGAGCTTCCCATTTTTGCTCCATAATAACACCACAGCCCTAAATTTCTGCCCTTTCCCCCCGGTATCACCAGTGTGATGAGCTGGGAGGTCTCAGCCCAGGTGGAGCCGCTCTGGGAGCCCCTCGTCAGGGAATGAAGCCCACCCAGCAGCATAGCACCTATGGGCCCCGAGCAGGCAGTGAAGCCTTGGGTGCCCCTCAAGTGGCAGTGTGGCAGGATGGGGGGTGGCCCTGCGGTCTGCTTTGTCCCCCGGAACCCTGAGTGTCACCCCAAATCCCTGCACACATGGTGTCCCTTGGTCCCTTGCACCCAACCATGGGGAGCTACCAGTGACTGCCACCTCCTTCCCCAGGAAAAGGCCACTCTGTGGGTGGGGAAACTGAGGCAGGGGGTGTAAAATATTCCAAGGCCATGTGACAAAATGCAGAGCAGCACAGGAAGGTCAGGGGCTGCGGGGACAGCGCTGCCACCCCCTGCCCTGGCTGGGATGCTGGTGGGCTTGGTCCCCAATCCTCCATCTCTTGCAAGGTGCTGAGTATATTGAGACCCGTGGTGGCTTGGGGATGGGGTCGTGGCCCCGCCACGCTGCAGGGGATGGACCTCACGTGGGGCACGAATAAAACAAGCCTTAAAAAAATTAAAAATAATAGAACTGATATCCTAGCTGAGGTTCAAGCCATGGAAGGGAAGGAAAAGGGGGAAGGACTGCTCCCTCCTATAGCTCCACAGACCGTGGTCTCCATCTAATGACCTTGCTGAGGTTTCGGACGCACAAGGTTCATCACCCACCTTCAAGTCTTTAATCCCATCCAGCTCAAGGGCTGCCCAGCACCGAGCACAGCACTCATCTTGCCCAGGGTACCCCAATCCCACCCAGCCCCCACTGCTGCGGCATCTGGCTGGAGCCATTGCTGTGTCTCCGGGAGCATCGTGGTGTTCCTTGGCTGGGGGTTCTGCACGTATGGATGTGTGCGGAGTGTGAGTGTGTGTGGCTTTATTCTGTGTGGGAGGCAGAGCACGATGCGAAAATTCAACTCAGCGGCAGTTTGAAGTGCGTATTTTTGGCAGGGTTGCTGGCTCGCCTCCCCACCCTCCCTGGGGGAGCTGGCAGAGGGCCTGGCCAGTCCCAGCGCTGCCAAGCAGGAGGTGGGCAGTGGCAGACAAGCGGGGGGGTTAGGGGGAACCCCTGGATACCCCTTGTACCTGTTTGTGCAGCTGGTTGATGCATTTTGTGCTCTTCCCCGCCCCAGCATGGGTGTCTGTGGGCATCAATGTCCCCCAACACCCTGGGGCTGTGTCCCTCCCGCTGGTCCCTGGCCCCCCCATCCCACATATGAAGCATTTGGGAGCAACCCCCCCCCCGTGCTTAGCTTTTTCCAGGTGGTTTCTCCATGCATAAATCTTTTTTCCCCCTGGTTATTTTGCATTATTCCCTTTCTCTCCCCATCTTTTTCCTTCAGCTGCCCTTCTGCATGTCCTTTCCTGGTGGAAATCAGCCACAAATTTCCCGAAATAACAGAGGGAAGACAAATCAGCGGGCAATATCTTGCCAGACACATTTTGTTTCCTTCTCATGCCACTGAAAAGCCCTGCTGTATCGCTGCTGGTCCCGTGGTTTATCAATGGGTGTTGGACCTCCTCATCCACCGAGAACAATTAATCATGGCACATCTCCCTGTCATTTTTATACTGCTCTTATCCCATAACTCCCTTTTTTTGAGGACTTTTGCTGGGGGAGACTGAGCCCTTGGGCTCAGACACCCCATCCCATCTTTGTGTTGGGTGGCCAAGGGTGGGCACCCCAAAGCTGCTACCATGGTGCCAGGTTGCCCTTGGTCTCTGCATCCCTTTGCTAGATGCCAGCGCACAGCGGTTTGGGTCAACACCCTACATCACCAAAAATGCACCATAAACCAGGGCTCAGCAGGGCAGGCTCCTTGCAAAGCCCTCACAGTAGCTGAGGAGGCATGGGCAGAGTTAAGGGTAATTTAATATGTCTGGGCATCTGAAAGCAGGAGCCCAAGGGGATGATTACACTGCCAGCAGCTGAAGTGGCTCCGTTACACTCTGCTGACCTATTTTTAATAAAATTCTCATATTTGAGCTCCAAATTTCACTTGTTCAATAACCCTGACCATGCAGCTCTGCCAAGCTCCCAAGGAGATGGCACAAAAGATGGGGACCCTGACCCCCCCCATTGCTTGTTGGGGGGATCCAGCCATAGGCTCGCAACACCCCCTCTTTTAAATCAGCTGCAGATCCCCATGGGACATCTTCAGGCTCTGGCTGCAGTGAGGACCATTTCTTGGGTCACCAAATGCTGTGTGACAACCTGGGGACAACCTGGACAAGGACCTCTGGGGGACAAAACAGTGTCACCTCCATGGGGCACAACCTCAGGGAGCACAAGGGTCCGATATGGTTCAAGTGAGGGTGATGGGGGTGGATGCACGTGTTTGCTGCCAGCTGCAAACGGGGAGCAGAGCAAATGGGGAGACCTGGGAACGGGGACACCCTGTCTGAGATGAGATTAGCTGGAGTCACCAAGAGAACGCAGGTTGAAGGGCTGGGGATTGCCACCCAGGAGCACGTTGGACTTGTTGGCAATAAAAGATGCCAAATTCCCATTTTGCCAGTGAAAAAAGGGTGCAGCAGAGCCTGGGTGAAGTTTGGGTCAGAAATGAGAGGAGCGCTCCCATCAGCAGACATGAGCAGATAACGATGGGTGTTCATACACTGTAATGGCCCCAATCAGCCCCACCTGGGACCCCCATCCCACCTGGCCCATGGCCCAGGAGCCCACATAAGTACAGCCTAGGACTGGGAGTCCCCTCCTGAGCCATGCTGCACAGGGACCTGTCCCCAGCCCCGTGGGTGTCCTGGATGGTCCTCTTGAAGTTATGTTGAAGCCCATCCCTTGTCCTGCCTTGGGGATGGACCTTGGACCTCTATCATAGCACTGTCACCTGGAGGGACTTTGGGTGCCCAAAGCCGGGTGGCGTTGGGGACAGTGAGCTGAGCGCTTCTCATTCCAGGCAGCAGAAGGCAATGGGCTTTATCTAAGCTCCTCACCCGTGATCTCCAACTTATTTTTCCTGCCTTCTCACCCACACAAGACCTCCAGAGAGGACAGACAGGGACCTATCCATCCTTCAAGCTTTGGCTTTGAAGGGTGCTGGGGCCAAGCTGGGAGCATCCGTGCCAGCATCTGCAAGAAAGTCTTGACATTAGAAAAGGCAATTTTGTCTGTTCCTAATGCACCATGAGATGTCTTTTTTTTTTTTCCCTTTTTTTTTCTCTTTTCTTTGGGGAAGAAAGGGTGAAACTCAAGGAAAAGATAAAAAAAAAAGATTATGTGACTTCCTCTTTCTCGGTGACAAGAAAGAATTAGGAAAAAGGGCAGGAAAAGAGCTGTTCCTGGAAACACCCGGCTATTATTATTTTTTAATAAGGCAGCAAATGATTCCGCTGAAACCCTCAGCTAAAATGAGATCACCTCTGTTTTCATGAAGGCTCGGTGATTACAACACTGGGTTCAGGGTGAGCATCTCCCTGGGCTTTGAGCTGGGTCCCTGCTCCTCCTCCTCCTCATTAAAGGGACCTGCTGCGCTTTGGGCTGGGTTGGTGCCAGGAGGAGTCACGTCACCATCCTGGTCCTCATCCCCATCCCGGTCCTCACCACAACACACAGGGATTAGTGTCACATCAGCAGTGGCTTGCTCGGGACTATTTTTAGGAGCACTTTCTATTTTAAATGGGGGATGGTGGTGGTGGGGGCTGTGTGTGTGTTAAATACCTACGTGACACTTCATACCCACCGACGATTTAAATGTAAAGTAGGTTTTGGTCTTTTCACCCCTCTTTTCTCCTTCCCAAGACAGGTTGTCAAAGATTTTTAGCTGAGGCCATCGCTGCTGGCAGTGGGAGCCAGGGTGAGAGCGATGGGGAGGGAGGGATGGACCAGACCTGGGATCTGGTGGTTTGGGGTGAGACCCCGGTGATGCTCTTATTCCCCAGTGAATTGGGGTGGCTCTGCCCCCCTCCAAGCAGGCAAGGAGACTTGGGGTGTCCTCAGCAAGTGCTGGAGGTGCCATGGGGGTGGCTGAGAGAGGCCGTGTCCCCATTCTCCCTTGCCTTTAGGTGTCACCTTGCTGCAAAGAGACACCTTTTTGGTGGCAGCAGAGCATTCCTGGTCAAACCTGGGGTATCTGACAGCAGGAAAATAAAGAGCAAAAATAATTCCCCTTGACCTCGTGTGTGATGTCACCCGGGGGCCTCATCCTGCTGTGCCTGAGTGCCCTGAAAGCAGGCACTGGGTGGCCAAGGGATGCTCAGCCCTTGCCCAAAGCCACAAGCTTTGAGCATCCCAAGGATGAACTGAAGGGAGGCAGAGGGATGGGCCGACATCCCCACGGTACCCCATGGAGACGGGCATCGAGCAAGGATGCTCCAAACCATGGCACCAACCAGCTCACCCCCACCCCAAAAAACAGCTCCCACCATTCAGCGTGACTGGGAGTGCTGGGTGCTCCCCACGTGCAGTCCCCGCACCCATGGATGTTGCTGGCAGCCAGGAGCTTTACAGATAAAAGCCTGGATGCCCCAAATTGGGTGTTTACCTCCCCACCTGAGGCAGGTGTTGAACATCTGGAGCATCGTTGTTTTTTAATGGGATTTTTTTGCTGCAAATAAAGCACAGAGGTTCCTGCCTCAGTGGCTCCAGCTTCCACATTTGGGCCATGCTGTTTCCTACCGAGGAGCTAAACTTCCCGGACGCTCGAGGAGATGCTGGAGGGGTGAGGGATGAGGCAGATGGACAAGAGGGGGACTTCAAAGGCTTCATGGCTGGTAATTGGTAATGCATGTATTCCCGAGGCTGGGGAAGGAGCTGGAAGATGCTGGGATCAAAGTGGTGCGATCTAACAGCCTAGTCCCTTCATCCCGGCATGGCCTTTGAAGTGGGTGGGCGAAGCAGATCGGTGCTCGGGGCGGGTACCGCTGGGCGAAGGGAGGGTCTGGGGTCGGGAGATCAAAGTAGGGTGTCTTTGCTTCGGCGAGGGGGTGCGTCCTTCCGGCGAGATGCAACTGTTTCCCCCACCCAGGGCAAAGCATCTCATTCCCAGCCAGGCTGGGAGAGGAGCAGGGATTTTTGTGCTTCCCCCCACGCTCCATTGGCTGCTGGCTTGGTCCCCATCCCCAGCACCCCTCTGCGCACCTCCAGCAGCACCTTTTGGGGTCCAAAACATCTTCCCATGCTACAAAGCTGCTTTCTCAGGCTGGATCCTACCCGGCTGGCCCTGCACTCTGCTTTCCTGCCAGCTGGCACGTGGAGGGGACGTGCAATGGGACCGCATGGCCCAGGCAAAAAATCCCCAACCCTATTCCCAAAGCATCCCAGAGACATTCGATGCCATCATCTCGAACATCCATTCCTCCCTCCATGGGGGAAAAGAACCACCCCAAAGCCTCCGGCAGGGCCCCCGCAACCCCACAGCCAAACTCTCACGGAGCAGGGACCTTCCTGCATCTCTCAAACCACTTGCTGGTGCAGGCAAGGTGAGTAAATATTTAATAAGGAATAAAAGATTAATTTGAGCTCGCAAAGAGAAGCTGGGTTACAGGGGCCTCTCCTCCCTGTGCTGATGCTTATAAATGAGTGTACCACAGATCTTGGGATCATTTGCTAGATCATCAGCCACTAAATAGCTCAAAATCATCATGCAGATCTCTAAAACATGTTATTATTAGAATAATGTTATTATTAGAATAATAAGCCACCTTCTCACTGTGAACATTCCCAAGCATTCCCAGCTAATCACTTATTGATTACAACATCATTAAGGTATTTATTATCATAAGGGGTTGCAGGGAGGATTCTCCTCCTGCCAAAGGCTCAGAGGGGACTCTTTGGTGCTGCTTCCCTGCATGGTGGGACCCCACTGCTCCAATGTCAGGGGGAGCAGGGGTGATCGGACCCTTGCCATGGGATTTTGGGGGGGGTTGCACAGAGGGAGACTTGCACAGATACTTGGTTTTGTTTCCCACCTCTGAATATATCCCATGTTCCTGACCCCCAGTGCTCATTGAAGGGATCCCCCAGGGTTGGGAAGGAGCTCAGCCTCGCAGCAGAGATGGCTGGGACCTCCTGGGGTATCTTCTTCCCCGTGGCATTGCCCTTATTCCCCGTGGGAGGGCAGGCAGCATGGCAAACGTGCGGCGGAAGCGCCTTCCCTGCCTGCCTCCTGCCTGATTTCTACTTCCAGTGTGTGATTTCAATCAAAGATTTTAATAATCATTTTCCCCGCACATAATACAGCCCTGTCTTGGAGTGCTGGGGAATAATTATATACACAAAACGGAAAGAGGGAGGGAGAGAGAGTGGGAAAAGAGAACTGGTAAAACAGCATTCTGAATCAAACGGACATCTGGAATGACAGCCTTCAGGTGGGAACCGCTCCCGGGTGCTGGGAATGGTGCCTGAACTGGGGTCTGGCCCCACATCGCATCCCCATGGATGCACCAGTGGAGCGGGGCTTATGCTGGGGTCCCCCACTGAAGCCTCCCCCCAGAGCATAGAATCACAGAATCATTGAGGTTGGAAAAGCCCTTTAAGATCTCCAAGCCCAACCGTTCCCTTAACCCTGCCATCCCACCACTAAACCCTGGCCCTAAGCACCTCGTCTGCCCAGCTGTTAAATACCTCCAGGGAACAACCTGGAGAAAAACCTTATGTGCGCTGGGGCTGGCAGGTGGTTTCGGAGCAGGAATCACCCATGGGTGAAAGCCCTTGTGCCCACACAGGGATTTTGATGGCTTGGGGGATTATTTTTGTCAAGGCGGCTATGACCTCTCTGCTTCTTCCAGACTTGCGAAGCCCTGGTACCCAGCTCCTCTTGCAAGGAGAACCTGGAATACACCAATATCACAAGGGCCCTGCAGGCAGGAATGGGCTTTAATGAGCCTGAGCAGCCCCTCCTGGGACCCCCATCCATGAGCCTGTTTAGGTTCAGGGCCGTCAGTGCCTGCCTGGGGCTGCAGGGCTGCCTGTCCCCAGCCTTGTCCCCACGTCCTGGCCCTCGTCTCCAGCCAAGGAAGATCTATGTGCAAGGTAGACGACCACAAGGGCTTACTTTATTTTTTTACTTCTCTTTCACCAATATCCTAGAGCTTACAATTTGCCAGCCTGGTGTCTGCCACGTACTTCTCTGTGTGGGCTTGAAAGATTTCCACATAACTGCTCCCATCGGGCTTGCTTGATCCAGAAGACAAGGGCTTGAATTTCCAAAGCATCTAATGCCCAACATCTGCTTGATTTGGGGAAAACCCAAACCTCTGTTTTTCTGGAGTCGCTGGAGCCTGGTTTAGTCTGGTTGGACTGGTGTGTTTTAGCTCCAGAGCCTGCTCTTGTACTGATTTTTATGCTGTTTTGTATGAATTTGACTAACTGCTGCCAAGTTAGATGAGTGTGTTGTACGAGTTGTTGAGAAGGGTTGAAGTTTAGGACCCACCTCGTGGTGGGGACCTCGTGGCTGGCCCTGTGCTGACCTGGTTGCATTGTCCCATGATGTGAGGTGCTCTACCAGGGCAGCTATGGGATGCAGCCTGGGAGGTCATCGGTGCCTAGGGATGTGCCAGCTCCATGGAAAAATAGTCTCCAGGCCTCAGCACTTCCCAGCACCCTCTGGAGAAGCCATTTTATGGGGCATGGACCTCCTTCCTGGCACAAAAGCAGGGTCTCCCTGGGGTGAAGGACAAGGGATGGATGTTCTCTGGCTACCCTCAGCTACTCAAAGTGCAAGGACCTACTGTGCCCAGGTCAGCTCTTCCACCCTCCAATGTTATTCCTCCTCCTTTGAGCCTGCTTCCCAAAACATGTCCCCAGGGAATGGTGAGAGCCCTTTACCCCTCCCCTGTGTCCTCAGGCCACCTTCTCTTCTCTGCTCTGAGACATGCTAGTACAACCTGAACTGGGGAGCCTACCAAGGATGCTGCAGGGATGCTTGAGGTCCTTGTGGCCCCAAGGGCTGGATGAGGACCTTGCAGAGCCACCCAAAGCTTGGTGAGAAGCACAACCCAGCTTCAGGTGTGAAATGGTCAGAGATTTGCCAGTCCCAGTCTTCCTTATCCCTCCGCATCCTCAGCAGGAGGGATGCCTGTATGATAGCAGTGGCCTCAACCTGGCCTTAAACCCATGGGCTCAATAAAAGGGGCCAATTGCCATCATCCTTACTTTAAAGGCCCCTCTAAGCTCCCGGAGGAGCATGAAATGAGCTCAGGCTAAATGGAAACAATCTCTGCCTCCTGATTATTACTCTTATGGCTATTTTTAATCCATCAGAGATTTGTCAAAGGGGTTTTGGCCTCCCCTGTTGGCATTGTGGGAATCAGGGGGACTTTTAGCTTTGGGTGGCTGGGTTTGCTTTCTGCTACAGGGAGGACTGGCAAAGCCATGAGAGAAAGGAAAATCTCTAGGGATGCCATGGCCGGGTCAAGCCCTTGTAGGGACCCAGTGGGGTGGCATGGCAGGATGTGGCATCCCCCTGGCACTGGCTTTCCTGGTGGGATAGCCTCCCTAAAATCTCCTGGACTGAGTGGAGCCATCCTAGAGGACACTGCATCCCAAGGGATGCTTCAGGCTGGAAGCTGTCACCTCCCTGACCATGGCCACGTCTGCACCAAGGATGACATTGGTCCACCTGCATCAGCGCTCTCTTGGTGGTACCCAAATGTCACCAACCCACGCAGGGCTGCTACATGGTGACCCCATGGCAAAACCTCCACCAATTTCTGCCCTTCCTAGGGGGAGACGAGGTTTTGCGTGGCTCTGGGTATAACACCATGCTCAGCTCAGGCCATGGAAAGGATGCAAATGTCTGCCTGCCCTATGGCAAAAGCAAGCTGCCACGCTCAAGGCTACTGCACACTTTCCATCCACCCCTTCCCCCAGCACCTGCAGACATGTCCTAAATTACCAGCCCTGTCCAGGTCCCTTTCCCCTCCACCTTGGACATGTGTGACCCAAACATTTGAGCCACAGAAGTAATAAATTGCCAACCAAATTGCCTCTGCCATGCCTCTGCACTGGGAGGAAACTACAACCACACTTTCTGTGTGTATATATATTTTTTTTTTTTTTTTTTTGCAGGAGCAATGGACCCTGGCAGCCCAGCTACGGGACAGCCAGTTGCTTCAGCCCCCTGCCTGCCCTGTGGACACCTTCCCTTCTCGCACCCAGGGCCAATGCCATAGTTTTGGTCCTCTCTGCAATGCCAGAGGGATCCACCATCCCCTCTCTGTCCACCTCCCTGATTTGAAAGGGGCCTGGAAAACACTCCCCAAGACAGCTGGCAGCACCAGCTCCTCCAGCCCTGGTGCGTGACCCCATGGTGCTTCTCCCACCACCAGCACCCACAGGGCTGGTGCCTCGGCCGGGCCCCCTGACCCTGAGCAAACCCTGGTGTCAAGGTCAAGAGCAATTTTGCAAACCCTCTCTATTTTTTTCTCCCCCCTCTTTTCGAAAATCCTCTTGCACGTTAGCCGTGCCGTGCTACCCCAGGTCCCTCCCGGGGCTGATGGGTTGTGGGTGCTGAGCTGGGTCTGCTCCCCCAGCCTGGCCCCAGAGGCAGGGGACACCCATTTGGGGCCAGCGGCTACTGTGACCTGTGCAGGGATGCAATGGCAACCCTAGGCTTTCCTACCTCCCGGAGCTCCTTGGCCACCTCCTTGAGCTCCTGTAAGATGCCTTCCAGTTGTCCGATCACCATTTTCATCCGACTCCGAATCCTTTCCCTTTCGCAATTACTCTTGCTGCTGCTACAATTGCTGCTGCTGCTGGGGTGCTCACTGGGCTGCCTGTCCTGGAAGGTCCGGGAGTCCATCCTTCCCTACCGGCCTCGATTCCCGGCCCCAACGGCTTTGTCCATCCTTCTCCCCCCTAGCCGGGTGGCCTGGCGTCCGCGCAGCCCCTCTCGGCCGGGGAGCTTTCAACATCTTAACGTTGCCCTGCCTCCAAGAAAGTCCCAGCCGCACACTCGCCTCCCTGCAAGGTCGGGGGGCTCCGGTTCGGAGCAAGGAGCAGGGTTGGGATACACCATGTGGAGTCAGGAACACTGCAGAGACGGCTCAGCTGGTGGCCGTGGCGAGATGTGGGATGGCCATGGGGCAAGCTGAGGAGATGAGGGCTGCCTGGTCGGGCAAGCAGGAGGAGGAGGAGGAAACGTCCCTTGGATGTCCCAGGAAGCTAAAATCCAGCGCCTGCTCCCCAATGCTGGAGAGGGGGATGTGGGGCTCGGTATTCCCGGGGAGCGATGCTGCTCCCTGCGTCGGGCCCTTGCTCCACAGTCGCCAGCTCCAGTGCTGGGTGGTGGTGGTGGTGGGGGTCTCCCAGCTGGGCGCAGGTGTCCTAGGGAGCACAGGGTCCCCTCCTGCAAGGACAGACAGATGGACGACGTGAGGGAGCCATCCCTACCAGAAACAGAAAGCTGGGCGGGGGGGGGGCGCCCTGCCCACTCCTGCCTTGCCTTGATCTCAGCCCTGGCATGAGGACAAGCCCCAGGGCAACGCCAACAGCAGTCGTCCCCCCTTTTTTTTTGGGGGGGGGGGGGGGCAGGATGGAGCCTGTCACTGTCCCTGGCACCCCCCCTTTTGTCCCTCCCCCTGCAGTTTGAGACCTAGAGGTTGGGTACAGCGGGATCTCACTGAGCCAGATGGATAGACAGACAGACAGACAGACAGCCGTGCAGCTCAGGAACTTACCGTCGTGATCCAACCCCCCCCTGGCTCCAGTCCAAGCTCTTCCTTGTCCCTTTTTATTTTCTTCTCCTGTTCTTACTTCCTCCCCCTCCTCCTCCTCCTCTTCCTCCTCCCTCAGGGCTTTTGCGTGGCACAAGAGGAGTCCGGGGGCCACTTTCCTTCTGCCACTGTTGGAAGGGGTGAGACGTTACCAGAGGTGACAGCCCGCCGCGGTGGGGGGGACTCGTCCCGGGGGACCCCTCCGCTTCAAGAGGGGTTCAGGCAGCCTCCTCCCCCCGCGGGGGCCACCCCACCACCATCATCCTCCCGGCTGGAGGCCGAAGTGGGGGGGAAGATCCACCTTGCCCCCAAATGCCTCCCACCTTCCCTCGAGGCGGGGGGTGGCGAGCAGCACGGATGGCGGCGGTCTGGCGGGGGGGGCACATCCCCCCAGCCAGGGGGTGCGCATAGGGAAGGACGGGCGTGGGGGTCCCGGCATGCTCGCATGTCTATCCCGGGTACCCGCATCCTCCATCTCCGCTGCTCGCATCCTTCATCCCTGGTATCCGCATCCTCCGGGACACCGGGGATGGAGGATGCCGGTACCTCCCCCCCCCGGGCCCGCATCCTCCTCCCCGCGCCCGCATCTCCGCCTCCCCCATCCCTCCCCGGTGCCCCCGCTGCCCGCACCCCCGCACCCTCCCCCGGTGCCCCCGGGACCGACCGGCGGCCGATGTCGGCTCAGGGCCGGCCGCTCCCCGGGCGCCGGGCGGGCGGAGCGGGGCGGGCGGCGCCCGGCGCCCCGGGCAGAGCCATGCGGCGGGCGGAGCGGCGGTGGGCGCCCGGCCCCCGGCCCCGGCCGCAGCCTCCCCGCTCCCCGCGGCTCCCGGTTCGGCTCGCCCCGGCGGCTGCTGTGTCAGAGAAAGGGGCCGAGCCTCCACCGGGCGGGGGGGGCTTAAAGGCGCCGGGAGCCCCTTCGCGGGTGCGAGGCGGGGAGGGGGGCAGCGCCCAGGGAAACTGAGGCAGCGCCGTGGGGGCCGCTTGCTGCGGGAAGGGGGCCGTGCCTCAGTTTCCCCACTCTGTTCCCCCCTTCTGAATTAATAGCCTCACTCAGGCTGGCCCTTTCTGAACGCAACCCCCACCCACCCCCCCACCCCCCACCCACCCCCGGGTCGTATTTGGGGCTAATTTCTGCAGGATCTGTAAAAACCCACCAGTGTGTGTGGGGATGGGGGGGCATCATCCCAGCAAAGGGCCCTGCTGCAGGACCAGCCTGGACAGGAGGAAAACAACCACAGGCCTGCATGTGCGTGTGTGTGTGTGGTTGTCTAGTCTGGGGGAGGACCCCGACGGGGGGAAGGAATCGTCCCAAAGCAGGGATCCAGCCTGGGAAAATCAATCCAGCAATGGGAGCAAGGAGCGTTTCTTGTCCTAGAACTGAACCGCGACGATAGGTGACAATCCCAGGTCTGCAAGAGGCGAGGCGGCATGTGCACGTACGTGTTATTTATTGCCTCCTACTGGGTATGTTCAAAAGTGCTGAACACGCCTTTTGGCGTGGACCTGAACTGACTCATCCTTTAGCGAGCAGCTTGTTGTGAGACGATGCTTTTGGGGGGGGCTCTTCCCATTCTCATGGGACATTTGGTCAGGGTCCCCGGGATGGCAGGAGTGCTGGGGTGCATGGCGGATGCCGGTGAGCAATCCCTTGGTGCATGACCTTACTGTCGTGATATTTTCCAGGGTAACTGCATGGCTGGTGGGAATGTTTCAGCAGGAACCTCATTAATGCAATCATTTGTACCTAAAGCTCAGCCAGGGACAACGTGGCCACCTGGGTCCCTGACAACCACGACACCCTCTCCTCTGCTCCCAGGCTCCCTTACCAGGCAGAGCCCAAACCCAGCAGGGATATTAGGACAGTAATTTGGGGAAGGAATGGAGGTGGTAAAACCGAGATGGAGGCACTGCTCCCAGGAAATTCACCTTGGAGTGGTGATGTGGGACCGGGTGAGGTGTCACCTCTGAATGCACCCAGTGGACCCGACGAAGGAGATAAAAGATAGCGAATTATTTTGGCCAGCAGAGGACCTGAATAAACCACAGTGGGGGATAAAAAGAGTGGCTGAGACGTGGGCTGGGGAGGAAACACCGCTCCTGCTGTGCCTTGCTCTTCTGCTCTCCCGTAGGCATCTGCTTGTTGCCTCCATGATGGGTACCTGTAGCCCGTGGACTTTTGATCCAAGCCAGGTTGATGAAAGATGCTTGAAAATACCCATTAACAGCACTGGAGAGTGGGACCCTGGGTGTCGGTGCTGCCCAAAAACCTGCCTTGGAAAGTCTTGGGAAACCTAAGGCAGCAGAAATTTCCCTACAGGGATGTCCAAAGCCTCCAGCGTGAGGTCGGAGGTCGGAGCTGTGCTTCCTATCACCTCCTGAAAGCTCTGGATGGTGTCTTGAGGTCATGAAATGAGGGGGAACCAGTGAGCTCTTCCCCTAGGCCGGGGGCAGAAAGGCTATGGCATGTGCTCAGCCTTTATGAGACACCCGAGAAGCCAAGCCTGCAACACCCTCCACCTTTCGCTCCTGCTTTCCTTTGCTCCAAAGCCCACGATGGACACCCTTGGCTGGTCCCATGCTGAGGGGCACCCCTGGCCCCCAGCACCCCCAGCACCGGGGGCAAAGCAGCAGCTGTGGGGAGGGGTGTCCGTCCGTCCTGCCTTGCTCCTGCTCTGAAAGCCACCGCGTTTCCAGCTACTGTTGTGCAGCGCAGCCCAGCTGCTGGTGGATTCATCGTTTGTGGAGGAAGAATAGAAAGAGAGTAGTGGTGGGGTTTTTTTCCCTTTTAATTTATTTTCTGCTTTTATTTGCCTGAATTCACTCGGCGAAGGACTCAGCTTCCAGCAGGAGCCTCCCCGAGGATGCTGCTTCCCACCTCTGCATCACAGCCCAGATTCAGGGGGTCATGGACCACCCCACTCCCAGCATCTCATGTCCCTCGCGACTGATCTGTGTCCCCCATCTCCCTGCCAGATCCTCTCCTACCCCTTCCTCAGGGCCTCCCAGAAGAGTCAGGGGCGATCCCCAAATGCTGCCCACCCCACTGATGGAGGGTCGGGGTTTCCCCATTGGAGCATGATGGGGAGAGAGGAGCGGCCTTATTCCCACCTCCCTAATCTCCCTCCCTCATTCTGCAATCTTTATTTATGCCTTTCATTAGATCTGATTTACCAGGGATTTTCCCATTCCAGCAGGAAAACTGCCGGGAGGGGATTTCTCTGCAAAGCGTTCGAGCTTGCAGGCATTTTGTTTTCCAGGGTCATGCCAGGCTGGTTCCTGCAGGGTGGCTCTGAGCTCAGCAAGGCTTAGCAGGGGACCTCCGTGGCAGGGGGTCCCTTCTGTTGCCCCAAAATCTCCTGTCGCAGCCCCGCGATGGAGTTGGTCCCCATTGCCATGCTGCTGGCAGGTGCCCTTTGCTGCCGAGCCCGCTGATGTATCGCTTCCCTGCTGTGACTCACTGGCACAGATGTAATTTCTAATTAAATAGCGATTCTTTTCAGAGCCATTTATTTCTGTTTCTTTTGTATTTTGATTGGAGTGTCAGTCAGTTTTTCACCAGTTTGTCAATTCCCCTTTCCCTAAAGATTAGCTAGGAGAGATGTGAGAATACAGAAATAGGTGTTAGCAGTGCCGAGCCCCGGAGCGCCTCAGGTCCCAGCCGCCCAGGGAAAACCTGCAGAGAATGTAGTAAGAAACCAACAAGGAGAAAGAAAATAATCCCCTAAGAAGCCTTTGCTTTGAGCAATGTTTCAAAATCTGTTTTTTTTTCCCCATTTCCATCACCCTTCCCTGGTCTGTAGACCTGCGAGTCCTATCTTGCTGCATTCTTGCAGCAGCAGCCAGTGCCTTCTCCCAGGAGAAATCCCACAGGATGCTCGTGGTGAAACAGCCTTCTCCTGGATTGGCTTTGCTCTTGGACCATTTGAAACATGGGATGTGAAAACTCATCTCCGAGATGCTCCAAAATGCGGTCCTTGATTCTCAGCGCCTGGTTTGGGGGAGAAGGCAGCTACCCTGCCTGCTGGGGCTTTGGCTCCCCATGGCAAAGGCTGGGGTGAAATCAAAATCCTTGCTCTCAGTGATAATTAGGGATTTTTGGGGTGAGATAGTCTAGGATGGGCTCTTTTGGGGGTCTTGAGTCCATTGCTCACCAGGAGAGCCCAGCAGCTCCAGCGCTGCCTGCTCTGCCTGGTGTTGGTGTTGTGGTCATCTCCAATCTCCATGGTGGGTCCAAATCCCCACATTCCCAGTGTCAGCTCATCCCAGCGGGAAGAGAATGCCTTGAGGTTTAAATCACAGCCTGGCCATGGTGGGGATGAGGAGTCAAAACTGCTGCTGATCTTGAGCAGTGATAGTTTTGCTCGGCCAACGTGATGCAGCCGGGTGATTTCACATCGACTTGTTGCTTTTAAGCGGGTAAAATAAAACAAAACCCAAAAAAGCACCTATTAAAATGGAGCGGCAACACGGGTGTGATGTGTAAAACCATCTGCTTTGTTGGGAATGGGCTACGGAGAAATTCACAACTGCTTTCCAAAGAGGGTTTTGAAATGGGAAAACGCTCCTACCCTGAGAAAAAGGTTATATTTTAATGAATTTATGTATCCTGACAGAAAACGTGTGTCCCATCATGTGGGGTGTTGGCCTGTGTTACACTGACTTGTCCAGCTCTTGTATCAAGCACTGAAGCAAATCACCACCCTGCTGATAGCCCAAATAAACCCAGAGATGCTCGGCCTCCCTCCCCAGGGCTTTGAGCCCAGATATATCCCACCTGGGGAGGGTGGGACCTGTGGTATAAAAAGACTCCAGGGGCTTCAGCATCCCCCTGAAGGGCCTCAGGGTAAGGGTTTTTTTTCCTGGCTTGGAGGTTTTTGGTGAGGGGAGGTTGTCCCTGTGCAAGCTGTGGAGGAGCTGGTACTGGTGAGCGGTGAGCAACCCCAAAGTGGGGCTCTGCCTCCCCCACCCTGGCATTTGGTCCTTTGGGGTTGTTTCTTCTGTTTTCCAAACTCTGTGGGGTCTGGGCTGCTAAGAGCTGCTTTTAATGAAGCTTTTCTGTGTTAATGAGGCTCCTGCTGCTGTAGGGCTGGGTTGGGGGTGGTTAGAATCATAGAATCACCTTGGTTGGAAAAGACCTTTAAGATCATCGAGTCCAACCTTTAACCGAACCCTGCCATCCCACCACTAAACCATGTCCCTAAGCACCTCATCTATCCTTCTTTTAAATACCTCCAGGGATGAGGACTCCACCACCTCCCTGGGCAGCCCATTCCAGAGGCTGACGGCCCTCTCGGTGAAGAAGTTTTTCCTAATGTCTAGCCTAAACCTGCCCTGGTGCATCTTCAAACCATTCCCCCTTGTCCTATCATCTGTTACCAGGGAGAAGAGGCCGACCCCCACCTCACTACAGCCTCCTTTCAGGTAGTTGTAGAGGGCAGCTTACCGCCTCCCCTTCTCCAGACTAAACAACCCCAGTTCCCTCAGTCACTCCTCATAAGACTTGTGCTCCAGACCCCTCACCAGCTTTGTGGCTCTCCTCTGGACATGTTCCAGCAAGGCAACATCTTTCTTGTAGTGAGGGGCCCAAAACTGAACACAGTATTCAAGGTGCGGCCTCACCAGCACCGAGTACAGGGGGACAATCACTTCCCTCCTCCTGCTGGTCACACTATTCCTGATACAAGCCAGGATGCCATTGGCATTGGTTATGGATGTGGATATGGGACTCTCCATTGCCAGGTCAGCTAAAAGCCTGGTGGAAATGCTGCTCTTCTCCTTAATATTAAAACAAACTTGGTCTAAGATGGAAAGAGAGCATCCCCATCATTTCCACCCTGGTCTGGGATTTATCCCGTATCAGGGTGGATGGAGCTGGGAGCGTCCTTGCTTTCAGAGCCAGGGGATCTGGGATTGCCTGGGTTCAGGGAGATGCATTGGATCCCCTGTAGCAGGGGAAATCAATGTGGCTTCATGCCCTTAATTTCTCATCGAGGAAAGCGCGCAGGGCTTGCATTGAAGTATGAAATGAAGTAGGCAGGGAGTAGAGTGAGCAAATATTAGCGCTCTTAATGGCCTTTTGTTTTACTAGCAAAACCGCTATTAATCACCCTGGTGAGGGGAGCTGTGTCTGCTCAGGGCTGGCTTTTCTGTACAAACAGGGCTGGAAATGAGCAGAGGGGAGACCTCTGAGCACCTGCGCTGCTGCTCGAGTGGGGAGTGAGCACGGGGAGCTGGTTCCCAAACTTGGCGCCCTTAAAAATGCACATTTTTGCCTTTGCTGGAGAGGTTGAAGTGTGTGCTGAGGGGTAAGAGGCTCCAGTGGGGAGCACGGAGCTGCAAAGCCCTGGATGATGCTTCCTGCGTAGCTGGTAGGTGGCATCAATGCTCCCTGCCTCAGTTTCCCTTTGCTTTCTGCGTTTGGGCTGAAAGTGCTCCAGGAGAGCAGGGAAGGTATCGGGAGGCTGGTGGGCAGATGGCATCAGGCACTGGGGTGAATAAGTTATTCTGGTCCTTAGCCTGGGCTCAGGGTTGAGCCCCTGGAAAGCGTCTGGTGGGGTCAAGTGTTAAAGCATCTTTCCTGCCATCCTCAGCTTGTACACGGTGGTCTTGTTTGGAGTTTGGTGTGCCGTATTTTAAGTGGAAATCTTTCAGAAAGGTGCTGATTTGAAGTATGGCTCAGCAGGCTTTGTGCTCCCCTTGGGGCTCCCAGCTGGGAGGAGTGGGGAGGTACCAGGGATGCTGCAAGGAGCCCCGGCAGTGGCTGAGGGCTGCAGGCCAGCGCCGGAGCTCGACAGCAAAGTGTATTTTTCCAGCTGCTTTTCAAAAAAACCCCAACCAAACCCTACCCAAATATATACTGAAAGGAAAAATAAGCCTTTCCCCAAAACTTTGGAAAAGGGTTTTCCAGCTTCCCTTGCACTTTCCCTCTGAGGGATGCAGCATCAGCAGTGATGTTCTATGAATGAAATGCTGATTTGGCCCAAAATCACATATTTTTCCCCCCTGTTTGACACCTGCCAGGATGATTATTGACACCTGAGCAGGATGACGCTGGAGTGGGAGATGTCCTTGGGAGCTCTGGGCTTGGTCCTGTCCTTGAGGAGACCCTCTGCAAGGAGAATACCAAGCAGATGGCCCTGACCTGCACCAAGGGGACCTTCTGCTAATCTCATTTTCGTGAGTTGCAGAGTGCCTGCCTGTAGGATTAGGCCAACTCCTTGGGCTTCATTTACATTTTTAAAAGTCTCATCCCTGACCTTGTCAGAATTTCTGGCTCTCCCTGTGGGGCTTGAGCTGTGGCTGGCGAGGGCTCGAGCATGCTCCAGCGTGGCCAGACTGGGGCAATGGCTATAAATAAGAAGGATAAAATCAGTGGGTTTAGGGTTATGCTCCCTTGTCAGATTTGGAGACCCCAAATAATTTTGGGGGTTGTTGGGTCTCCAAAAGCCAAGTTAGATTTGCAGGGCTGGGTCTGCAGGAGCCAGCTGAGCATTCTTTGGTCCTGGCAGAGCCTGGCTGCAGCAATACTCACCAAGATGACTTGGATTTAAGGATTTCTTCATGCTCCTTGATAAGTTCACACCAGACCTCATCTGCCTTTTTGCTTGTTTGGATCATTGTGGTGCTGGGTTGGGGAGACTGAATCTCTGGTTGCTGTATGTGACTGTCACAAGGGCTGGATGTAATTACAACATCTTTTCCCCCTGGGCTGGTATCTCAGTGTTGAAACCGGGAACATGGAAGCTGAGCCCTGGCAGGGGAAAGGTGACCTTGCTTGCTTCGCACAGGAAGGCTTCCCTTTCAAATTCTTCATGACTTATGGTGCGTAATGATAAATAAATAATTGGGGGGACCTCTGGCCCTGGAGGGCAGCAGTGCAGCGAGTAGGCTGCTGCAGGGTTGCCTGCGGGCATGGGGATGCAGCTGCTGCTGGGGCAGGACTTAGGATGGGGACAAACTCCACTCGTTTTGGCTACCACCTCCCTCTTATTTCACCAGTCAGAAGCTGCTGATACCTATCTGGAAGTATTAATGGAGTAATTAATTAATATTATTTACTGATTCTCTCTCACCCAGCAGTGCTCATTCCCGTGGTGCCTGGTCCAGGAGGGTCTGAGCCACCCCGTGCTGTTCCAGTTGTGATTCTCTGGTTAGCCAAAACAGAAATTTCTATCAAAATTGCTTTCAAACTACATCCTTTCTTTTTTTTTTTTGCAATGGGAATGGAAAAGTGAAATCACAGGGAGTTTCCAAATGCAAATCTCCTTTTCTGTGGCGGCGGCTTGTTTAAACGCTGCAGCGAAACAGCACTGGCATCCTCCCGGCACAAACAGCTCTTTGAAGCTTGGACAAAGGCATGGAAATTTGGGGGTTGTCAAGCCTTCTGTGGGGTTTTTTTTTGGGCTGAATTTTTTTTTTTTTCCTGGAAAACTTTTCCTGCCTCTGTGCCAGGGCCCTGCTTAGCACAGTGAATTTGCAAATGAAAATCCTTCAAGCTTGGTAACAACCACAGGGTTTTGTGCCTTGGAGCTGGGTGAGCCCACTGATATGATGGATGGGAGGTTGTTAGAAACCCCAAATGTTACTGGTGTGGATATTTTTGGGGGGCAGATGTATTAAATTTGCTTGGTTTCACAGCAGGATTGTTAGTGGTGGACAGAGCTGCCCAAGGCTGTGGGAAGCCCTCATTTTAATGTACTTTTTCATGGCATAGCCCTTGACGGCTCTTGCCAAGATAACCTTGCTAGTTAAAAAATATAAAGCATGACATCATGCTCTGGCCATGGCTTAACACGTGGGCGGGGTGCCCAACACAGCGTCATGCAAGACAGCAGAGAATCTTTACTGCCACGTGGGTGGCTTTAAAGGCTGGGAATAACATAAAAAAAAAGCTCAAACCCCCATTTTCCTCTTCCTTGTGCTGCCAGTTTATGCCACAGCTTGGTCTCATGTCTGCTTGGGGCATCCCTGGCCAGGCTGGGGGAAATTTTCGTGCAGGATTCTCCGGAGCAGGGAGGATTTCAGCAGTGTTAGGTTTCCATGGCAATCTGCGCAGCATCCCAGGAGCCAGGACCGTGCACACATGCACACCCCAACTACCTGGGAAATTGGGAGGGGGGGAAAACCCAGCTACAGCTTTGCTGAGTCACTGCTGGCTTGTATTTATAGGTGCTGGCAAAGCTCACTTTGGGATGCTAATAATATATTTTGTTAATCGGAGGCCACAGTGGAGAGCTGCTTGCCTTCAAATTCCCCATTGTGGAGGAGCTAAGGCTTGTTAAATAAACAAGCTTTTGAGGGGAAAAAAAAGCTGAGATTTGCCCCCAAAATCTCCTGTGAGCTGGTGGGGAGGAGGAAGGGGGTCGTGCATCCCTCTTGGATTTGGGCTGTGACCCTGGGAGAGCCCCTTCCCTGCACCTTTTGGTGCTTCAGGATTTGCACATCACCCTGCACCGTGCTGCAGGGACCCACAGATGCAACCTGGCTGGAAAACCAGCATCAAGGAGGCCAAACCTGGCTCTGGACTTTAGTCCTCCAAAGCTGGCAAGGGGTTCCTTGCATTGCTTGTCCCTTCTCTTGGGTCACGTCCCTGCTGCTACCTTCACTAAGCCCCCTGGGAGGTGACAGGAGGGGACTTTCAATGTGGCTGTTAATGTTTTGCAGCAGCTTTTAAGACACAGCAGCAGTTTTGCATAAAATACCCTCCAGATGAATATTTTAAATGGACTTTAGCAAGATGCTAATGGGTTTTCACAGTTGATGAAATTAAGGCCGCATTCCTTCAAACCTTGAGGAGCTGACTTTGAAGGGCTTCTATTTTTTATCTTGCTGCTTTTTTGCAATTCCTCCTCTACCTGATGTTTGCTTTCTTCCTTCCCTTAAGAAGTGTTCATTTTGGTGTTCCCTTGTACTGGTGGGGTGCTCCTGGGCAAGGTCTGTGGCAAAAAACATCACCTCAGCCCGTGGGGAAATACAGGAGCTGCAGGCAGGGTTGTGTTAGGTTTGGCTTGGCGAGGAGCCATCCATCCATCAGCCTGGTGCAAAGGGCTTTGTAGCCTACAGAAGTTTGGGATTTCCAGATTTTTTTGGGATCACCTCAAGAGGTTAGGAAATGAAGATGAGCGAGGTGCTGTCCCCATTTTTCCCAGCTCTACTGGGAAATGAGGAAAAATGGGCTTTAGATGTCCATCCCTTGACCCTTGCTCTGCTCGTTGCCCTGGGTTTACAGCTCTTCCACCAGCAGGTTCTTCCTACCATCTCCTGTGGAGTATTGGTACTCACGTGGCTGTTGTTACCCTGAATTTCTACCCCTTGTTTGTTGGTTTAAAAGCAAATGCTGGCATTCCTGGGGCCAAGTGAGCTGCTTGAGGGCGCATGCTTTGCATGAATGATGCTAAGGAGGAATTTAATTCCTCTGCTGATGAGCCTGGGAGGGTTTAGCAGCCCCTGCAAGAGTTGTGTTGTGTCTTGAAGCCTTTCTTACTCCAGCCCTGCCTGTGGAGGAAAGCCTGGGGCAGGCAGCTGGAGGAGCAGATCCAGGTGATGCTGAGAGCCCACCAGAACAACACGTGGCCTCTTCTCCCTCCCCTTCTCCCATCTTGAGCCCCTCCAAGAAGAAACAGGGACCCTGCAGGGCATGGGGCATCCCAATGGGCTGTCTCTGCCTGGGGACTTCCCAGCTGCTTCATTCATGGCTTTCAAAATCATCCAGCACACGCTCCAGTTTTGGTCTACTCTTTGTTAGGAGCCTTTTGGGACAGGCTGAACAAAATACAGCTGGCTGCTTCCAAGCCCGGGGGAAAATGGCCATAAATAATGCTGGGACTGACTTATTTTTTTTGCTGAAAGGTCCTGTAAGGGATGGGATGTGAATAGGACGCCATGAAGAAGTGCTCCTAAGCCCAGGCACACTTGACTCTGCTCTTCTTGGTGTGCTTAGAGAGGATCTGTTCCTCCTTGTGAGCTGCAATATGCTCGATGAAAATGCAAAGGATTTAAATCTTCATAACTTGGAGAGGATTAGAGAAATTTTCCTGAAACCTTCTTTGCTTCAGAGATGATGGCGAGCTGCGCATGCTGGTGCTTGAAACTTCAGAAGGCATCACTTTACTCCCATGGGTTCAAACTTGCTGCCTCGGATGCTTGCTACAAGGCTTGGATTGTCCACCGCTATCAGCTTTGCTCCCTCTCATCAGTAAGAGCCAAGTGCTTAAGTATAGAGGCAACTGCAATGCATACATTGCTTCCCGTAATGCCCGTAGGGAAAACAGGAGGGTTGGTTTGAACGGCTCTGCTTGTGTGTGGGCATGAGCGAGGGAGCGTGCTGCCTGTTTGTGTGAGGCAGGGATGTGCCGCTGGAGGCTCTCAGGGTTTTTCGGGGGGGGGGGGGGTGTGTAAATTGCACATGTGTGTGTGCACTCGAATCACCTTGGGTTTGGGCTGTGGTTGAGTTTCAGCTCCGGAGGTGATGGGCTGCTGGTGCAACATAGGGTTACAGTGCTGCTGGTGTGCCTGGAGGATGCTCTCCCCACCCTGGCAGCAGCGTGTCTGCTCTGCTTCTGCACAGCAAAAGGAAAGCACCAGCTCTCCTCATGCTGAAAGTTTACAGAAATATTTTTTCACCCAAAGGGATGTCAAGCACTGGAAGGGGCTGCCCAGGGGAGTGGTCGAGTCCCCATCCCTGGGGTATTTAAAAGCTGGGCAGACGAGGTGCTCAGGGACAGGGTTTAGTGGTAGGATGGAAGGGTTAGGGGACTGGTTGGGCTTGGGGATCTTAAAGGGCTTTTCCAACCTCAACGATTCTATGATTCTAAGTCAGGCAAAATCAACCCTCACGCATGGAGCTACAGGCTGGTCCCCTGTTACTTACAGTCCTGTGAGCTCTGGGCTGTGCCCCCCAGCATGTACTGAAGCTTTGAAGCTGTGCTTGGACAGCTCTCTGGTGTGTTTGGGGTGCAGGTCCTGCTATGGGTGGGTCCTGTGTCTTGGTGTGATGTCCAGTCCTGAGTGTTGCATCCCTTGGAAGGGGGACACCCTGGGCGCAGAAAGGGGCAGCTGTCCTCCCACAGGGTTTGGGTGCTGTCTGGAAGCAGAGGGGGCTTAGGGTCAGCTTTGGCTGTTGTTTGCCCTCTCTCCGGGGTTTTCTTCCCTTGCTCCCCCACCTTGAGCCCACCCTGCCTGGCTGTAGGGAGGGAGAGGAGGTGCTGGGACCAGGCAGGAGGGCTGGGTTTAGGTTGGAAGCATATGCCATCTGCCCAGTGGCAAGCCCCAGGGATGCTGAGGCTGTGGGAGCAGGAGCACTGCAGCCTCTTGTCGGCCCTGATGCTGGGATTGGGGCTGATCCAGCAACTCTTGCATGCTCCCTGGTGCACCCGGAATAGGAATGTACAGTTACTTTGAAAATCCAGCCTCTTGGAGATGTCCCATAAAACCTCCCCAGCCCTCACTGTGTGGGCTTTGAGGCTGAGAGCCCTCAAACTTGTTCCGCGCAAAGAAGTAGGAGGGTGATGGGGGGAGAGGTGGGCGCTTGGAGGCAGAGGAGGAGCTCGGAGGATGTGGTGCCCTTCCCATTGGTGTGGCAACCCTGGAGGCCAAAGTATGCAAGATGTCTCCTGGACCTTGTCCTCGCCTATCGCTTCCCCCACAATAGCTCTGGACGTGGGATGCTTTTCCCTGCTCAGGGAAGAGCTGTTCTGGGAAGAGGCTCCCCCCAAGAAAGGGGCAGTCTGAGTCTTCCTTTCTATCCAAAACCAGTTGAAACCCTCAGCTCTGGTGGCATATCCCAAAATAAGAGTGTCTGGGATGGGCTCTGGGAGGGAAAAATTGGGGTTTTTTTCTTCACAGTGGTGTCTTCCGATGAGCTTAGGGGTGAGGAAATGCATCAGGAAAACCAAACTAGGATTTCTTCTTCCCCCCTGCCTCCTCTCTAGCTCCCTTGTTTCTGTAACAAAAAATTCAGGTATTTTTAGAAACTATTTCAGGTGTATAAAAGGTGGCCAGCTGAGGCTGTGCCACGGCTCCTGGAATAATGCTGCTGTGCGGGAATTACCCCCCAGGATCAACCTCTGTCCTGAGATGAAACAAATCATCAGGGCTTAAAAATAACTTTGAGAGGGTTATGTCAGAGCACTAGACAACAAAGAAGGGGGGGGGGGAAGCCCCAAACTCCACAGCCTCCATAACTCAGTGCCTGGCAGCCCTGACTCCTCTGGTGGCGATTCCCTGAGCTTGTACCCCTGTCCCTGTGCATCCCTTATAGGAGAGTTATCCCAAGGTCATGCATTCCCTGTTTTGGGAAAGCACAGTGGGATAGCAAAAAAAAAAAATAAATAAGTGTACTGGGCTGGTAAGAGAAGGGATTGAAGTAAAATGTAAACTCATTTCTTAATGTCCCATGCTCAGTCTGCTTGCTTTAATATTTCCCAACTTCTTCTGCTGGGTGCACAAAACCGTAAACTTGTACAGGTTTTTCCCTGTTCAGAGACATTACGTCTGTCTTTTTAATGCTTCCTGATGGTGTTCAGAGCTGGATGAATTCTTCCAGCCTGCTGCAGGCTCTGATTTGCCTGGGACAGATGCTGAACAGGCTGCCCTGTGTGGGGACAGCTATCCTGGGCTTTGAGCGGGCACATTTCCTCACACGTAAAGAAGCTGAGGGTAACTTTGAGATAGTCTGAAGTGATATTAGAAGTAGAAGGCATTTACTGCGGGCAGCTTGAGTGTAGGCAGGAGGGGAGCAGCTGGAGCATGGTATGGGCTGGGATCTGAACTGTGGTGTAGAATCTTAAGGGATGCAACAACAGACAACCAGACAAAAAAAAAAAACCCAAAACAATCAAAAAACACCCTGTTGCCTTAATCCTATACTTGCAAAAGGGCTGAGTACAGGTTCTGGCTGCTCGGTTTTGTTTGTGGTCCCTGGGCATGGATCCTTGTATTGCTGGATGATGAAGCTGAAGGGTGAAGCTGAAGGATGAAGCTTGGACGAGCAGTGGTGGGAGAGGGACCAGACTGTTCTGGGCTGCAGCGTGCACCGAGTGTCCCCTCTGTTCTGCTGCTCTATTTTTTTTTCCCATGCTTTGTGTTTTGATTTTTTTTTTTTTGCATTTGAGTTCCCCAGTCCTCATCGTGAGCATTGCATCTCCTTTAGCCCTTTTAGTTTGCTCCATCCCTGTGCTGCGTATAAGGACCAGCTCTGCTTACCCCCTTTGCCAGCCACAGGACCTCCCAGAGCTGGGCAAGCAGGTCCCCAGGAGGACTGCTGAGATGGAAGATCACCCCGTTCCCACCCTCTTATGTTATCAGCACAAGACTAAGGCAAGGCAAAGAAAATCTTTGCTCCTAAGCCCTGTTTTCCAGTTGCTCAGGGGGCCCGTGGGGCTGGCCTGCCCGAGGGGGGGCTGTGATTTGTGGCTGCAGCAGCTCTAGGCAAGGGGCAGGCTGTGAAAACATCTCAAAATTAGATTCTTTTTTTCTAGGTTTCCTGACCCAAGAAGCTTCAGGCTGTTCCCTGCTCTTTACCCTGAAGCATGCATCCTCCTCCAGCTTGCTGTGAGGATGAAAAGAAGAAAAGAAAAAAAAAATATCCATGTTTTGGGGGGCAGAGGCTCGTTCCCAAAATGCCTGAGGGCTTCCAGGGTTCGGCATCGCAAGGCATTCAGCTGCTCGGTTTCCTTCTCGTTTGCTGGTGGAATGAAAGCTGATGTTTTTGTGCGAGAAGCTGAGCCATGATAACAGGGAGGGGGCAGTTGGGGCTGTCCGAGTGGATCGGAGCATTGTGTTCTCCTTTTGCCTTTGAACGGATGTGTATCGCTGTGCCTGCTGCAGTGCAAAATGGAAAATAGAGCCCAACCAAATGCCTTTTCAAAGGAAATAATCTTCTCATGGGGTTCCTACCTTGGGAAAGAGCTTGTTCCTTTTCCTTCCCACTAATAAACGCTGGTAAAAACAGCTTGTTCCCCCCCAGAACAGTATTTCCCAGTGGGGATATGTACAGACAGGAGGATTTTTTAGCCAGCTTTTTATCAGGGCGAGTTAAATTCTTTGGAAAATGTCGCCTTATGTGACTTTGCAAGGTCTGGTCAGCCTTACAGTGCCAGGGAGCAAAGCCAACCCCTTGGATGCACCTGCTGGATAATGTCACCTGTGTATAATGACCTTGGCTCTGGTGCCATTGGGTCCCTGCATGGGATGTGCTGCTGTCCTGGCTGGTGCAAAGGCTGGGACACAAGTAGGTTAGCAAAGCTCTGGCAAGCCCAAAAAGCAACCCTTGATGCAAAAAAACCCCTTTGGTTTCCTTTTGTCTTGGAGTTGTAGGGGAAGCAGGAGGGGAGAAGGATGCTGCGGCAGGGCGGGCAATGTGCTTTTATCAAAATTCATGTCTCGGGGGAAGGTGTAGCTGGCCAGGGCTAAACATGCTTTGCAGGGTGGTTTTGTGATGTTTTTTTTCCTCTCAGCAAAATTGAAAACTCCTTGCTGATGGATGAAAATGTAAGATCAGCATCTCCTTCCCCAGCCTGCCTGGGGAAAGGGTGTTTTGCCCCGTGTGAGGAGGAGCTGGGGCTCTGGAGACCCTCGGTGCATGGTAAAAGCTGGGGCTTGGATCAGCACCTTCCTCCTGGTTCGTTGAGCTGCAGCTCAGCTCTGGCTCATCCCAGGCAGGTGGTTTTGGTCGGTGAGAGGCAAGTGGCTGGCAGAAGAGACACCATATGATGCTTTGTAGCCCTTGCAAGCAACATCTAATTGTCCATAGAGGGTCTGCACTGGGATAGAAGGACTAAGTTGGGCTTTGTGGGTGCTCGATGCTCTCAGTCATCCCAGAAACCCCTTCCTGCCCTGTGCTATTCCCCCTGATCTCAGCAATTGTGGCTGCTTTCCACAGCCCTATGAGCCAGTTAAGACCTTACGCCAGGAGTTTGTGGCAGTGGGGGAGGTTAAACCAGGAGTTTTTGATCATGGAACTTTGGAATTATCTGACTGTGGGTTGAGTGGGCAAGCAGCAAGGCAGTTGATTTAGTCATAAGGCTTTTGGGAGGGAATTAGGGTTTCTCAAAGCTTGGGCTTGAGTTTGCTACTGAGTGATAAGAACTGGGGGTAGGTCAGGGCTGGATGTGGAAATCCAGCGAGGGTTATGTAGGGCATGGTCCTCCCCGGCTCATGGGTGAGGTGACGGCACCTGGGTGGTGGGAAGGTGCTGGGAGGAAAAAAAAAAATATCCATGTGCTTGCCCTGGTCCTTGCCTCTTCTGGGTGCTGCTGATGGGTGTTTGGACAGACCCTAAGCAGCCATCGCGTAGGTCCCGAGTCCCCTGGGGAACCTGTGCTTGGGTGCCTGGGTGCTGGGAAGAAGTGGGACACAGTGTCTTCCCACTCTTACGGTCCTGGCAGTGAGACTGTGGGCATGGGGGAAGAGGAGGTTGAAACTGCTGTGGTTTTGGGGCTCCAAATGAAATCTCTGCCCCAGCCCTCCTTTAATGGGAACACATGGTGAAAAAGAGTTGTTAAAGCTCTCCCTGCACTGGGGCTTTTGATCAGGGAAGTATTAATTACATTTGAAAGCAAAGGAGAAAGACTAATGAAGGGGAGATCAAAGGGAGCGGCAAGCAGGCTGAGTTCAAAACCAGAGCTCACTGCTGGGGCTGCTCTGCAGGGACCTGCCCCAGGATCTACCCAGAAGGTCCTTGCCCTTGTCTGGACTGTCGAAGGTGATGGAGCATCCATCAGAGGCTGATCTACATCAGGAAGCACTCTGTGGTGTGACCTTGGCCGCTGGCCACACTAATCATAGGATCAGAGGAGTGATTATTAATTATTTAGCTGGGGAAGGGCACAGGGCTTTGCAGCTCTTGGGTTGCACTGGCCCAGAACCATGGTGTTGTCTCCAAGGAGGTTGTGCAGCCCACAGGCATTGGGCAGTGCCCTGGGGAGGGAGAGGACCAAGGGACTGGGGAGACGTTAAGCTAAAAGACAATACTGGCACAAGAACAAATGGGGAAATCCCAATGGGAAGTATATTCATTTTGAAAATGGGGAGAAAATGTACAGGGGATGGCAGATTGGCAAACATGTAAAGCCACAGTGATGGAGAGATGCTCCTGGGGACGCTTCCTTGCTGCTGAGGACTGGGAGTGGGTATTGCTTGATAATTCATTTGCTAGTTGATGGGGGAAAAAAATGCAAATATTTGCCCTGGTGAATTTTATCTGGCCACGGGGGCTGGTTGAATAACAAACTGCTTACACACCGATATCTCGTCTGTTAGCTGGCAGGAGCTATGAGTAGGGTAACCTATTTGGGAAGATGATTTGACCAGCAATGCTCAAATTTTGCAGGCAGGAGCCATATGGGAGTGCACAGAGGTGATACTTGGGGTCATCTCCAGGTGTTTGGCTTCACTGCTGGTAGATGGCCACTTCCCCAGCCCTGGGCCTCCCACCACAGATATCTCATGCTTGAAACAACCTCTTCCACCCCTTGTCCAACCCTCATCCTCAGTTTTCCCCACATTACCTTCATCCCTCCTGAGCTTCCCATCTCAGGGCATGGACCCGCTTTGCCTTTAATTGGAAAGAAGCTCCTCCTTGATGTGTCTGAAATAGTTTGTTGTCTTGGGCAGGCAGGATTCCCCCAGGAGCTGTATATTTTTAGTGCCCGATATTGTTTTAATCATAGCGAGGAGTGCTGCTTGGCAAATATTATTTTGGGATGTGCAAAATTAGCAATCCTGCTGTCGGGGAAGAATCGGATGGCAGCTAATGGGTTTGGAAGCACGAGCTGGGTGGAGGATCCACCACAAAATTAAAGCAGCTTTGAATTTTCCCTCCTCCGTGAAAACTTTGCCTCTTTTTTTGTGCCTTGGGCTTTTATCAGAGATAGACAACGCAGTTCCCGGATACTTTTTGCAGGACCTGGTTGATAAGTGCCTGGGCTCCCTGGTGTTTTTCTGCCCCAGGTGTTTCCCCCTGTGTCAAGTCCTGCAGGATTTATCTGGGTTCTCCTACTAGCATTGCCTTAACCCATGGGGCAAGGGGCTGCCCTGATCCTGTACCCCGTGGGGCTGAGCAGAGGATGGGTTTGCCTTCAGAGGGGTCTCTGGTTGATCTTGCAGCCGGGCAGCTCTGCTCTGCCAAGCCCTGGCTGAGTTGGTCTCCTCCACCTCTTGAGTCTTAGGAGACTTTGCTGAAATGTTGGGTTGTTTGTGTCCTGCATCCTGAGTGTCCACCCATGTTGTGTTTTCCAGGATTTTTTGGATCAAGGGGTGAGGATCCCAGCGCAGTCTCAGAATGCTGCAAGGATGGGTTGGAGGGATCCCATGTGTTACGAGGGCAGCAGAAGGGATGGGGGTTCCTTTGCTGGGCTACTGGGAAGGTGCTGGGAGTTGAAGAGCTGCTGCAGCCACCTTCTGCATCCTCCCAACACCTCTCTGACTCGCAGCTGTGATTTCAGAGCAATCCCCAACCCAGAGGGGTTGCACAGCAACGGGAGCTGAGTGCAGGGTGGAGAGGAGCGGGGGCTTTCTGGTTAACACCAATGATGCTGCTTGATCCTCCCCTTTGCTTCCTTGAGTTTAAACATTGCTTCGCTGGAAGCAGCAGCGATCAGGGCAGGGAGCTGCTTTTGGCCTCTCGCAGCCGTGGCTCCCGCATGTGGAGCGGAGCATAGTGCATGGGCACAAAAAAAGCAATTATGGGGCTTTTGGGGCTGGCTTTGGGGCTCCTGTATCTTTTCCCCAACCCTGGGTGGGTGGGTGGTTGTGGCTGGCTGGCAGCCAGCTCCAGACCTGCTTTTGTTCCAGGGGTTGCGCTCTCTTATTTCTACCCAGCGAGGAGAGGGGTGTTACCAGCATGGGTGATAGGTTCCTGAAGCCCCTCAGTTGCTCCCAGCCTCTAAAGAGACCTTTGTGGGTGCCAGCCAGGAGTGTGTGTTGGCATTAGGGGTTCTCCAGCTTGGTTTCCTCTCCAGGTGCTCCCCAGGGTTGGCTCTGCTGGGGTGATGATGCTCTAGCCTAAGATGTATATGTAGAAGGGCCATGGTGGCTTGCATCTTCTGTGGCTGGGCATGGCGGCCAGCAGTGAGGCATCATGGCTATGCAAGGGCAAGTGATTGAGGTGTCTCCCCCTGCACCTTCTCGTCTTGGGCTCCTGGCTGGATCAGTTTGTTTCAGGCAGGTTTTGGACTTTGTTGTGAAAAGTGGATGCTGAGTGTTACTGGCAGTGCACTCAGCTCTTGGAAATTACTCTTCTGATAATTTGCATGAATAATCCTTTTTGTATCACTCATTTATAAATGTCTTATTGGGACAACCCTGCTTTTGGAGTGCCTGGGTTCAGCAGGAAGGGCCCAGCAGCAGGTTTCTCCTCTTAGACTCGATGAGTCCAGACTTGGCGTGCTGCTGATTGCAGATGCTCTGGCTGTGACTATAGAGCCTTAAGGATGCCCTGAATCACCAGGTGCTTACCCTCTGATTTAGAAAGCCCAGAGCAGAAAGAGGCTAAAGAGGAAACTGTGGTCACCATGCCCTGGGTTTGCTGCCCTGGACCCCACCCTGGTAGAGGACCAGGACCTGCACCCTTGTATGCATATATTTTTTTTTTTTTTTTAATAGCATGGGTTCCTCACCTGTGGCTCCTTCCCATCTAGAGAGTTTTGCATCTTCATGTCTCAGCGACTGTGCTGGGAAAGCCTTGTGCTCGCTGTGTGCCTGGGAGAGCATCGCCTTGTACTTGGAAGTGCGGGATGCTGTGTAATCCCATCCCAAAGGGCAGCCTTGCTGCTGGCCTCACGGTGAGGCCCCTGCTCCCTCCTGCCCCTCTCGCCGCTTTTTGCATCTGGAGAGGATGGCTTTTTATTATAGCAATTTCCCTCTATTGCATAGCAGGCGCTGGGGAGAAGTGCTTTTGAAATATAATTTGTGCATTAGCTCCAGAGCCCACTTGCACTTAAGTGATGCTCTTGCTGGGGAAATGAAAGGGTTTAACAGCCCCGAGGACGGATGCGGAGCCATCTGCGTGCAGCCGAGCAAGCGCCTGCCCAGCCAGGAGCTGCCTGTGAGTGTATGGCTCCTCTTGCAGCAGGGGTGAGCTTGTCCTAGTGCTTGCCTCTGGCCTCCATGCACCGCAACCAACCCTTTGCCCTGGGCCACCAGCCCTTGGAAAGCCTTCATACCCTTAACATGAGGCTCTGGGGTCCTTGGCACCTCTCTGGGGGTTGCCACAATGTTTTGGAAGCTGGTGCTGGTTGTGCTGCTGGTAGATGCAATGTCAGATTTCCTGATTTCAGATATTTTTGGAGCACCCAGGCAGCCTGTTTGCATTTCTGGGCAATGAGCAGGTGTTTTCCATGCAGCTCCTCAACCCTTTCTCATCTGCCGCCCTCCCCGCTGCCAGTGAGGAGGCCAGCTTGTTCAAACAGATTGGAGTGGAACATTATTTATTTGTAAAGGTCCTTGGTTGCAGCAAGGGAGAGCAGGGACTGACACTGAGGACTGGCACGGTGTGGAGCCACCTGGCATGGGATGCCCTGGAGCAAGCGCCGCTGGTGACAACTGCTGTGTTTTTGCAGGGCTTGGCTCTTTCTGAAAGAAATGGCAGGACCATGCAGTGGTCCCTCGGAGCTGGGAAGCTGGGCAGCTGGGCTGGGTGTGTGGCAATGCCTGGCTGCCCTCTGAGCTCATGGTGGCAGCAGGACAGTGGGACCGGCTCTTGGCTTGACCATCAGCCCATGTCTACCCTTGCAGGGTGGTTGTCTCTGTGCTTGTGTCGTTAGGTTAACCGGTCTCGCGGGAGGTTGGGGGCGAGGATTTGTGTCCTGGTTTCAGCCGGGATAGAGTTAATTTTCTTCACAGAAGCTAGCATAGTGCTGTGCTTTGGATTTAGTGCTAGAAGAATGTTGATAACACACTGATGTTTTTAGTTGTTGCCAAGCAGTGCTCAGACTACTCAAGGACTTTTTGAGCTTCTCCTGCTCGGCCAGGTGCATAACAAGCTGGGAGTACAGCACAGCTAGGACCCAAACTGTCCAAAGAGCTATTCCATACCATATAATGTCATGCTCGGGGGGGTTGGTGGGGTCGGTCGGTCGCTCGGGTACTGATCGCTGCTCGGGACGGGCTGGGCATCGGTCGGCGGGTGGTGAGCAATTGCATTGTGCATCATTCATTTTGTATATTCTGTATATTTTGTTATCATTCTCATTATTACTATTATTATTATTTTCTCTTATTAAACTGTCTTTATCTCAGCCCTCGGCTCTAACCTTTTTCCCCTTCCCGATTCTCTCCCCCATCCCACTGAGGGAGGGGGGGGGACTGAGCGAGCGGCTGCGTGGTGCTTAGTTGCCAGCCGGGTTAAACCACGACAGTCCTTTTTGGCGCCCAACGTGGGGCTCAAAGGGCTTGAGATAACGACAGAGTAACCGGAGTATATTAAGGAATTTTATATCTGTTAAATAGTTGTGGGTTGCAATTTGACTCATTTGTTCTTGATCTTAGCTTATCCGATCTGCACCATGCTCCCTCCTTTGCTGTACTTGTTAAAAGTTGGTGTTGGTTTTTGCAGTTTGTTATGCTCTGCGGTGACCAGACATGTTTTTCTTGGGAAACTTGTTATTAAAACAATGACCTTGAGCTTTATCTGGTATTTGGGTTTCATGTCGAAGTCTGTACTGCACTTTGGGTACCACCTTGCGGGGAATATTAGCAATTATACATGGGACTCTGAAAAGTTTGTTCTGGAGGAAATACAGAATGGCACTTTTTCTGCCTTCTTTGATGATGTTTCCTCCTTCACTACAATAACTTTTCAGTATCTTGAACATCCTTGGATAGTTAAGGTATATCTATTGATATCTATTTGGAATATTGTTTCAGTTTTGTCCAAAGTTTGTAAGCAACTTAATAATACCATCCAGATGTCTGCCCCAGGGCTGGATAGTTATGAGTGGAAGGGTATTTGGGGTAGTATGGGTAAATGCCTAGAACGATAGGCACCTCCAATGTTTTGGAAATTCACTCCTGAACAAGTGCAGAATCCTGAAAAACTAGTAGAGTATTTGGAAAAGGTATGCTGTCACCCTGGCAATTCTAAGCAAACACAAATCACTGCAATGTGCTGGGGCCTGGCCCATGCTTACTGAACCCTGTTCAACATGATTCAACACATCCAAAGGGAACAGAAAGTCTCTGGATCTGATGATAAGGCCACAGCCACTGCAGCTACTCCAACCCCGGCCACGCAGATACTCCAACCCTGGCCACAGCCACGGATGCAGCTCACCTCCAACCCTGGCCACAGCCACACTGCAAGTGCATACTCCAACCCCACAGCCATCAGCTACTACAGCAACCCCTAGCTACTCCAACCCCAGTGATATGCACTGCGGCTACTCCAATGAACCAACCCGTGCCAGTATCAGTCGCCCCTATACAAAAGAAGAAATCTTGGAAGCGAAAGTCAACTCGTTTAGAAAGGGAGGATGAAAAAGCGGGGCCATCACAAGGGGAGGAGGAAGAGCTCATAAACGAGACAGAAACCACCAGATCCCTATCCTTGAGTGAGCTGCGAGATATCCGAAAAGATTTCAGCCGTCGTCCAGGTGAGCTCATTGTCACCTGGCTACTCCGATGCTGGGATAATGGGGCCAACAGCCTGGAACTGGAGGGTAAGGAAGCCAAGCAACTAGGATCCCTTTCTAGGGAAGGGGGCATTGACAAAGCAATTGGAAAAGGGACACAAATCCTCAGCCTCTGGAGGCGTCTACTGTCAGCCATGAAGGAAAGATATCCCTTCAAGGAAGATGTCATATGTCGCCCAGGTAAATGGAACACTGTGGAGAAAGGCATCCAGTACCTGAGGGAATTGGCTGTCCTGGAAGTGATTTATAGTGACCTGGACAATGACCAGCTGCCCAAAGATCCAGATAGTGTCCAGTGCACACGACCCATGTGGCGGAAGTTGTTACGTAGCGCACCAACATCATTTGCAAACACATGGGCAATGATGAGCTGGGAAACTGGACGGGGACCAACAGTGGATGAAGTGGCTGGCCAGCTCCGGGAATATGAAGAAAGTATCTCTTCCCCCTTTGTTTCGGCTGTGGAGAAACTGTCCCAAAAGGTTGAACGACTCGAAAAGCATATGTCCTACTCCCCTCCTGTACAGACCAGTATCTCAGCCATCAGAAGTAAGTGCCCTTCTGCTCAAGAAAAAGAATATCGAGGGTACACACCACGGGGCACTCTATGGTTTTACCTGCGTGACCACGGAGAGGACATGAGGAAATGGGACGGAAAACCTACCTCGGTCCTAGAGTCACGGGTACGTGAGTTGCAAAGAAAAACAAACACAAAAGGGGGCTCTTCCAGGAAACTTGTTGCTCCAATTTCCAGAGACTGGGACGACGGTAGTTTTTTCAGACAAAATAGAAGGGCTGATCTTAATTCTGATTGTGATGAAGGAACTTCTGACTCATACATACAAACCATGAGCAACAGTGACCAGGATTAGAGGGGCCCTGCCTCCAGCCAGGTGGAGGAAAGTGACAACAGGGTTTACTGGACTGTGTGGATTCGATGGCCTGGCACGCCAGACCCACAGAAGTATAGAGCTTTAGTAGACACCGGTGCACAGTGTACTCTAATGCCATCAAGCCATATAGGGGCAGAATCCATTTGTATTTCTGGAGTGACAGGGGGATCTCAAGAGCTGACTGTATTGGAGGCCGAAGTAAGCCTAACCGGGAATGAGTGGCAAAAGCACCCCATTGTGACTGGGCCAGATGCTCCGTGCATCCTGGGCATAGACTACCTCAGGAGAGGGTATTTCAAGGACCCAAAAGGGTACCGGTGGGCTTTTGGTATAGCTGCATTGGAGGCAGAAGAAATTAAGCAGCTGTCTACCTTGCCTGGTCTCTCAAAGGACCCTTCTGTTGTGGGGTTGCTGAGTGTTGAAGAACAACAAGTGCCGATTGCCACCACAACAGTGCACAGGCGGCAATATCGCACTAACCGAGACTCCCTGATTCCTATCCATAAGCTGATTCATCGACTGGAGAGCCAAGGAGTGATCAGCAAGACTCGATCACCCTTTAACAGTCCCATATGGCCAGTGAGAAGGTCTGATGGAGAGTGGAGACTGACAGTAGACTATCGTGGCCTGAATGAAGTTACGCCACTGCTGAGTGCTGCCGTGCCAGACATGCTAGAACTTCAATACGAACTGAAGTCAAAGGCAGCCAAGTGGTATGCCACAATTGATATTGCAAATGCTTTCTTTTCAATCCCTTTGGCAGCAGAGTGCAGGCCACAGTTTGCTTTCACTTGGAGGGGCATCCAGTACACCTGGAATCGACTGCCCCAGGGGTGGAAACACAGCCCTACCATTTGCCATGGACTGATCCAGACAGCACTGGAACAGGGTAAGGCTCCAGAACATCTGCAATATATTGATGACATCATTGTGTGGGGCAATACAGCAGAAGAAGTTTTTGAGAAAGGGAAGAAAATAGTCCAAATTCTTCTGAAAGCCGGTTTCGCTATAAAACAAAGTAAAGTCAAAGGACCTGCACAGGAGATCCAGTTTTTAGGAATCAAATGGCAAGATGGACGTCGTCAGATTCCAATGGATGTGATCAACAAAATAACAGCCATGTCTCCACCAACTAGCAAAAAGGAAACACAAGCTTTCTTGGGCATTGTGGGTTTTTGGAGAATGCATATTCCAAATTATAGCCAGATTGTAAGCCCTCTCTACCAAGTGACCCGGAAGAAGGATGATTTCAAATGGGGCCCTGAACAATGACAAGCCTTTGAACAAATTAAACGGGAGATAGTGCATGCAGTAGCCCTTGGACCAGTCCGGGCAGGGCAAGATGTAAAGAATGTGCTCTACACCGCAGCCGGGGAGAATGGCCCTACCTGGAGCCTTTGGCAGAAAGCACCAGGGGAGACTCGAGGCCGACCCCTAGGGTTTTGGAGTCGGGGATACAGAGGATCTGAAGCCAACTATACCCCAACTGAAAAAGAGATATTGGCAGCATATGAAGGGGTTCGAGCTGCTTCAGAAGTGATTGGTACTGAAGCACAGCTCCTCCTGGCACCCCGACTGCCGGTGCTGGGCTGGATGTTCAAAGGGAAGGTCCCCTCTACACATCATGCAACTGATGCTACGTGGAGTAAGTGGGTCGCACTGATTACACAACGGGCTCGAATAGGAAACCTCAGTCGCCCAGGAATCTTGGAAGTGATCATGGACTGGCCAGAAGGCAAAGATTTTGGAATATCGCCAGAGGAAGAGGTGGTGCGTGCTGAAGAAGCCCCATTATATAATAAACTGCCAGAAAATGAGAAGCAATATGCCCTGTTCACTGATGGGTCCTGTCGTCTTGTGGGAAAGCATTGGAGGTGGAAGGCTGCTGTATGGAGTCCTACAAGACAAGTTGCAGAGACTGCTGAAGGAGAAGGTGAATCAAGTCAGTTTGCAGAGGTGAAAGCCATCCAGCTGGCTTTAGATATTGCTGAAAGAGAAAAATGGCCAGTGCTCTATCTCTATACTGACTCATGGATGGTGGCAAATGCCCTGTGGGGGTGGTTGCAGCAATGGAAGCAGAACAACTGGCAGCGCAGAGGCAAACCCATCTGGGCAGCCGCATTGTGGCAAGATATTGCTGCCCGGGTAGAGAACCTGGTTGTAAAGGTACGTCATGTAGATGCTCATGTACCCAAGAGTCGGGCCTCTGAAGAACATCAAAACAACCAGCAGGCAGATCAGGCTGCTAAGATTAAAGTGGCTCAGGTGGATCTGGACTGGCAACATAAGGGTGAATTGTTTCTAGCTCGGTGGGCCCATGACACTTCAGGCCATCAAGGAAGAGATGCAACATACAGATGGGCTCGTGATCGAGGGGTGGACTTAACTATGGACGCCATTGCACAGGTTATCCATGAATGTGAAACATGTGCTGCGATCAAACAAGCCAAGCGGTTAAAGCCTCTCTGGTATGGAGGACGGTGGCTGAAATACAAATACGGAGAGGCTTGGCAGATTGATTATATCACACTCCCACAAACCCGCCATGGCAAGCGCTATGTGCTCACCATGGTGGAAGCGACCACCGGATGGTTGGAAACATATCCCGTGCCCCATGCCACTGCCTGGAACACTATCCTAGGCCTTGAAAAACAAGTCCTGTGGCGACATGGCACTCCAGAAAGAATTGAGTCAGACAACGGAACTCACTTCTGAAACAGCCTCATAGACAAATGGGCCAAAGAGCATGGCATTGAGTGGGTCTATCACATCCCCTATCATGCACCAGCCTCTGGGAAAATTGAACGATACAATGGACTGTTAAAAACTACACTGAAAGCAATGGGTGGTAGAACATTCAAACATTGGGATACACATTTAGCAAAAGCCACCTGGTTAGTCAACGCTAGAGGATCTGCCAACCGAGCTGGCCCTGCCCAATCAAACCTCTTACGTACTGTAGAAGGGGATAAAGTCCCTGTAGTGCATGTAAAAAATATGCTGGGGAAGACAGTCTGGGTTACTCCTGCCTCAGGTAAAGGCAAACCCATCCGTGGGATTGCTTTTGCTCAAGGACCTGGCTTTACTTGGTGGGTGATGCGGAAGGACGGGGAAGTCCAATGTGTACCTCAAAGGGATTTGATTTTGGGTGAAAATAGCCAATGAACTGAATTGTATAATGTTAATTGCTGTGTAATATAGTATGTCTTTATTTTTACTATTGCTGTATGTCATATCAATGGTATAACAGTAAGGATCACCCAGATTAAGAAGAATGAATTTTGAAGAAACTAAGGAAGTACAGCGGATGGAACCAGAACTGACTTCAGCAAGCAACAACCCAACACCAGACCCCATCTCTCCTGCCCTGAAAGACTGTTACGACAGATGGAGCCCAAAACCGTGGACTAAATGAACCCAATGGACATTTCAGAGGGATGGTCCATAGACTAAGGGAATGATATCTGTGTATGTACCAAAAAGATGAGAAAATGGTGGTGATTAATTGGAATGTATTGTAAGGGTAGGACGTAAGCATGACGTAAATGGTATAGAATAAGGGGTGGAATGTCCTGGTTTCGGCTGGGATAGAGTTAATTTTCTTCACAGAAGCTAGCATAGTGCTGTGCTTTGGATTTAGTACTAGAAGAATGTTGATAACACACTGATGTTTTTAGTTGTTGCCAAGCAGTGCTCAGACTACTCAAGGACTTTTTGAGCTTCTCCTGCTCGGCCAGGTGCATAACAAGCTGGGAGTACAGCACAGCTAGGACCCAAACTGTCCAAAGAGCTATTCCATACCATATAACGTCATGCTCGGGGGGGTCGGTCGAGTCGGTCGGTCGCTCGGGTACTGATCACTGCTCGGGATGGGCTGGGCATCGGTCAGCGGGTGGTGAGCAATTGCATTGTGCATCATTCATTTTGTATATTCTGTATATTTTGTTATCATTCTCATTATTACTATTATTATTATTTTCTCTTATTAAACTGTCTTTATCTCAGCCCTCGGCTCTAACCTTTTTCCCCTTCCCGATTCTCTCCCCCATCCCACTGAGGGAGGGGGGGGACTGAGCAAGCGGCTGCGTGGTGCTTAGTTGCCAGCCGGGTTAAACCACGACAATTTGGGAATGAGTGCTCCCACAGCATTGCATGGTTATGAGCTCCTGGGCCATGCCCTACAGTCCCATCTCAAGTCAAGTCACCTGCTACGTCAAGGTACTACACTATGTCCAAGCAACTGCTGCCTTCAGCCAATTTTAAATTGGACACCCAACACCCTTCATCTTCCCTAGAGAGCTCGGTGAAACATTGCTTGCTGGATTTAGACCACTCTTCGGAGCACTAAAGTCTCCAGAGACCACTCGGATTCAGTTCAAAGGACCCTATGGATGTGGTGACCACATTGTCAGCCATGGAGAAAGTACCCACCCAGAGCGAAATGAGTGGTGTTTGCAGCGTGGTTGTAAGGGAATGATTGTGTCTGGAGTCTCCATGTCAACGACAACTCCAGACAGTACAGTCATGCTGTGAGCATCTGGGTAGGTCTAGACATTCCCCTTGCCTGGGCTTTTAAACTTAAAGCTAGAGGGGAGCAAAGAGACTGGGTTTATGGAGCTGTCCTTGCTAAACGACCCCCAAATTCCTAATTTACAAAATGCCTCTTTACACACAGCTCAGGTCTTCACCAAGATAAATCAAAGCTGGATTTTTTTTTTAGTGTTTATTGGCATGACTTAGGGCGCAGCAGCTTGCTGTCAAAACTGTTGGCGCTTGGCACAGTGAACCAAATTGATCCTTTGCTCTTGGAGAGCCTCTCTTGCTGCCGCTTTCAGTGCTGTGCTCTGGGGTGGGTGAGCACGAGGGCTCCCTGGGTGCCCGGCTGCCCAAACCTGCATGCTCAGAGCAAGTCACCCCACACTGCTGCATTTCAACAACGGGATGGAGCTCGCCTCTCACCCTCTGTTAACAGCATTTCCCAAGGTGATAGTACAACCTGCTGGTTAAACAGAGGATATTTGAGATGAAAAATGAAGGCGAGTGCCAGAAGGTAGTTGCCTCTCTCTCTGTGCAGGGGAAGATCATTTTGTTTTGCCAAGAGGCCATGAAAATGAACCTGTGTCCCACCCCCTTGGGGTTGCTGTCCCCTGCTACCCCCATGAGGACCCATCTGCAGCCTGGGCCCACCCAAGCATCATCCCCCAAGCATTGGAGGGGGAAAGTTTGCAATCAAAGCTGTGACTCGGGGTCCTTGATCTGCAGATGAGCCTTGTTTTCCTGGGGATGGCACTGGATTGGGGCAGATGCTCCGCACTGGGCAGGATGGAGAGCAGAGCTGCTGGGATGTGGCATTGGTCATCAGGGAATGATGCTGCAGGTGGCACTGGGCCAGTTTGCTGCATCAGTGCCCATTGGATCTGCAGGCACTTTGAGCTTGTCCAAAATTCACCAATTAAACAAAAGCCGTAGTCGCAGAACCATCCTTTGCTGCCGGTCACTCCGTTTCCAGGGGCAGGCTAGGGCAAATGGCACTTTTCCAATTTCCAATTGGACCAAAATGCTCAGAGCTGAGAAAACTGCACAAAACAACTTCTCTGGGAAAGAAAAACAATTATTTTCCCACCCAAAATACATATCTCTGGATAATGCTAATTGCATATCTCTGAATAATGCTAATTGCATGCAACCTCTGTGAAGACATATGTAGATAATAATACCTGGTCTTCAAATATCCTCTTCAGCAATCTCATGAATATGACTAAAATGCCTCAATTTTGTCCCTTTAAACACTCCCCGCTTTATCACAAGGCTAATGAGCGGGGGGTGGGGGGGTGGAGGAGCCAGCTTCCAGCCGGCAATGTAGGTCGTGCTCCAGTTTTTCTTTCTCTGATAAGCAGCTGTGGGACCTTCCTCCTTCCAAACCCATTCATGCCCAGACCCATGAGTGCAGCATCATGACTGATGGCACCAAGCAGTGGTCTCGTGAATCGGAGAAGTGATGGAGTTCACCGTGAACCTTCTTCAGCCCGTGGCTGGAGATATTTGTGCTGTTCAGACATCAGGCTTGGAGGATTTGGCCATGAAGGTTTGCTTTTGGAGCAAGATGGGAAGCTGGGTGGAGGGATAAGTACCTCCTCTGGGGCTACTACTTTGGGAGCTACGCAGAGGGTTAGGACCAGGAACCTCCTGGCCATCTGGGTGACCTCTGATGTTTGTCCCATGTGCATGTCTGCAAATAGAGATCATTGCCTTTCTAGATGGGCTCAGGAACCTTCCAGAAATTAATTCCCCCACTCTTGTACTCCCCACGCCACTCCTCTCTGTGCCCCTAAGGTCCCAGGGATGCTCGGAGAAGGTCCCTCACCACCACTGTGGTCCCTCCCCCGCTGCATGAGCCCTGCGTGCCAGCGCTGGGGGGACACAGACGGGACGTACAGCTCATATATGGGAATCTGGCTGTCGCTGAGACTGGTAAATATAGCTTCAGCGAGAGCATGTCTGCATGCGTGTGACAGTCTGTGCAGCCAAGCTCTATTTTTAGGAGCGCTGGCAAAGGACACACACACGCACACACACATCTAATCACAGCTTCTCCCCGTCAAATGTTCCCTTCCTCTGGGTTTCAAGCCGTGCTTATCAATTTCCTCTGCATTGTTTCCTTCCCTTCCTCTCCGACACGATGACCCGCTGTGGGGAGGAGGGAGAAAACGAGCCGTGATGGGAAAGAAAGTTGGCAGCGGGAGATACCTGGGTGGGAGCAGGGTCTGCCCCAAAAACTGGGGGATGCTCTTGCAGCCAACAGCCCCACCCTCATGGCTGGGGATGCTCTGGGGGCTTGGAGGATGCTCCAGGGGCTGGGTGCCCCCGGGCCATCTCGTGTTTGGGGGAGCTGGGTGGAAGGTGGGGAGAGCAGAGATGTCTCCCAGATACCCAGTTTTTGCTTTGTAGGGTGACAGAAGAAGAAGGCAACGCGGGGAGGAAGGCTGGAGACTGAGTGATAATCCCCCCATCCTCTGGGCTGTGATTTAGTGCCATTGGCAGGAAGGGGCTGTTAATTTGTTAAGACTTGCAAGACCTCCAGCTTTTTCCCCCGTGTGTTTTCCTCTTGGCATGGCCCTCCAGGGAGGGATGACATCAGTGACATGTCAGTGGTGTGGTCATGGGAGGTCCAGGCGCGTATCCAGGCTCTGTGCTGGACAACCCCAAAATTTCCCAGTGCCTGCGAGAAAGCAGCTTTCCCCAATCGTGCTGCTCGCAGCTCCCCTTGGAACAAATATTCTGATTTATTTAATTCACCCCAGTGGCCAGGGAAGCCACACGTGGTTGAATTTCACAGGGTGATGACCTCCGGCAGCCCCATGGCCGGAGGGTGATAACACCCATGCCAGCTCTGAGGCATAAATATTTCTATAAGCCATGGAAAAGAGAAGTATATTATATTTTGGCTAAGAAAAGTGTATTTTTTCCCCCTGGTTGATTTGCAGGCAGTTGCAAGAGAAGCTTCCCAGGGTCTCTTCCCAACTCATTAAGTGGTCAGAAGCAATTAATTTAACCCCTCGCTTTCTCCGCTTGGAAAGGCAAGGGATTATTAATTGCCCTCGGCGGTGGTGAAGATGGATGAAACCAGTTAATGCTCACCCTGAGCTCTCGCTGCCATTTCTGTTTGCTTCAGGTAATGAAACTAAACCACTTTGAGCCCCCCAAATCAGCAGAAATCCTGACAGTTTTAGCTGAAATGCTCCTTGTCCAGCATTAACAGAGCAAATAAAAATTCATCACGGTCTAAACAGGACTGTGGCATGGAGTCTTTTTGGGAAAAATTTTTCTTTGGGAAAAAGCTTTTCTCATAACAGGCTAAAAACCAGACCTTTTTTTTTTTTTTTTTTTTACTTGAGTGGCATAAAGATATAAAGAATATCCTGAAGCAGAATTAGCATTTTTTTTTAAATTCTTGGTGACCAAGCCCATCGAAATTGTCCTAGAGGATACTTTGGTGCTGTTTGCTTTGACAGGACTTGAACTTTTGGTGTCCAAATGGCAAGTCTGAAGCTGTTCTGTCAAGCAGACAGCCATCCTAATTAAAAAAAAAAATATTAAAACGCCTGAATAGGCCTATTTTTTTTTCTTGAAATTTAGCAGAATAAGGCAAACTGGGTGTTTGCTGGGCAGTTAGGTCAATAAATATATATTTATATTTAATATAATTAAAAAAAGGATGGTGGGGTGGCCAGCCTGGAGAGGCTCTTTCTAATTCCAGGCTTAAACCAAAACCAGGCATCGCAGGAGGTATAAGGGAGGAAAATGGCTCTTGGCAGTGATGCCACGCAAAGGCCCCGTCCCTGCCAGTCCTCCGCTGATGTGCCAAAACCCCCAAAGAAATATAATTTCTAAATGGGCTTTTTGCTTTCCTTTACCGCTCACCATAAACACTGCTTTTTGTCTCATAGCAAAGATGCACTCTTGCTTTTTATAAGCCTGTCTTAAGCACCACTTCTTACATCAATGGCTTTAAATGAAAAAAAGCAAGCTCTTTTGAATACAAATGTGGCATTTACTTCCTTAATGCCTCTCTTTCGCTAAGCTACCTTCAAACCCATCAGAGACACTTTAATATATTGAACAGAACTCCCCTCATTTTGATGCTAATGCAGCGTTTCATGCAGATAATGTGCTTGAATCATGTGCTGAAATACATTAAAGGTGAAATCCAGAGCTTCAAGGAACTGCTGGTGGCTCAGCCCTCTTCCTCCTTCCCCATTTGCATCTGCAAGCCAGGTCTTGCCAAGCTCCCGGGCAGGTCCAAGGCCAGGCTTGGCCTATATAACTTGGTAAATGTCTTCTAACTAATTAAAAACCCCAGATCACCTGTTTTTTTAATACCATTTCATTGCAATGGGCTGTTCACTGGTGGGACTCCTTGCTGTGGGATGCTCTGGAGAACAAAATGGGCTTTGGGTGAAAAGGGCCTTCCCCAGTTCATGGAGAAGAGGTCTCAAGGAGCTTTTAAAGACTGTAGTCTGGATTCAACCTCCAGCATCCCTGTGCCAGGACACACTGAAAGCCAGAAATGAGGTTTTAAACATAGAAAGAGCCTCTGTGTGTCCTCTTGGCCACCTTTGGAGGCAGAAATTGCTGAGCCTACCTGGATGTTTTATAATGTTCCAGTTCTTCCGATGTTTGCTAGCATCGGTTGGGTGTCCTCCAGTGCTGGGAGAGCGGCTGCTTCTCCCATTCACTGCCCAGACTCAAAAGTAATAATAAAAAAAGCTCCACATTTGGGTAAATGTGAACTGAATATTTTTGGGGGCAAAAAATATATTTTTTTTAAAGTTTCCATTTTGGGTCAGCAAGTGTCAGAGAACCTGGGAAGAAACTCCTCATTAAAAAGAAATTAATTTATTTGTGGAAGTCTCATTTTTGTTTTGAAGAAATCAAAGGCAGGCACGTTGAGGTTTGGAAATACTTTCAACTGTGCTTTTCTGTGACTGTGTCATTAAAAAAAAAAAAAAGTCTGATTTCTGCTGAAACTCCTGTGATCTGGGTCTGCAAATGCCTGTGCTCCCCAGAGGAGCTTCCTCATCCCAGGTGGAATGTGTTTGTGTCCAGCTTTTACTGCCCTCAACATGGTCTGGAGGCCGAATAATCCCCTGCGAAGCCACTTGCTGGTGCAAAGGGGAGCAGGTGGAGGCTGTTCACTCTGCTTTTGCAAATGAGGTTCATTCCTCTTAATTAGTGCCGCTCACTCATGAGCAGCCATCCCTTCAGCGAAGCCCAAGGAGGGGCAGGGGGGGGCCGTTAGATGCATTACGTGCCCCGTGGAGCAGCTTGGCATCTTCCCCTTGCATGGGAGAAGAAAATATTAATGCAGAGAACTTCATCCATGGGGTTTTTCTGTTTTCAGCCTTTGGGGGGGGACGGGTTGGTCCCTTTCCTGTCCCCCCAGGGGTACCGTTGTGTGCTTACTGATGTATTAGTCTCAAGCTTTTGCTGTTCTTCAGGCAGTGACCCCCGTGCAGACGTGCCTGGATCAGCATGCTTGCTGCTCCATCCCCTTGACCCTGCTAAGGTGAGACTTGACTTGCCAGGGGTAAGGGCTGGATGTGACCACCCTGATGGGATAAAGATAAGCCCCCCCTGCTTGTGGGTATCTCCAGGGTCTAAACTTAATAGACTGGAAGGAACATGAGTCTGGAGGAGATCCAGGTGCAGGTCCTGGTGATGATGTGACTTCTGCAAATGCGTCTCCTGGGGGATATGAAGAAGCAGAGAGGGGAAACGAAACCTTTTTCATCACTGACACACTCAATCCGCTTTGCTCTGTGAAATCTTCTTTTTAAAGCAGCTCCAGCCTTGCTGCAGCCCTGTCTTGGAGGCTTTCTAGCAGCTCTGAGAAGTCCCTGGTCAACAAGACAGGCTAAGCTGGAGGTGGAGCTGTGCAGTGTTGCCTTCCCTCCTGCCTAAAGCTAGATCAGTCCAGGTGACATGAGCCCTGCCAGAGCACCCCACAGCCCTTTCCTCATTGGCAGGGTGATCTCTGCCCCTCTGGCAGCCCAAAGTCCACCCAGGAAGGGTGCAGGCCTACCAGCCCCTAGACCGGGGACAGAGCTTTGCTTGGGTTGAAATGGGTCGAACACCTACCGGCGTCAGTCCTGATCTGAACCATCCTCTGCCCGACAAACCCATGCCTCCATGACGATGATTACTGCTGACATTTCAGTAGCAGGTTTCTTCCTGAAGGGGTTCCTGTATCACCTCTCCTGCCACTGAAACGTGGCCACCAGCAAGGCCGGGTGCCCGTCCCTCATCCTCCATTGCTGGCACACATCCCTGGGCAAGGCAGGAGAGCATTGCGAGAACAACTCTGAGGGCTGGAAAAGGGGAAATTTTGGAAGGAAAACCATGGGAAAATGCAGGTGAAGGGATAGGGATGGTCTCTGTTTCTGGATCCCCAGGCAGGCCTAGGGGTGATGTGCAAGTAGGGCATGTCAAACCATCACCCCAGACCATGCCGCAACTTTTTCTCACATTGGTTCACCATTAAAGCGTTTCAGTCCTGGCAAAGGTGCGGTGCAGCCTCCGGGGGTCTCAGTCTGTGCCAGACCAGGGATGGGAGAGGCCGGGCTTGGCTAGAGAATGGGGTACCCCAAAGGGATGGGGTTGCAGGGTCTGGCTGCCCCTCAACCTCAGCAGGAAATCTGGGGTAGATGATGGGCAGATATCAGGGATGTTGGTGTTTAATGTGCCTCCCCAAGCCAGCTCTCCCAGGCTGATGTATTTACTGTGTCCTGGATCTGCTCCCTGTCCCTACCCACATGTGTCTTCTCCTTGCAGGTGGCACCTCAGCTTGTGGCTGAGCATCTCTGGTCCATCATGTCCTCCTGCCTCTGATGCAGATGGGTACAAGCTAAATGCATGGGCTGGACAGGGAGATGCAACCTCCTTTCCCAGGCTAACCCCAGGTTTAGGAGAAGCGCTGCTCTGTCACCGCAGGAGGTGGAGGAGGGAGCGTGCAGCACTGAACAAATCCTTTCTGACAGCCAGGAAATGCCATGGCCTTTGCGATGGAGCTGAGCTGACGGGTGACACTGCTCCCTGGCTGGGCTGAGCTTCCTCTTCCAGTGCTGCTTGGTGGGGACCGTACCCACGGTCGTGTGATGCTCAGAGCTGGAGTTAGCAAAGGCAAGCTTTCACCCCTTGGAGAGGGACTTCGACCCCTTGGAGAGGGACTTTGGCCCCTTGGGGGCCCCTTAGAGCTCTCTTGGAGGGGACTTGCACTTTGCATGCATACATCTGTAGCTTGTTGTCCTGTTTTCAGGCCTTGTTGCTGTTTTTATCCCCTTTCCCCAATTGCATGGTGCTGGATGTGGGTCCTGAGCCCTCCACCACAGCCAGCTCAGCTGGTGCCAGCTTCAGACCCTGTGTCCTGGTGGGCCTGCAGCAGCAACTGCTGAGGTTCGTGTGGTTTTGCATCAAGATGAGGGAGATCTCAGGGCTTTTTTGAGCACCAGCGAGATGCTTGGGCAGCTGGAGAGCATTGCTTGCCGTGTGCAGTCCCAGTTTGGTGCAGCCTTCGAGGGTTCTCCTCACCATGAACCAAGCAGGATAGCATCTGCTGGGCACTGAGACAGCCACGTCAAAGCTGGAAGACCTTCCACCAGAAAAACACAGGGTTCTGGGGGTTCCCAGCAAAGCATCCCCCTTCCCTGGGATGAGGCGAGCCCCTCTGCCCCATGCCCAGAGCCCACTGGGGCTTCTCCTCGCCCCCACCAGGACCACCAGCCAAGCTCTTTTCCCCCATTAAACATTATTAGTCCTTGAGCGAAAGGAGGCGGGAGGCAGTGAGGAAGGATTTTTATTGGGAAGTCTCTAAGTTTGTTCCTTAATTGAATTGCTCCTGTTAACAGCAGTGAGGAGAAGAAGAACAAAAAGCCAAACAGGAGGTAAAGGCGTTTAATTCGCTTCTGCTCGAGAGGAGCTAATATTAATAAACTTCTGCATGAGGGGATTTGCAAGGGTTTGTTAGAGGGATTAACTCCAAAATGGTGATTAGATTTCCCAGAGTAAACTCCCTGATAAACAAGGGAAATGGGTGAGATGCAGATGGCCTCCCTGGGAGGAGCAAGGTCCCTCCCAGCTTCCAGACCCAATGCGTGGAGGAGCTGCTCCCTGCCCTGGGATAGGGGACTTCCTCCATGTTTAGCCCAAAACCAAGCAGAGATGATGTCCTGGGTCCTTCTTAAAAGGGCCTCGATGTCGCTCACTGTGAGGACCCTACCCACCTGAACTTGGATGGAGGTGGCACCATTTAGAGGGACCATATGGACCAAGGAGCAGGGTCTGGGGGTTGGTTGGGTGTCCATCCTCGTGGTGGTCCCACCAGCCAGGTCCCATCCTGGGGACAGATGCTCAGTAAAGCCTGTCTGTGGCCATCCATGCCGCTTTTTCTGTGAGTACAGTATGTGGGCATTGGTGTTTCAGGGGTGTGGGGAGCACTAGGCCAACTTTCGCCCTTGGGTGAAGTGAAAGAGGAACTTCTGAGATCTTTCATCTCACCTTTTTGTTTCCTTTTTAATGAAATGTTTTGTTGCTGCTATCCTGGCACATTGCTAATTTCAAAAAACAACCAATTTGACTTTTTCCTTTTAAATTATTATTTTTTTTTATTTAAAACCGGATCTAAATAGAGGATACAAAAGCCTGAAATAGCACATGCCACATCGGGGCAAAGAAACATGCATCATCCTGAGGCAAAGAAAACATCTCTGTTTGTCCTCAGCCTGGTTTTTTTTTTTTTTTTGCTCTTCAATTTTGCAGAAGCTTTCTGCAAAAGTTTGTGGTTTAGATCAACTCAAATATTCCCCCCCCCCAAGTTTTTGGTTTGTTTTGTGAACTAACTATCCATGCTTTTACCTGCTCCATGGAGAGGTAGGCACAGACCTTCACAGGTACCTTCTCTTCTTCCGCACGCAGAGCCCAACTGAAAAGCATCAGTACTAGAGGGCTGTTTTGGATGGACCTCTGCATCTCAACATGCTGTGTGTTCAAACCCTGCTCTTCAAGCTTCCACCCATCCTCCCACCATCCATCCATCCACCCACCATCCATCCATCCACCATCTGCAGCAGAGCCACCACAAGCCAGAGGAACACCTCAGAGGTTTTTTCCAAACTACGTCTGCTGAGGTAGCTCTGTGCAGTCCCATGCTCTGCTCTTGCAAGGACCAAGCAAGGGGAAACACACCCTGAATCTCAGCCAGGGTTGAAGGAACGGCCCATTTGCTGCCAGCAGCTGCAATCAAGATGCTCTGTGGATACTGGGGACCGGCATGGGACCCTCTCTGGTTCATGCTGGGCTCTTAGGAACAGGCAAATCTGCTCAGCGAGGGAGGAAGGAACCAAAAGCTGGTCCAGAGGTTGGTGTTGGCTGCATGTTGATGGTCTTCAAAGTGCTGCTTGCACGGTACAATGACCAAGCATCCTTTAGAATTCAGAGGCACCCAGCCGTGTGAGCACTTTGGAAACAGCAGCCTAGCCATTTTTTCCCCTAACAGGGTGGAAAATTGATGCTGTCCCCATTTCACAGATAGAAAAGGGGGTGCAGAGCAGCCGAGATCATCCAAACCAGAGATGCCCACATCCGCTGCTCTGCTGTCCAGCCCCGGAGGTGCCCATCAGAGCAAATCCCACTGCAGTTGAGCAGCGACGTCCCAGCATCAATGGGCAATCTGAGCTGTTTTGATTTCATTATGCACGCTTGTTTCCTTAAAGTGGAATATTTAAGAAAGGGGGGGGATCATTTAGAGGGTTGCCATCAGCCTCCAGGCATCAAATTTTATCTGCTTCAAATGATCATGATCAGATAGGGAATGCTATCTGAGGTAGCGCTGCTTTGGTGCCTTCTTCACTAATTCCTGCCTCCTGACAGCCTGAGCTTAAAACCCATACTGAGTTTATGAAAAAGTAAACAAAAAAAGTCAAAACTAGCAAAAAAAAAAAAGTCCTTGCGGGGAGCTGGGGGTGCTGGGCCAGGGCAGGGGCGAGATGGAGGATGAGAAGAAGGTTTGGTTTATTGGTTTATTCCTTGCTCTGCTCTGGGGATTTGGGGACATCGCTTTTCCGCCGGGGTATCAGCAATGTTATAGGAATGGGATGAAGCTGGAGAAACATGATTTCAAGAGGACAGGGCTTACCCTTCCTCTTTCTCTGGCGCATCCTGGATTTATTAATCTTTTTAATGCTTTCAAACCACCCAGAACAAAATGGTTTGGTGGTGTTTTCTTAGGGCAGAGCAGACACCTTACCCTTCTGGGATGGGACGGTGCACCCATCTGAATATTCATGGACCCAGCTTTATCCAACAGGACAAGTTTGCTTTCTCCTACATAGCCTGTCCTCTCGCTCATCCCTCCCTTTCTCCTTGCTCCGCCGTTCTCGGTGCCCCAAAGCCCAGAGAAGGAGCGTCCTGGCAGTCAGGATGATTTATAGCTCATGAGGTTCTTTGGGGAGCCATGGCCAGAGGCTCACTGGGAAGGGGTGGGAGGGATGTGGGGATGGTATGGTCACTTTTTCAGGATGCTCGTGCATCTCTGGAGATCAGCGTCTACCGGCTCTGGGGTGCAGTGACTCACTGGGACCAGCAGCCGGTGACTCGCGGGCGGGCACTGCGGCACCCTCCATAGGAAACGGCCTCGATTTACCCCGGCAACGATGGAGGGGCTGGAAGGAAGGTAGTGCCCCCCCAGTCACCCCCCATTGCTCCCCTTGTGTGCTCACCAGTACCCTCCCCGCCCATCCCTGGAGATCCTGAACAGGCAGCACTGCATCCTGACCTGTGCGGTTTGCAGGGTGTCCTCAGCAGCTCCTGCCAGCCCAGGTTGTCCCCATCTGTCACCCGCTTTTGTCCCCAGCATGTATGGCTTTGAGGATGGGGGGGTCTGGTCCCCTCCTGGGCTCCCCCAAGGATGCTGCCCTCTCCCAGCATCCCGGACCTCCTGGCTCAGCAATCCCCGGGCCATGGGGCCAGAGAAGAGCCCTTTCCAAGGCTCCTTTCTCCCCAGAGAGGTATTTAAATCCTCTCCACATGCTAAAATGATGCTGCTGAATGACAGGAGCACGTCCTGGAATGAAGGTGAGGGTACAGCACGTGTTCCTCCATCCCAGTGCAGACAGGATGGAGCGTTATTACCCTCAAATCTGCAGTGGTGCTGGAGCCTGCTCTTGCCAAGCAACCTCAAGACTATTTTTTTTATTAGATCGCAAGGTCAGTTGATAAAGATAACTTGAGTTAATGCACTTTGACTTCTGTGAGGCATTTGACTTAATCGTGCATCCCAGCCTGATAAAAATCCAGCACCGCACCAGCCCTGTGCAGCCCGTGTTAAATGGATTAAAAGCCGGTTAATGGAGAGATCATTGGTGTTGCTCTTCTGCTCTTTGCTATATTTGTCACTGAGCTGAAAAATGATACGAAATAACTGATGGACATATTTGCGGATGCTGAAATGTGGCAGAGCAGAAAGGGGAAGCAAATAACCCATTAAATAGGGACGGCCCCTGTGGTGCAGAGGGCTGGGGCTCTGCTGAAATCCATCTGCCATTGTAACGCCAAGGCAGACCCGGGGATGTTAAGGACAAACAGGAGGGGACGTGACATCTGTGTCCCCAAGGAAGGGCCTTGGCAGGGGAATAAGCAGGGCTGGAGGGGCTTACAGAAAGAGGAATGGGGTGCCTTGAAGCTGATGGTCGGCAGGTGGGAGCAGCACCGACAGCATCATCTCCCCAGCATCCGCACACATGAGTGGTGCTGGTGGGGAAACTGAGGCACGGGGCAGCCTGGCAGCATCAGGACTACGCAGGAGATGGTTTTTCCAACCTGAAATCATGCAGTACCTCTGCTTTTTATTTTTTTGGGGGTATGGATCTAGGGCTGTCCCTGGGGCTGAGCCTTTCTGTGTCCCTGCATGGTGGTGGATGCCGAGAGCTCCCTCTCATCCTCTGCTTCTCTCGTTTCCTGACCCTGCCACCCCAAACCGTTGGAAAAACACCTCTTAATTGCCAGGAGCTCACTTCTCTGCTAATTAGCCACCTTGCAGGCATTTAGTAAATGATACTCTTTGTTCATAATTACCAGGAAATGGTGATTCCTACCTCCCAGAAGCAAACTCATTTTCACCTACCGGGAAACATCTTTTCTTTTTTTTAGATTGGGTGGGCTGAGAGGGCTCGGGTATTTTATGGAGAGGCAGACCCAGTGCTGGAGGGTGGTTTGATCCTGGACAGTGCTGTTTAGGGATCCATCGAGGCTTCATCTGCTTTTCTCCAGCCCCTTTAGAGAGCCTTGGAGTCAGCCCCGGGGCTCCGCTCGCTCCATTTTCTCAGGCTGCCTGCGGACCCTCGCTGGGGGTTTCCCCTGGTTTAATCGTGTGGCATCTCCATTTATTTAGGTCCTCTCTTGGGCTTTAGGGTTCATTTTTGGGTGTGTAGGGGAGAGGCATCATTTCCCTGGCGTGGTGCTTGCTTAGCTGAGCTCCTGTATCAACAACTTCGCTTGCACCCATGCAGCAGAAGGGGAAACTGAGGCGTGAGGCCAGGAGCACCTGGATGGGTGGCTCCTGCTTGAGCTTGGGGACCTGCTTGTATGGGGGAGCAGGCAGCAACCTGGCCCTGATCCCGGGGAGAGGGAGGGATCCAGCCCTGGGCTCTGCTCCCCAAAAGGGGAACAAAACCACTGAGGGGTCTAGCAAGGCAGGTGAGCCAGCACCAGGAATTACATTGACCCGACACAACTAATTTCATTTGTGGTCTCCTGCAGCAGCTTTCTCCAGTGCTGAACTACCAGCCCCATGTCCAACTCCGCCGTTGCATCACCAGTCGATATTCCCCATCAAAAACTTGGCGGAGAAGCCAAGATGTTCTTTCCCCTCTGCAAAATTGCCAGCGGAAGAGCCAAGTTCAGCGTTTCTATAAATAGCTCCGGCCGCAGTCATGGTGTTGTCATCAGCTCGTGTGCCATACTGTCCCTGCCCCTGAGCCTGGCTTTGCTAATTCAGCACGCCAGCTCACACACCAGAGCAAATGATGCTAATCCCTCATTTCTGAGAGCCAGGGCCAGCCTGGCTTTAGTTCCCCACCCGAGGCATTTACATGGCTTGTCCCCGTTGCAGCTTCCTCATCAGGCCTGGAGAACAAAGTCTTTCCAGTGATCCCGAAGGAAAATTTCCCTTTCCCTTGCAGTCTTCCTGCACAGCATTTGCATGAAATACTGAGTTTTAGCGTGCTTTTCCACTTGGGGAAAGCAAAGCGCTGGACCGGCTCCTGGCAGCATCCTCCTCCACGAGAAGCAGAGCACCCCTAGCGCTAGGAAAGGTGACACGGGTACATTTAAACACACCCAGCCACAAATCCCTTGCAAGCGCCAACCCTGTGGTCTCTGGGCTGTTGCATGATGTTGCCCAGCCCAACAAATCCCTTCCCATGGGGCTTGCAGAGCCCACCCCGGCTGTCTCCATCACCCACCGGCTCCATCCCGTGGGCTGACTGCTTCCTGGGAGGGAAGGTTGATGGGAGAGGCTGTAACTCCACCGGTCCTCTCCTGACTGATATTCAAAAGCACTTTGAAGTCGGGGAAATTGGTGAGGGTTTTTTTATTTCTCTCTTATTTTTTTTTCCCATGGCTACTAAACTTTATAACTTCAGTTTTTAATGAGGAAGGAGCCGCGCTGCATTCATCAAACGCTGCTGGCCAGCAGGACTCAGGAGCAAGGGCTGTGCAAATGAGCAGGGAGACTGAAAAGCCAAAAAAAAGAAAAGGATAGAAATCCCCTTGGATGAGGATTGAAATGGCTCTGGGGAACCCCTGGTGAAAGGGTCCCTTCCCCGTGCGAGATGTCCCATGGCGTGGGGACGTGCCTGCTTCACTGGGCCAAGGGCACCCAGCAAGGCGGTGGCAGAGCCTTTGCCAGTGCTAGAAGGGTTGCAAAAAAACCCTATAAAATATTTTAAAAAATATATATTTCATATTTAGTTTTTGATTTAGAAAGAGAAATATTGCTCTCAGACACTTTTAATGGTTACTTGGATATAGCTCATGGGGGTTTTTTCCCCCACGAATGCCCCCCAAATACAGCCAAGAATCCATTTAAATTACAGGCAGGACAAAACATAGGAGGCTGCTCTGGTTTAATAATAACCGTAATACAGATATTACTCTCCGGGCTTTGTCATGCAATAGCTTGTGTTGTTAAATTCTTCACGCCCTGGGCTGGTTTTATTCTGTACATTCGGTGCTGAGGTTGGCAGGCATCTTGGAGCCAAGCATCTTCCCTGCAGTTTGCCCTGGCGCAAGGGCCTGGTGGGTCCCCCTGGACTCACACGATGCGTTTTTGGCAGCCAGCACCCAAAAATGAGAATAATATTAACCCTGGAGATATGTGCTGGTCCCTCCCCAGCGAGGCGATGGGAGCAGGGGCTGCTTGGTGGCTTTTCTGGGGAGTTCTGGAGGATGTAGGGTGCTCTGCGTATATCTGTCTGTCCCATCCTCCCTTCCCAAATCACATTTAGAAGAGAGGTTGGTATCTCAGGGGGAAAGGGGTCCTGGGTGCTGCTCGTTCACAGCAGGATGGCTCCAAAGGAGGGGACTGGAGGTGTCAGGAGGTGCCCAAAGTGATGCACCTGAGCCTTTTCCACCGGCCACATCGATTCAGGGCTGGGAAACAGAGATTACAGGCTCTTGCTGGTGTTTAAAAAACTGGTGGTCACAGATTTTTGATTCCTCAGGGACAGAAAAGTCACTTAGTAGAGAAAAGACTTATTAGTGCTTGTCCATCCCCTAGTCTGCTCACAGCATGCCTCAGCTTTGCCCCTCAGGATGCAGATCCAGGCTTGTCCCACTACCACTACATCTGCATTGGTGCATTTAATGTCCCTGCAATTGAGCTTTCTAATTGGTGTTTTCTAATTGCTGCTGCTGCTACAGCAGCTGGGGTGGGCTTGGGGTAGGATGCCAACCACCAACACCTGTGGGGTGCTGCTGTGGCTTTATTAGTGTGGGATGAAGTAGGGACAGCTGTATTTCTAGGGGAGCTGTAGTGCATGTCCTTGTGGGGACCCCCCCCATGTGCCATCACCAATCCTTAAAACTGGGGCACCAGGCAGTGGGGTGTAAGTGAGGTGGGGTGCTGGCTGTTGGGGGGCCTCTGGGCTTGTAGGCTACTGGGCATCCCCAATGGTAACCCTACCCCGGAAAGGGACACAGTGGCTTCTGGTGGTGCTGTCTCCATGGGGGGGAAAGCCCTGATGCGTGGGGATGCTCTGCCCCACTTCTGCAGCCCCCCCAAGTGTGGGTTGACCACATAATCTGCTTTTCTCACTGTTTGGGGGGGAATCTTGAAGCCCTTCAATTCACCCTTTGGTGCTGCTAATATCCCCCTGGGGAGCAGCCTGGGGCTGAGCATCCCCAAAATGTGGCTGCTGCCAGGTGTGGGGGCTCCTCCATGCTTCTGGGAGCTGAGGTTTGGATCTGCAGGATGGAGGTCCCTGCCCAAGTGATGCCCGCTGGGCTTCAGGGGTTCAGAGTGGGCCCTTGAGTGACAGTCCCTGGTTTCAGCCCCACACCAGGGATGATCCTGCTGGTCCTCATTGCTGTGTTGCCGTGGCAGGAGGGATTTGGGGTGGGCTATAGGGTGGGACCCACTTAATCCCCCTCACTGGGATGGGGTACCAGACTGGCTGGGGCTGAGCAAGTGCTAGGACAGAGTTTGGCAGCTTACCCATCAGCATCCTGCTCCAAAGAACCGGGGTACCAGTGGTTACTCCCATTTTGAGGCAGAAACCCCTCTTTGCTGGCTGGGCTTCAGAGGATTTAACTAATTCCCCATCAAACTCGAAATGGGATTCCCCAAACCTATGACCTGAGGTAGATGTTGGAGCTTCACATCCTCCCTGAGCTGTGTTTCAGCCCTGGCAGGGGATGCGATGTCCCATGGGGGTGGGAAGGAAGGATGAGACCACCTGTGCCATTCCCTGGCCCACAGCTTCAGAAGGCTTGAAAGAAAAGCAGAGGATGAGGATGGAGCTGATGTGGGGTGAGGAAGGGCCAGAGGGAGAGAGTTTGAAATAAAAAAGCCACAGCTTGAGGCGACAGGATCAAAGGTAGCACTCGTGATGCCTTGGAGGTAGGAGCAGACATGGGGGGAGGGAGAGCCCATCAGTTAAAAAAGTTTATGATTAAAAAAAGTTCCTAATTATTCTTTCCTGATAACATAATCTGTTTGCGGTGCTGGGTAAATGGCTGTAGGAGCTCAGGCATCCCAGGCACTGTCCCCCTCTGATTTATCCCTTAGGAAACCCTGAAATGATTTTGCAAGCATGGGACAATCGTAGCTTTAATTAATCCTGCCTTTTTACGACACTCGAATTTTCTGTCTGGATTTGTGTATCTCTTAAGTAAGCGGCTTAAGGATGGGGAGGAGGGAAAAACATCTCAGTGTGGTTCAGGAGGAGGAGTGGGAGCTCAAACCTCTGTGTTGAGGTTCGCTTTCGAGGAGAGGGAAGAAACCAAACCAACTCCTTCAGAAGATGCTGGCACCGGCTTTCCAGAAGGCAAGGCTTGTTTTTCTTCCCATCAGGATGAAATGCCTTTAATTCCCAGTTTAATTAAATATATTTTGTATCCCACCTGAGCAGGCTCTGCAGGGGCACCCCCAATATGTTTTTGGGATGTGGGAGCCTGGCTCTGTCCTTGCCATCTACATGTGACACCCAGGAGATTAAATTATCCCAGGACCTGGAGCAGAGCCTGTCCTGGAGGCCCCAGCTGAGCGGAATCTCCTTGCTTTGGGCTAAAACCAGGAGGAAGAAGGGATTAAACTGTTCAGAGCCAGTTCAGGGGGTTCAAAGGGAGATGCAGAGGATTTTTTTAGGGCATGGAGTGGTTGCTTGGTGCTGCAAACCAGTGGTGACCCCGTGCCAGGACCTGCTGTGGCTCCTGCGCTGGCTTGGAGGGGAGATTCAGGCTGCCGGAGCACATACTCAAACTGATGTTGTTTTGGCCAGGGAAAACAGAAAAGAAAATAAGACCCCCAGGTTTAAGAGCGGAGGCAGGAGGAGAACAGAATTACCATGTGTCTTTTGGTGCTTTCTGAGTAAAAACGGCTTTCCAAGGTGCTTGGGAAATGTCCAACCAAGAGGAGCATCCTCTTGGGGAGTGCGTCCCCATGTCCTTCATCCCCTCTTTGAGCAGATGAGCTCGTTTTCTGCTGGGTATTTTTTTAGGATGTGAGAAAGAAACCTGTGTGCCTGCAAGTGGCTTCAGGGTTTTATTCACGGACCAGCCAAAATCTTGCTGGCATCTCCCAACAACTGGAATATTTGCATTGCTTATTTAGCTACCCCAGTCTCCTTCATGTGTCTGATGTAAGCAGCACCCTGAACCAAACCCCTTGCTCTCGTGGTGCCTCAGTTCCTCTTTAGTGCCAGGTTCGCGCCCTCCCCCCTGCTCAGTAAAGGTACCTGTGGCGATGCCAGCTCAGCTGTGGGATCCAGGCGCACCATAAACCCCTCGAATAAGCAACATGGAGAAACACCATAAAATTTCACCCCCTCGTGATCAGATATGTCTGGAACATATTTCTCAGCCTTTTTCTTCCCTCCTTCCTGGCCACTCACAGCTGGGCTGGGAACACGGCTCTGCCATGGTGATGCCCCGCATCACTGATATTTAGGGTGACATTTCCCACGGAGGGGAAATCCTGTACCATGCCACGTGTTCGCATCCAAAGGAAACTAGATGCAGCACATAAACACAGCCCCAGCATCCCCCCCCTTCCCCGTAACACAGGTAATTTATTCCGTGGATTTCACGCCGTACAAAGCACCTGGAAAATAGCTGTGTGGGCTTTCCATATGGGTTGCTATTATTTTCCAGGGTACAGAAAACAGATTGTTGGAAGAACTCCCTGTTCTGTGGCTTGTGCTATTTTATTTTTTAATTTCTTTTTTTTGAAGCAGAGCAGCAGTCAGTGCTGTTTCCTCTCTGCTGAACATTGTTTAGAGATTGCTCCTAGTGCAACTTGAAGCAGGGAAAGGCTTAGAGCTTTTAATTAAAAGCTGCAATCTGCTCTTTTGTCTAAAGGCAAAGTATCACCTACAGGATGGGAAGAAAAAGAATAATAACAATTAAAAAAATATTATTTTTTACTCCATGAGGAGGGACTGAGATTAAACCTTGGGGTTGTTCCTCTTTGCAAACCAAGTCGTGTTGCTCCTCAGGATCTCAGCAGCGGTTTTGGGAAACCTACGGCTCTGCTGGGATAGGCACATCGCTGATATATTTATTATTATATAGGCAGCCTTTTCTGGAGCATCAGCCTCTGGCAGCTGTGCTGGGCCTGATCCTGCTGCGCCCCCCAGCCTTACCCAGAGGCTGTTTGCATCTCCTAGGAGGGGGAACTGCAGATGTTTCCCCAGCCCTCCGGCTGTTCAGCAGCATCCATGCATGGCTAAAGAGGTCAGCTTGCTTTTAAACATGTCACCGAGCATCTCTGTCCCTCCCGCCCTGGGATGAGGGGTATGGAGAGGAGCCCGTGGGGATGGGAGGGAGACTTTGCTGTGGTGGCTGAAGATGCTGGAGGACAGGGGAGGTTCCTGTGGGGATGCGGTGTTGGGAACACAGGGGCAAAGGGATCCTGCGGCTTGATAATCAGGGAGTTTTAATTTGTGGTGTAAACAGGCTGGCTCCAAGGCAGGGAGATGATGGGTCTCCTATATTTGGCTCTGGGGTGTACATCTAGCTCTGCCTGTTGTCCCACCATCTGCGATGTCTGGCTCATTGGGGTGGTGAGCCCCCGGCTCAGCGCTTTCTTCGGGAAGCAAAAGCTTTGGGAAGTCAGATGGGGGGTGGGGGGTGTGTGTTTATCCCCTTTGCTGACGATGGGGGAAAGGCTCCAGCCCCTTCTTGGCCATTGCAATTCCTTTGCAGTCCCTGTCTGCTGCCCTCCTTGAAGGGGGACCGGTGTCCCCAGAGTGGCTTTATGTTCCCTGGGGGATGCCAGGCAAAGGCACCCTGCCTGTCTAGTCCCATAAATGTCACGGTTTGTGGGAATAAAAGGAGGAGAAAAGCAATGAAAGGAGAGAGGGGGAAAAAAAATCCTTAACCTATAATAAAAGGAAGATGCTAATAAAGATATTGTTCATTTGTTGGGCTGCGGGTCTGCATTTATATTCTCTCCGGCTGGTGGCTCTCCGCCTTGGAATTCAGAGCCATGTCCTGGGTAAAATGTGAAATATGCTGTAAGAGAAGGGCCAGCAGCTGAGAGCCTCCCCCAGAACCCCCCAGTGGGCTCTGGGGGCTTGGCCATGGTAGCGGGTTTGGCTTTGGGAGGTTTTACAGCCCCTTCCACCCCCTTGGGTTCACTTTGCTGTGGTCAGAAATGTGTTTGGCTTCTGGTTTTGTGGGTTTGATCCTGAGTCTTTAGGGTGACCTTGGGTCATGGTTTTGGGCTTTTCCTGGCAAACCAGAGCTGGGGATGTCTGAAATGGGGCGAGACAATGAACACGTTCATGAGAACAAGGTGAGATGCAGTTTTACATTAAATCTCCAGCCCCCTTCAGATTAACTTTCCCTTAAAAGCCTCGGGAGGGATTGCAGGAGGAAGAATGGAGAGGTGTGGGGAAGGGGAGCCCTGGGCTGAGCCCTGCATCCTTCCCGCCCCAGCCTCCATCTATCCATCCATGCCTCCGTCCATCCATCCCACCCCAGCCTGCGTCCCCAGGGACCAGACCCAGAAAGCTGCTCCGGACCCCTGGGCCAGGCTCGCTGGGATCCAGCTACCTTGAGGGGTGGGATTTTGGGGTGTCCCTGGCCCTTCTGCACATGATGTCTAATACCAAAGCAGCTTTGAGGGGGAGCTGATCCCCTCCTTGCCCAGCGCCCTGTGCAAAAGCGCCTGTGCCCGAACCTGGCTGAGAGCTGAGCCTGGGGAGCAAGTCAGGATGAATTTTGGGGGGGAGATGGAGCAGAGTGCTTGCTGTGAGCTATATTTGGGTCCCCAGGTGGAGAGAGCTGGGTGGCTGTGGGTTTTGTGGGGAGATTGGCAGCTCTCCTCCTAGAGCTCCAGCTCCCCATCCCTCCCATAGCACATTGAAATTCAAATCGCGCCTCTCCGATGCCGGCTCTCTTTGTTGCTTCTTCAAACGACTAATTGTCACTTTTTTTTAATAAGGCAGCATCATGGGGAGGTGCAGGAGATTTTTTTTTTTCTTTCCCACCCCCCTCCCGCTTTTACAATTATTATTACAAGAAAAGGGGGTGGGGAAGGAGAAACACAAGCACCGGGGATAGTAAATCTCTTCCTCCTTTCCACACACCAGCTGCTGTGATGCTCTACTGCAGTGGCCAGGACGCTTCATCCTCCTCTGGGGCTTCACTTGGAGCTCTGCGATCTCTCGGGTAAACAGGGCGATTCCTGCTACGTTTGCTTTTTATTTTATTTTTTTTTTTCCTTGAACTGGCTCTAAATATCCAGGGAGGGGATGGGATGGTGCAGGGTATCTACCCCTTTCCCAGCCATCCAAGTTAATTTAAATGCTCCCATCTTAATTTAAGACCAGCCTGGAGTCCTGTTCTTCTCTCAGTGGGGTGGTCCAGGTTCCTGCCCTCCACAGGAAGCTCATGGTTATGGAGCTGCCCTCACTGTTTGCTCTTAAAACTCTGCTTTTCCTGTCCCTGGTGAGTGTCCTCCAGGATAAAGTGTCCTCCTCAAGGCTGGTGGTGCGAGTGGGTATTTAGTGTCGCTTCTCGGCTGATCCCCATTTGTCTCCAGGATGTGTTAGATGGGATGAGAATTAATTTGGTGTATTTGAAAGGCTTGGGAGTAACCTGGGGATGGGGGAGCCTTGGCTTGGGCACTGGCTCTTGACCTGGAGATGAGCAGAATCAGGTCACTGGATTTGAGCACTGGGCGCTTTGGATCAGGGAGAGCAGGAGATGCTAAAATAGCATCGGCCCCAGGCAGGACTTATCCTCTAGGCTCTCTGGGGAAGTGTTTACCCCAAATGTTGCCTTTGAGGATGTTCCTTCCTGTGCATTCCCCCTGGCTACGTGCTTGGGTTGGCTGGCACAAGCCACCTCCTGGTCACAAGCTCTGGACTGCTTCCTATCCCACCCTCTTAGGTTCGGTGGGTGAACTGCAAAGCCCGTCAGCCACAGCCCCTCGTTAGGAGAATTATCTCATCCCTGTTCTCCTGACCCAGCTGTGGGGGATGCTGGTGGAGGTCAAAAAGCAAATGTGGGGGAGCAGCTTCCCTGCAAGACTTGGGCTTCTCCTTTTCACTAGCCTTGGTCCTGGGGTTGGTCTGAGGCGCGCAGGCATGGATTTCAGGCACAGCATGTAAGGGAAAAAAAACCCCTCTCCTGCTTTTATTTATCTTAGTGCATCTCTCGCTCTTAACTACCGCCAGCCTGATGCCAGCTGGACCGTTTATGACAGCAATAAAAGCCAAACGGCAATATAAAATTGCACCTGTCATAATTGGGCCTGATTTAACCGGTGTTGGAGGCAGCCCATGGTGATGGTTGTTGGATCTGTTGTGCCAGGGTACCACTGGGGCCACATCCCCCCGCAATGTGCCGGGCCCTCGAGCATCTGTTTTGCAGAGGAATAAAATCCCTTTGATTCTCCCCGAAAGCAGGATGCTGTGTGAGCTCGTCTTTTAAAGTAATGGGAGGAAAGGATAGTTGCTGGTTTAATTTGATATGGTCAGGCTTGCTTTTTTTTTCCCTCTTTCTTTTTCTTCCTGAACTTCATAGGAGAATGGATGGTGCTGACAGATGAGGAGAACTTTTTAACTCCTGCTGCTCTAGAAAGTCGCCACTATATTTTCTCCTTTCCTAGAAAGGCAGCTGTGCCAACCAGTAAATGGTCTTTTGCTCCCTGTTTTTTACTGGCTTTGGCTCATCCTGCTGGAGACAGGACAGGAAAAAATGCCCGTTGTACAGAAACAGGGATATTTACCACCCAAAAGCAGTTGGCTTGTGCACGGCCCCTGGACCGGACCAGACCGGGGTGGATGCATTTACCTCATTTCTCCTTTTAGCCTGTTCACAAGAAGCATAGGAATCTCTCGGTGCAGATTTTGGGGTGGTTTTCTGTATTGCAAGAAGACAAGGGGTGCAGACCCCTCTGAGAGTAATGAGGCTTCTTGGCGGTTTTTAATGTATTGGGCTTTTTTCTGCTGCTCCCCCGTTGCTTTTCTCCTCGCTAATTCTTCCCTTATCCTTAATGACCAAACAAGGCTTGCACTTGCAGGGTGCACAGGGGGTGCTCCGGCAGCTCCTGGGCTTTGGGGTTCCTCAGGATTTTGATCCATATCATGATCATAACTAAGCAAAGGAGCTCCTGGCATCCCTGGGTTTGGACTCATGGCAGCACTGTTCGAAGCATCCTCCTATTTTCAGACTCGTGAAGGTGATGCTGCAGCTCAGCCTTCATTTTTAAAAAGCTGTGGTGTGGGCACCCTGTTTGGTACCCAGGTCCTGATGCTGGCCATAGGATAGCCAGACCTTGTGTAATTTAATTATTTAATTGTGTTAATTAATGGGAAGTGTGGTACCTGGGGTACAAACCCCAGTGGGGAGAGCTTGCTGCCAGCCATGGAGCACAAAATGGAGGTGGCAGCATCTTCCTGGAAATCCCAGGAGCCCCAAAACTGGGTATTCAAGGAAAACACTGAGTACTGGGCTTGGGTACCACGTGCATCCCTCATCCATCACCACAGAGTCCTGGGGCTCTGGTCAAGCTACCCAAACTCCCAGGGCATCTGAAGGCCAGCGCCCACTGTTGAAAGCAAGCTTTGGGTGTCTCTTTTGGGACTCCCATTTTATTATCCCTATCCCATCAGATATTTCTGCACGATGTCCTGGCTTGGTTTCTTGTTTGCTTTTTTTTTTTTCCGTCTCTCCTTTCTGCTGGGGTTTGAGAGCACCACGAGCTGTGCTTAGTACAGCCTCTCCATCCCCTTTGGAGATAGTTATTGGAATGATGCATTTAATCATGAGTAATGAAAGCAAATGGTGTAATGTCAGTGGTATCTCTTCCCTCGCCCCCCCCAGCAATTTCATATCCTGTTGTAATAATGTAAAGGATTAAAGGCGAGATGGGAAGCAGTGACACGGGGACGTGGCGCTGGAGCGGGTGGCTGGTTTTCCACCTCCTCCTGCCATTGGGAAATCTCATTTTGCAGGCTGGCCCCACTCACTATGCCTGTCTGAATGAAGCAGGTCCTTCTGCGAGCAGCACAGCTGAAATAAAAAGGGGTTTTTTGCCCCTGCGCCACTGGCTTACCAAACATCTTTGGCGTCAGCGTTGGTGCCTGCTGACATGCCGGGCACAGTCTGTTCTGGTCGGGTTGCTAATCCCCATCTTAATTTGGGTTTTCAAGGACAGGTTGAGCCCGTGGAGGTGGGTTCATGCATCATTGATGGGAAGGTAATGGGAGAACAGATGTAAGCAGCTGGTTGTCTCTGTAACCCATTAATATACGTCCTAGGGCAAAATAGCTCCGGGGCTGCATAGGAAGTGCCTCCTCTTTCCTTTCTGATCTGGAAATGAGGAGTGGAAGGTAAAACCTCATTTAAAAGAGGAGGGGAAAAAAAAGCTCGGGTCCTAATGCCTGGGTGGGCATCACATGAACGGGAGCAGCCGGCTGGGAACCCGCCAAGCCCTGAGCATACCAGCGGATGGGCTGGGCGAGCATATTTAGGACCTGATGTGCAACAACATTAATGATGCAAGGGAGGAAGGTGCTGCAAAAACCCCTTAACACCTCAGAAACCAGGCTAATGGGGCACGCAGGAGCAAGCTTGTTAAAAAAAAAAAAACCCACAAAAAAAGCTAGTCATCAAAAACGAAACAGAGTCGGTATCTTCTGGAAGGGACAGGGAAAGGGGAGGTTTAGCTGGAGACAAAGGACCTTTGTCTCTAATTACAGGAACAGCAGAGGCGGCAAGGGAAGATGAAAGCTCCGTGTAAAGTACCAGGTGTTTTGATCTGCAACTGAGTTGCCTCTGAGATGTTCTAGGAGGATCCCCCAAGTCAAATTATCTTCTGAGGGTTTGTTTGAAAATAATAACCATAAAAAAAAAATCTTTTCTTTTGTGCTTCGGAGACTAAAAGCTTTAAATGCAGGGGCCTGAGCTGTCTCCCTATCCCTCCCTGGTACGGAAGCAGCCTTTCCTGTCCTGCAAGGCTCTGCTTGGAGTTTTGCTGGATAATTTCCCCGCCACAAGCTTGACCCAGAGCCCAGACCCTCCAACCCACCAGCTGCATGGGTTTTCCTCTCTGCTGTGGCAGTTTATTTTGGATTTATGGGCTGTGTCCTCCATCTGGGGAGCCCCACAAGTATGGGGGGTAGTGCATGAGATACGGAGGCCAGGCAAGGTTGACTTTTGTAAGAGGCATCATAGTGAGGAATCAACCTGTGACCTCTTGCTGCCTCTTCTCCTATGAGTCTGGCTTAGAAAAGCCTTGCTTTTCCTAGGTTCTAAGGGAAAACAGAAATTGAGATGATACTTGAAGAAGAAATGGTGTCTTTAGGAACCAAGGGGCAAGCAGCCAGGACCCATCCCTACCTCCACTTTGGGTGCAGACGCTCCCATCACATGTAGGCATCAACTGTTGCCTCAGGACCCAACGTCACCCAACCCGCCCTTAATCACTAATGAGCGTCTGAAGCTGGAGATGCTTCTCTAGTATGTTCTTGGCATTGGCAACTCTTAATTTACTGCCAGGATGGTTCCCCGTGGTTTGGCTTCAGCTCGGAGAAATATATAACTGACAGGCAGCAAAAGCACCATTTGATCCAGCAACAGGGTGAATCCAGCAAATAATTGTCCAAAGATTATCGTGGCGTAATGGTGCAACAACAGCAGCCACCGCACATCATTAGAGCTTACCAGGGAGTGCAGGAAGAGATTCAACAGAACTAAAGCAAACAAATGCCGAGCAAAATACACAGCAGATGTAGCGTATTAGTTGTGCATGGATTGACTTACAAGCTGTGTGTCAACAGCATCGAAGCAAGGCAGGGGTTGGCAAAGCCCGAGGCTGGTTGCATTGCTCAAGCACGGCTCCATCCTCGTGGGTTCTTGGGTTTAAAGGAGTTGATGGTGTCGTGGTTTAACCCGGCTGGCAACTAAGCACGACGCAGCCGCTCGCTCACTCCCCCCCCTCCCTCAGTGGGATGGGGGAGAGAATCAGAGAAAAGAAAAAAAAAGTAAGACCCGTGGGTTGAGATAGAGACAGTTTAATAAGAGAGAAGAATAACAATAATAATAATAATAATAATAATGGTAAGAAAATATACAGAATATATAAAACAAGTGATGCACAATGCAATTGCTCACCACTCGCTGACCGATGCCCAGCCCGTCCCGAGCAGCGATCATTCCCCCCAGGCCGCGATCACACAGCCCGAGCTGCGACCACTCTGCCCGCGACCGACCGACCGACTCGACCGACCTGACCGACTAACCCCCCCGAGCATGACGTTCTATGGTATGGAATAGCTCTTTGGACAGTTTGGGTCCTAGCTGTGCTGTACTCCCAGCTTGTTATGCCCCTGGCCGAGCAGGAAAAGCTCAAAAAGTCCTTGAGCAGTCTGAGCACTACTTGGCAACAACTAAAAACATCAGCGTGTTATCAACATTCTTCTAGCACTGAATCCAAAGCACAGCACTATGCTAGCTTCTGTGAAGAAAATTAACTCTATCCCAGCCAAAACCAGGACATTCCACCCCTTATTCTATACCATTTACGTCATGCTTATGTCCTACCCTTACAATACATTTCAATTAATCACCACCATTTTGATATATATATACACAGATATCATTCCCTTAGTCTGCGGACCATCCCTCTGAAAACCAGGACAGATGGGCACTCAGGAGCGGTTGGGATCTCCTACAATCTTTCTCTGGGACTTTGGAAAGAGGTATCTGCATTTTTTTCCCTACCTTCCCGCTTGCCAGATGGGTGCAATAACCCATGCTGCCTTTGCCTTGTCCCTCCAGGTGGTAAATCCTTTTTCCCTAGCTCTTTTTCAGCCCTCAGAGCTCCTCCACTGTGCTAATACTGGCCCTGCTCCTCTGCTTTTTTTGTTATATTTTATTCTGTGCATGCGTGATGGGGGCTGGAATCATCGCTGTTTACCCCGCACCTTTATGCAGCTGCTCGGGCTCAGAGCCCTGCAAATATTTGGGCTGCTCCATCAATGGGAATGTAAGAACCGGCAGCTTCCAATTGCTGGTACGTGGGAAAATCAGGACGATCGGAGCCTGCGACAGCACCTTGTTGCTTCTTGCAGCCAGCCCTTCCCTTGTTCCACGGGACGGGGACCGGCCACTCTGAGGGGCTGCCCCGGTGCAGGAGCACATCTCAGTTTCTTGCTGGGAATGCTTTGATCCATCCAAACCTGCAATGAACCTCTCCACAGGAGAAAAATCAATGCTAATAGGGTTTTGCTCCTTTTTTAGCATAAAAAGAGGTATTAAGGCATTGGTGGAGGTTGGCTGGTGGGCAAAGCAGGTGCCTCCAGGTTAGGTTGCCCCAATTAAGAGCTGCAGGTGGCCAGGATGAAGGTTGTCAGGACTGTTAAATCTTGTCTAACCAGCAGGAACTGGCTTGGACGGTAGGGTTTTGTGTAGTTTCTAGGAGAAATGGAAACCCCTGAAGTTTCTGCCTTTTTTTGGAACTGGCAGCAACTTTCTGTCCTAAAGCTTGGTCCTTGGGGTGAATGATCCAGGGGAAAGGAAAGCAATTGGGGACATAATAAAAATGTAAAAATGTAGTACAAATGGCTTTGCACGTTTGGGGTTTTTTTTAGCCTGGTGTTGTATTTAGTGCAGGCTTCAGAGCAGCTGGAAAAAAGGTTTCTTGGATGATGGAGATATTCTTGCACTGACCATCAGCTGCAGGCTGCCCCCCTGTTCTCTTCTTCTGCTGTTTTATATCCCTTTTATTGCTCCCCCACCCTCAGGACCCAAGTCGCCTCTAGTCCCAGATGAGGGTGACAATGGTCCATCACCAAGTTGCAATATTACCACTGGATTTTGAAGACAAGACAAACCCCTTACCTCCTTCCTCCTGATCCCAAAACACCAGTGAAGGAGCTTCCTGTGTCTGAGATGTGCCTGAACATCCCTGAACGTGAGCGTAAATACTCCCTGCGAGCCGTGCACCAGAGCCGAATGTACGCCGTGGTAGCTGGGGGATGTTTGCAGGCTGCGCTTGTGCGCTGGAGAAACATATATAGGACGTCATCAACTTTCAGCAATTTATTCCACCTATGCTTTTTTTTTTATTTGTCACTATGGTAACTACAAAGTAAAGATCAAAGCAGCATGCCAGCAGCAGGAAAAGGTATTATTCCACACCCCCCCCACCCTTTGCAGAAATAACTGAAGCTTGTTTTTTATTTCCTTCCCATTCAGAAAAATCCCTTGCTACTGGCTGGTGCTGCTACACGGGGTTGTACCTTTTTTTTGGCAGTCCTTGTTCCCAGCTGTTGAGAAATTGCACCTCAAAAGGTTGAAGATCAAATAAACTGAATTTCCTTCAGGTTTGAGGCAGCTTGATGGGTGGGTGATGGCAGAGGATGAGGAGGGCCGATAGAGAAGGTCCTGTGTTTTAATAGTGAGGGTGGCTTGGAAGGCTGGAGCAGGTCCTGGGGCTGGAGAAGAGAAACTGGAGCTACCAGAGGCTTGTGGGGTGGGGAAAATCTTCTCAGGAAGAAAAACTTGGTTGCTCTTCTTTCCCTGTTGGCAAACACTGATTTCATTAAAGGGAAAAGAAATCATGGAGGTATGGCATGGTTAATAAGATGGCCTGGCTGTGGGGAGCAGAGGTGCTCTGGGGGCTGCTCTGAGACCTTGATGGTCCCAGGTGGGGTCCCATGGCCGTGCTGCTTGGGGGATGCCTGGCTCCCAGCGCCTGTGGTGGGACCAGAGTCGTTCCTTGGGGAGGATCACAAGAATAACAAATTGAGAACAACTTGGCTGCATGGTGGGCTGGCATCCCCTCCTGGTTTTGTGGAGCAGCTTGTCTTGGGTCAGAAGAAAAGCTGGCAAGGCACTGAGGCAGGTTATAGGGTCACTGCAGATCCTCAGATGCTCCAGCCATTGCTGGCTGGCCAGGCTTGTTGAGGAGGAGGAGGATGATGCCTGAGCTGCTTGTGAGCTGCCAGACCCTTTGGTGGGTGCTTTGTATTGCGCACAGTACAGACTAGCCTGGTGGGACCCTGAGAGATGGAGGGGAAGCCCATGCTGGAGCAAGCAGTAGAGATGGTGGTCGTGGGCCAGCTGTCCATGTGTGCCGGTCCTCCCGCATCTCATGCCAGGCAATTTGCTGGGAGCGAATATTCCCTGCCGCAGCCTGTTCCCCAGGAACTGCAGCTCCGATGGGGATTTGATTGTCACTTAAAATGCAAATCAGCAGGCAGCCAAAACAGCAGAGGGGGGGGGAGGAGGAGGAGGAGGAGGAGGAGGAGGAGGCAGTGGCTGCCTGGCTGTCCTGGCTGGTGCCGAGAAAAGGAGGTTCAGGTCAGAAAAAGGAACCCCCCAACAGCTGATATTGCTCCTGGCTGTACCCCATGGCTCTGGGAATTGGGATGGGCTTGGTGTCCCCATCCATGTCCTGTGGCTCCAGGGCTCCGGATGGGTTTGGGGTCCCCATCCACATCCTGTGGCTCTGGGGCTTCGTGTCGCCATCCATATCCCATGGCTCCAGACTGAACATTTTGATGTGGATAAAAAGGTAGAAACCACAGAAATCTTGAACTCTGTTTGGTTTTTGTTTGCTTCTCTTTAGTTATCATAGAAGCAGGGTGCAAGCACCAAACATCTAGGGAAGGCCCCTGCTCTGTGCACATAGCTGCAGCTCCAGGGTCTTCAGCAAGGGTGCTCAGGATCCAGCAGTTGCCCTGCTCTGATTACCCTCTTAATTATTTTAATTATTAATAATTGCATTCTTCCCTGATAGGTGTAGAAATAGAAAGGCAGGTGCAAAAAGGAAGAGGACGCTCATCGATGTGCTGTCATCTGCCACCCTTCCAGCCATTGGTCCCCTGCCACCTGAAGCTGAATTTCTTGCTGGGCACGTGGCATTTCCAGCCTTACTTTGTTGACTCAAGCGAAGCTGCTCTGGAAGTTGGTACGATCCCAAACTCTGTATTTTTAATTATAGCGAAGTGTAGCCAATATGTGCAGGCAAACCTTAACTCTGATTTAAAACAGAGGAAAAAGGGAGGGTTTAAAATACACGAGCGCATTTGAAAGTACAAAATCTGAGGCTTCAGTGCTGCGTGTTTGCAATGTAAGTGATAATCTCTTCCTCGATGGGCTACAAAGCAGCTTTTCAGTTGGAGGGAATGGAAGACCACGTGTGTTTGTTGTTTCTGCAGATGAAACAAGATGCGCGGTCACGGCAATGAGTAGTACAGCCAATTAGGAGGTAGGCACTTAAAAAATTAGTGGAAGGTTTGCAGCTGTTGGGAGAGTTTCTGGGAGGGATTTTGAGGACAGCCAGGGACCATCTGGTTTTAAGAAGGAGTTTAATCCATTTAGGAGTGGGATTATGCGATATATTTGCTTGCAGGTGTTGGGGCATGGTGGCCTCAGACTTGCTTTGAGTTCCTTGCTCCTGCAAGCTTTGTGCTGTGCTGAAGATAGCTTCTGGTTTATTTTTCTTTTGAAGTGGAAGTATTTAATAGGCAAGAGGGAAAAATATATCTGGGGACATGCTTTCATGGCAAGGCACCACTGCTGGACTTCCCCTGCCTGGGGAAAGCTGTGTGAGGATATAGGGCAGGACCTAGTCCCAACTATCCAAGCCTTGCTCTCATGTTTAGTGCATTATTTTGCCAAGAGAGACTTGTTTGGGATCACTCAGCATCACCACTGGTTTGTAGGGACGTGCCAAAACCCACGGTCAGGACAGGAGGATGGTTCAATGCAGGTGAGCAGAGCTGGTTTTAAATAAGCGGGGGTGTTTCTAATGCTGCAGGACCTCCTTTAGTGATGGCAAGCTAAAATTAGACCTTTAAGAGAAACTGAGAAAAGTAATTAAATTAAAATTCAGTCAGGAGGTAGCTCTAGGGTCTCTCCTCCCTGACTCATGTGAGCCCAATGTGGTGGGCCCACACATGGGCAACCAAAAGCCAAATTCCCACTTGGTCCAGTGTGTTTGGGTTGTTTTCAGGGTTTTTTCTACCCTTCCTTAATTGGAGATGAATTTATTGCTTCAAGCTGATGTTTTCCAGATGGAAAGGGTGGGGAAGGGGATCTTGGATACACCCCAACATAGTCCCTGGGCATGCTTGGGTCTACCTTCATCTCTGCTCTTTGGCCATGCCCAAAAAACCACAGAGGAGCTTCATAAAGCCAATGGCTCCGCAGGAGCAGACCAACCCCCAGCCTCCTTAGTCTCTAGTAAGAGACTGGCTTGAATTTAATTAGGCTGAGAGTAACAAGGGAGGTGGCGGGGGCAGGATCTGACCCTTGCTTGCTGGCTGTTGGAGCATGGACCTGCCTGGAGCATCCTTCGGGGTGCCCCGATGTGCAACTTGACTTTGCATGTTATGAGTCATTGGGGGGGAAGGAAAGGGAGCGGAAGAGCTAATTACAGGGAAAAAGATGTTCTGGTCATGCCAGAAGTGTTTGTGAATTTGTTAAAGAGAAAAACCCAAAGCTGGCTGTGCTGGCGGAGGGGGACTCCAGATTTGTGCTGGCAACTGAGCTCGTGGAGCGTTTGCTCAAGGAGAGGGTGGTGGTATCCATCTCCTGGGTCTCATCCAGCATTTCTGATGCCTCACGTGAGCACATAGCCCCAAAAGTCTGCACCCCGCCACGCAGAACCCCAAATGGGTCACTAAGGGGGTGCCAGCTTAGTCCTGCTCATGATCCCCATGGGATGGATTTGCTGAGCCTGGTGCTGCTGCTGCACACTCCTGACTATACCCTATTGCAGAACTTACTCGTATCCCCAGAGGGTTATAAATTTATATACATTTTATATAAAATTATATAATTTCATATATAATTTTATATACCTTTCTGTCCCAGGAAGGCTATAAATAAGTATTTATTCCACAGGAGGGCTGAGCCACGGGGTGCTGCTGCCTCCCTTAACCCTCCGCACCCCCCTGCTTCAAGCAGGAATGCATCCAGGTACCCTCCTATGTGGTGGGACTGTGCCAACACCTGCAATGCCTTTGAAGATGCATAGGTGATGAGGTTATATATAGACAAGGGTGGTTTGGGGATGTTTTGGTGGAACCATCCTCTCAGAAGATGAAGTCAGGCCAATGCTAAAACACTTCTAAAAATCAGAATATTTTTTTTTCCGTTTTTCCAGATTTTCCGTGAGTTTTCATTTTCTTGCAGAAGAAAACCAGGGAAGCAATAGCCCTGAGCACCTATAGGCACCTTGTATAGGGATGTATGCATGGCTGGGCTCAAAATGAGCTAGAACAAGCCAATATATTACTCCTGCATGCCTGTCTGCAGCCCAGAACCTCTTCTTTTTAATCTGCCTGGATAAAGGAAGCAGCTATAGCTGATCCCCCCAGGTAATTCCTGTGGGCAGGCAGGGTGGCAGGACCACGGGGAATGGGAGACCAGGGAGCATTTGGAATCGCTGCAAGTGCAGCAGCATCAAACCAATGTTCGCAAATTGCTGACAAACTCGGTTTTGTCTGCCACGGATCGGCACTGCTTGCAGCCCTTGATCTCTATCGCCGCCAACAGAAGCTCCTGAAAAATTTATAAGTCGCCCTTTGGATGATGCGAAGAGCATTATTACCCTGCCTGATGCTTGGAGCCATCGGCGTTAGATGTGGAATGAGGTTGGCCGAGGGGTGTTGGGGCTGTGGGGAAGGCTTCTGAACTGCTCCAAGCATTGCTGATGGCATCTGAGGTACCCTGGGGATTTCTCTCAGCGTGTCCTAGGACCTTGGAAAAGGGCTCGGGTGTGAGGAGGAGTGGGCTGGAAGTGGGTGTCCTCCCGCAGGTGGTTGCAGCCCCTGAGTGCTCCAGGCTGGCAATTCCCAAGGATGGGTTGAGCATGAAAGGTGGATTGACACCCTGGAGCTATCTCCACCACTTGTTATTTCTGGGAGTGGAAAGCCCTCCCCAGCTGATGCTCTTTGTAGGCTCCTCCATGGGAATGATGCTGGATTAACCTGGTAGGAGCTCGGTTTTGTGTCTGTCGCAGTCATTGCTAGCGATGGACGACTCCAGTGTCAGGAGGGATTTGCCTTGCAACGGGGCTAAAGTGTCCTTCAGAAAACACATTTTGGATATGAATTCAATGCTGGGCTGGAGGGGCTGTGTACTCGGTGATGGTGGCATGGCAATCCTCCCTGCGGAGGTTTGGCTCAGTGGGTCTCTCTGTCAGCACGTGATGAAGTCAAGAAGGCCATTGGGTTGGGCGAAGGAGATGCTGACCTTCCTGGCCATGCAGGAGCAGGGCTTGATGAGCGTGAGCCCCAGGCAGCTGAAGCTGGGAGCGATGCCCCGATGAGATGCTGCAGCACCAATGACACGTGAATGCAGGTGAATCTGCTGAAATCCCGCTCCAGGTGATTTTTTGACTCCAGCAAAGCTGGACAAAGATGTGGTTGTGTCCTGCCACCCTTTGGAAGGAAAGAAAACACAACCCCCTAGTTTCTTTGAAGCTGTGTCAGAAAGATGTACAGATGCAGGGGGTGGGTTGGTTCCACCCAGCCATGAGCGTCCCGCAGTAACATCGAAACTCAGCAAATATACAAAACGTGAGGATTTCCATAAAACTTATTTACTGATGCACATTCCCCTGGCTGCCTTCTGGGTTTTTCCTCTCTGGGTTTTGGCAGGTTTTATGGCCAGGTTTCATGTTCCTTAGGAGGAAGGCCTGGCTGGTGCTTGCACACATGTAAATCTCCAGGGTGCCCAGGTCTCTGAGGCTGCTCTGGAAAATATTTCATGCGAAAAAGCAAATCTGCTGGAAAATGCTCAGGTAGCTCTTCTCTCCTGGATGGGGCAATGTGTGGTTGCCTGTCTTTGGCCTTGGGGACAGCTACTGAGTGCCCTTCCCCTTCGGTGGGGACACCTGTGCCCCTCTCAGATGTTTTTGCTGGGTAGATCAAAGTTAGGCACCACCCTGGGCATCTCCAGGAGCCCTTGAGGGGTGCAAGAAGTTATTTTGCACTCAGGATAGGGTGGTGGCATCACAGCCTGGCTGCTGCACCCTTGCAGCAGTGACAGCCACTGCGCCAGCCCCAGGGTCTGCAGTGACTTGTGGCTCTGGGGGTCCTAGAATTGATGCCAGCAGGGCAAGCCAGGACCGCTTTGGGGTACATCATCTCACCCACACCATAGCCTGGGGATGCTCTATGGGAGGGCATGGATGGAGATCACTGCAAGAAGCACAGATGACCGTGGGGGTGTTGGTGGCTCTGGCTCACCAGGAGCAATCCTGGAGGGATGCCTGGTGCATCCACCTCCCCCTACACCTCCCTTGCACCCCCCTGCCCAAGGTACTGCCTCTCCTTGGGGACATCTCCAGCACCCCCCTGTCACGGCTGGCACACATACCATCATGGGCTGTGACTCACACGCACAGCTGCCCCTGCTGCACAACCCTCTTCCCTCCCACCCCAGAGCACGTAAATATACCTCCAACTCCATGCTGACACCCCCTTCTGTGCTCCCGAAACCCCACGCCTGCTCTCTCCCGTCCTCCTGCACTGACAGCCCCAGCATCCTATCTCTCCCATAGAGTGGGGTTCCGCGGGGATGCTGGGGACAGCCCGTGCCTGCCCACAATGCTCCGACCCATTTCTCCCCCACCGCCTGCCTCCACCAGCGTCCCGCTGTTCATATTAATGCACTGCTCAAAATACAAGCTGTGGTGGAGAAGATATATTTAGACTTAAATCCCTTGCAGGTGATTGGGGGGGGAGGCAGGGTTTAATTTTTCACTGTGATGGTTTAGCCCCAGGGTCTCTTTCAGAAGCTCTGCTCCCATCCCAGCGGAGCCAGCAAAGCCCCCAAGGCAGCAAGCACTTCCAGGGCTCCCCCCCAATCAAACCTCGCATCTCATGTGCAGATCAGAAACCCCGCAGCCTGCATCCAAAACCTCCCCAGCCTGTCTATCCGTCATTCCTGATAGATTTTGTTGCGGGATATCTCTCAATAACTCTCTCTTCACAAACCCCTTGGTCTCGGTGCTGTCCCATGGCAGTGAGTTCCCTGGGCTGGTTGTGCCCCGCGCAAAGCAGCCTGTGCTCATTTTCTTTCCCTGAAGGCTTGTGTTGGGGAAAAAAAGAGATTTTTTTTTTTCCCCCTCGAGATACATGTGCATGCTCCAACCCTCTAGCAAATGCAAGATGACTCGAGGTGGTTTTGCTTGAGCTGATCCCCAAAGATGCGCGCTTGTACGCTGCAAACCCAGCTTGCAGAAGGGTGACAGCTCCCACCGAGTGCGTAGTCCCCAACCCCCTGCTCCCTATGCATCCATCCATCCATCTCTTCTTGGGTTTCCTCTCTCCCCATCTGTTTAAGCGAGAAGGTGTTTTCTTCTTTGTGGCTGTAGAATGTTGCCTCTTACGCGTGCATTGAGCAGGTCTGCGACGCAGCTGCAGCATTTCCCCATCATCCGGAGCTCTGCCGGGCTGGGAGGGAGCTGGGCTGGGTGCAACTCCAAGCTCTTACCCCTGGCTTCATGCAGGACTGAGCTACCACTTGAGTAGTTTCTGGGTCTCCAGTGAGGCTTCCAGCCCTCGCGGGCACAGAAATGGTGCCAGCAAAGGTTGAAGGCATCTCACAGGCACGCTGCACCTCCTCTCTTCTTCCTGGGAGCTGCGAATACGATGGACAGAATGCACCAGCAAGAAAAGAGGGTAAATAGCAAATAGGTAACCAGCAAAAAGGATTCTCATCTTCATGTGACGTTTCCACCTTTTACGAGGAAATCACCTTCCTCTTTTTTCTTTTTCCTGTGGCCTAGAAATAAAGCAGCAGCAGATGGGAAGGCATTATGGGTGTTCAGCGTAGATGAGGTGTAAGTGCCCGCGCCCATGGTTCCTCGCCCAGGTCAAGTGGAGGATGGAGAAAGGCCTTCCCTGCTCTCCCTGGAGCACCAGCACCCCCCTTGCAGAGGTGCATACAGGGGGCAGGCAGCAGCCTTTGCCTGTGGGTTTTGGGGGGCTTTGGAGTTACAGTCATGCTCTGAGCAACCTGTGGGTCAGAAGCAAACGCTGCCCTGGAAGGTGACTACCAGAGGCTGGAAAAGAGGGGAGGAAGTTTTTTATCGTTTCTCTCACCCGTCTGCCAAAGGAGGTGTGTTTTAAGTCTGCAAATCAAGGACCGAAATGGGAGATCAGGATTTATTTGGGAAATAAAGCGCGCTCTCTATATTAATTCTTTTTTTTTTTTTCCTTTCCCTTGCTACAGTCTATTTATCTAATCCATTTATATCTATTCATCTATCCGTCTCCTGTTTATCTGGAATATCTTACAGTATAAAACTATTCCTTTCTGCATTATATGTCTTGCCCTTATGTATCACCATCAATCTAACTATAAAAATCTCTTCCTTTTTGTCTGTTGTCTTTGAATAAATTCTGGCTTTTGGACTGTTTCTCACTCTACCTGTTGCATGCTGCAACATTTCCTAACTGTGACCACCATTCCTCTTGAACAGAGTATTTTAAGGAAAAGGTGTCATTAGGGAGGGATTTGATCAAGTTTGTACGTTATGCATTTGGGGGTGCGATGCAGAGCTGGGGGGCGCATCCCTGCGATGGAGGAAGATCAGGGACAAGGAGGTGTATGAAGCCCTGGGGAAATGCCACTGAGCCTTCATGGTCTTGGGGAATGAATAAGTCCTGCTCTCCAAGCTCTCAGCAGGGTTGCAAACATCGAGTCGGGCTGCTTTCAAGCTGTGTCCCTCCTCCACCTCTCGCTCCTGCCAGCATGAGTCAGAGCCATCTCAGCATTCCTGGCAGGTACCGCTTCCCACCAGCTCTCAGCAGCACCGACTGGGTCAAACGCGCGTTTATAAATGAGCAGCTTGGTGATGTTTGTGCATTACCGGGCTGCAGGGATTGGTGGGCAGGCAGTTAAATAATTTTTTCATGCCACATCCCGTGGTGCCCTTCACTAATTTTGTTCTCCACGTATCTTGATTTTATGCTGAGGTCTTGTCTCCACCACCCTGCTGATGCTTAACCTTCTTGATGCCAGCATGGTCAGCCCAGAGTAGGACGTTGTCTCCTCTACTAGCCCAGCTCAGTGCTCCTTCCTTCTGGGAAGGGTGAATCAACATGTTCCAAGCCCTAGATGCTTTCTTTGGACACAGACTCTCAATGCCCTTTCCACCTTTGCAGGTGACGCTGCTTAAACACAGTTCTCCAAGAACCTTTGCCTTGCTCCTCATGCCAGAGAGAGAGGGTTCAAGTGACCCCAGCAAGAGGCAAATCTCCAGAAGTCGCTGGTTTTGTCAAGAGGCACTAATATGTTTGCTTTAATACACCAATGTCTAGTTATGGTGTTAAATTAACAACAAGTAGTCATCAAGAGGAGCATACACCCCTTTCTCCTGGAAAAAAGCTCAGTGATGGAGCACCTCTTGGGTACATCGCTGACAATGTGCTGGTCATGTGGAAGATGGCTGGTGCTGATGGCATTATCCATGCCTTTTGGGAAGACAGAAAAAACAAAAAAGGGCTTCCTTCCCCTTCCCTTGATCAGTGTGAGGAGGTACCCCAGTATGCTCATGACATGGATGCTCTTACACATGCTGTGCTGGGACAGTAAACGAGCTCAGTTTCAAGGGGGACAGGCTCTGGAGGGTGTTTATGTCCAGAGATTTCCCCTTCCTCCTGTATTTTCACAGTCTTGGTGGGGGTTTTTTTTGGAAATCACCAGTTGTCTGAATCATGCTACTACCTGAGAGAGAAGCTGAGCGTTTCCTACAGCAAACCGAACACATCCCCAGTTCACAGGCATGACCCTGACATTGCCAGGCTTGAGGAGAGAGATGTTGAGCTGTTTCTGGAGAGGGAAACTCAGCCATGTAATTAGATGCACCACCAGCTGCTGCTGCCTCTAAATCCCCAGGCAGGGCAGGGCACCATGTGCTGTCCTGATCCCCATGGCCACCCCTTCCCATTGCCTTCCACCTGCGTCCACCTTCTCCAGTAGGACCATCTTCTTGGCCTGCCCCATCTCTCCCCATGCACATCCTCATCTCCCATGTCACTGTCTCCATCTCCTTTCTCGAGGGCAGATACCTCCCACCTTCCTCCCATCACATCTTGCTGCAGGGTCTTAATTTTGCACTGTTGCTCCCTCCATGGTCCCAGGAAACTCTTCCCTTGTGCCTTCAGAAATCCTCCCCCTTTTTTTACAGTTGTCTCCTCTCCGTTTCATGGCCAAGTGCAGAAGGAGCTTGGCTGGACCCTGCTGGCTGGAAGTCCTCCCCCAAACTGGCCACCAGCCATGGAAAGCCTCACATGGATTACAGTTTTTGAAGACCTGGGTCAAGTCCTTCAGGAAGTATCTTGGGCGTGTATATCCCTTTCTTCTTCTTAGCAACAGCTGGCTCTTCCTCATGGCCATTTTTTCCATTGCAGAGCTCCCATGGGACACCTCTCAGGAAAACAAGGTAAACGCACTGAAAATTTCCCCAAATGTAAGTTATTAGCATGAATTTCTCATCAAAAAACAATAACAAGGGATTTATCCTCTTTTTTTTGTTTTGATGGAAGCTGGGATGTGTAAGAGAGCCGACAACACATATCCACTCGATAATTAGATTGAAAGAAAACCACCCCTCTGAAGACAATGAGATGATAAAAGAGATCAAGGTCCCTGGGAAAACTTAATCCTCCCCTTTGTTCCATTACTTCTCAGGTTATTTTACTTTGCTATTAAGAAATTTGATTTGCTGATGAGCAGGAGAGGAAGCTTCCAGAGTTGGAAAAAAAAAAAAAAGTTGGGTTGTGTGAGGACAAGCTATTAAAGATTCAGCGATTGTACAAAACCCGAAGGGAGAGAGTCCCCCGTGAATTTAGCATGGGACCCAGGCTTTCTGGTGGAATGAGGCTGATTAAACCCTTCTTCTGTCACCGGAGATGTCCTGCAGCCACCTTCAATAACAGCAGATAAAAATAGTCCGTACCCAACCTCCTGTCCATCCAAACCTGCCTGTGTCTCTTTGGTCATGGCCACTGGCTGAGGTTTCAGGGGGAACTTGGACATCTGTGTGAGTTTGGGTCTTTTAGGGGTTTCTTGGGGGGGTGGTAATTGTGTCTTTCATATAGTTGGTTGGAAGGAAAAGGTGTGTCCCCGCATCCTCATGATCAAGGCTACAGCCAGGGAGGAGCCGGCCAATCTGGTTGCTCCTGCTATGTGCAAGGGTGTGCCCACAGCTTGCTTTGCAGCAAGAGGGGACCCTCACAGGAGGACATGTCCCCCCATGGTATGTCCTTCCCCAGGAGCTTCCCCCTCCACTGTACAGCTCCTCCCCACGTGGCTCTTTGCTTGTGCATGGGACAGTCGTTTGCAGGAGGAAGCCTCCTCTCAATCTCGTGGAGTTCCTCCCCTCGTAGGACCTCCGCTTAGAAGTCTGTCGGGAGCAGGAGCCTTTTCTAACAAAAATCTCAACCGAAAAGCTTCCCACCATGGGGAAGACACAAAGGTGTCTTTCTTCCCTTAGGTGCTTTTAAAAATCCTCCCTCTACTTCTGGTTCCCTCCCCTGGCACTTGGTGTTTTGGTGATGGCAGATCCCTTCACAGGGAGGCTGGAGGCAAATGAGAAAGCCTGTCCACCTCAAGCATTGAAAAATGCCTCTCTCAAACCCTGGGAAGTAACTACCAAAGTGGATTGGATGCCATGCAGTTGTCTACCTATTTTTACAAATTTTTTTTGGTGCATTTTCCAAATGCCAGTTGTTTTGTTTCCAGGTGACAAAGGAAGGTTTGGATTCATGGGGCTGCAGTATCTAGATCTGGAGGCACCAAGGATGAGGTAAAGATCTCATGTGAGGTGGAATAAGGGGATCCAGCTCCCCTGGAAGCAGATGGAAGGAGGGCAGCACCTGACTGCGGTGTGCTTCACATGCCTCCCCACCACCAGCGATGAAGGGAAACTGGGGCAGCTTCTCCAAGGGGAGAGCGTGGCTGGGTATCAGTGCAGGACCTGGATTGGGGTATCCAAATGGACAAGGAAAACGAGCACATCTTCTGCCTGCCTCGTTCCTTGCAGCATGGGCTGGGGCACCCATGGGTGCTCAATTCTCCAACCACACTGCAGCAAATAAAACATGTCTTGTCTGCCTCGTCAGCTGAACAGGGAGATGAGGTGTCCCTGTGCCTCTTGCAAAGCCATGCTGGGGTGGTGTGGTCCCCCATCCCATTGCCACTGCAAGCTGGTCTGGGGTGAGCCTTGTCACCAATGATGCTCGGGGTCTGCCACACGTCAGGGTGCGCAGGCAGGAGGGAAGGGCAGCCCCATGCCACACGATGGTAAGCAGGCAGCTCCCATGATGTGAGCACTTCCCTGGTGACCGCCGCAGCACGGCTGCCCTCCAGCACGAGAATTGCTGCGGCGTTTTCTCACCCCACTGCTCAGATTGGCCTTTCATTGCCCCCAAAGGAAGGAATCAGCTAAATGCCATGGCTGCGCTCCAGCTGTGATGAAGCTGCACAGCTGGACCCAGACCTGATGTCGGGCTGAGTCCTGGCCACAGTCCAGGGTGGGTAATTACGCCACAGAGCAAATGTCTCCCCAGTCCTTCCCAGGAGCTTCAATCAGGAATGTTATTTCTTGCTTCCCCTCCTCGTCTCGGTGACTCAGGGAGGGGGACAAGACCAGATCTCCACCATGGTGCCTATGTGACTTAAAAATTAGATTTTTTTCCACTTGCCATGGGACTTTTTCCTTCTTTTTCCAGCCTCTTCGAGGAGGAGGCATGGTGGTCAGGGTGGCACCAGCTGCCAGCTCGGGGGCAAAGGCTGCAAACTCACATCAAGAAATTTGGCTCAGATTTTTAGCATGAACTATTAATTCATAGCCAGCCTTTCTTGGAGCAGCGCTCTGCCTAAGTCTGGAGCACCCACTGCAGAGCAGATTTATTGCAGCCAGCGGGAGCTTGTATTTATATTGTCACCTTCACCCCCCAAATTAATTTGCATGTGCCCATGGAGGGGGTCATTTCACCCCTTGCTCAAAGTTGTGTCCAGTGGTGGGTCTTGGAGAACCAACTCCTCGCTCTGCTGCTCCTGGAGTTGATTTGGACGCTGGGACCTCTCTCCTGGCAGGGTGGTTTTCCTTTCTCCTTCCCCTGGAGACTTGCTCTTGGGCTATTCCCTTCCAGGGAGTTTGACGGATGGAAACCTCATGCGGGGGTTTGATGCAATGGGAAGTGTTGGGAGACTGCTTTCATCTCTAGTTATATCAATAATTAATCCGCTGATCCAGAGCAATATTATAAACAGGGTAAATACTTTTTTCCCTCCCCTTTTTTCCTTCTTTTTTTGCTAAGCGGCAAACGAAACCCAGCAGTTCTTAGTGTCGTTGCTCAGTGGGGACTTCTCAATCTTCCCGTGGGGCTTGTACCCTTCTCCCTGCTGCAATGACCTCTCCATCCCTCCAGTCAGGTGGTTGGAGATGGCTGTGGCTGTCTCCAGCCTTGGGTCCTTGGGCAGGTGATGTGGCTCGGTGGCTCCATGGAGGGCAAATGGTTCCTGGCAATTTTAAAGCTTAGACTTTTTAAAGCTTTACTTTAAAGGGAAACTAGCATCTCCCTCGTATAATGGCATGGAGTCCTTTCAAAGCAGCCGAGAACCCTCCGGTGATGTTCAGCTCATTCATGTTTTCGAGGCTGCTAGAAGGCTGCACTATGGTGACACCAGCAAGGGTACGACTTTCATTGCAAGGGGCTTCTCCAGCATCTTCACATTGACCCTTTTCATTTCTCACTCAAGCTTTAATCTTAATTCCTCTAAGACACATATTTGGATTTAGAAATCACATCACGGCTCCACATGTCCATCAGGGTTGAGGAGATCTCTGAAAGAGAGGCTGAAGCATCCTTGGCAGAGAATTCCCAGCAGCTGAATCTCCAAACCCTACTTGGGCAGAAAACGAGGGGCACCTTTCCAGGAGCCTTCAGCACCCACCTTGCTGACTGCTGACTTGAAGCATCTTGGCCGCAGTGTCAAAGTAGTTTTGATGGTTGTTTCATCAGCCAGTTGGTGTTTATTCTAGAGAGCACCAGGGCTAACGTGATTCACCTGAGGCCATTTGAACTTCTTCAATGTGCAGATAGGACTTTCTTCCTCTCGCTTGTCTGTGGAAGTCGCCTCTGCCTTTCATGATGTTCCTTGAGGTTCCAAATTAAAATATCATCTGTTGTAACTTCAGCACCTCCTAATCCCTCAAATATCTGCTAAATTACTCTTTGAAATACCTTGGGAGCAGAACTAATTCCAAATGGCATTAGCTTAAATTCGCAATGTCCAACTGGCGTATTAAAAATCAGAAGCTTTGAGGCCCGTTCATCTAATTTTACTGTCTTTAATATATGTCCTGCCTTCATGCTGAGAATATTTCTGCTTCTGAGAACATTACTAACTTTTCATTAAGGGTTTCCAGTGGATAATGTCTCCATTTGAAAGGCTTTATTTAAACCATATAAATCAACCTGTATCTATGATTTATTTGGCTTTTTGATTCCTACCTGACATGGAAGGTAATCCCAGGACGAGCTGGGGAACCAAGCTCATTCTTATCCCACCAGTTTTGGGTGGTTTCCTCTCCCGTCAGCCTTCTCCAGCGTGGTAGGACATGCATCTCCCTCCTGCCACTGGGAAAGGATTTAGTTTCTCTGCAAGCTGATTAATAGGCCCATTGATATTGGAATGCACCTTTTGTCATCTATTTTATCTCCTCTGCCAGAAACCTGTGCCTGCAAGGAGGCCACTCTGGTTGGAAAGCCATGGGCTGTCCATACCAGGGTTGTTGGGGATGCTCTCCTCCTCAGCCTGTGCCTGCACCCATCATCCCCCTGCCAGCAGAAGCAGGAGATGCAGCTTTGTCAGATTGTGGACCAGTGCTTTTTCACTGTTTCCATCTGATTTGGACACAAAAAGGACCACCAACACACAGGTAAAGCTTCCTGGTGGATGAGTTCCAGGGCATGAAAGCTGTCTGAGAAGCAATCAGTTGCCTTCAGCCCAACCTTCTCCTGAGGGGCACCCTGCGCCAAATTTCCTTCTGGGTTTGGGACAGCCAAGTTTGTCTCTTTATTGAGTCCTCTCTCCAGGGTGGATCTGAACTTGTTCCTCCATGATGTTGTAGGAAGGGCCCTGGTGAGACCTTCCACTTCAGCTTCAGTGCATCTCCTTGGGGTGGGCGTGCAGTCACGTACCTGCTCAATGTTGGGGCTCGCCCAGACCTTGGGCAATGGGACATGGTCTCCTTGCACAAACAGGTGGAGGCTGAAGCTTGAACACACATGATCCTAAGACAAATCATAAAGGATGCATAGCAGACAGTGATTCATCTTCTCCAAGCATCAGCTAGGCGCACATCCAGCATGTCAGAGCTGAAATGACTTAAAAAGCAGGGGAAAAGCTCAAAAAAAAAGAAAAACTGGAGAAAAATTAAACAAAATTCCTTGAGGGTCGCTAACCTGGTGCCTCTGGAAAGGGAGCAGAGCTGCCATCTGCACATAGGTCTCTTCCAGCTACGTGGGCGAGGGAGAGAGCAAGAGGAGCTGGAAGTACAGACGCTGCCAGATGAGGAAACAAGCTGGAGGGGAAGGGAACCAGAGGGAGACGCTCTCAGATCACAAGCACCTTTGAAGTGTGCAAAGGAGAGGAAATTGCTCCTCACCCCCCTTGGGATAGCAGGCTGGAACGCCGTGACTTTTAAATTGGATTTTAGCGAGGTGGAGGTGAGGGAGGGAGGTGGAAGGAGGGAGGGAGGCTGTCATGTCTCCTGCCATGAAAGAGGCATCTCAAATTCTCCAGCATAGACTTGTTTTTCCTTTGAAAAATCATCCCCGGGAGTTGGTCTGATGAAAGATGAAGGTCTCCCACTGGGAGATGGTTTGCTGCCCATCTGTGTGAGACTTGCCTTGGCAGCGCCGGTGCCATGGCTTGGGGTGTCCACCCACTGCACACCAGCCAGCATGTCCCCCAGCTGGGACACCAGCTCAGCCCCAGCCCGGTTGGGACTCCTAGGCAGGACTAGGATGCTGGAGTGCAGGGTGGGTCTATGAGGTGCCCCCCCCGGGCCCGAGGGCCATGCTTGGCTGATGGAGCTAGGGAGCAGAGGGGAAGTTTGGTGGCCGAGGGGCAGGGGACAGTTGGGGCTGGGGATGGAGAGGAGGGCCTGCACTGGTGCTGCTGAGCCACCTGCGAGGTGGTACCCAATGCCCTTTGGAAGCCACCATGCCACCATGGGGACCAGGGGCTCAACCCAGGTGGGTGGACCCCCACCCTTCCCTCTGCCTGGGCATCAATGGGAGACCAGTAGCTCTGGCTTGACCATTTGCACAGCATTTTTGGAGCCCTCCAGGACATTTATCTTTGACGAGTGCGATGCCTCAAAACACTGGGAAGTGTTTGAGCATCACTCGGGCTTTGGCTGATGGTTTCTCCTCTGATGAGGTGCAGCAGGAGGCCGGGCTGGACAGACAGGGGGGACAGGAGGAGTGATCCTCTCCCATCTTGGCTCTTGTTGCTGTGATCGTTTGCAGGGACCATGATGCTTCCCCCATGTTTCCAGGCTGGTGCAACTGCGCTGGACATCCTGATTTTGCTGTTGCTCCTCCAGCACATCCTCACCTTGCCGGAGGACCCCGATGCTCTTGGAGGTGCCTGTACTAGCCCAGGCTGGCCCTGCAGGGCTCTGGTCCCCTCCAGGGAGCAGGCAGGATATTCACTGGGTTGGATTTCAAGGAGCAAATCCCCTCCCATCCTTCGGGTAGGACTCTGGTACTGGGGCCAGCTCATTTCCAGGCTGGCTTCCAGCAGGGAAGGGCTGGAGGCCACATGGCAGCTGCTCAGATGATGGGGCTGGAGCTGCCAGCAATTTTCTCCTATGACCAAAATGATCTTTAATAAATGCATCAGGGATTTCTTGCTCTCTCTCCGTGCCCTTGGAGTTTGGATGAATTGTGGCACGCTCGAGTGGTGGGGACCGCTTGGAGGATGGAGGAGCATGACCAGCTGGGGGATAACTTGATGAGCTGGTGCCGTGTCTCTGCTGGCCAGATGCATTGAGATGGATGTATTTCTCTTTTTTCTGTTTGCCCTGGGGGAGGGCTTCCCGCTGCCACCACAGACCTGATGAGGCTGGGAAGACAGAGGGACAGAAAGGGAGCTGTGGGCATGGGCACAGCACAACCTGGGGTCTCCCCTGCCCATTTTGCACCTGGAAAATTGCTTGTTTCTGCTCAAAAATTCCCTTTTCCTCCCTGCTTCTGGGAGGGCTCTTGGGATATCAATCCCTGCCTCTTACTTTTATTTCTCCAGTCCTGTGAAGCCCAATGTGCCTGGCCCGGCCAAGGAGCCCTGGAGCTGAGATGGTACCCCCGGATGAGCCAGTGAATCGCCCATCTGTGCCAGGGATGTGCTGGGCTGACTGTGCCAGCACTCCCTGCAGGAGAGAAAATAATCCCCAACCCTCTGGGAGATTCAGGGAATCTCCCAAAGGGGAACTTTGCGATGTCGCTGAGCAGTTTTCTTGCAGAACATGCAGTTTTATTGGACTGGAAAAATTCCTAGAAGCATATTAACACACCCCCACATCCCCCCTTATGGCAAAAGTGTCGTAATGGATCTTTTCAATTGCATTTCATTTTGACAGTCAAAGCATTTAATTGAGACAGTATCACTTTAATTTAATCCGGACTTTTCTACTGTCTCACTTACGTATAAGCTTCATATTGTATTTCACATTACACCCTTCAAATGCTATCCGAGTGGAACGCTGTTACTTATTGAAATGCAATTCCCTTTTGGTATATCCTACAGGACATAGAATTCCTTCCAGTGGTGCTAAACTGAGAGGCATGCTTGATTTTGGGATACAGTACCACCCTTCTGTAGATTTTTTTTTGGTGACCACAAGGAGTTGTTCACTCTGAACCCCACAGAAGTCATTTAGATCTGTACTGCATAAGCTTCCTGTCTCTGAGTCTGTTTTATCACCCAGGGTGCCTCCCAGCACCAAAGCAGCAATCGCTTCAAGCTGAGCTTAATTACTTTAATAAAGTAGATAAGAAGGGGTGGAGAGAGGTGATGCAGGGGATGATGTTGGTGGAGGAGGTGATAAGATGGAGGTGTTGAGGAGGTGTTTTCTTCCTCTGGCAACAGGTTGCTGGGAGATTTCTTGGCCAATGGAGGCTTCACCGTGAGCTGCCTGGACAAGATACTGTGAGTTATCTCTGAATAATCCCTCCAGGTTGGAGCTGCTCCACCTCCCTGGCTCACCCTGTGCCTCTGATGTCCCCAAGGGAAGCGCTGAGCATGGAAGCCGCCCCTGTCCCCCGTAACTGGTGACCTGGAGGATGTTATTTGTGCTCCTTTCATGTTATTTATCCCCCTTTCATGTTATTTATCCCCTCCTGCCCTCCTTATGCTGCTGTTTCACCTCTCCTGCTCTCCTCTGCTGTCCCAGCCCAAGGGGCTCTGGTTTAACTCTGTGCCCAGGGAAGCAGCAGTGTAGGCAGGGGTGGGACCAGGGCTGCAAATCCCCAGCTTTGGGTGAGTCTTTTGGCAAGGGTACAGGCAGTTACTGGTGGGGACAGCAATGTCGTGTCCCCCCCTTGCCTGACCCCTCAGGGCTCTGCTGCAGCCCCCTGAGCCCTTTCTCTGCGGGGCGGGGGGCACCCACCCTGTGAATTTGCAGGGTGATTGCTTTTCAAGTCTTACATTCAAGCATTAAAATAAGCAGGTTCCTCTTCTTCTGGGGATTACTTATAACCCCCAGCCCCCATATGAGAGCTCCCCTTGGTGAGTGGGTCCCCAGCGAGACCTTCGCTGCACTGCCCATGGCTCCATCCCTTCCCAGCCAGCATTTGGCAAGACTCACCTCTTTTTTTCCTTTTTTTTTTTTTGCATGTCTCTGCAGAGCCATGGGATGAAAAACAGCCTCTGAAGGAAGGCAAACAGCCTGTGCTGCTCCCTCATGGGCTGGGGTCTGCCGCCCTGGCCCTCACCCAGAACTTTGGGGGTCATGGGGTACCCTCATGCCTTGCTGGTGGCTGCATCCCTGGATGGAAACACCCAGGAGCAGAGTGGTTCGTGCTCATCAAAGTCCATTATTTTGGTACTTCCTTTCCCAAAGAAAAGAAGGAAAAAACTTTTGTGTTTTGGGTTTTTTTTTTCTTTTTCTCCTTCTTGAACACTTTGAAAGGAAACATCAGCTTCCTGCAGAAAACCCATTCTGGCATCCAAAAAATTCACAGAATTTGGAAGAACTGGAAGAATTTTGATCTCTGGACTTTCGGAAACAACAGCAGGAAAAAAAAAATTGGTCCAAGCTAAAAGGAGTTTCTCTCTCTGCATACCCCTGACTTGATCCCTGGCCAAAGAAATCCTTCCTTTTAAAAAAAAAAAAAAAAAAAAAAAAAGCAAAAAACTTATTTTTTTCCAAAATGCACACGGGGCAGTTTTTAGCCTGATATTAATTGGGCTTGGGATGCCGCAGAGGTGAAGTGGACTGAAGACGGGTAGATTGGTTTTCGGGGCTGCAGCAAAATGAATCCAGCTCCTTCCTCGGTCTCGTAAAGGCTGGGTTTTATTAGAGCAGCCGATGGGAGAAGCGGGGAGGAAACAGTAGAGACGAGAACAGGTCAGCAAGAAGAGAAAGGAAGATGTGATGTGCAGTGAAGAGACCAGATTGCCTGCCTGGAGGTTGGGTTGTTTGGGGGGGGGTGTGGTATATTTTTTTTTTTTTTATCCCTTTGCCTATCAAGGGTGCAAGATAAACAGAGACAGAAGGCTGGAAAATGTCCCAGAAAGGTCTCTGCAGAAGCAGGCCAAACGTATTTAATGTGGAGAAACAGCAGGCAAAGAATTGCACCAAAATTTTTGAGTCAAGATGGTGTAAAAGGAAACTCTTGAAAGCCGCTGCAGATGCATCCAGTACACGATGTCCACCCTAACTACCCCCAGCCTGCCTGCAGAGGCTGGGGGGCTCCAGGAGATCCTCTGAGTGTGGATCTGGCCTCATCCCTCCTCTAAATATCTCCACTGGGTTGCTGGGCTGTCAGGTTTTCTCCATCAGCAAGCAAGGATGCTCGGTTGGTGTTCGCAAGGATCTTCTGTTTGAAGGGTGTCCTCCAAAGAAGGCATCCCACAGCTGTATCCGTCTGACTGAGGGATGCTGAACCCCCCCCTGGTTTTATCGCTGGTGCCATCAGCATCTCCATCTCCTGCCTGATTTCTGCTTTGGGAGGGATTCCTGCAGAGCCCAACACTGTAGTCATCCTGGTGTGGTGTCACCAGAGCATGGAGCAGCTGTGCTGGTGTGGAAGGAGGAGAACCACGAGTGAGCTGGTACCCACCATCCCCACCAGCTGGGCAGCCCCAGGACTTCACTGTAACACTTTAGTATATAACCATACCTATGGATTTATTGCATGGATGCCATAGTGGGCTATCAGCAGCTTGAGACTGGTGGTTAATGCCTGCTTGTGGCTCAGCTGGGTCAGGAGAAGCAGCAGCAGAGGTACCACTTTCCGACCATGGCAAATACCCAAGTGTACAGGAGTATCTCCTCATGGATCCCAGCTTGGCCAGGATCTGGGCTCTGCAGTGATGTCATGAGGTGGTGGGGGTGCTGGTACCTGCTGTAGAGTTTGGGGCTCAGCTGTGCAGTGATGGGACCTGGAGATCAGGCTGTGCCAAGGACTGGAGGCACCTTGCTTGCTGTAAAGCCACTGTTGCATCTGGAAAATCATTTTACCCCGTGGTTTGGCTGTGTTTTCCTTGGAGCCATGTGTTTGGGAAGTGGTTTTCCCTGGAGTGGAGAAAGAAATCACAAAAGAGGCTTTTTAACTAAGATGGAGTAAAAGGGAGGGACGGGGTCGGTGGGGGAGGAGCGTGCAGGTGGACCTCAGCAGGCTGAAGGTCCGCATCCAGGGTGTGTTCCCCTTGGGCACCCTCCTGTACCTCGTAGGCTCCCTGGCATGGGGCAGGACACCCATGGGTGTTGGAGGCAGCTCCCCACCTTGTTAAGGGCTTAAAAGACCTTGGTTTTGCTGTACCAGTGGCTGCAGAACAGCCGTGCCCAAGGCCCCTGTGCCTCGGTGGGGCGCAGAGCAGGGAGCACAGCCAGAAAACGTGGCTTTTGGCGTTGTTTTTTTTTAACGTGAGTGACTTGGGCACACTGCTGGTTGCTGTACACCCCCAGAAAATGTATCTGCTCATCTCGTGTGGTTTTACTCCACCGAAGGGAGATCCCAAATCTGCTGCCCTGTGTCAGAAACCTGTGTGAAATGGGGAATTTGGGACAGCTTCTGCAGAACACAAGGGGTGGGGGAGCACAAAAGTACAGGACCTTAATTTGAACCATTCTGGAGATTTTTTTTTTCTTGATGTGCTTTGTATTACTGAAATGGTTAGCTTACCAAGAAGTTTATTTTTAATCATTCCCCTGAGATCCTTTTGAAAAAATGTCACTAAAATATGAACATATATGTTTTATTTGTGTATCTTTTATATGTTTTTATTTATATATATTTATTTAATTTATATATATATTTTTAATATATATGTCCATACTGGTTACCTTTCTACCAGCCTCAGTGATGCCCCCTTTATCCCTGGCAGTCTTTCTGGGCTGGTGGAAGGAAGATCTCCTGGCACAGGAAAAAAAATCATCCTGAACAGACTAACCCCAAGAACCCACCTTTTTCATAGGCTCTTGTGTCTCAGCATCCCATGCCCAGACATCCACCCCTTTATTTTTTTTGACTTCCCTACCTCACCTACGATAGGTCCTGGTCCTTGGGACCACGTGTTTGCTAAATCGGATCAGAGCTGGGCAGCGAGGAGGTGAAGGGTGGGCATGAAAGTTTAATGGTTCAGTGTCTCTAAAGGCTGAAAATCTGGCTGCTCTGGGTGATTTTTATTTTTTTTTTTTATTTCCCCCTCTCACTCGCTGCTGATTTTAACTTGTTAAATGTTTAAAGAGCTGCTCCCCATGCCAGGAGCTGCGGCAGGGACCCTCAATGCAAGGCTTGGGGAGGATGGAGATCTAATACCTCTCTTTTTTTCTTTTTTCCTCTCCATGTGGGGCTTGGCTGTAAGGCAGGAGTCCATATCCACTCAGCCTGGCAATAAACCTTCCTTTCTTCTTCCAAATGAGAGAATAGCGCTGGTCCAACAGTAAATAAAGGTTATAATACCCAATATAAACATTCATTGGTGTTCTACACCCACATGTCTGCATGTTGCCTGGTTACAAGTAGAAAAGGCTAGTGGCTTATTTGTCTAGGAAATATGTCCTGGGTATAACCTCATGTCTGAATTTAAACCAGAGTAATTCACTCTGAGCAAACAACAGGATAGGTGATCTCAGTGTGATTTGTCTCCTTGCCCCCTGTAATTTTCCAGCTCACCCTGAATAAACCTTGTTTCCAGTGACTGAAGCCTCCAAGAGAGGAGTTTGCACTGGGCTGATGACGTTGGTGCATAACCTGCCGAGGATTTCATTGCGGCGGGTGGCTATTTTTGAGCTCGTAAGCCAAGCTCAGGGCAGTTGTTCTTGTCTATTCTCAGTCCCCAACTGCTTTTCTGGAGCATCTTCGCCCATCCCTGCTGCTGGGGGCCAGAGCCAGATGGGCTGTCTGTCAGCGATGCTGCAAGGTGAGGCAATCGACTTGGAAGGCTCTCTGGAGCTCTGACTCCTCTTTTCAACTCTCTCCTGATGTTTTTTGATCCGTGCTTGCTACGTCTGACCCCATTTTGCATCTCTTCCTTTGGTCCTTGTGAAATCTGGCCCTCCTTCTTCAGGTCTGCTTGCTTCTTCAGGTTATCTCTAAGTGAGATCCAGCATTGGTCCTATCTCCCTATAGTGACCTTGAGGCTGGGATGTCCCAATGCAACATCCAACCTGTCCATAGAGTTTGAGCCAAAGAAAACCTTTCCCAATAGATGGGGAGCCTTCATCACATTAAACACTGAGCTGAGCTTATCTATTTCCCACTGAAATCCAAGCCCAGGCTCTGTAGAAGGTGCTGGGGTACAGTGTTAAGTGATTTATGGTACCACATTTATGATGGATCTGCTCTTTGCACTCCAAGGCTTTTCCACACAGGTGAGAACCTGTGAACTTTGAGGAGTTAACAGCCTTATTTTGCTTTTTACTGCATTGACATAAAGTGTCAACATTACCTTGACTTCTTTCAAGAAAGTCAATTGGCAGTGCTGTTCATTAGGAAATGGCTTGATAAAAGTGCTTTTTTAAAAAAAAAAATTATTGAAACCTATAAAAGGAAGTAATATCACTAACAACTGGAATAATACCAAAAGTGACAGCTTTTGTGTCCTCACAAAAACTCCTGCGCTGTAAAGTGGTGTCCATAAATCTTGGTGGGAATTCCCAGCAGCTGCTTAATTTGGGCACACCGGGTAATCAATGTGCGAGGCTGTTACATTAGCTGGATTTGGGGGTGTTTGGGGAATTGCCTTTTTCTGGCACTGGTGGCCTTTCCCACCTGACTGCAGGGGAAGAGCAAGGCTTGGCATTGCTGTCCGTGACATAGCCTCCCTGCGGGCTTAGCAATGGGCTCAAGCAGCACCTTGAGCACTGTCTGCCTTCAGGAGGGACGTGTGGCTCCTTCCCCTGAGATGAAGATGCTCAGCACCAGCAGCAGTGCAAGGCTGGATAAGGGTAAGAGCAGAAAATCCTGGTCCCTGCTGTCTCATCACTCGGAAACCTCTGCCAGCTGCTCAGGGGTGGGCATGGGGGCATTTGGACCATCCCGGGAATGGTCATGGATGAGGCAGAAACTCAGAACCTTCAGGGTTCCTGCAGGAGTGATGGAGATGTCAGGATGAAGTTTTCTTGGTGATGCTGGTCTGTGGAGGGAGCCCAGCCTGAGGTTGTGGTCAGGGCTGGGGGGGACCGGCAGCTCCCTGCTGACCCTCTCCAACATGTGTTGCCTTGCTTATCTCCATCAGTCTCAGCCATTTGGGCTTCGCAGTCCCAGGCTTTTCCATCGCTCATCCCAAGAAAGTCTTCTCATGCTTAATATCCTCTTTTTTTTTTTTTTCTTGTCTCTCATTTCAAGGCTTTTATTGGTTGTCTTCTTGTCAAATTAAACATGGGCAATGGTATTTATCAGAAGAACAGGGCTTTTCTTCCATGTGGAAAACACCAAGGTTGGAAATCTGAAGCCAGAAAAAGCACAAGCAATTACCTTGGATCGGCCACGTCTGATATGTCATTGTCTGGCTGGAAACGCTGCATTTATTTACACGTGCATTGGGAAGAGCAATGTCCTTATTGTCCTGGTTTGATGAGCTTTGTGGGCATCAGCTGATAAATCTTTGGTTTCAAGGATCCAAGGTCGTGCTCTGCTTCTCAGCATGCCGAGAGTAAAACATCACCCAGGGCACGCATACGTGAACGCAATTGCTTACATTTCTTAGCTGATACAGGTCAGGAAGGACACTTTTATTTAATTTCTTTATTTTCCCAGATTGAATGAAGCCAGTGTTGGCAAGAATGGTTTTCCCTGGACAGCAAGTGGTTGGGAAGGGTGGAAGTACCCTCTCTAGGTTTGTGGAGCTGCCAGAGCGAGGGCTTTTCCTTGTGAGGTGCTCAGCAGGCAGCCCTGAGAGGAGGCACGGCCCACGAGTTATTATTCCTGCCATGCAATGGCAGCAACGTGCCTGGGCTTTCCCCAAGGGTCTTGACCTGGGGTGCAGGATGCCCTGCAGCAGCCTCCTGGGGCATTGGGGAGCCTCAGGTTCTACCTGCCCTTTTTAACCCAACCCCTCTTTTTCCACCCAGAGCATCCATACGTGGCCCCCTCTTTGTCTGCTGGGATCTTTGCAGAGAGGGTTAAAATACTGTAAGTTGTCAGCATGCACTGGAGATGGTTTCACCTTGCTTGATTTTAAATTTGCCTCCTCCTTTGATCCCCAGGAGATGTGACTCTGCCGTTCCCATGTCCGCCTCATTGAGATGGGAGCAGCTTGTCTTCTGGGCAAACTTTGAAGCACTGTGATCCATGCCGGAGATGCAGGTCCTCAGGGAGAACCATCCACCGCAGGCATCTCCTAGATGATGCTCCTTCTTGTCATCGCAACCAGAGACCCAGAGCACTGGAGTGGGGTTGTGCATCCAGCATCACCCTCTTGGTGAGGTGGACCTTCCATGTGCCGTCTTGTCCCTCTCTGCCAGATCCTCAGACCTGCCTGCTCCTGCTGGTGGGGAATAAGTGAGTCCCAAGCACTGAAGCAGGGAGAGGATGAGATGAGGAGTGAGAATGTGAATCTTTTGCCAAGCTGGGGAACACTAAATGATAATGGAGACGTGTTTGTGTGGCGGCTGTATATGGGCTTACTCCCTTCAGCGGTTTCCCATTAATAAGACTTTGTGAATGTTCCCAGGCATATAAACTTTAAATAGATGGCTTGTCAGCTGTGAATGGAGCCCTTCATAGATCTCTTTGATGGAACAGTTTTTAAGAACAAAACTGGGGACAGGGAGGGAGGGTTTGTAGCCCTCCATCCATAAAAGATGAATGGGTCGCTGGAAGATGCTGTCAGAGAAGCTAAACAGCTATTTGGACGATGGTGGGTTCGCTGCCCAAAGGGACTCCTCCTTCCCAACACCCTTTCCTGCCTCACAAAATATCCCTGCCTTCAATTTCTTTTAAGCAAGATCTCAGCTGTGTCAAAGAAGAACTCACCTCCTTCTCTCTCTGCTCATTTCTGTGGGTCTGACATTGACCCACTCAAGCAGGAGACAAGACCTCCTTGGAAATCCCTTAGAAATTCTTATTTATGGGTTTGTTTGGGGTTTTTTTCCCCCTTAATATTTCATGGTCTCTGGGAACCAGAAGACAGGAGAGCACAACAGCTGAGATGAACCCACCAGGCAGAGTAGTCAAGAGCTGCCCAGTGACTGCAGATACGCAACTTTAGGCCATCAGGCTTCCAGACCATGGGTTTGAACGCTGCCTGAAAGTAGTCTTGGGTGGATGCAAGATGGTTCAAGGTGGAAATAATCACATTTTCACTTTTGGAGGTTTCAGCCAGACATAGCACAGTGCCTGCACCTTTCTCACGAGCGTCTCATAGATCCTAGCTGCTGTGCTGAGTATCGGAGCTCCCTGGGCAACAATTTAGAGGGGTGTCAAGGGAGATCAGAGTGGTGGAACGGCTTGTGTACCAGGCAAGCTTAAACAACCCGCTCTCATCAGCATGGGGAAGGGATGATGGATGGGGTCGGTAACAGAGGTCTATAAAAACCTGAGCGGTGGGGAAGGGCGAGCAGGGAATGATTACTCTTCCTCACAAGGAGAGAACGAGAAGGCAGCAGATGAAAGGAGCTTTAAAACAAAGACAGGACTTGATTGTGCTACCCATCATTCAGCTCCATTGCATTAGTATAGAGGTGCAGCATCCCAGGCAGGACCAGGTGGTGATGGGTCTGACTGTTTTGAAATGCTGCAGATCGATTTCCTCTTATCCTGAAGCTGGACTTTCAGAATTTCTCTCAATTTTTTTGAAAAACATCATGGTGGGTTTTGCTCCCTATATCTACACTCAGTTTTTGCTTTATCTCTAGGGGTGAGTGAAGTTTTTCATGGCACATGGCTCATGAGGGATTATCTCCTCCTCTGGCTCCAGGCAGACCTTGCTCAGAGGACTTGGAAAGGAACTGGACTGCAAAGCTGAGACCCTGTTGTCCTCTGGGCAAAGCAATGGTTCAGCAAGGGAGGTTTCACCATGACAGCATGTTGTGGGGAGGTAGAATTCATGTACCATGATGCTAAATGCCCATCTCCATGCCGTGCCAGGAGAAGAAGTGGGTATGGAGGTGAAGTCCATGCTGGGTGTTCCCCTGGATGGTGGAGGTGGTGTTTGGGGATACTGGCTGCTCTCAGTTTGTGGCACCACCTGCCTTCCCACAGTCCTGTGCTAAGCAAGGCTTTCTCATCGCTTTCAGAGCCCTGGGGAATTGAGGTGTGTCCTTGTGTTGAACAGAAGGCTCCACCTTGGCCTCCAGCTGGGGCCTCCATAGCAAGTCTAGGGGTGTCAGGAGTGTCATTTCCCTGCCTCCACTTTAAAGAGCATTTTCTCAGTCTGTGTGAAACAATTAATTTCTGGTCCTGCCTCCCAAGGTCAGGACCTGTTTGGAAAAGGTTCTGGTTCACCTCTCTGTGTAGTCTTGAGATGCCCAGACATAGTGGATATTGGGGGATGGTGTGGCAATCTCCAGAGCTTTTCCTTTCTGTTTTAAATAACTGGAAAAAGAGTGTTATTTTTTTCATTAAAAATTAATTTGGAAGTGGTGAGGTTTCTGAGGATGTAATTAGCTGAGTTCTCCTGCTCCATCAGCGCTCTCCAAAGCTTCTTGGGATCATTCTTTTCTCTTTTTTCCTCCTCATTTTACTCTCTTTTTTTAGCCCTTTTTCAACTTGCCTAGGCTTCCCTGGACACTGGGTGAGCCAGATCCTTGCCAGTCATGGAAAAAAGTGAAGACAAAGTTGTTAATACAGGAGATGAGATCTGGCCCAGTTCATAGAATCATAGAATCACCTCGGTTGGAAAAGACCTTTAAGATCATCGAGTCCAACCGTTAACCTAGCACTGCCATCCCACCACTAAACCATGTCCCTAAGCACCTCATCTATCCTTCTTTTAAATACCTCCAGGGATGGGGGCTCGACCACCTCCCTGGGCAGCCCATTCCAGAGCCTGACAACCCTTTCGGTGAAGAAGTTTTTCCTAATGTCTAGCCTAAACCTGCCCTGGCGCAGCTTCAAGCCATTCCCCCTGTCCTATCATCTGTTACCAGGGAGAAGAGGCCGACCCCCACCTCACTACAGACTCCTTTCAGGCAGTTGTAGAGGGCAATCAGGTCTCCCCTCAGCCTCCTCTTCTCCAGACTAAACAACCCCAGTTCCCTCAGCCGCTCCTCGTGTGACTTATATTCCAGACCCCTCACCAGCTTGGTTGCTCTCCTCCGGACCTGTTCCAGCAAGGCAACATCTTTCTTGAAGTGAGGGGCCCAAAACTGAACACAGTATTCGAGGTGCGGCCTCACCAGCACCGAGTACAGGGGCACGATCACTTCCCTACTCCTGCTGGTCACACTATTCCTGATACAGGCCAGGATGCCATTGGCCTTCTTGGCCACCTGGGCACACTGCTGGCTCATATTCAGGCGGCTGTCAATAAGTACCCCCAGGTCTTTTTCCACCAGGCAGCTTTCCAGCCACTCTTCCCCAAGCCTGTAGCACTGCATGGGGTTGTTGTGACCAAAGTGCAAGTCCCGGCACTTGGCCTTGTTGAACCTCATACAATTGGCCTCGGCCCATTGATCCAGCCTGTCCAGGTCCCTTTGCAGAGCCCTCCTCCCCTCCAGCAGATCAACACTACCACCCAGTTTGGTGTCATCTGCAAATTTACTGAGGACACACTCAATCCCCTCATCAAGGTCATTGATAAAGATATTAAACAAGACTGGCCCTAGAACTGAGCCCTGGGGGACACCGCTTGTGACCGGCCGCCAACTGGATTTAGCTCCGTTCACCATGACTCTCTGGGCTTGGCCACCCAGCCAGTTTTTAACCCAGTGAAGAGTACATCCATCTAGGCCATGAACTTCCAGCTTCTCCAGCAGAATGCTATGGGAGACTGTGTCAAAGGCTTTGCTGAAGTCCAGGTAGACAACATCCACAGCCTTTCCCTCATCTACCAGGCGGGTCACCTGGTCATAGAAGGAAATCAGGTTGGTTAGGCAAGACCTGCCTTTCGTGAACCCATGCTGACTGGGCCTGATCCCCTGATTGTCCTCCATGTGCCTGGTGAGCACACTCAAGATGAACCTCTCCATAATCTTCCCCGGTACCGAGGTCAGGCTGACTGGTCTGTAGTTCCCCGGATCCTCCTTCCGGCCCTTCTTGAAGAGAGGTGTCACATTTGCCAACCTCCAGTCATCTGGGACCTCCCCTGTTCTCCAGGACTGCTGATAAATGATAGAGAGTGGCTTGGCAAGCTCCTCTTCCAACTCCTTCAGCACTCTTGGGTGGATCCCATCCGGCCCCATAGACTTGTGGATGTCCAGGTGGCATAGCAGGTCAAAGACTGCTTCCTCTTGGATTATGGGGGCTTCATTCCACTCTCTGTCCCCATCTTCCAGCTCAGGAGGCTGGGTACCCTGGGGGTAACTCATCAGGCATTTCTTTATACCTAGACCTCTCTTGGTTCATGTGCTGCACCATCTAACACCATTTCAGCTCTCCAAGTGCAAACCCTGCTCTCTAGGTGGCTTTTCTCTAAAAGTATTGGGGTTAGGGGAGCAACTCTCCTGGTCCTAGACAGGAGGATGCAGGAGGGAGATGGAGATTGTGGGCGGACCTTTCCTTGAGCGTTACTTGTCTGAGCACCTCTCCCATGCCACCCTGGGTGCTAGCAGCTGTGTATCTCAGATGACTGGTGGTTCATCTGCAATAACGAGGGCTGACTGATTGATTTACGGCTGCCTGCAGCCCAATCAGCCAGGCTTTGCATGCTCCCAACCGCATACTGGGGCTCTGCACTGGGGGAGTGGGCCACCGTACCTACCTACATCTATCTACCTTTTTGGTTGTTTTTCTATTCTTTTTTTGCCCCCCCTTGCCCTAGTTCCTGTTTGTTTTCTCCCTGTTTTTTCTTCTGTTCGACTACCCCCGCTGTCACCTGGATGTCTGACCCACCACTTCAGCAGGTATGAGGCCACAGCACAGGCTTTATTTCTAGGACCAGGCTCTCTGCATGGGGCAGCTCATCTTCAGCAGGCACCTGCAAAGTCCTTGGGGTGGCTTCCGCTCCTTCACACTGTCCTCAAGTCCTGCCTTCACTCCTAGCAGTCCTTTCCAGATCCCTGCCTTGGAAAACCCTTCTCTTGGAAAGCCCTTTCTCCTCATCCTTGGGTTCCCTGGGTCCCAGCAGCTTGGCGGCCAGATCCCGGCAAAGGTTTACTAGCTCTGCCCCATTGTTAATGTGGCTTCTTGCTTTCCAGGCAGGAGCTGGTTTGCATCCCACTGCCCTGGCCCTGCAGGTCACTGCATTTCTGCAACCAAAAGGGCTGTGAGTGGATGGGCGCAAGGAGAATTGGGGTGTCTCAAACTCCTCTTGCAAACTTTTGCTGAGAAAATGGAGGTGTGGCATCACTCCCTTTGATTCAAGGACAAGAAAAGGCTGATCTGCTCCTGCCTGCCAGCAGTCGGAGGACAGCAAGCAGCTCTGGTCATGCCCTGTTTTCCTTTTCTCTAAAATGCAGATGCCTGGCTGCTTGGAAGTGCTCTGGAGCTGGCAGGTGAATCTTCCTGAGACTTTGCCCTGCCAAACAAGCAGCCACTGAGGAGTGAAAGGACCGTTTAAGAGAGCCCTAAATTAGACCCCTAATGATGGGGCCCGGCACCTCCTAGACCCTTTGCCAGGCTAATTTCCCCTCATGGGTTCATGCTCCCCTTACACCCCAAAGGTTGGTTGTGTGCTGAGGGACCCTTCCCCCTGTCCCATCCATCCCCCCCTCCCCAGCTCTGAAATTGCGATTGAGATTGATTAAGATTTATTCTTTTTAATTAAGATTGAGAGTCTTGGAACCCCAGGGTGCACCAGCCTTGGGAAGAAGGACAATTATGCAGCAATTACACAGCCTTGTAATCACATTATACATGGGATGTAGCCTGAGATCTACCAAAGCCATTGGAAATGGGTCATCGGCAAACACAAGAGATGCTAAACGGCTTGGGCACCTTCAGCTCCTTGCCGAGGGGCTCGGATCGGGGTTGGAGAGGAGCTGCTGGCTGAGAACACTGCGTGACCACGCATCTTGGTGAACGCCTGTCCCCGTGACCTCACAGCGTCCATCAGCACATCTCTGCCCCGCAGGCGTGTGATCCCCTCCCCTCCTCTCCTCTTAGAGCGGGCAATGCATCAGTGTCACTGCAGAGCTGGAGGGTGGCAAGTGCCTCATCCCACACCAGCATCTCTCAGCTCAGATCCTCCTTCTCCCTGCTGGTGCATGGGTCTGGACAGCCCTCCTCATCCCTGTCTTTTGCTCCACTTGGAGAGGAGTAAAAACTGGGTGAGCCTACACCATACCTCTTCATAACGCTCTACCAGATGCTATTTCCAGCCCAGGGGGTTTCCTGGGAAAATGAAAGCCCAGCTGGACGTACACAGGGTGATTGAAACAAGTTGTAAAGGTGTTTTGGAGACGGGATCTGAAAGGTCAGGCAAGTGCCTTGGTAAGCACTGGCCAAGCTGGCATCACTCAGGACCTTGGGCACGTTCCAATTTAGGTCTCCTGGCTTGGGAATACACCTTCCCCTGGCTCATCAGGAGCCAGCCCCAGTTTGCTGCACCATGTTTCTCTAGTCCCATAGTCCCAAGGTGGCAAAACTGCCATGCGGGTGCCAGCGATGGGGACATGGGCTGTTTGGTCCCAGGATGGCCCAACTTTTGCTGAAGCCCACCTTTTTTTTAAGAAAGGAGCAGAAGCACACAAATTCCCTCTTGCTTCCCTTCGGTTTGGTGCTGGGTTTAAAAAAAAAAAAGTTAATTTCTCTGCTCCCCCTCCACTCGAAGAGCCAGGCAGCAGCAGCAGCAGCTGTGGTCCTGCGCCCCACTGCCTGCACAGCCCTTCCTCCAGGACCTGCCTGGGGACCCTGGGAGCTGCATTATTAAAGTGTTTCTTCTGCTGGATGCAGAAATTTCAGATTCCATTTCCCCTCCTGGTTTTCATCCCCTTAATTCCTCCTCTCTGGTCGTTTCTAATTAGCAATGCTAACCCATGCTGCACTTGCCTTTTATCCTCTGCTAAAAGCAGGCTTGGACTGGAATTAAATGGAGTGAGGTAGTCTTGGGGCTGCATTTCCCCACTGAGGGAGTCGGGGTACGCAGTCAACAGGAGCTGTGCTGGAGCAAAGCAGGCTGCTGATGGGGCTTATGAGCTTTAAGATGGTGTTAACCCATGGGAGCTTTTGCTACTCTTGCCTGGCTGGCCTCACGCTCCTCTTGCTTGTAGAGAGCCAAGAAGATGCCCATCAACAGGGTGAACAGGCTCAGCAGCAGCAAGGGTGGCTCCAGGGGGTCCCCAGCCTTGCTGGGAGGTTCACCCAGATGGCATCTGAAGGGGAAAGCACCCCCAGAAAGTTTCCCTTTTGCTCCCTGTTTTTCTAGGAGCCCTTGAGGAACCAGCATCCCCTTGCCTAGTGATGTTCTGCGCTTATCCTCATCTGGCATTTCTCACTTGCTGGCTTCTTTTTATTCTTTTCTCGCAGTTTACAAATTCATCAGCTTTGCCCAGTGAGGGAGAACTGATTCTTACAGTGAAACACCTTTTTTTTTTTTTTTTATTCCCTCCTTTTTTTAAGCCTCCAAACCCAGCTTTTCATTCCCCTGAAAGCAGCCAGGAGAGCTCCGAGACAAACCCAGACACCTTGTCACACTTGCAGAGAGCTGCGAAAACAGTCTGCTCCCCCCTTGCTGGGCTGTTAGTGAGAAATTGTCCTGTCTGGTTGTGAAGGCAGTGGCTGGAAAGCATCGGGGGAGGTCAGAGCTGGCTTGCTGGTGGCATGGAGGCTGGGGATGGTGGTTTTTGGCAGGGTGACTTCTTAGACCCTGCTTAGCTACAGCTCGAGACCCAGGGGATGGGGCTGTAGGGGGCGAGGATGTTCCTGCCTCCTTGGAGATGGAGTTGTGTTGTCCAAGAGGGGCCATGACACGGGGTTGATCTTGCAAAAGTGCCAAGCATCCCCCCCTGGTGCAAGGGGGTGCAGCTGCCAACCATGCCCCTGCAGCGCCCCTGAGCCCCCTCCCTTCTCCTGGCACCGGGGATCTGGGAATGGGCAAATCTGGGCTGGAAACTTCTGCTGAGCTGTTTGGGCTTAAATGAAATTCTATGCTCGGGCTGCTTCAGCAGGAAACCCTGAAACTGCTTGTCCCAGTAGCTTGGTTTGGGACGTTGCCACCTTCATGAGGGTCTGTCAGGCCACGAGAGCAGACTATGACCCCAAAGCCACACCTGGGGACAAGGATGGGGTGCCTGAGGTGCTGTGTTGTCATCCCCAGGGCCTGGCATCCTCTGTGCAGCCAGAGGCATGAAAATATCTCTTGGGCCTGTTCGCAAGATGAGATGTTTGTGGTCAACAGCCTGTCTGCCAGCTCGTCCCCATATCCTGCACACCCCTCTGGGTCTGAAACGGGGAAAAAAAATCTGTGAGAAATCCCATTTTGGTCCAAACCCTGGAGTAGTTTTTCAGCCATGCCCCTACTTGCAGGCAGATTTAGGAGGGGCTGTGCAAGATGTGTGACGAGATCCAGCTGTTGCTGGAGACACAGCACGGGGAGTTCTCCTACATCTGCAGCTTCATTGGGAGGTGCTGATGGTCACAGGGAGGGGAGCATGGGGTCCCCAGTTGGGATTACCGTGATTTGAGCTTCAGTGCCGAGCCGTCTGCAGGATAACTAATCCTGTAGGTGGGTGCAGAGCTCGCTGCAAGGCTGATCAGCTCCCTAATCTGGCTGGCAACCAGTCCTTGCAGAAGGGATGGGGTCAGCACCACCAAAGACCGTGTGAAGGTCCTGCATCACCTTGAGCTGCTTTTGAAATTGTGTGCTGGGACTGGGGAGAGAGGCGGCAATGAAATCCTCCCTCCTCTCCATCAGCCACAGAAGGACCAGGGCTATCAATGCTGGTTGAGATACCGGGATGGGTGTCTTTGCCCCACGGTGCCAGGAGGAGGAATGGCAACCCACCAGCAGCCATCTGTGCTACCTCCCGACTGGCCCAGCCCCAGAACATGGCATTATGTTTCTGAACACCTTAAAATCCCCACAGCTGCTCCAATTTATGGCATTTTTTTACCTCTTTTCTCACGGTGAGCTGCAGTGTTTGACTGCTAGACTGGGCACCTGCTACAGCATCACCTGGAGCCACCAGCTTTGCAACGATGGGTCAAGTGACCCAGGGAATTATATATAGAAAGCCAGGAGATAGAGATGTCATTAGGAAGAAGCTGGGAGCTGGGAGAGAACCTTCAGGTCCCGCCTTTTTTTTTTGTGGATGAAAGGAGTTTACTTCAGTGAAGAGCGTTATTATATTCAGATTCCCATTTAGGCTTCTCCAAGTTGTACAACAAAAGGAATATTAAATGATCTTGCAAAATTTATGTTACAAATCAATGTAACCTGCATAAATCAACCCAGCCAAAGCAAGAAGGTAAGGTTTGGGTTGTTTTTTTTTTCAAGTGCCTTGCTGTGACAAAGTCACTGCTTTAGAAATGAAAGATGCTGCATCCAGCTGGAGAAGGCCTTAGAAAAATGTCATGCCTTCAGCCAGATAGATCTCCTTGCTCGCTTTTTTTTTTCCCCTGACTGGGTGAAGAAGAAATGCTCTCCAACTTTCTGCATGAAGCAAACTACTTAGAGAGCTGGTGGAGGCTGCATACATTGCCCAGAGCTAAAACTTCTTGTAGATGTAGGCAAGCGTGCAGGCAGAACTTGGGGCAGCAGGGGTGGTGGGACTCTCAGGCCAGGAGGAAATCTGTGGTCAAAATTAGGGTAGGAGAACTGTCTTGGAGCCCCCTTGAGTCCTCCAGGTAAGGAAATCAGCTTTGCCCTCTCTCAAGTTTTTTTTGCTCATGAAGTTTTTTCCCAAAAGCATTTATGTGTGCAGGACGTGATGGCATGAAGCAGCCTGGCATGAACACCCTGCTCCAAATGTCCAACGTGGGTGGCTGTCTCTCCCTCCAGGCTTGGACCTGCAGAGACTGCACATGAGATGAGGCTGAAGTGTGGCGGACAAGAAGCAGCTGGAGAGGATCCTTCTGCTGAGCTACATGTGTGCAACACAAAGGCTAGAGAGTGGGCAGGGGAGCAGCAGGTCCTGTGTGGCCCCAAGGGCCTTTTCCAGGGAGGATCTTTCCCACTGGGATCTAGCAGTGCCAATCTCATCTCTGCCCTCCGGTATGAGTGTGTCTGGATGACCTCTCTCTTGGCAGACTACCAGCAAGGCTTTTGTGAGATACTCCTGCTCTTCCATCTCCTGGTCAAGAGAAAACATGAGGTCTACTGGCTCTTCCAGTTCTTCTTCCAGAAAACATTCCAGGGGGTGAAAATCCATGACTGCTCCCAGCCTGGTGTCCTCCCACTCTGGGGGAAACAGCCACCTACAGCCTTCAGCTCCCCTCTGCCCCCCACCAGGCATGGTCCCTCCTCCCGGCCACCTCTCTGTGAGCATCAGTGGCCCTCATCCAACTTGCCCAGGCAGTGCTGATCCCTGCAGGAGATGGAGTTGTAGTAAAGGGGTCAAATGCTCTATTATTGAGGCTTTGTGGCTATGGACAAGCTGGGCCACGGGAGCTTTCCCTGCCCTGGGTTCCTGCTTTCTGTGTCCCCCAGGAGCACAGCTGTGTGTTGAACGTAGGCATCAGAAGAGCTTCATCATGCTGAAGACCTTGATTGCATTAATGGATCCCAAGTCTCCTCAGCACCTCCACAGATCCAGTAGAAAACACCCCGATAGATTCAGCAGCAGCACTTGGAGACGATGCCAGCAAAGGAGAGTAAATATTTGCACAGCGATTGGTGTCACCTAACCCTGCTAAATATGCTGAGGACATGGGTCAGGGCCACTGAGCAGGGGTTACGTGTCTCCTGAGATGGCTCCATGGCAAGGCTCTGGAATACCTTAGCCCTTTGCGCTCACTCTTCTGAATTTATTTCCTTTACTCTGTGAGTTGCATGAAGAAGGAGCTGAAGCTGCAGTCCTTGAGCTCTCCCAAGCTGTCTTTCCACAGGCCAGGCCTTCTCTCGTTCCGCTGATCCTACCTTGGGCGGAAGATATTCCCTCTCCTCCAGGTTTAACAGCCTGATTTTCTCTGGCCAGGATGGCTTTTACCTCCCATCCCAATGGCTCGCAACTGCTCCTGTTTGCCCTTAAAATACAGGATCTTCTCTGCCCCAGGGCTCTCTTCTCTCATCTTTCAGAAGGAAAAGGCCCGCAAGTTATTCACTTGCTGGTCCCCTGCTTTTGCTTCTCCTTCCCACGAGTGTTCCAAGTCCTTCAACAATGCCTGGAGGCTGTGAGTGTGTGTTAAGATCCCAACCTTGGTCACCTCTACCTTTCCTGCATCTGCCCAGGCACCCCAAGCATCCTGCATCTGCCTGCCCAGGTACACTGAGCATCCTACATCTGTTTTCCCAGGTACCTGAGCATCCTGCTCTGTCTTCCCAGGTACCCCGAGCATCCTGCATCCCTCCAGCCAGCCCCATCCATCCGCAACTCCTGGTCCCTGGGAAGGAGAGAGGTCTCTCTCCTTGCAGCTTGTGCCTCAACCCTGCTTCCCGGTATCTTTGATTATCGCAATTAATATTTGCACAGACTCTTTCTTTCCGCTTGCCCATCTCGATGAAGTCCATGCGGCACGTGTTAGTTCTCATTATCCTCCGGCTGATGGGGGATCGCCTCTTCAGAGGCATCTGTGGCTCAGGAGGTCCCTGAACTGTGAATTGCTTTTCTTTTTGAAGGAAAACATCAAAAACAAAATGTGGGACCCCCCAGACCTACTTGTGTGCATGGGCTGTGTCTGTCCCTCTGACTGTTGTGGTCTGTCCCAGGTCTGTAAGTCCCTCACCCATAACCCAGGGGATGGATTTGGGGTCTTCTGAGAAGGAACATCAAGGGATTTGGGTTGCTGCTTTATTTATTCTGTAGCTTATCAGGAAGTTTCACTTGTTATATTTGAGGGTCTGGCTGTCCAGGTTCGGAGATTTTTCCTGCAGGTTTCCCCTGATGTTAACTCCCTCTCCCATCTGTCCACCCCGTTTTTCGTGATGGGGAAGCCCTGCTGAAATTCTCAAGTGCTCATGGCCTTGGTGGTGTGGGAACATGTTCTGCAGGAGAACAGGAGCAGGAATGACATCCTGATGGTGAGTGGCAGGAATGGGGAAAGGAAAAAAAAAAGGAGAAAAAAGAAAAAAAGGGAAAAAATGGGGAAAAGGGGAATAAAAGAGGAAAAAAAAAGAGGGGGAAAGGGAAAAGTCCTCCTCCTTTGCATTGCGAAGAGCCAGATGGGCTGATCTTCCCCAGCACAGGACAAGTTCACAACACAATAAGCAAGCACGAGGAGAAAAATTGCTCCTGAAACAGAGCAATCTGAAGCTTCAGAAGGGGAGCTGCTCCTCTCAGAGAAGAGCTCTGTGTGCTGCCCGTGTCTCAACCCCATGGCTTATCCCCACCTGGGTACCCCATCCTAGGGGATGCTGGGCCCTCCTGCTGCTTCTGTCGTCTTGTGGTCAGGCACGTCATTCTGCTAAAATTTATCACCTTTTTTTTTTTTTTAACAGATAGGGAAACCGAGGCAAGCAGCCACCGTGCACCTTGCTGTGGAGCAAGGAGGGGTTGGAGTTTGTCATCTCCCCAGAAAGGCGCAAGCCACCAAAGGGCCATAAATCTCCGTGGGGGTTTAAGAAGGAGAAGCAAGAGAGTCCAGCTAGCGTGAGGAATTCATTCATCCTCAGCCAGGCTGACAGGTGAAGCAAAAAACCTGTCAATATAGTCAAGGTCCTAATAAGTTTGAGAACGTCCAGTGGCTGGTCATACGGAGCCACCGCCGGTGAATGGCTTTTATCACTCCAGACACTTTTGCTGACACGGAGCGATTTGTTTTGCAAGGGATGCTCCCTGGGCAGGGATCAGGGGGAGGCTGAGCTAATGCTGCCTGACATACTTCGTTTAGATAAGACAAGGCTGAGAGGAAAGCTGGGAAAGCCTGCAGGGAGGAAAGCCCTCCCATGCTGGGAAGGGCAGTGCAAGGGTGTTGGGATGCCAGTGGTACCCAAAGCCCAGCATCCCTGCCCAGGGTCGACCAGGATGCTGAAAGTAGTGGTTCCCAAGCTCTGCCAAGGAAGAACTGGCAGAGTTGAGGGTGTTTCATTATTATTTTGTTGGCCTGGGACATCTTAAAAGGCAGAGCATGATGAGGAAGCATAGACATGTCCCTCTCCATCTTCATGAGACGTCAAAGCACGTTTATCCCTCTATATTTGAAGCCAAACATTGTTCTCCAGCTGAAACAGGAGAGGTTTTTAATGCTTCCTATTTCAGATAGATGGGGCATTCATTAGGGCAAAAATTGTCTCGTGGGGGAGAATTCATTGCTTGCGGCGAGGATGAGAGGAGACGGGGAAGGCCGAGTGGTGCAGTTGCATCAGCATTGGCTTAGCTTGTGATCTTGCCTCTGCAAAAGGAGGGACAGATCCCTGCAAAAGTGCAGAGCAAATCCACGTGTATTTATTTACTCAAATCATTTCACCCAGTAGCTTAAATCTGGGAAGAATTCGGCCTTGTTTTCCTAAATGTCATTGTGGAGGAGCAGGGCTGGCCGTGCCCGCCTGAGCATCCCCATCCCGTTCTCTGTCTTAGCTTGGGGCGTGGTGTGGGTCCCTGGGCTCCCGCAGGATCCCTGCCTGCTTTTGCCCCCTGATAATCTGGCAAAACCCCTTCTCCTTTGCAAGCAGCCACCTTTTTGGCAGTGATGGCAGCCCCAGCAGCAGCAGAAAGGGGAGGGTTCATCCTGATCCACTTGCTGTGAGGTACCCGGCGGTACCTGCTACATCCTCATGATGCACCCAGCTCCTGATTTATCTCGAACCGACCGAGGGATTGTTCCACAATGAATTTGTTAGGATTAATTACACCGTGTCCCTGCTGAGATTTTTAACAAGATTATGCTTCCCGGGCCTCACTGCTTCACTTTCTCCTCCTCCTCTTTCCTTTTCGTTTCAAAGCACGTTGCGTGCAGCGGGATTTGGTTTTGGGGTGGGTTGGTTTTTTTTTCCCCTGCAATGGTGGTGAAGGGGAATGAGCAGTGGGGTGGGCAGCTCCATCGTGGGGGATGTCACCCCAAGCTGGGTGAACGAGTCCCTGGGGAATTGCCCTTCCCTGGGCGATACTTCAGCTCCTGTACTGGGCTCAAGAGGTTGCTTTTCCATAGCCAATGCTGCCTCTGGTTTCACTAGGAGGATGGGAAGGTGGAACCCACTGGAGTTGGTGGTTGGACCCCGTGCGTGAACATGGAGCTGGTGTTTGGTGGCTCTTTTCTTGCTGCGGAAGCATATTCCCTCCATGCTGAGTGGGAGGGGAGGATGCTGTTGGTCCTCTCTCATCTGACCCCTGAGATGGATACTGATCCTCTCCCGGTGGCCGTGGCCTGGAGATGAGACTCTCCAGGGTGGCACTGGGTTGATTTGGGTTGTCCTCGTGTCTGTGCTTGCTGTCGCATCCCCGTGCAGCCTCCTGGAGTTGGCAGATGCAAAGGGAGACATTGTCATGCCTGGAGAGGAGGCAGCAAAGCTGGGGACTTGGGGGGGGAGGTTATCCAAAATGTCTCAGGAGCAGGTTTTTCTCCAGCCCTGAGAGGCATTTAAACATTCACACGCTGCAAGTTATTGACTGCGTTCGTGCAGTGACGGAGAAATAGAGGCCTTGATTTCCCGGGGGTCACAGCAGTGAGGAGCCCACGTGCCATGGGGCCGGGACAAGAGGGAAGGGAAGGAGAATGATGGCACAGATGGGGTTTGCGGTTGGCAACAGTCGTGATGGTGCTTCACTCCAGCAACGGGGCAGGCAGATTGCTCCAGGAGAGCCCCCAGACCTGCTGGGCTCTGCAGCATGGCTAATGAGGTGCTGGCCATGTTTCGGGGTGATTCACCATCCTTGAGGCCCATTCAGCATCCGGACAAATACAGAACCAAAGCGGGTGCTCTCAGCTGGTAGAAGTGTTATCCTAGCTCTGGGATGCTCACGACCTATTTCTTTGCCAGAAGTTTTCTGCTGAAACACAGGCTCCGGATCTGAAACTTCATTTTCTTGCACTGGGTTATATATTTGCCCACACTGTATCAGTTATCCAGATATCCCCACCCCTCTCGCTTCAAAACTTGCCTTTCTGAACCTGAATAAAGTGATTTCTGCATCCGCTGGGTCCATGATGGACCCACGTTGTCTTGGCTGCCCAGCAAACCCCAGCTCGTCTTTCCGGCTGTTTCAAACCTCTTTCTGCTGGCCTCGTCGGATGCTTCTGGGTATTTAGCAGAGTATAAACCGCTTTTATCGAAATGATCCCAGCTTTGGGCTTGCAGCAGAAATTCCCCAACCTCCTAGGTTGGGTTTGTTTTTGTTTTTTTTTCCTCCATAGGATTAACAAGGTTAGTCACTGAGCGTGAGACGATTTGAGGTTGATACTATTCTGAGCTGGGTTTAGATGCCACGGCATCGGCAGACGCGTGGCTTTGCAGCATCAGGCGGCTTTTGCAGGATAAATGGGAGCATATTGGTAATCAGCCTTGTACCAGCTGGGAGCTAACCCTGCTAAATGGTTTAAAGGGGCCGAGCGTTTTGCTTGCAAAAGGCCTCTCTGTGGGGTGCTGTTTTTGGGGAAGTGGTGGCTTTCTCTGGGTTCCCCACCTGCTCCCAGTGCAGATAACAGGAGCCACAAATTCACATCTCTTTGCTCCTGAGACTTTCCCTTCCCCGTGGTGACAAGACGCCTCAGTCTAGCAACTGCTCGTGCTTGACCTCTGCATCTTCAAGGCTGTGTCAGATGCTGCTGGGGACCAGTTTGCACCAGTTTGCTCCACACAGATCTTTGCAGAGCAATACATCTGCTTACAAGCCCTCCCTCTCTTGCCATAGGACCTGGGGACAAGCCACCCCTCCTGCAGACGGACACTGCAATGGGGTTAAACCATCCTTCCCAGCTCCTCCTCATCTATTATTTTATTCCCCACTCTTTAATGAGGGGCAGGGCTTCCATGGGGGGAGTTTGGGGGGCATCAAATGCAGGGGTTGGCTTGGTCAGGCTCAGCACATCCTTGCGCACAGAAGTGGGTCCCTGGGATGGGATGGGATGAGGTGGCATGGGATGGGGTGGCATGGGATGAGAGTGACCAAGGGTGCTCAGCACCCAGAGAGGGGTGTGGGCGAAGGGACAGGATGGATGCTCCATCCTCTTCCCTCTGGGCCAATTCAAGGTGTCCACATATCCCCTTTTCCTCCCCCTCTCTTTTCCACAGGGAGGGAAACTGAGGCACAGCCGGGGCTCCAGCTTTCCAGTGCCATCCTCCAAGACAAGTGAGGCCAACTGGAAAGACTGGGAGCTGCTGGGACTGTTTCAAAGGGGAACAGGGAGCATATGAAAGAATTGGGCTTTACTCCTGCTCCAAAAGGCTGAACTGCAGGAGGAAAAGTCTCCTCCACAGGGCAAAGATGTGGCAGCTCCCAAGGGGTGTGGGGAGAAGGATTTGGGGTTGCTGGAGAAAAACAAAAAGTGTTTGTTCTTCCCCATCAACACCCCAAAATTCTTGTGGTTTGGGCTTTTTTCACTCCCGTTTCCCAATTCCTTCTCCACACACATGCATGAATCCGGAGCTGCCACTTCCATTTCCTCACCAGCAGCAAAGCAAATAAGCCGATGGATATGAAATTTCCACTTCTCCCCAGCTCCAAAGCCAGTTTCTCTTTTTTTTTCCCCAGACAGTTCTTGTCACTTTTTCAATTGCTCCTAATGGAGATGTCCATCACGTAGTGCGCCGGCGAGGACATTAACCCAGATATGATTCCAAGCAGGAAGGGATGCATTAATGACCATTTAAAGCTGTGTACATAGCTGGTCCAGCCAAAGACAATGGGCTGATTTCTCTTGCTTTCTTGACAGGTTTTCAACCCAGCCATGTGCAGGGCTGAGGTTTTCAGGCTACCCAGGCCAGCTTCAGCCTTGTTTTGGCTTCATGGTGAGATGCATCCAGACCCACAAGTGAGACCTCGCACTCCTTCCTCCAGGAGAGATTCCATCCTGCAGATCTTCTGCAGCGAATATTAAGGAAAAAAATAAATAAAAAAGCAGTTCTTCCTAGCGGGGAATGGCAAAAAGGAGCTGGGTTTGGGGTTTTGTGGGTAAAACCAGGGCTAACCTACACTGAGCATCCCTCCAGCCTTGACTGGAGCAGAAAACCTTCTTTTAAGAGTAAGTGCTGAGGTCCTAATGTTGCATTATATAGCATAAAGCAGAGTAATACCCAACCAATTACGCTAATGCTGCTTATTTGCTCTTGTTACAGAGCGTAATTGCTCACCCAGAAGCTATTAAATTAGATAAGAGCAGAACAAACAAAACTATTCATTTTATTCACTACATATTTATACACCTACCACTCCAGAGCGTAAGCAGCCACTGCTCTCGGGGTGTTAGCTGTTCCACTGGTGAGCCAGACGAAGACATTTGTCACGGCTGTGGGTGGTGTTTCTCCTTTCAGAGCAGCTGTAGGAAAGACACGGGATGTGTCGGGGTTTATTTATCCTCCCTGCCATCAGCTCAGGTTCCCTGCTGCTGGTGGGGTGGGGGAAACTGAGGCACGGGCGAGCATGGCCACAACCCCATCATTGACTACGTCTGATGAATTAAATGAGGGTTTGGGGGACCCCAGGTGCTCTCCTGGCAAGGTTTGAGGACAATCCTCTCCTGGTGGCAACTGCCACCACTGTCCCAGCCCACCCAGGAGAGCCCAGGCAGCTGCAGGCGGGGGGGGAAGCAGTGATGGGTTAAACCTGGAGCCAGAGGGAATAAAGGGGGAGGGAGGGCAGGAGGAATAATAATAATAATAATATGATGATGATGATGATGGTGACAATGACGATGATGATGATAATGACAACAATGACAACCAACAACACCACCACCACCAACACCACCACCAGCAAGACCAACCACGAAGAAGAAGAGGGTGGTGGGAAGAAGTTCATTGCTGCTGGTGTGGGGACATGTCTGTAGCGTCCCTGCCAGCTGATGTGAGGCTCCATTAGGGTGAGCAGGGACTGAGATTGGGGGGTGTGAGATGCACACCCCCTCCCCAGTTCCCTATTGGGCTGGGGCTGGGAGGGCTGGGCTGGAAGACAGCTTTGCCCTGTCTCTACCCTGCTCAGGATACGGCGCTGGCTCCTGCTCCCAGTTTGCAGCAGCCCAGGGCTGGGATGAAGCCGCTGGTCCAGCTTGCAATGAGCATTGCATCCTCCTCCTTGGGGTCCCACAGGAGGGATCGGGCAGGGCGGGGGGGGTGTGGTGTCTGCTGTACTCTAATGAGGGTCTGCTTGTTAAACTGGCTTATTTAACCAGTCTTACTGCTGAGGAGACTCTCGGGGTCTTCAAGCTGGTGACTTGCTTCTAAATGTGCTGCTGCACCCGTGGAGGGGCTGAGGGTGCCTGGGGAGCATCTAGGGGGGGGTCTGCACCCCCCAGGACCCAGCCAGCATCACCCACCAGAGCAACGCGGCAAAATTTGGCTGCTTTATTTAGGTTATAGACACATCCTATAAATAACCCACTCCAGAGAAGTCTGCTGCAAACAGCAAGCTTTAAAAAACATGTTATTATCCACTCTGCCTCCCTAATTAATTCCATCTCCTGCCATCCGTGAGCAAAGCCTGCAGGATACCCCAGCATGGGTGCTGGGCTGGGACCCCTGAGGGGGGGGCTGGGACCCCTGGGGAGGGACTGAGACCCCCAGAACAATGCTGAGACCCCCGGCTGATGCTGCAGGGATGGGTAAGACAGCGGTGGATGGTTTTTAGGCTGCTGAGGCTGCCATCTGCTGATGCCAGGACAGCTGAGCCACCTCAAGTCACCCCTTCTGGGCAGGGAAACCCTTGATGTTTGCATTAATATTTAATTTAAAAAAAAAATTCCCATGGGAATAGTGGGTTTGTGTTATTTTAGGGTGTTATTTGGCTGTTGGGGGTAATGGGCAGAGCCAGGGAGGGCTGGGCGCTGCTGGGGTCGTTTGGTCCCTGGGTGCTGCCACTCTGGATGTGGTTAACGATTACGGTGCCTTGGTGGAGGGGAATGGGGCATGGGGGCAAATGTTTGGTTTTCACTTTGTGGAAACCAACAGGGCCAGGTTGTGAAGGTAGTAAACCTCCTCTGCGACTCTGCTGGCTGGTTGTAATTGGGGTGCTCCTCCTGCACAGCTGGGTGCACCCACGGCCGCTTCGATGCTTCCAGGCGGGAAGATGCCAGAGAAAACCTCTCCCCTGGCTTCCCAAAGGAAGCTTTAATGCCTTTTTTTTTTCCTTTCCCAGCAGATGATGGCTGCTCCTGAGCTTCTGCCCACCTTGTGCAGAGCACGCCTCTCCCTGGGGCAAAGGGTGAAGATCTCTGCCCCTGAATCCCACCCAGCTGCAATCACTGGAGCACAGGAAGGCTGGAAGGCCTGGAGTTCAGAGCTGCTGAGGGTGATGTCCCCAGTGATGTCCACCCCATCTCCCCCATCTGGAGTAAGCATTGTCCCCCAGCAAGTGCTGGCTTGCACTTGGGGACCACGGTGGTGGCCAAGATCAGGGGATGATGCCCTTTGGGAAGGCTTGCCAAGGCAAAAAGCTTCATGGACTTTACCCTCCCCTCGAGGAACGTGATGGATTTTCCCAGCTTAGCTAAGAGCCATGCTGGGTTGCAAAGCATTAAAGCAATGCAAACAGGCTGGCAACCTGAGGCAGGAGTTTTGGGAGATAAGGGAGGGAACATTCCTCATGCAGCACCTCTGAGATTAGGGTGATGACAACTTTATTCAATTTACAGGAGCGAAGAGAAACCTCTGGCGAACTGCAGGCATGCCTGCACGTGTGCTGGGAGTGGGCAGCTGTGCAGATTAAAAGGATGCTTCTCCCGGTCACCTTTAATGTCCCTGATGGCTGGTCCTACACTGAAGGCTAATTTGAGCTACCGAGGCAGGTCTCAGAAGCTGTATTTCTCCTCCACTGGCTTTGGCTAAAACCCTGCCACTCTGGCTGGGATGCTCACTGTGGAACCAGGAGCCAGGAATTTGGGTGAAGACATGGGTCCTGCCAGCTTCATCTGCCTGTGGACATCTCCTGGGGACAGCGGGTTTCTCATCCTTTAGGGAAAAGAAACACCCTGGATATCGTATCCCAAGCTGCGCTTGGCTATAAAAACCCCGGAGGCGATGTTATCGCAGAATTTTGCTGACATCTCTGATGAGTCCAGCACACGAGCAGGGCTGCAACTCAGAAGCAAGTTGATTATAAGCTCTGTTAAGAATCCAGGTGGAAAAAGCAAATCACCTTTAATTGCTAAACGTGAGAGAGGAACGTCAGTGGAGGAGACAAGGAGCGCTGCAAGGGTTCACAAATATGGGGAAGCCGTAAAGCGAGTTAGGGGAGCACGGGTCTGGAGAAAGACACCCCTTTCCCCCCTTTGCAGACCCTCCCCAGCCATCTCTGGGGCAAGTGTGGGGTGGGGAAGGAGCTGGCCCAGCCCAGGCAAGGGGGCGGCAGGGCTGGGACCTCCCCGCTCCATCCCGTAGGTTTCTCCATGCTCCTGAATTTTGCATCATTTGTGGTGTTGCCCAGGTTGGGGAGAAAGGAGGGGAGGAGCCACCTCACCCCGAGCTTGATTTTTAGTTTTATTACCCCAGATCATTTTTTTTTCCCCCCTCTTTTCTTGCCTTCATGCCTCAAGACCAGCTCTAGGAAGGAAAGAACTTGCACAACCCTCACTCGGCTTTGGAGCTCCTTCCCATGGGATGCCATCACCAGACATATTCACAGAGGAAAAAGACTTTTAGGGACAAGATGATCCCCAAAAATTCCCTCTGCCGCTAACTGCGGAGGATATACCGCATCACTTCATGCTCTCCCTTCTCCTATACCAGCCCTGGGAAAACAGCTTGGGTGGATTTTTATGGGGCAACGGGGTTTGGCCGGTTCATAGGCTCTGGGTGCCAAAACACTGGATGGGATTTGCACAGGTCCCATTGCAAGCGTACCCCGTGCCTCAGTTTCCCTTCCTGGCAGCCCAGGGCAGGAGGGAGATAAATGCAAGGCCACCCACCCAAGCACAGGGGTTGAAGGGATGGAGCAGGAGACATCCTAGCTTCCCTGTGGTCCAACCCAAAGGATGGCTGAGACCTGGCACGCTCATAGCATGCAAGGTCTCTTGGCTGTCTCCCCGTGCGGCTTTCCCCGCGATCAGAGGGACATGGAAAACAGTCATTCTGATTAATTCCTTTTAATCTTGATTATTTTTTAATAATTCCCCCCCCCCCCGCCCCCACCATTTTTTTGTTCGGGGAGAGCAGAGCTGTTGGATCCAAGGGAAAGGAAGATATTCCTCTGCAGCAGCTGCGCGAGGTTTCCTTGTCCAGTGAGGCTATAACATCTCTAATTTTGCCTGATTTGTGGAGAAAATTAATAGCAAGAGACTGGCTCCAGCAGGGAGCTGTGGCCATCCTCGTCCTCTGTCACCAGCTTAGCTGGGAGGCCTTGGTCCCATCCACTCATCCCCGTAGCAGGAGGGCTGACAAGATGGGGAATGCTGACCTTGATCCTGGCGCTTGGTGGTCCTTGGTATGGTGGGAACTGGAGAAAAGAGGGGGATTTCTGCCACAAACTGTTAAAAATTGCTTGTGGGAAAAGGCTGTTGTTCCCCAGACCAACATGTTCTGGGGTGAGAAAGAGGGGATTCAAGTTCAATTAAATTCCCCTTTTTCTCCCCCGTGCTTTCCCTCACCTGGCTGTCTTGAAAAATCAAGTCAGTCCCAGAAAATCTGTATTAAAAAGGAGGCAGGAAAACCCTGGGAATGAGCTTTTGGGTGAGTTTGACATGGATGGAGCCAGAGGAGCCTTCGTGCCACCATGCCGCATGGTGGCCACGTGTCTCCATTGATTCAATAAGGTGATACCCAATTATTCACATGGCTGGTTATCCCAAATTGCCTAAAAAAAATAATAATAGGAAACCAGTCTTTAGGTAATTAAGTTGCTAAGTAATTTAATCATTTGGGAATGAAACAAATTCACTGTATTGGTAATTATTTCTGCAAAGGAAAAGCAGAATGGACAGGTTGAGGGGTTAACCAAGATTGAAATTAGGGGGCTGAGACCAGCAGAGAGGGATGGAGGCACCAAAGCTGTGCTGGGGGCTTGCCCCAGGCCACCACTGCCTCAGTTTCCCCTGCACCATGCCTTCACCCCATCCTCTTTCAGGGAGCCACCCTGCAATGCCCCCAGCTCTGGTGCTGGATACAGGCACCTGCATCCACCCTCATGGGGTCCTTATAAAAAGAAGGGGGGAGAAAATCATAGAATCATAGAATCGTTTAGGCTGGAAGAGACCTTTAAGATCATCAAGCCCAGCCATTCCCCTAACCCTGCCATCCCACCACTAAACCCTGGCCCTAAGCTCCTCATCTGCCCGGCTTTTAAATACCCCCAGGGATGGGGACTCAACCCCTTCCCTGGGCAGCCCCTTCCAATACCTGGTAACCCCTTCAGTGAAGAAATTTTTCCCAATGTCCAACCTAAACCTCCCCTGGCACAACTTGAAGCCGTTTCCCCTCATCCCATCACCCGTTCCCTGGGAGCAGAGCCCGACCCCCCCCGGCTCCCCCCTCCTGTCAGGCAGTTGTAGGCAGCAATAAGGTCTCCCCTCAGCCTCCTCTTCTCCAGGCTCAACACCCACAGCTCCCCCAGCCGCTCCCCAGCAGCCTTGTGCTCCAGACCCCTCCCCAGCTTCCTTGCCCTTCTCTGGACATGCTCCAGCCCCTCCATGTCCTTCTGGGAGTGAGGGGCCCAACCCTGAACCCAGCATTCGAGGGGCGGCCTCTCCAGTGCCCAGCACAAGGGCACGGTCACTGCCCTGCTCCTGCTGGCCACACCAGTCCTGATACAAGCCAGGATACCGTTGGGCTCTTGGCCACCTGGGCACACTACTGGCTCATATTCAGCCACCTGTCGACCAACACCCCCAGGTCCTTTTCCGCCGGGCAGCTTCCCAGCCGCTCTTCCCCAGGCCTGTAGCACTGCATGGGGTTGTTGTGACCCCAGGGCAGGACCCGGCCCTTGGCCTTGTTGAACCTCACCCAATTGGCTTGGGCCCATGGATCCAGCCTGTCCAGGTCCCTCTGCAGAGCCCCCCTCCCCTCCAGCAGATCAATGCTCCCACCCAGCTCGGTGTCATCTGCAAACTGACTGAGGGTGCCCTCGATCCCCTCATCCAGATCATTGATAAAGATGTTAAACAGAACTGGGCCCAGCACTGAGCCCTGGGGGACACCACTTGTGACCAACCCCAACTGGATTTAACTCCCTTCACCACAACCCTCTGGGCTCGGCCAGCCAGCCAGTTTTTTACGCAGCAAAGAGTACGCCCGTCCAAGCCATGAGCTTAAAATGGTTCAGAGGGTCCAGCCCCTCCACCCCCTTCTCCCACCGCACCTCGCGAAGTGGTTTCTGTGGGGCTGGGGTGGGAGAAGCCGCTGCAGGTCTGGCTGTCCCCACCGCTGTCACCCCCATGCGGTGGCACTGTAAGCGTGGGCTGCTGGCACCATCTAGTGGGAGTGGGGACCCCCCCCAGTACAGCGGGACACAGCCCCTGGTGACACATCTTGGTGGCCCAGGGTCCCACTTTGGGACAGATGCTCCCTGGCCACCCCCTTCCTGCATCCTCTCTGGGGATGCTGAACCCACATGGGGATGCAGGGTGGGACCCTGCATGTCCTTAATCCTCCTCGTTAAGGGGCTGGTAGCCTGTCCCCTTGGCCACCACATCCTGGTGACTTCTTATGGCCTGGGGAACGGGACAGGGGTGCGGAGCCAGATGGGACCCCCACTCTTGAATCAAAACTATAGGGACACCCCCACACACCCCTATCCCTCCATGCCCCACACCGGGGTGTGGGTAACCCTGTCCCTGCTGTGTGTCTTCCCCCCGCTTACATCACACCAAGCCTTTCCACCACCACCCCAAAATCCTGGCTGCATGTGGGGCTGTGGCAATGCAGAGGGGAGAGACCCACGATCAGCCCCCCATGTGCCCATCCCCACTCAGGACAGGCAGCCGTGGGGATGGAGGAGGAGGAAGAGGTTAGGCCAGGCTTTCCTTCCTGGCCAGCGCTGCGCTGCCTATTACATCAACTCTGGTATTTCCAGTCCCTGCGGGGAGAAGGGAGGAGCACAGGCGGGAGCAAGGAAAAGCAAAGAAATATTGGGGTATGCAGGGAATTGGGGGGTCCCACGGGGGGATTCAAGCCCTCTGGTAAGGCCTGGGGCTGGGATCCCCCGTGGTCAGGCTGGCCTTGGCCCCTGGCCTCATCCTGGCTCCATCCCCGGCTTCAGGACTGGGAACGAAAGCGGCAGGATGGGGGGAAAAGGGGAAAAGGAAAAATCTACACATGGAAAACACACGTCCCTACGGCCGGGACTTAAAGCAACAGGAAAGGGCCAGGCGGCACAGGGGCAGCTCCAGGGACAGGGGGGTGGCAGGGCTTGGGGTGTCTGTTCCGGTTTTCGGGGTGCTGCCTCAGTTTCCTCAGGGTGGCAGAAGGATGAAGGGAAGGATGCTGGGATGCTTTTTCCCAGCCCCATTTCTGCCCCTCAATAATCCCCTGGGGATGCCAGGCTGGGGGCGTGGGGGTGCAAAAAGGTGGGGGTGGGGGTAGTTCAGGGGGTCCCCAGGGAGGACATGGGGGTGAGGGCCTGGGACTCTCCCTGCACGGGCCCTTCACTTGGTGATGCTGAGTAGCGAGCCAGGGCGATGGCCCCGGTGTGAGGATAGATTTGGGGTCTGCACAGGGCGGATCCAGCTGGCAGCAGGGCTGGGGACCCCCTAGATTCATGCCTCAGGCCCCCCCCTTTTTCTTTAATATTTCCAGCCCCGAGTTACCAGCTGGTCTCCAGTTTTATTCCTCCCTGGCGCTTGTTAAAACCATTTTGTGCAGCATCTGTCCTCATTTGGGATACAATAACAAGGGGAAAAAAACCCCAGATTGTCACAGAGAGACAAATTCAGGGGGAAAGTTCCATTTTTAGGGCACAGCTTCCCCACTGAAAGCTACCAAAGCTTTTCTGGAGCGAAGGTGCTTGTCCAGGCCCTCACCCTGGTATCGGGCCTCCACGTGGGACAGTCACTGGTGTCAACTGGGGTCCCTCTGGGGGAAAACAGGGCCCTTCCGAGCAGCAGTGCGGGGCAGGATTGCATCGTGTTGCCCCATCGATGCTTTCCACATCCCAACCCCTAGAACCATTGTATAACACCAAAACCCGCAGAATTCAATCCAAATATTGAAGGTCGTACCAGGGTTAGAAAAAGTGTAAAAACCAGAAATGTCAGGAGTTTATCCTGAGTGGGTGCATCTCATGCAGCCAGCACCCCGCAGCCCTTCCTCTCAGCTGTCGGCGGGCAGGATCTGTGCTGGCAGTGGTTCCCAAGACCAAAACCTGTGGAATTCACCCCAAATTTTGAAGGTTGTGCCAGGGTTAGAAAAAGTGTACAACCGCAGAATTTCAGGGATGTGTCCTGAGCAGAGGCATCTCGCGCACAGCCCGCACCCCGCAGCCCTGCCTCCTGGCTGCTGGCAGGCAGGATCTGTGCCAGAGGTGCTTCCTAGGTCCAAACCCCGCAGAATTCACCCCAAATTTTGGAGGTGTGAATCGATCCAGGGTTAAAAGTATAAAAAACCCTGGCATTTCAGGGGTGTATCCCGAGTGGGTGCCTCTCACATGCGGCCAGCACCCCGCAGCCCTGCCTCCCCCCCGCCGGCGGGCAGGATCCGTGCCGGAGGCGGCTCCTAGGACCCGGCGGCGCCGCTCCCTCCCTCCCGCCCTCCCTCCCGCCGCCGCCGCCGCCGCCGCCGGGGAGCGCGGCCGCTCCGCCCGCCCCGGGAGCCGCTCGGCCGGGGCTGGGCGGCGGGCGCTGCGGGGGAAGGGGCCGGGATGGCGCGGCGGGGGGCCTGGGGGCTCTGGGCAGCACTGGGCTGCGGGCTGTGCCTGCTGGCGGGCGGGCAGGAGCCGGCGGGCGGCGGGCAGCTCTGGCGGCAGCTGATCCAGTGGGAGAACAACGGCCGCGTTTACAGCCTGCTCAACACCGGCGCCGAGTACGTCCCGGCGGGGCAGGAGAGACCCGGGGGGAGCCGCTTGCTGTTGGCGGGGGCGGTGACCGGGGGAACGGGCAGCGTGCGGCGGCAGGCGCCGGTGGCCCCGCCGCGGCCGGGCTCCCAGGGGGGGGCGGCATCCCTTCGGTTTCGGGCAGGTGCCTGAAAACTGGCGTGAGGGCCCGGTGGGCGACAGTACCGCTTCGCAACGGGTACGGCCCGCCGGCCGCCCCCGCCAGCCTTCCTCCTCCTTCGCCTACGCCTCTGTCGGGCAGCCGGCGTACCCCCAATTCCCCTTCGCCCCCCATTACGAGCCCTACGAGGCACCCCGGGCGTACGACGAGGCGTACACCTACTACCGCAGCACCGGCACCAGTGGGGCGGCCGTGGCTTCGGCGGCGGCCAGCGCCAGCGTGGTGTACCCCTTCCAACCCCAGGCACGCTACGAGGACTACGGGGAGGAGCAGAGCCCCTATAGAGCCCAGGGTTACTACCCGGCGGCCGAACGCCCCTACGTGCCTGCCGCCCCCCAACCGGTTGATGGGCTGGACCGCCGGTACTCCCATAGCTTGTATCATGACACGGGGGGCTCACCGGAGCAGGGCGGCCCGGACTTGTACACCAACCAGCAACCCACCAGCCATGGCATTGCAGCAGCTGATAACCTGCAAGCTCCCACTGGGACGGGGTATGGGGGCCAGTACCCACCCTACGAGCCGCAGCTGCCTTTTCGGGCACCGGAGCCTTATGGAGTTCCTCGCCCCGAGTCCTACCTGCCTGCCAGGAGCCCCGAAATGCCGCAAGCCGTCCCTGATAACCAAGCTCGAGTCAGCGTGGGCAGCGTCTACAGGCCCAGCCATGGCGGACGGGGTGAGTCTTGGGGGGACCCTGGGGTGGATGGCAGCTCCCTGGGGTGGGATGGTGCCCTGGGTGCTTCATCACCTGGGGAGAAGGCATCCCCCAGGGCAGAGCCCTCTGCACCCATGTCTGGTGCCAGGCGCTCTCCCAGGGTGCTGCCCCGGTGCTATGGGGACAAATGTGGCCAAGGGGCCACTGAGGGGCTGGAACTGTTGGAGACCCTAGGTGTTTGGGGAATGATGTTTGAGGTGGTGAAAAACCTCAGGGGAGGAAAGAGAAGGGGCGCGTAGGGGCGAGTCCCACTAGGGGCTGGGCTTGGGGTGGGTCTGTGCTGTGTCCCAGGTCCTCCCGTACTCGTGGGGTGGGTTTGTTCCCGGGTTGCATGCTGGGGTGGCTGTGTGCCATATCCTGGGTCATCCTGCATCTGTGGGGTGGCTGTGTGCTGTGGGTTGGGGTCACACCGTGCTCCTGGGGTAGGACAGTGCCATGTCCTGGGTCATTCTGGCCACGTGCCTTGTGCCAGGGCAGACTTGGTTCACGGGGTGGATCTGTGCTGCCTCACCCAGAGCTGATAGCCCCCATCACCCCCCCCCCCCATGCTGGTTGCATCGCGGCTGCAGCAGGGGACCAAGGCCGCAGCAGGGACGCGATGCCGTCATTTCATGTCCTGCTGACCCCGATCCTGATGAAATGCTGTAGCTTTTGGCTGAGGCTTGCCAGGAGTGTTTTTGCTCCGTGGTGAAATTGGAAGCAAGGCTGGAGGGCGTGAGGAGCAGCAGCCTGGGGGATCTGTTCCCTTGCCTGTCCCTTGGGAAAGCCATCTCAGCTGGAGCCTCTGACCCATCTGACCCCATCCAGCCCCATCCCTGGATTCTGAGAAAATCCCATCCCAGAGGGTTCGTACTGGGTGAAGCGTTCATCCCAGCCCTGCCCCATTGCGTGCGAGTGAGTAAACACAGCGAGAGCAGCCGGGCTGGGTCAGCCCAAGGTCCGGCCAGCCCCGCCGAGGATGTGTGGGAAAGAGCTTGGGGACAGGGTTTGTGCGGAGAGGATCTTCCTCCGGACCTCTGCCCACCTCAATGGGAGCAGCTGCTCCCTCTGGGCAAGGGATGCGGGGGCGAGGGATGAGGGGGGTCCTTGTCTCTGGGGAGGGATGTCTGGGGATGCCTGCCCTGCAGATGACCTGAGGTGACAGGAAAATGAGAAGTTGCCTGCCAAACATATCTTCTGCCTCTTGGCAAAGGCTGTGACCTTCAAGGAACCCTGGAAGCTGGGCCAGGAGGTGACAGTGCCATGGCTTTGCCAGGGTGATCGGGGTGCCCATGGGTGGGTCGACAACCCTCATCGGCCAACAAACCCATCAGTGGGACACCCACCTCTTGGTGCAGGAGCCCCCAGCCTCCTCCTTCACATTTTTCCTTAATAAATATAAAGAAAAGAATAAAGATCACCCCACCAGCCCAGGGAGGTGGCTCTCTGGGGCCAACTCACTGCCCAGCCTCTCGTCCAGGTCACCTACTGCTCTCTCCAGCTGAGCCTTGTTTGGGGAACGCTGTCACCTCCCTGGGGGTCACAAAAAACCCCAACCCACAGCCTGTCACCTGCAGGCAGGTTTCTTAATTGGTCAAAACACTTTATAAAGCTGAATCAGATGTTAATTATGCGCCTAAGCCCTTTAAGAGCCTCCTAATCGGTTCAGGAATGTGCAGTATTCCTGGCCCCTCGCTGGGGCACCTGGGGGGTTAATTAAGCAATTAGATCCTACCGGCTTTTATGAGGGGGTTTATAGGGGCTTGCATGAGCATTGTGGATTGTCCTCCTCCCTCTGTCTGAACTGGCCAGTCAAGACACCTTAGAAGATGAGAGTTGAAATGGTTTCCAGCTCTAAATCTATCGGTGGGCAGGCTGTGGTGGAGGTGGGAGAGGAGAATCTCACGTGGCTTGGTCAAGAGAGGGAGATAAAGTCAGTAGACCAGGCTTTGGCAAGGAGATGGAGAGGAGACACCAAAAGTCTTCATGTTTCCTGCTCATGGCTGCTGCAGAGGACCCAAGTGTCACCCAAGGCTTGCCCAGGGGCTGAATCATCTCGTGCAAAGGAGGTCTTGGCTGGTGAAAGCCAAGCCTGCGTGGCATCTAAGCCATGGGGGCAGATAGCCCACCCTTCCTTTGTGGGGTTCAGCCAAGGTGCTGGTTCCCACCGGGGCTCCCCACTCTCGACTGACCCCCAGGAGGCATCTCCAGGGACTTCCTCACCCTGAACCCTAGCCTGACCCCTCCCTTCTGCTTTCCTCCATCTCCAGCAGGGTTTTTTTCTCCTTGCCCTCATGCAAATGTGTCGCCTGGGGTTGGTTTTTGAATGGCAATGGGGTTTGGAAATCCCATGGGGTGATGGGGATTTTGCTACCCACTAAGCTTGAGTTGTGGTGGCTGTGGTGACACCTGAGGATGTTGTCACCCCTGGATGGGGCAACTGGGCCAGGAGATGACAATTTTACTGGGAAAGTCTCCCTTTTGCGGCCTTGGGGATGGGTTTGGGTTGATTTTTTTGTTATATTCAGGCATTAAGAACCAAACGGGGATCGCGAGAAGATTCAGTGGGGCTGGGATGGGGGTGAAGGGGTGTGTCAGGAGGTGCTGGAGATGGGATGGGATGGGTTGGGTCAGGGTGGGATAGGTTGGGATGGGAAGAGGTGGGATGGGATAGGATGGGTTGGGATGGGGGGATGAAAGGGAGCATCTCAGTCGCTCAGGGGTGTCCCCACATCCCCCATCCCCACTGCTCACAGCCACCCCTTTTGGTGGTCCCTGCATCTCCAGGACTGGGACCCAGCACCGCTGGGCACAGGGAGGCAAAGCAGCCATCCTCTCAGAAAACTGCTGGAGCCGGGATTTTTTGGCTAAGCCTGGCACACCTGCAAAAACAGCGTGGCAGGGAGCAGGCCTGCCTTTTTTTATTATTCTAATTTTCATGGTGAATAAGAAGGAAATCTTCTCTGGCAGTTCCCCGGGGCAGGCCGAGGGGCGGAGGAGGAAAAACAAACATTTTCTTGCTGTGGTTGTCCCTTTTCAGAGGCAATAGCGGGGGGCTGCCAGGCCCCTTGCAGGAGGTGGGAAAGTGCTGGCTCAGCAAAAAGGGATCAGGATTTGACCAGTCCGGGATGGGGACAGTTCTGTGCCTTGCTGTGATAAGGGGACTTCTGGAGGGTGGTGAGGCTGGATCCTGCCATCCCATTAACCCCAGTGACACCGGCGCTTGCAGTTTGACCCTTCACTGCCGTGCATGAGCCAAAATTCAGGCGTGAGACCCTACAATAACAATGGGGCCATCCAGGGCAGGCTCCATCGCGGGGGGAAAATAAAACTCCCTGTTGGTAAAGGAGTCGGGTTTCTCTCTGGAGCGTCCAAGAATTTATTATAAACAACAGCAGGGAGGGAAAAGCTGGTTTATAAATGATGACAAATGTTCCTCTCGCAAGCGGGACGGGGCCCAGGGGTCTTTCTCCATCGCTTTTTTAATTATTAATTTTTTTTAGGGGGGCAGGGGGAAGTCTTTCCAAGCTCTCCTGATTTCCCCCCTGGCGTGTGCGGCTCCCCTGGGTATTACATCAGCAGCGATGACCAAGCAAGCAGGGCAGGAAACGAGCTCCAATGGAGTGACGTGATCCCTCGAGGGAAGGCAGGCCAAGAAACAAGAAGGCATTGTTCTTTTTGCCCGCAGAAAAAAGGGAAAATAGGGATAAAAAATGGGAGGGGGGGGGGGAGCGGGAAGGAGGCATGCTGGAAACTGTCTGGGTGCAAAGGGAAGAGCTGATGTGGCTGGAGTCTCCTGGTCCCTGGGAGGATGGGGGTGATCATGGGAATGGGGATGGGAATGAGGACAAGGATGGGTGTGGGGATGAAGATGGGTGTGGGGATGAGGATGGGTGTGAGGATGAAGTGGGGATGAGGATGAAGAATGGGATGAGGACAAGGATGGGGCGGGGAGGGGATGGGAATGGGGACAGCGATGGGGGGAGGGGTTGGGGGGGGGGGGAGGAGATGAGGATGGGGATGAAGATGAGGATGGGGATGGGCACAGGCTGGTGAACTCACAAGGAGGAAGAGATGCTTAGCAGAGGTTGTTGTGGAGCAGGGCTTGGCTTTGCAGAGGGCTGTGAGAAGGGAAACTGAGGCAGGGAGCACCTGGGGAGCATCCCACCCCCACCCCGGCCCTTCTTGAGGGGCAGATGTGAGGATGTGCTTTCTGGGTCGGTGGTCCCAGAGGAGGCTTTGGGAATGGAAGGTGTGAAAGGGCGTTGCTGGGGGGTAAGTTCTGACTCCAGCTGGGCTCTGTAATGCTTTTGGAAAGCGAGGCAGCCCCCACCCATCCCTGCAGCTGTCTGTCTGTCTGTCCACAGCTTGCTTTGGCTTGAACCCCCAGTGCAGGGCAATGTCGGGGAATTAAAGGAGAGGAAGGATAATGGCATGGGGGGGCCTGGGGTTAGCAGAGCCCCACTTTCACCCCTGTTTTGGCGTGAAAAACAGGAAAGAGGGACCTCATTTTTGGGGGGTTGTGTCACCCCCTTTTGCTGGCTGCTGCAGGGCTGGGAGCCGGGGGGCTTTGGGGGACCCCAATAACCCCTCGCAGAGCAGCTGGGCATGCGGCTGGCCAGGGCTGGGGGCAATCGCTTCCAGGAGGATGGGTTGAGCAATCCCGCTGTAGGAAAATGGAGGATTGGGGTTTGCCAGCAGGAGCCAGAGAGGGGAGGAAGGGGAGGGAAAGGGAGAATTTTCCATCTGCAGCTTAAAATTAAAAAAACATAGCAGTCACCAAAGCAAACCTTCCCTACGAGGTCGGGGCTGGCTGCTTCAAGGAGGGGACTGCCGCATCCCCAAGCTACATCCCCAAGCCCTGTCCCCATCCTCAGGGCTGTCCCCATCCTCCTGGCAGGTCTCCCCGACTTGGTGCCGGACCCCAACTATGTGCAAGCATCCACCTACGTGCAGCGAGCTCACCTGTACTCGCTGCGCTGCGCAGCCGAGGAGAAGTGCCTGGCCAGGTAGGAGCAGCTGGGGCGGGCGAGGGGAGATGGGGACACGTCGGGAGAGAGGGGGGGGGCGAGGGGAGAGAGGGGGGGTCCAGGGGCAGGGGGAGAGAGGGGGGGTCCCGGCGCGAGGGAGAGATGGGGACATGGGGGGAGAGGGGCATCCTGGGGCAAGGGGGAGATGGGGACACGAGGGGAGAGAAGGGGGTCCTGGGGTGAGGGGAGATGGGGACATGGGGGGAGAGAGGGGGTCCCGGGCAAGGGGTGGGGGGGAATGGGAGGTGGGAAGGAGGAGGATGGAGGAGAGAAGGAAAGGGGAAAGGAAAGGGAAAGGATAGGAAAGAGGGAAGGGGAAAGGAAAGGAATGGAAAGAGGAAAGAGCAAAGCAAAGTGCAAAGGAAGGTCCCTGGCGGGTGCTGCAGGGCAGGGAACCTTCTCTCCTCTCCTCCTTTTTTCATCACCTCCTTTTCTGCGGAGGAAGCCCTCCCTGCAGAGGCACTTGCTGGGGATTTTCCTCCCTGGGGGTGCCAGGGCCTGGGGGGTGCTGAGGGCAGGGGGGACGTTGGCATTGACCCTCCCCGGTGTCCCCAGCACCGCCTACACTGCCGAAGCCACTGACTACGATGTGCGGGTGCTCCTCCGGTTTCCCCAACGGGTGAAGAACCAGGGCACAGCCGACTTTCTGCCCAGCCGGCCCCGGCACAGCTGGGAGTGGCACAGCTGCCACCAGTGAGTGTCCCCTCCATCGGCTCTCCCTTTTCACAGCAGTTTTAAGGCTTTTTTAATGGCAATTCCCCCTTTTGGGGGCTTTGAGATCTCGGGGTGGGGCAGAGGAGGTGTCACTTTGCTTCGCCTCTTTGTCCCTAAAGCCACCAAGCTCCTGCAATTAATGTCCCCAAGGAGGGAGCTGGCAAGCTGGGGTGGACCCAGAGTTGATGGTGAGCCCCCAAAATCACATCTGGGGAGGGGATGGGGCGATTTGCAGGGATGGGGGGGGTCACCCTAACTCTGTCCCCCCCTTGTCCCCAGGCACTACCACAGCATGGATGAGTTCAGCCACTACGACCTGCTGGATGCCACCACAGGGAGGAAGGTGGCCGAGGGCCACAAAGCCAGCTTCTGCCTGGAGGACACCACCTGCGATTTTGGCAACCTGAAGCGTTACGCCTGCACGGCTCACACCCAGGTGGCTTTGGGGGGGGGGGTGCTCAAAGGCTCCTCAGGGTTCACACACACATCCCCGCCCCCTCCCCCCAGCACCCCCTGAACCCCCTTTCCTCCTTGCAGGGTTTGAGCCCGGGCTGCTATGACACCTACAATGCCGACATCGACTGCCAGTGGATTGATATAACAGATGTACAGCCGGGGAATTACGTCTTAAAGGTGGCCGGGGTCATCCGGGGAGGTTTTTAGGGGCAAACATTACCCATTTGGGGGCAGCTCGGAATCTTCTCAACCATGAGGTTTTGGACCACACACCTTTTTTGGTGCCATCCCCTTAACACGGGTTTAGGCACTGCTCATCCACCCCCCCTCACTAATTTTTGGGGGTGGTTTACCTTCCCTTTCCCCTGTTTTTAGGTTCAAGTCAACCCCAAATACATCGTCCTGGAGTCGGACTTCACCAACAATGTGGTGAGGTGCAACATCCATTACACCGGGCGCTACGTTGCCACGACAAACTGCAAGATTTCCCAGTAAGGCGATGTCTGTCCGTCCGTCTGTCCTTCCCTTGGCAAAAAAAAGCAAAGATGGGGGTTGGACTGGAGTGTTTTAATCCCTTTTTTCCTCCCCTTTATCTGGGTTTTCTGCCCGAGCAGCCAAAAAAAAAAAAAAAAAGCTGGATTTGGCCGGTGGTGGAGCTGGGGGTTGGTGTCTCGCTCCCTTTTGGGGTGTTTATATTGAATTTCTTTGTTATTCCGGGGAAGAACGAAGCTGGGTTTCAAAAGACACACACACACACACTCCCTGGCCTATGAAATAATGGGTTTAAATATCTTCCTGAGCGTGTTCCCCAAATTCTGGGATTTTTTTGGTTTTGTTTTTTTTTGTCTTTCAGATCTTGATGGGAGCCAGAGGGAGGTCACCTACCCCAGCCTCGGTCCCTCTCCCGAGAACGTGACTGAGCTGGCTCCTCTGTCCCACCAGAGACCCCGGAGCCCATCAGCAGCTCCTCAAGCCCCACCCCCCCGCCAAAAAAAACCATTTCTTCACGTTAAAAGGAGGAGAAGAGAGAATGACTCTTTGAAATATTTTTTTATACTTAACTTTTCTTTAACCTTTGGGTTTTGGTTTTTTTTTTTCCATTTTTCTAAGGGAAACCGATGCTACGTTTTAGCTGGAATAAAGGCAGGGGCCCGCAAATGCTGTATAAATGATGTAAATTGCGTATTTAGCAATAGAGAGCTCTGTAGTTTTTAACCCCTTCAGCATTTTTTTTTTGGGGGGGGGGATGTCCCTGGCTATGCCACCTCCCTGGGAGGGGAGAAGACAGCTCGAATTCTGAGGTGCTGCCCTGTCAGGGGTGCTCAGCCCCTCTTCTCGAGGCGGCTGCCATGCCAGGATACTCCAGTTATTTTTGGGATGGAAGGTGCTGGAAATCCCTTCACCTTAACAGGAATGCGCTCACGCCCTCTGTTTGGCTTTTAAAACCAGGGAGGGAGGCCTTGCGATGACTGGAAGTCTTGTTTTATTATTATTGTTATTATTTTCACGAGCTTTAAAACCAGAAATCATTATACCACGTCGCTTTGGAGGGTTCGGTGTTTAACTGAGGCCGCAGTTGCCACCGTGTCGGCCCGGTGATGTCCTGCGGCCAGCAGTGGGACAGGGGTGTCTGCCGAGAGGTGACCCCAGGGAAAGCCCTGGGCTCTGCCGTGTTGTGCTTGGGTGCTGGGGAGCAGAGGGGATGGGGGGGCGGGAAGGACGCCGGCCCCCAGGGCCGCCCACTGCTGGCCCGGGCTGGGGGACACGGCCACCCTCATGGTGACATCCTCCGTGCCCCGGGGCCACAGCCCGGCCAGCAGCTCCTCCGCCTCCATGCCAGCTCCTGGCCGCCCCCGGCCCCCCCCCCCCCCCCCCCCCCCGTTCCCCCCCGCGGCGGGTCCCGGCTCCCCCCCCCGGAGCTCTGGCCCCGGACCTTCCCCGGGCGCTTGCGGGCCCGCCCGGTACCGAGCTCCGCCCAGCGCCGCCCGCTGCGGCCCGGCGAGCCCCCGTCCCCGCCCACCCGCGGGGAGGCGGGGGGGAGCGGCCGGAAGGGGGCCTCCGCGGAGCCGGGAACCCCCGGCGCCCCGGGCGCTGGGCTCGGGGGCCGCAGCCCCTGCCCCTGCCTCCCTCCCGAGCACGGAGCCGGGGCCACGCGGGGCGGCACAGCGCAGTGAGGAACCGGGAGCTGGGAAACGCCTCGAGCGCGGGTGAGGGGCGCCGTGGGCCGGAGGCCGGCTGCGGGCTCCCCCGGGCCCCCCCGGGGGCCGGGCCCCCCCGCCCGGGGGCAGGGCCGGGCCCCCGCCCGCGGGAGACGAGGCCACCCGGGGCGCCTGCCCGCGCCCGGCTCCCGGCTGGGGACGGCCCACCGGCCCCCCCGAGGGCACCTCGGTGCGGCCCCGGCTCCCGCAGGCTGCACGGCAGCTCCCGGCGGGCCCAGCCCGGGATGGGGGCTCCAGCTCTGCAGCAGCCCTGGCCCCTGCGCTTCAGGCCAGAGCCAGGGGCTTGCGCTCAGGTTTTATTTACCCCTGCACTCTCTGTTCCAGCTCCAGCCCCACCGGCAGTGCCTCAGCTCCGGCCCCAGCCCCGGGCATCTCCGCTGCAGAGGCTGGACCCTCCGGGTAAGAGCTGCTCCGGCTGCTGGTGGCTCCAGCTGACAGATGCCCTGGCCCGGGCCAGCCCCAGCCTGGTAGTTGGGATTTCTGCCCCTGCCCCATGATCTTTATTCCAGCCCCAGGGTCTGCAATCTGTGTTTCAGCTCCAGTCCTGCTATGTTTATTATTTCTGCTCCAACTCCACACTCACACATTTTATTTCAGTCCCAGCATCTTTATTTCAACTCTAGCCCTAAAGGATTTATTTCAGCTTTAGTCCTTAGGTCTTTGTTTCAGCTCCAGCATTGTTTCAGCTCTGGCTCTGCATCGTTAGAGCTCCAGCCCTAGTCAGCATTTCTGCCCCAGCCTAATAGTTTTTATTCAGCTCCACCCTCACACATTTTATTTCAGCTCCAGCCCTGAGGCTTTTACTCCAGTTTTGCCTTCTGTCAACCCCAGACCCAGAATCTTTTCTTTATTTCAGCGCTAGCTCTGCAATGTTTCAGCCCCACATAGTCTCCTGCATGGAGGTAGAAGCTGCTCCTGGGTCCCAGGGCCACACATAAGGTCACAGCTCTGCCCCTGGCCTTGTGGCCAGAGGAGCTGCCACTCCCGCTCCCCACAATAAAGCCTGGGCCCCCTTTGTTTAGAGACTATCATCTCAGATGTTGAGTTCTGCCTAGCACAGGCTGGTATCCCAGGCTTCAGGGGCAAATGCAACTGGACCCCCACCTCCAATGAGGGTCCAGTGGCCCTGCCCCCACCACCCACAGCTCCCCCCCCAAGCCAGCCTTTGGGGGCTGGGCAAGACTCCATGGCCTCCAGTTCCCCTGTCTGAGAGGGTGGCACTGGCCCAGGGGCTAACCCCCAGAAAGGAGCCCCCAGCCCCGAAATGCAGCACTTAAGCTTTATTTTGGACCAGACCTTGTGTCTCTAAGCACTCCGGCTTTATTCTGGACCAGACTTTGCAGCCCCAAGCACTCCGGCTTTATTCTGGACCGGGCTTGGCAGTCCTAAACCCACCCCAGGCTCCTGCTTAGGCTCAGAGCCTCAGCTTCCACAGCCCCCTGCGGCTGGAACCGCGCAGCTGCAGCCGCCGCCGCCCCCGGCTGCCGGCGAGGAGTGCGGGGCACCGGGGGCAGCTCTCGCGGGGAGGGACCGGCCCTGAGGCGCTGGGCAGCCCCGCTTTCCCCGGCGCTCCCGCTGCCCCCGGCCCGGCCCCGCCCCCCCGGGGGGCCCGGCCCCCCCAGCGCAGCCCGGCCGCGCCCCAACCCTCGCCCCACCCGGCTCCCGCCGGAGCTCCGGCCCCGCTCGGGAACCCCCCGACCCCAGGCACCTGCCGTTGCCCTTCGCCGCCCCCGACCGGGCCTCGCTCCCCCGCCGGGCTCCGACCGCCCCGCCCCGCCGGGCCCGGCCCCCGCCCCGCTCCCCCAGCACCGCGGCCCGCGGAGCGGCATCACCGCCCGCTCCTCACAGCCACCGCCCAGCTCGGCCACGCCCGCGCACGCGCTCTAAGGCTTCCTGCCCCGCCCACCCAATCCCGCCCGAGACAGCGCCCGGCCCCGCCAATCCCGGCCTGCCCGTTCCCGCCCCACCCGTTTCCCTCCTGCCGAATCCCGGCCCGGCCCTTCCACCCGGCCCCGTCCCGCCCGGCTCCGCTCCGCCCAATCGCGGCCCGTCCCTTCACTCCGCTCCCACCGCCTCCGAGATCGGCTCCGCCCCAATCGCGGCCTGCCCTTCAATCCGGCCCCGGCCCCGCCCCCGCTCGGCTCCCCGGCCCCTCCGCCCCCGATGCCTTCTCGGTTCCCCGGAGGCTACGGGAAGCGCGGGCCGCCGGAGGCGCAGGGATTCCGGTTGCCGCCCCCCCGTCGTCTCCCCGGGAGAGCTCACGGCCCGGGCGGGTCCGGCGTCGCGGGGTCGCTGGGAGCTCCGGTGCTTCCAGATCTGGGGGCTTGAATGAAATGGGGGAGCAGAGCCGGATTGAAGGGGCGGGCCGCGATTGGGCGGAGCGGAGGCGGGAGGGGGCGGGGCCGGATTGAAGGGCAGGCCGCGATTGGGCGAGCGGAGGCGGGAGGGGGCGGGGCCGGATTAAAGAGAAGGCCGCGATTGGGCGGGGCGGAGCTGGAAGGGACGGGTTGCGATTGGGCGGAGCGGAGCCGGGCGGGGCGGGGCCGGGCGGAAGGGAGGGGCCGGGATGCGGCAGGAGGGAAACGGGCGGGGTGGGAACGGGCGGGCCAGGGTTGCCGGTTGCGGGCGCTGCCGCTGGTCCCCTTCCGGCAGGGTCCCCCTCAAATGCGCCCTCCCGGATGAACTGGGGTCCTCCTCGGCTGAGTCGGACCCCCCCGCACCCTGCTCTGCCCCCGAGGAGAAGGAAGGGGGACCTTGGGCCCTAGCCAGGCTGTCTGTAGGCTGTCCCCAGCGCCCCCCACCGGCGGGGCAACCCTGAACTGAGCCCCGGGCAGGGCTGAAGCAGATGCCGGGGTCAGGTGCTGGGTCCCCACAGCGCCCCCAGCCCAGGCCTGGCATCCTGGAAGGAGCAGCATGGACACGGTGGTTCATCCTTCCCAGGCTTTATTTGGCTCTCGTCCCGCACTCACGCCACGGCCCGGGCACGCCCCCTGCGCCCCACGCTAATGGCCAGCACCGCCCCGGCCAGCCCCACGCCGACAGCCAGACAGATCAGCCCTGTCCCCCAGCTGGACACCGCTGTCACCCCACCTGCAAAACCAAGGGGGCCAAGTGTTAGCAATTGTCACCGGGGCCGTGCCACTGGGCTGCGGCCGGCAGGGACTCACCATGACTTCCCTCATGCCACTCTCCCACGGCACCCAGGTCCCTCGAGAGGAGCACGGGGCCAATAACCACGTCAGCTTCAGCCTCTTTCCCTGGGGAGGAAGGAGCGATGAGGTGTGCTCACCCCCTGGCCCTGCGGAGTCCCCTCCGTCCCCACAGGGACCTTACCATTGGCATCATGGCGGCGGAAGCGGTGGCCGGGCCATCGGTCCAGGGGGTTGAGCCTCCGGGAGAGCGCGGGGGACTCGCAGTTGCCCGTCTCACAGCAGCTGCAGATGTCCCGGGTGCCTTCCACAGGTGCCCAGCTGCAGCAGAGTGTGAGCATTGTCACCAGAGCCACTCCCCCCAGCACCCACAGAGCATTCATGCCCCCCGAGTCTGGGTCCGTGGCACATCCCTGTGCCATGGCTGCAGGATGCCGGTGGGGACCTGCCCAGACGTGTCCCATCCCAGTGCGGTGGCTACTCACGTGTTTCTGGCTTTGTTGAAGGAGCAAGCCTTGTTCAGTGGGTCTGGGGCTTGGTCCGCCGGGGTCACCTTCAGGTGGCAGGTGATGTAGATCTGTGGGGAAGGCATGGGGGGAGAGAGGTGGGGACACACTCGTGGGGGACACCGGCTTGGTTTGGGGCTGGCAGGGGTGGGGGGGACGCACACACAAGCCTTACCAGATTCCTGGCGTCCCCTGCAAACCTGAACACGTCGATCCTGAAGCGCAGCATGTCCTCCCGGGGCCGGGGAGTGATGAAAGCAGAGCTGGTGTCGTCTGACCTCCCATCAACCAGGCACCTGGGGTGGGACGGGAGGGGTCAGCATCCCAGCAGGTCTGTCCTGCCCTCCCCCCCCACTGCCACCACTGACAGCAGGTCCCCAGGGCTCACCCATTGAAGTCAATGATGGTGTAGTGGGGTGAGGAGTCAGTGCTGGGGCTCAGGGCGGCCACGCAGCTGTCCACGAACAACCGCAGCGGCACATGGCTCTCAGTGCCCACCTCCGCTTGGATGTTGAGGACGTCGCCCAGTTGGAAACCGGTGAAGGGTCTCTCGGCACTCCAGTCCTCTGCAAGGCAGCGCCAGGGTGACAAAGGGTGGGGCAGGGGCTCCAGTTGTCCCCAAGCTGCCGTGGGACCAGAGCCAAGGCTCAGCCCAACAGCAGGAGCACTGGTGTTTGCCATGGGGTGGGTTGGCTGGGGTCCTGGGACCCTGAGCTCCCCTGCCTTGGGAAAAGGGTGGAAAATCCCCGTCCGCAGGTCAGGATGGCTTCCACCTACCGTTCATGAGGTGCAGGGAGAACACCAGCCTCTCCTCTGCCGACAGCGTGGAGCTGAAGGGAGCCCAGGTGGGCCGGATGGCGTTGCTGCTCACATTCTCCTTCCTGGCCAAGGACCACCGTGCATCAGGACGCAGCCCTGTGCCGGTCCCCAGGGGCTGGGGTTGGGGGGACCCAGGACAGGGAGCCCTTACCTGGGGTAGTGGCACTCGATGGGGATGACGGCGGGGTTGCTGCGGATGATGACGGGGTTGCTGGCAGGGCTGGGGTCATAGTTGAGGAGCGTGCGGTAGATGAGGGAATCTGGCGTGATCTGGGCAGAAAAGCATTGAGAAGCCCACATCCCACCACCACCGAGCCTCATAGCTCTCCTTTCCCAACTGGGAAATGCTGGGGAAAGCCCAAAAAAGGGGGAAAAAGCTGGGGGAAAGGGTATGGAGAAGGAGCCCTGCTCTGCTCTCAGTGAGTTAAACTTCCTAATGGGCTAAAACACGAGCAAAATGGGTCTGGATGGGGGGGCTTTGCACCATCAGTGTGTCTCCAGCTGAAAAGGCAAACAGTTTGGGGAAAAATGCTCTGCTTTGGGGGGAAATATCCTCTCGTCCTTCCCCTAGGGCGTTTCTTGGTGGTGCTCTGCGTCCAGCTCCCAGAGCTCCCCTGGCATCACGGGGGGGATGCCTGATGAGGGTCTTGCAGCCTGGAGCAGCTCCGGGGTGTGTGTGGGGGATGCCAGGCAGGATCCCAGGGCTGGGGGAAGCACCAAAGGGGGGGAAGGTCTTACCTGCACGATACTGCCACACTCGTGGAGGCCAGCGGTGAAGGTGACGGTGTTGTGGGTAGGGTTCAGCGAGGAATGCTTGCACGCTGCTGGCCCCAGTGTCAGGTCGGCCACGTTGACCAAGCGTCCGGTGCCGAAGAGGTCGCGGTGCACCGTCACCACCAGCTGAGCCTCTTGGCACTGCACCATCACTGGCTGCTGGCTGGAGACTGCTTGAGATTGGGGGTCCTCCACCCAGGACCAGGTGTAGGGGTCTGCCCGTGCCCCCCGGCTCGCTGGGTCACCCCAGGAGAAATCCCAGGGTGGGTAGGCAGCCACCTCGCCCGCTGTCCAGCAGAGGAGAGTGAGGATCAAGCCGCTTTCGGGTCCCATCCCTCCTTCCAGCAAACCCCGGCACAGAGATCTGGGGCTACTCCTCCAGCCTTTATATCCTCCCAGGAGCAGGAGCCGTCCACCCCTGGGCTCCCGTTTGGGGACCAATGGCACCCAAAGGCCAGCCCTCGTGGGTGCGGGGAGAGGGGAGGCACGAGCAGGTCGTTTCCGGGGTGCCAGGACCCCCTGTTCCCCGGGCTGCCCAAGGCGAGAGAAAACATCCTCGTCAGCCTCTTTGGGGAAGTTGTTTATAAAACTCAGCAGAAGCCGGAGACGGGGAGACTGGTACAAAGGAGCTTGTTTAGGTTAGAAGGTGATAAGGGGCTTTTCAAGGCTGCTGGGGAGATGACAGGAGCAGGGAGAGCAGGGTCCATGATCCCACCCCTGGTGTTTCCCATTCCCTCTGCACGGGCCATTCCTCCCCGGCGACGCCAGCCCCCCCCGGGACTTTGGTTTTCTGCTGGGAGGCTGACATCCTGGGATGGCCAGCAACCCACATGCTCACAGCTTCAGCCCATCTTTGGGGCTTTAAGCATTCCCCCTGCTCCTCGGCAGGGCCAGGACCAGGATGTTTGGTCACCACTGACCCAGCCGCAGCCCATGGAACACCCTCACCACTGCCATGAGAGCGGCTGTTCTCAGCCGGGGCCAAACCGCCCCCGTTTCAGCCTCGGCAGTGAGGTCATTAGCTGCAGAGCCACAACTTTTCTTTTTTATCTCGGCTGCCCTTCCCCAGCTCCCTGGCTTGTGTTTGTTTTGTTGCCTTCAAGGGAATGGGCTCAGGGTAGAAGAAGCCAGAGGCGAAGCGCTCCGCTCATCACTCCCTTCCCCACGCTGCAGCACCCCAGTTTGTATCCCAAACAGCCGGGGAACAGGGAAAGCTGCTTAAAAATAAACCCTATATGTTTTCAAGCCTCATTACTGGAGTTTCTGTCCCTTCCTTTGAGCGTCTTCAACTTTTTTCCTGCCAGGGCTCTGCAAGCATCCCCTTGGCTCTGTACGTGAGTTGCTCCCAAATCCCTCTTCATCTTTTGGGATGGCCTTGGCAAGCCTTAGGGACAGTGGAAAGCCTCTGATTCGGTTGTTTGAGCTGGAGCGGCTGAGCCATTTCTGGGAAAATGAAAAGAAACTGAACGCTTTTGGGGGCAGATGCTGGCAGATGCCAGCTTGCTCCTAGGAAAAATCCTAGGAAAAAACCTCTGGATCAGAGTAAAACCTTCTGCGTTCCCCACCGTCTCCTTTCCCCAGGCAGCTGATGCCCAGTCCCTGCTGCTGCCAGCAGGTCCAGGACTCTTCCTTCGTGTTTAAAATACCTTGAGGTTGGCACTCGCATAGAAATGCCAGGGATTCCAGCAGGCCAAGCCCCATGCGTCAGGGAGATAACAGCAGTGGGCGATGCTGAATCAGTAAATAAGCGGCTGCCCCGCTGCCGGGGGAGGGCATCGCCACTCAGCCAGGTCCTTGGCTGCAAGGACCACGGGAGATGCTTGGCCTCACCCCATCACATCCCGGAGAGCCGCAGCTCAGTGGCCAGCTCCAGGGTTAGGCTGTGGGTCTCTGAGAACCAGGGATCGATCCCAGCAGGAGACTAAATCCCTCCATGGGTCTTTGGGGACCAGGGATTGATCCCAGCAGGAGAATATATCCCCCTGATGGGTCACCTTGTGTTTACATGGCTCAAATTAGCAGAGGGGAATTCCATGTGGAGAAACACGTCCAGGTTCAGAGGATAAGAGGTACTTCTCTGTGAAAAAGGGATTTCTGCTCCCAGGTTAGCCGTTGCCAGGACCAGCTGTCCTGTCTTCATTCCAAGCACAACATGATGTTAGCTGTGGACCAGCACAGCTGGGAAAGAGCATGAGCTTATTTTTTTGGAGGAGGCAGGGACCAGAAAGTCCCAGGGCACCAGACAAGCACGCAACCCAGTGTTTTCCCCCCCGTTGCATAAAGGAGGCTTTAAAGCACATCTCATTTTTACTGCTCGAGTGGGATGGCTGCTCCAGGAAGCCAGTGAGCATTTCCCCATCCCCAATTTCTTTGTAGACCAGATTTGGCCAATATTTATCTCTATCCTGAAGGCAGCTGGGATATTTTGCTGAGCCGGCTGCAGGGCAACTACGCCAAATTTAAAAGGCTCCTCCATGTGTCTCAGCAAACCGGAGAGTCCCTGCATGGAGCCCACGTGCCAAGGGATGGTCAGGGCACTGAATGCCTAGAGAAGATGCTGATCAAGCAGGAATTGGTTACATGAAGATTTAACTCGTCAGCAGCCACAGCTCGTGGTCTGGGAGGTTCAGGTTGGGTGGGGAAATATTTCCTCTCCAGGAGGGTTGTGCAGCCCTAGGCTGGGCAGGCAGAGGTGGGGGATTCTCCATGCACGGACATTGCCAGCCTCAGCCAGGCCAGCACAGGGATGATGCACCTGGTGTTGGACTGGAAACCTTCCGAGATCCCTTCCACCCATGTTTCCATGCCTTCTTCCTCTCCCTTCCACCCCAAAAGCTCACAACTCTAAGGGGACAGTGAAGAATTCTCCCAGCTATTCCCCCTATAAGCTCCTGCCTCCCACTTTGCTGCAAGACAAGGCCCAAACCCCTCTAGCAAGGGGTCAGGTTATACAGAGGAGGAAAAAAGCCATAGCAACAACCCCCATCCAAAGTCAGTGCAGATCCCTGATCCAACCCAGAACCCATCTCTTAATTTTGAGGGAGGGGTAATTGGCTTTGAGACCTGTGAGCAACTAAAGCAATAGCAAGGGAAGGGAGGGGACAGTGGTTTAGGTGACCTAAAGTCTCAAGTCCAGCTTGGCACCTTGTACCAAATTGATCCTGGTGCAAGGTGATGTCTAGCAAAGGTCATCTAGCAAGGACACAAGTTGCTCTCCGGGAGATTCTGACTCACCAGAGCAGTCAACCGTTGGAATAAGCTCCCCAGTGAAGTGGTTGACTCCGCCACATTGGACACCTTTAAGACTCAGCTGAACAGGGTGCTGGGCCGTCTTGTCTAGATTGTGCTCTTGCCTAGAAACATTGGACCAGATGATCTTTGATGTCCCTTCCAACCTAGGATTCTATGATTCTGTGATCTGTGTGAGGGTCTCCAATGTGATGGATGACACCCAAAGACACGTCAGCTTGTGCAAGATACCTCTGTCCTTCGTGACCAAGAGAGCTGCCCAAGCTCCCCCAGAGCAGGCTAAGGGGTTGCAGAAGTCCTCCTGCCCCCTGCAAAACCAGCTTAAGAGGTGGCCATGCTACAAGCAAAGCCCAGCTCTTCACAGGTCTATTTTCCCTGAACCCAGCATCCCAAGATGCTCAGTTCCTACCCTCCCCTAAAGAACAAACCTCTCCCGGTCATGGGGAGCAACAGGTCTTGGGTTTGGGGCAGGAACAGCTTGCTCTTACAGCCACTCTGCCAAGCAGAAGAGCCCGAATTTCACAGCAATAGTAGGAAAAAACAAATGTGACCCAGGCATGTCAGAAAGCCCCTTTCTGGAGGCTGGGGAGGGGGGGAAGGGAGTGCAGAAATTCCAGTGCCTGCCCCAAGGACTGTTTATACATTTCAACCAAGGCTTGTTACATATAACTATGTGTAAACAGTCCTTGGGGCAGGCACTGGAATTCCTGCCTCGGTTTGTCCCAGGAAGATCCCAATCTACTAGCCCTCAAGTTGTGCTCCCTTCCTCATGTACCAAAGCTTGATTTCTTTCCCAGAAATGGATCGAGGCAGGAGGATGGTTTTATTAAACCCTTGCCTTATTGGGTAAGGAATTACCGATATGGAGCAGACCCAAGGAGCTCCAAAGGAAAGTAAAAGTGTTTTGAGGCTTAACTACAACTCCATACTTCTAGCAACAAGACTACAATAGCCAGATGGTGATTCTTTTTTGCATCAGTTCCTAGCTAGGTGCTCTGGGAGGTGTTCAGGGTGGTGTAAGGCTGTACAAAGCTCTACTGAGGACAGGACTTCAGGAAAGCAAGACCCAAACTGGGTGCAAAGAAGTAGAGTTAGCATGAAGATTTGGTTAGCTCATTCTCTCCAGGAAGGCTTCTCTACTCCTCCCCACCAAGCCTCTCCTAGTCCTTCAGTTTATTGTTTTATTGGACAGACTATAAAAGTTCAAGCCCGTGGCTTAAAGGGGGTTGCTGGGCTTTCAGCAGACAGTCACAGCTCCTAGAACAGCAAGGATTAGGACGACCACACCAGCAACCATGGCCAGCCCCAATACCATCCACACGTGACCTGCATCTAGAAAGGAGAAGTAGGGAGATGGTTACAGCCAGAGCCAGGGCCTGCTGCACAAGCCACCCCCCTTCCCTGAGCTTGCCCACCTCGCAAAGGCATCCTCCTAACTGGGTGATCCCACCAGCTGTGGATGAAGAGGGGTCCAACCACAACATCTGCTTCTTTCACTGAGGGATCTGAAAGGGAGTGCCTTTGAGTACTCACAAGCTTGTTGGAAAATCTAGCTCTCCCAAGCCTTGGATTAGCACTGAGGAGCCAATAGGTAGTGAGGCAGCTCCAGCCACCCAGCCTTGAGCAAGTTGCCGTGAAGGTGACAGAGCCCAAGAGGCATACTGAGACCTACCAAGCTGGGAGGGCAGTTCTCTTCGGACACGTCCTCCTTGCCACCGGGAGTGAGCATGGAGCCACTTGGAGTGCCCAGCCAAGCCACAGCTCCTTGTCTCACAGCAGGAGCAGATATCCCGGGTGCCTTCCACAGGCGCCCAGCTAGAAGAGAGCCTGGTGAGTAGCCCACCCTATGGTAGGAATCCCTCACATGCTTTGGAGTCTCCTAGGATAGACCAAGAGCCTCACACCCAGATGGTCAACCCCACCTTCCTGGAAGGTGACACATCAGATGAGAAGCCCAGGCTCTTCACCTTTGGGCAAGCTGCTGTTCCAGTTACTTACAGGTTACTGGCTTTGTTGAAGGAGCAAGCCTTGTTCAGAGGGTCAGGAGCTTGGTCAGCCAGGGAGACCTTCAGGTGGCAGGTGATGTAGATCTGGGGAGGCCAGGCAGAGCAGAGGTGTTAAGTTCTCTTTTGCCTTCATGGCTTTCCCATGCACCATGAAGTCAGTCTCCAACAGGACCACCATCTCCTCAACCCCACCCTGCTTCCTTCAAGCCACTTAAGGGTTCAGCTATCGAAGCCTAATCAGAAGGGCTTGTCTCAGCCAGGATCAGAACTGTTGTCCAAGGAAGATCCTTGGCTCAGAGAGCCAGGAGCAGTAATACAGGGTGACCTCATCATGTGTTGCTATGAGGCAGTTGCCTTGGGAATGTAATTCTAGACATAGCCACGTGAACTTTATTAACGGAGTGAGGCTATAGCCCTGTCTAGACAAGGGAATTCAGTTGCTTTAGGAAGGATTTACCAGATCACTGGAGTCTCCTGAAAACTTGAATGCATCTACTGCAAACTGAAGCACATCTTGCCTGGGTCTTGGGGATATAAAAGTTGAGGTGACATCATCTAGCTGCCCATCCACCAGGCACCTAGACACAAAAGCGAGGGCCAGCAGGATCCCACTGTCAGAGACATCCATAACCTGCAGAAAGGTATCTCTAAATAAGTGCACAGCCAGCTCTTACCCGCTGAAGTCAATGAAAGCATACTGGGGAGAAGAGCTCCCAGCTGGAGCTGTGGTGGCAACACAGTTGTCCACAAAGAGCCTCAGAGGTGCATGGTTCTCCATGTTGACACCAGCTTGGAAGTGGAGGACCTCTCCCAGTTGAAATATGGTGGAGCCTCTCTCAGCACTCCAGTCATCTGGAAGGAGAGAGGTCACCAGGCATGCGTGAACAGGAAGCCAGTTTGTGCTTCACTGCTCCCACCCAAGGAAACCCCAACAGGGTGATACAGCACCAGCTATGCCATCTAGTGGAAGCATGGCCACCTCAGGATGCCATGGAGGACCTCACCCCAAACCTACCGTTCATGAGGCGCAGGGAGAAAGGCAGCTTCTCCTCAGAGGACAGGGTGGAGTGGAAGGGCACCCACGTGGGCTTGACACTGTGGCTGCTCACATTGTCCTTTCTGGGGGGAGATGCAACTAGTTAAATTCTGTGGCAGCAGAAGGGGCTTGCTTGGTGCTCATCTGCATTGGCTCACCTTGGGTAGTGGCACTCGATAGGGACCACGGCAGGGCTGGTGCGGATGATGACGGGGTTGCCAGTAAGAACTGGGCTGTAATTTAAGCTTGTGCTGTAGACCAGAGCATCAGGGGTCACCTGGGAAAAGATAAGACACATTATCCAGTCATTAAGAGCCCGGCTCTTTTGGCCAAACACTCAGAGCAGTGCATTTAAGCCTGGAGAGTCAGTGCTGAGGTGTTTTTTCTGGTCGTCAGCCAGTAGCAGGGATGCTCTGGGCTTGGAAGCTGCTCCACCCTGCCCTGGGATGGGAAGCTGCTCAGCAGCAGAGCTGGATGCAGAGGTGCTCAAGCTGATTTTTTTTCCTTCTGGTTTCCATGCCCTAGAACAACAGACAGGAAGTACTGGCCCCTGGGATATCAAAGGGTGACTTCTGCTCAGGGGGATTTAATGAAGATATCTGCTGGCTGGAATATGAGGGGGCACCTGCCTCATGGCCCCAGGCCTCTCCCAGGGGAAAGAGACCACTTCAGGCTTAAGTTTTCTGTGAAGTACCTTCACGCTACACTCAAGCGGCACCCTGATGCCTCCTAAGGTGGGCATCCACTGCTGCCTTGCTGCAGCAGCCCCCAGCACCAGATGGTCTGGGCTCCACGCTGGAGGCAACAGCAACAGCATAAATAGTCCTGGAAGATTTAGGTACCACTCTATTCATCAGAAAAAACCTCATTTCTCCGCTTCTTGCATGCCCTTCCCTGCTCACACAACACCAGAGGTAGCCCCCAGACCAGACAGAAGAGCTTCTGCTGCCCTTGAAAAGCAGACTGGGAGGTTCACCCTCTAGGAAAGGCTTTGGAGCATTTCCCCAAGCCCACCTGCACCACAACCCCCTTGCCAGCCCCAGCACCCCAAGGCACAGAGGTGCAAGCCAAGAGGCAGACCCTCCCTCCCCGGGGCTCCGGCCACCCCCAGCCTTACCCCGAGGGTGCTGCCACACTCATGCAGCCCAGCCACAAAGGTCACTGTGGTCTCAGCAGTGCTCCAGACTGTGGGCAGGCAGGCAGCTGAGCCCAGGGTCAAGTCCACAGCCCTGACCAGGCGTCCCGTGCCAAAGAGGTCCCTGTGCACCGTGACCACCACCTGTGCCTCCTGGCACTGCACAACCACAGGGTGCAGCGGGGCAGCAGCCTGGAGCTGGGAGACATCCACCCACGCCCAGGGAGAGGGCTGGGAGAGGGCACGGGGCTGCCCTGAGGAAGAATCCCCTCTGTACCTCCATAGCTCTGCCTCCCCTCTAAGGAAGCCCCAGGGGTTGTAAGCAACCACCTCCCCAAAAACCCAGCAGAAAAGAGCAAACCCCAGGCTGCTTCCAGGCCTCATCCTTCCTACCAGGGTCCAACACAAGGAGCTCCTTCTGCCCAGGGACCTTTTACAGCCCACACCTCCCATGGCCGCTCCCACCCCAGGTGATGCTCGCCCCACCTCCCATAAGTGCAATCAGAAACAGCTGAGAGCACCCAGTTCCCTGGAGAACCCATCCTGGTGGGCTCCAATGAGGTGCTGGATCGGGTCCCTTGAGCACAGGAGGGATGATGAGTTTGCTGTGCAGCCACCCGCAGTTTTTGCTCCTGTTTTTTGGTAATGACCAGCTCTGTGAGATCCACCTTCGGACCATATGTCCCACCTCCAGATCATAAGGCCCTTCTGCAGTGGGGTTGCTGGCCAGGGGGGGTGACACTTTCCCATGGCAAAACTTGTCCCTGTCCCTAGCTCCTTCAAGGCGGCGATGATCCTCATGGAGGAATTCATGCCAAGGGCAATTGGGGATTTCCTGGATGTGAGGGCCTCAGGGCTGGCTCTTCTCTACCAAGCAAAAGCTGATTTTTTTGGAGGAAGCAGAGGAAATTAAAACTTGAATTAGGTGGAAGAGGAAATGGAAAGAGGGGGATCGTGGAGGCGATCCCCGTGGGTTGCCCTGAGCTGCGTCCCTGCAGGACCAGACTCTGCACAGCAGCATCTGCGCTGGCGCTGCCACCCGCGTTCCCTTGTGTTTCCCAGGATTTTAGCAAAAGGGAGGAAAATGCTTGTGCCCATGTGGCTGGTAAACTGTTTCCTGAACAGACTTGTCCCTTGGAGCCACCAGCTTCCTGGGCAGGACTGGTGTTGAAATGAGTGGTAGTAAAATAATGAACAGAATAATCCTTATTGGGAGTAATATTAGAGCTATTAAGTATTAGAAATAAGAATTATTTCTAATAATTATTAGAATTATTAGACCTGGGAAAAACCAGTCGCCATGGTGTCTGAGCAGTCCGTCCCTTCCTGGGATGACTCAGCAGCAGGTTGTCCCCTCTGTGGTCCCCAGAGGGAGGGGACCGGAGCAGGTTGATCCAGCTGAAGCTTCCTCGTGCCTGGTTAGAGGCTATAAATCAGGAAGAAAAGCACTTTGTGTATTGAAGTGACACCAGGGAGGAGCATGGCTTTGGACAGGAGTCCTTCTATGGGGATTTAGGGACAGGACAAGGATGTTTGCTTTGCCCCTGCCTCTGGGCGCATGTTGGTGTGCTTGTTGCTGCGCTCACACCCACAGGTGAGATGCCCATGAGTTTCGAGCAATAGCTGTGGCTGAATGGGGCTGTTTTGGCATGATCCCAGCTGGGTAGCTGCCAGCAGGCAGGGCAGCTATGCACTAACCCAAGGGAAATGACTTGGGTTGTTCCCGTGGTGAGCAGGCTGATGGGCTTTCTCAGCACCTCCCTGAGCAAACAGGACCTCTGAGTGCCCTCTTGCTTGGCAGGGTTAGGGTAACGGCTGGGCTTGATGATCTTAAAGGTCTTTTCCTTCTATGATTCTACAAGCCAACACCTATCCTGGGGCTAGCTGCATGTCTCACGCCCACGGGTCATCCCATGCTCATCGTGTTCACCTCAGCTGTGTCATGGGCTCAAGGGGGCATCACACTGTAAAGCACCCATCGGCGCAGCACCCACCAACCTGCGCTTCCACCTGTTTGAGCAAGTGGGTATTGTGGGAACAGGGAGCAAAACAAAATCATTTGCAATGCACAACAAATTAGGAAAATGATTTATTTCTTCAGTATCTGTAAGCAGGCGCAGAAGCCAAAGAGCAACGAGGTTCATCCCTTGATCAAGCAATTCCCTGGCTGTCTTTGAGCTTGGAAAGCAGGGGGAGAGGTAGGAAAACCATATCCCTGTGTGCCCACTTAGGAGGTTCATATGCCAGGCTAGAGGGGTTGGATCCTGCTGACCGAAGGAGTATTTTCAGTTCTTCCCACAGCTGCATCCCACACAGCAGCTCACAGGAACAGAGCAGCTCTGCCCAACCTCTTTCTTAGCTATGACCACCATCCTTGGTCCTTCCAAACCAGTTTCCCCACCTGCTGTTTCTCCAGCTGGCTTCAGATCCCACTGACACCCCACACCTCCCCCGCAAAAAACCCAGACCAGAAATTGTTTGAAAGATTTCTCCCAAGAGTTGGCTTGATCCATCCAAGGGGGAAACAAAGGCACGGTGTGGCTGCAGGTTGTCAGATCAGAGCCAGGACATCCCTCAGCCAAGCTGGTGTCCTCATCTTTTCACCTTAGCACAAGGTCAGATGAGAGAGGACAGCAAGAGACTGTCACACCCGAGACCCAGACTCATCACCCCAAGCAAGAGCAGAAAGGAAATACTGAAGGCAAAACTGCTGATGTGAGCCAGGATCTGGCTCCAGGACTCACTCCCCATGGGTGAGAGGGGAATGAGTCCTGGAGAGACACCAGCATCTTTCAACACTTTTCCTCACTCTATGGCTCTTGGGAAATTGCTGCCTGCTTGGGCACTTTGGCTTCAGCCAACAGCTCCTGGCGCTGGAAGTATACCTTGACCTTGCTCAGGTTTCGGACTTTCTTTTCAGATCTGTGAAGGTGAGTGTTGATGAGACGGCACATTTTCTGGAGCCCCATATCGGGGTCGTGCCGGTAGCAGAGCCGGAGCTCATGGAAGCCAATGCTGTGGGTTGACAATGTTTGGGCTGATGGCTTGGTGAGGAGCTTCTCGGCCACCAAGGGCTGGAGGGAGATGAAGGATTCCAGGCTGGATTGACTGAGGATCAGCCTGGGTTTCATTGCCAGGTCGACGTCCAGGACCTTACACAGGTACTTCAAGATTTTGGCGTTCTCCATGGCGCTGCAGTCACCGAAGTGCTGCCGGAGGTAAGTGTTGGCCAAGTTCTTCAGCTTGTAGTTATCCCTTTTGGGGATCTTCTCCTTAATCAGGGGCAAAATGTCCAGATAACCATACACAGCAGAGCTGAACTCTTTTTTCTTATTTATGATCGTCAGCGCATTGAAGAGGGTGGGAAAGGGGAGTGACCAGAGACCAAAGCCACCCAGGATGGGCCTGTGGACAGTGTTGAGGTGGCACAGCAGACTCTTCAGTCCGATCTCACAGAGATTATTTCTGGCCATCAAGCTAGACAAGTATTTCATTGGATGAATCAGGACTGTGAATGTTTTCTCTCCATCTACCACTGTCACCTGAATGCTTTCATTTCCTAGAGAAGAGGACGGGGGAGTGGAAGAAAGGCAAAATTCACCTCTTATTCAGTAGGAAAATAAAACACTGATTGAGTTGCTCAGCCTCCAACAGCCTTCACTATCAATAGCAGCTGGGGGACTGAGCCATCATTTCACCTATCTCCACCATTCAGGCACACATCTCCCAAGGTTCTTCAGGAGTGTCCTTCCCATCAACACTAACACCTCCTGCAGTGGGATCATTCCCCCCACCAGGACCATGAGAGCTTTTACAGCTTTTTGAGGGTGGACAAAGGAGAGGAGTTCGAAAAGTAAAATCCACCTCATCCAAGAGATTGGCCTGTGGGAAAGAGAAGCAAGGGAGCCCATGTTGACACAACGGTGCAAGGGCTGGTTTAACTGGCTGAGCAATCTCAGAGAAATCTCCCTATGGCCCTACAGGCTCCATGTTCCTCCAGATGTCCTGAAACTCAAAGGCAAGGCCCTGTGGGAGCTCAGGATATTGTTCTCTCCCTTACACAGCCAAGGCCATGCTGGAGATGCCTGGACTTCCCCCCTCCAGCCCCCCAAAAAGAAACACTGACAGATGTGGGAATTTGAGCTGGCTGCCACATGGGACCTCCACGCTTAGGATCTTACTCAAAATCTTCACGTCAAAGAAGACCAAGGATCCTTGTTTCGTGTCCAGAGTTTTCTGGTTGTTGATGGGAAAGCCCAGGTAGTCTTCGCCGGTCCTCTCGTCAAGGATGTTGCTGGGGTCATCTAGCAGACTGGGGTCCTGGAACAGCACACAATTTGCTTTTCATAAATGCCACAGGAAGAACCAGGGCAGCAGCTCTGGGCACTCGTGTGTCCTGGAGGTTACCAAAGCTCAGGGATCTACTCAAACTGCCTGCTAGAGGAATTAGGGTGTAACAAGCCCCTTTGGATGGTCATGAAGACTTGCCTCCTCCAGCACTGCAAAACAAAGTGACACGCATACTCCATGCACATCCATACGAGACAGCTTGCTTGGATCCTTTCTGACTGGCTTTCTGCTCAAAAGTGACAGAAAAGTTGGGACTACCCAGCATCTCCCCTCTGACTGTGAGCCAAGGGTCTAACCCAGCAAACAGCAGGCAGGGAAAGGAAGCTGCCAGTTTCTAAAATCTCTTCTAAAGAGCTGGTCACCGGCTTTTGGTCCTGCAGCCTGTCATGGGAACTGCTCAGTGCTGCAAAGTAACAACAAAACACCATCCACCAGTCCATAGTCTCCAAGAGGAGGGGAAGGTTTGGACTGCCTCTTCTTGATGGCCTTCATTTTGGCTCCTCACCACCTTGGCATCACCAAGATGGGATCTACCAAGGTCTCCAAGCTGCTGGGCAGCCCCGTTCCTCCAGAAATGGAGGAGAGCTAGAGGGAACTTATTTTGGCACCCAGGAAGGATTTTGCAAGTTCCTTGCCAGGCTCCAAGGGGGATTATGGGATGGTGCTGAAGATCTGGAAGCACCAAGCACCAGTCTTCATGGCTTAACACCAATGCAGGGCCTTTAGCCCTGAATGCCCTATAGCTGCACTCACCAGCAACTCCTCATCGGTGCTGTCCTCCTCACAGCTGTCCAGGAAGAGAGCATCACTATCTGCCAAGGTAGGAAAGACATGTCACCTTTCAGATGTGGGGCTGTCCACCCTTGTAGTGAGTGCCGGGGCCGATGGTCCCCCCATTGGTATCCCCAGCCGTGCTGAGCGGTAGCCCTGAACAGCCAGCAAGACAAGTGGGGAGCAAGCAGGGAGCAACCCTGCCCTCAGGGTCCACCTGAAAAAGGACTAGCTCCCCCTCAAGCCACAGATACAGAGTACACACTGAGCAAGGTCCAGTGGGGGAGAGAGGACCAAACCGCAGCATCACGTAGCCTAAGAGTATGCAAGCAGCTGAAGGAACAAAAGACTGGCTCTCCATTAGGCTCCACCAAACATCTTGTCTTTGAGCAAGACAATGCGCTGGGACATAACTATCCTCCTGGGAGGTCTGTGGAGATGCTGCAAACCACTCTGCCTCGCTGTCTATACCCTGTGAAGTCTATCCGCAGCTTCACCGCTCTGGACACCACTTACCTGAGTCGTGCAGCTCACCGCTGCCATCTGGCACATCTTCCAGCATGCTCTCCTCCTTGATGGGAGTCATGTGGGACCCCAAACAGCTGGTCCCAGGCTGGTCCGAGCAGCTTGGCTGCTGTGGCATTGTCTGCTTCCACCCGTCATCATCGTCTTCAACCTTCAGCAGCTTCGCTGGCAATGTCATGACAGTTGCATTTTGGAATTTCTTCCTCTTTGAAGGAGTGCAAGTGGAGACCTAAGTGTGCAAAGAGCTCACTGAGAGCAGCCCTGGGTGGTCAGGGATGGAGATGTCCTTTTCCACTGGAGCACAGCCAAACAAGCTTGACCACACAGGTTTGTCCCTGCCCAATGCAAGTGCTCTGCTTGCTCAGATGGTCTCTGCTGCTCTGGAGTCACCCAGAACTTTGTTCTCATTTCTGGCATGAACCCCCCAGCTCTCCCAGGCTGTGGCCACTCCGACTGCCTTGGTCAAGGTCCCCTCTCTGCCTGACAAGGGTCAGGACAACTTTCTGCTTTACTTAACAGCTGCAAAGGAGAAGATGGGAACCTCTCCTTCCTGATCTGGGGGAATAAATCACCTTTATCTTCTTGCTTCAGCCCTGAAGCTCCCAGGTTCTGTGGGGTTTGCAGGCAGGGCTAAGCCCTTGTGATCCCAAGCTGGGGTGGCTGGGGACATGCTCTGCAGAGGGGCAGCCTCGGGGGGACCCCAGCCCCAGTCCTGTGACGGCTGTTTTGTCCCAGGCAAAGGCAGACAGGGCTGATGCTAGACACGTCCTCCATGCACTACGGGACGGGAAACCAGAAGAGAGCTTGTCTTCAGCACCATTGAAGGCCACTTCTGCTTGAGGGGGGGGCTCTGCCTTTCTTGCAGGTACCCCAAATCCATCACAACCCGTTGCAGCATCTCTCCCCTGCCAGCCCCGGATATGGGCAGGGCAGGGCAGGGTGCAGGCAGGAAACAGCAGCCACCGCGCCTGGGAGAGCTCTTTGCAGGGCATGCCGCGGCACATCACATGCCGAGGTGTTGGCACCTTAGCCAGAAAGGTGCCTTCAAAGGACAAAGTCTACCCTGGCCCTGCAGCCCTATGCAGCTTGGCTGATCTCTTTCAAAAGGACCCTGGAAAGCAGCAACAAAACACCAGAGCTCAAGCAACCTTGCAAGGGCTGGGGGTAGCCCCAAATTCCTGCTGGGTAACCCCCAAAATCCCAGATCAACATAAGGAAAACCAAGCCTCACCTGGTGGGAGTTTTTCATGGCTGGAGCTGGGGTGGCTTCTGAAAAAAGAAAAACAGAGCATGCTGAGAGGAGGGTGAGCAACCCTGGGGACGTCTGACAGCAGCAAGACAAGACTCTGCAGAAGGTGCTGGTGGCTCTGGGGCCATCTCCTTGCTGGGTCACCTCTTGCAGAGGCTACTGAGGCCAAAATCCAGCAATGAGCTGGGCTGGGCTGGGCTGGAGAGGTGCCCATTCTGCCTGGCCACCTGCCAGCTCATTCCCCCAGCCTTGCACTAAAGCCTTTCCTCCAGCTCTCCCATTCGGGTTTGCTGCCCTCCCACCCAGCCCAGCCCCACAAGCCAGGAGGTTGTCACACATGCTGGGAAGGAAAGAAAAAACAAAATTAGCAGGATCATGCCATGCCCAAGCAAATTATTGCCATGCAGTGGCAAGGGCTCCTTTGGGGGGGAGGTGCTGCCTTCCCAAATCCAGCTAAAGACAAACGCGCTGTTCATCCCAGGAGGATTTATTGGCATAGGAAGGTGAGATGGAGAGCCTGGTCTCCATAGGGACCTTTAAAGGTATTTCCAAGCAGCTGCAGTCCATGGCAAACGTTCTGGTTTGCAGACCCTCACTTTTTCCTCCGCTTCTGAAGTTTGGTGCTGGGCTTCCCACCACGCTTGCCCCTGGTGGGGTGCCTTGATTTGGAGGATTGCCCCTTGGAGGCTGGGCTGGGGTGCTCCAAGCATGCTGGGCTGGCCAGGGTGGGGGCAGGAGGAAGTCTTCTGGGGGAAGGGGCTGTTCCAGCCACTGGGACCGGCAGTTCATGTGTCTGTGGGGTGCTGGGAGGGAATAACCCCATCGCATTGGAGGACAGCAATGTCCAGTCCATGCCTGCAGTGGGGGGATTCTGTTGGCTGGCCATGGGCTGCAGCAAGGGTCCCACAGAAGAGGCAATGGTGGCCAGGGAGTGGGACATGGCCCGAACCTCCTGGGTCAGGGTCACCAGGTGCCCATTTGCCCTGTGCTGAGCTTGCAGGACGCGATCGCCCATCTTCAGGAGCTTGTCCGCTTGTTGCATGTTGGACCTGGCCCAGCCACCGAAGTCTTCCTGCAGGGAGGCCAAAGAGTCCTGGATGCTTCTGGGAAAAGGCACAGTGTCCCCATGGGCTAAGCCTGAGTCTTCCTCTGCTTCTTCATCCCTCTGCATCAGAAGGGCTGGAGGTGTGGGTTGGGTGGGGTACATATCCCCTCCCTGGTCTGGACACACGTGTCCTTTGCTGCCGGAGGCGTCTGACGTGGGGGCACAGGCAGGCAGCCCTGTGGGGACACCTCCATGTCATTGGCAATGCTCCCTGGGAGGCTCAGGGTCAAGGATCAGAGCGGTCTTGACTTTGGACGGAGTGTTGCGCCGGGGAGCGGAGGTACCTGTCATAGGGAGGGAGGCTGGAGGGAGCAGGAGGGGCCTTCCAGCCTGCCTCAGCGGGGTGGAGAGGGGAGACAGAGGGACAATGCCTACCATGCGATGGAGACGCAAAGAGTGGGGTGGGAGGCAGCTTGTCCCCAGGAAACCCCAAGCTCCATCCAGGACACTGCCCCTAGGCTCTTCTACAGACTGTCCATAGCCCATGAGCAAGCCCTGGGGTGCTCAGTGGTGGATGCCCACAGGGGGCCAAGGAGGACACTGGTCATAAGCCCAGGTCTGAAAACAGCAGCAGAGGGGTGAAGCAGAAGACCCCATGAAGTCTCTTCCTCCCATTGCTTTTTCCTCCCATTTTCTGGAAGGATACTACCACCTGCTGACCAAACCCAGATCCTCCAGCACACCATCCTTGCACACACCACAGATGCCAAGGTCTTCACCATTTCCAAACCACCAGCACCTCTGCTGCAGTGCTGCTGCCAAAGAGCTGGGTGGGGGAAGACTTGGGCAAACCCAGCAGTGGTCATGGACCTCTTGCCATCCCCATTGGGGAGTCCTCCCAAGGAAGATTTCGTCTTCCCAGTTGGATACAGTGTCCCAAGGCAGTAATCAACAACCCAAGAGGGGAATTGCCCCAGATGGTTGTGGACAAAAGTTGAGCAAAGACAAACTGGCTGGAGATCTGAGGAGCAGAAGCGGGCAGCGGGCAGCAGGACACCAAGGCCTGGAGGATGGTTACAACCCCTGAGGGCCCTGCACATGTCACCAGCGCAAACATTTCTCAGAGAGGATGCAGAGTTGATCCAACCCTTCCACCTGCTCCCTCCTTGCCAAGACCAGCCTCTGCGAGCCCCTGCTCCACACTCCACTCACCACCCTTGTCCTTCAACCCATGGCCTGGCTCCAATCCAAGCGATTCACCACGTCTCCTCCCAGTACAACTGCATTTGGGGGACCGCCGTACTCCACAAGGGCAAGAGACAAGCGTTGCTTTGGAAGTGATGGATGTGACGACTGCATCCCATCCTTGGGGGAGGTTGGAGTGTGCCCACCACACAGGCAAAGGCTGGAGGCACAGCTCCGTCAAGTCATAGAATCACAGAATCATAGAATCATTTAGGTTGGAAAAGACCTTTAAGATCATCAAGCCCAACCATTCCCCTAACCCTGCCATCCTACCACTAAACCCTGTCCCTAAGCACCTCGTCTGCCGGGCTTTTAAATACCTTCAGGGATGGGGACTGGACCCCTTCCCTGGGCAGCCCATTCCAGTGCCTGACAACCCTTTTGGTGAAGAAATTTTTCCTAATGTCTAACCTAAACCTGCCCTGGTGCAACTTCAGACCATTTCCCCTGGTCCCATCGCCCGTTACCAAGGAGAAGAGGCCGACCCCCACCTCACTACAGACTCCTTTCCGGTAGTTGTAGAGGGCGATCAGGTCTCCCCTCAGCCTCCTCCAGACTAAACAACCCCAGGTTCCTCAGCTGCTCCTCATAAGACTTGTGCTCCAGACCCCTCACCAGCTTTGTGGCTCTCCTCTGGACATGTTCCAGCAACGCAACGTCTTTCTTGTAGTGAGGGGCCCAAAACTGAACACAGTATTCAAGGTGCGGCCTCACCAGCACCAAGTACAGGGGCACGATCACTTCCCTACTCCTGCTGGCCACACTATTCCTGATACAAGCCAGGATGCATGTTCAGCCGGCTGTCAACCAGCACCCCCAGGTCTTTTTCTGCCGGGCAGCTTGGAAGGAAGACTTGGAAGGAAGACCACATGGAAGGACACTTGAAACCCATGGAGAATATGGTCTAAGCAGGGATTACAACCTTCAGCTCTGCTTTCCACCCCCCCTTCCCCCCCAGCCTGTCTGACCAAGTGTCTCCTCACCTGGGTGCCCCGTGACGCGCTCCACCAGTGCCTGCAGCCTGGTTCGGCACTCGGCCAAGTCCCCGAGCTGTGCTCGGTCCCTGGCTGCCGGCGGCTGCAGCTGCTGCAGTTCCTTCAGCGAGTTCTTGATGAAGGGCTGCATGTCCATCACCTCCTGCTCCGTGGCATAGAGGTTCATCTTCTCCACCAGCCGCTCGCCCGCCTCCATCCGATGCAGCACCCCCTCCACGCGCTGCAGCTCCCTCGCCAGCTCCCGCCGACCCTGCTCCTGCCGCACCTCCACCAGTCCCAGCAGCTCCTCTTCCTCCTGCCGGAGCAGCCGCACCAGCTGCTCCACACGCTGCCGGATCAGCTCCCGCATCTCCCGCTGTGCCTGATCCAGCCGGGAGGCCTCCTCCTTCAGCGCTGTGTAGGTGGCCTCGAAGCTGCTTCTCTTCTGCTTCAGCTCCCGGCTCATGGTGCCCAGCTCCTCCTGCCTGCGCTGGGTCTCGCTGTGGATGTCGCAGAAGGGGGCGTGCTGGCTGTCCAGCAGCGCACAGATGCAGCACACAGGCTTCTCACACTTCTTGCAGTAGATGCTGTGGGGCCAAGCACAAGCAGAGCAGTAATTCAGACCACATGCTTTGCAATTCATTAATTTATCAAACCCAAATTAATTCGTTCACTGAATTTAAGTTTCCACGAAGTTTGGGCCAGGCATTTGGTTTTATACTCTCTCAACTGCAAAAATATATATTGGTTCACTATTTCCACAGGGTTTCTGCTCCTCTGCTCGGCTGGCCAAAGCCACTGCGGTCATTCATCCGTGCACTGCAAGGGCAGCGAAGAAACGAGCTCTCTGCCCTTCCCTGAGCGCTTATTGGGGTTATGTATAAGAATATAAGACCAAAGAGTATCTTATCTCCATGAGATGCCTAAGGCAAGACTCTAAGAAGTGGGGAGTGGAGATCATTATCCATCCTTCATGTAAGTCCCGGTAGCCTTGTCAAGTGGTGGGCTAGGGACATGCTGAGGCATCTGGGCCATCGTGGCTAGCTTCAGTGCTGACCTCCACAGATGCTTCATCCCCTTCTCCTCTCCCTTGGACTTTCCCTCGAGGGCACTTAAACCTTGTCCTGCATTGCACCCATGCTGTTCCCCAAATCCTCTCCAAGCTGGTCTAGCACCATCAGCAAAACACACGCTTCTCCGCTGTCCCCATTCTCCCATCATCAGCTCTACCCCAGCATCATCTAAACCCTCCCCCCATGCCCTAGAGCCCACCAGTCACTACTTCCCACCCATGTTCTCCATGGCATGGTGCCAATCAGGGCAGCAGAGGGACAGGGACATCCTGCTCTGTCCCATCATGGACTAGCCCAAAGAGATTTGTGACAAGAAACCGCCCAGGTGGGGACAGACCTCCTTAGACTTACCTTACAGCCTGGCCCTTGTGGGTCGGGTTGGAGCAGGACAATTTTCCAGTCCCCCTGGCGCTCTCAAGGAATTCCTTGGCAGACCCTGCCCTGATGTCGATCACCTTCTTGGCTTCATGGCTCTCCCTCTTCAGGTAGCGCTGGTGGGCCTCGAAGCATTTGGTGCAGAGGAACTCCTTGCACTCAGAGCACCAGAACTCCCCATTTTTCTGGCAGTTGTCGCAGAACAAGTCAACTCCGTCAATGATCTTCTTGTAGATGCTGAGCCTGGCCTGCAGGTTGGTGAAGAGCAGGTTGTCCGTGTCGGGGATGCCGCTGGCCTGCGGAATGGCCGTCTGGCAGACGGGGCACTGCGCGATGGGCTTGTTCTCACTCAGGCAATTGAGGCACAAGGTGTGGAGGCAGGTGAGGAGCTTGAGGTTGTGCGATTCCTGCCGGCAGCCCTCGCAGAGGACGAACTGGAAGTCATTTTCTAGCAGCTTGGGGAGGAAGAGAAATCAGCGCTGCGGTATGGTTTTAAGAGCTTCTGAAACCACACCTTGCAGCGGGATGACCTGCAAAGCTGACCTGGAGCAACCGGTGAGCAACCATTTCCCACCAGCCACGCCCAGGACCTGCAAGCAGTGGTAAGGTGGGATGGATGGGGCCCTGAAAAGAGGACACAGGATGGCCCACCTGGCTGTGGGGCTGGGGAGGGCTGCAGAGGGGCAGTGCAGGGCACGGGGCACGGAGGAAGCATCTAAGGACCCCTGGATGACATCCCGGAGGGGTGGGGACCATCGCCCTCCCCCCCCCCCCCCCCCGCCTCCATCGCTCAGCCCATCCCTCTGGCCTCCCGCCTCCCTTCCTCCCGCATCTGTGCTTTTGCAGGGCTGGGGGTGGGCAGGGAAGGGGGGAGATGGTCCCCAAGCCAGCCCCCCCCTCCCCACCACCCGCCAAACGGGGAAGGGGGAAAACACCCCAAAAATCTTACCCCTCCCGGGCCACAGCTTGGGGCTGGGGACTCCCCGCTGGCCTGGATCCCCCCCCCGTCCCCGAGGCCCCGGCACGGCCGGAGCCCCCCGCCCGCGTCCCTTCCTCCTGCCCGGCCCGCCGGTGCTCACCCGGGCCCGGAGCCGGAGCGGCCATGGCGCGGTGGCAGTGCCCGGAACCGCTCCGCCCGCCTCCCTTCACCCCTCCAGTTTCGATTTCTTCTCAGCCACGAATGAACTCCTCCTGCTGCCGGGGGCGGGGGTGGGGTGTCGGAGCTGCGCAGGGCCCTTCCCGGCCCGCCAGGAGGGGAGAAACCGGGAGGGGACCGCAAGAATCCTGTGTCCCCCAACCTTTGGAGAGCATTTCCACATCCCTGTTAGTCCTGGCTCTGTCCTGGCTCTCCTTTATTCCTTCCTGCAGAGCAACCGTACCCCCCCCACCCCCGCAGCCAACTGCACCATGGGGACCACCACGAACTGGGGGAAGCACCACAAAAAAAAGGAGGCCACCATGAACGGGGGAGCAGCAGGAGCACTTGGGGTTCACCCAGCCTGGCAGCCTCAAAAGGAGATGGCACAGGGGAGGGGGGTATTACCGTCACCTCCCCTCCGAGCTTTTGATGCCTGTAGGGTCTCCAAAGCCTGGCCCCAGGCTGGTGCCACCCAGTCCCAGAAGAAGATGTCTAGCAGGTGGTTTGGCCCTAAGGCACCCGTGAAACATTGATTTTCAAAACATTTCAATGCTGTTCTCCTTGCCCTTGCCTTGCCCCACCCCGGCCAGCAGCCCCTTGCAGGGCCAGGCCAGGCCACAAGACCCCTCGGGTTTGTCCCATGGAGCTCCAAGATATTTTAATCCCCAGGGTGCTGGGTGCCGTAGGGGAGCCGGGCATCCCCAAAGAGGCTGTGCTGCACCCTGACAGCTCTTCCTCACCACGGCAGGACTTCATGTGTTCATCAGGACCATATGGTGAGATGGAGGCACACCACACAACCTCCTCGACTGGCAGCAGCTCCCACACCCTGGCCAGCACGTGGCCTCTTGACACAGCACCCTGGGGTCCCTTGGGGAAACTGAGGCACGGAGGGGTACAGCTCTGTCTGCCTGCAGAAATCATCAGCCCACCACTGCCTAAGCACAAGGCTGCAGTCCAGGTTTATTGTCCATGGAGAGGTGATAGAAAGGAAGCTTACAAAATAAATAAATATCTATATATGCCTATATACAGTCCACGCGCCCCCTGCAGACAGACCTCACAGCACTCATGCAAAAGCATTTCGAAGCACAAATTAGCGCAATGACTTATTACAAACCACTGTGTCGGGAAGGCTCAGGTACTTCCGGAAAGGTCATTCCCCAAATCGCCCCCTCTGTTCCTTCCCCATAAATGCCGGCATCCCATCAGCAGTGTTGGTCTGGACCCCGATCCCAGCCCGCTGGTGGCATCCCAGTCTGGTCCAGCCAGTCCTCGTGCCCCGCTTTGGCTGCCTACCCCACAACCACCATCCTTGGCCACAGTGTCCCCAAGCTCTTCCCAGTCCAATCTGCGCAGCTCATGCCTCTTCCAGTCTGAGATGCCTGGCCACGCAGCCCGTCATGGCGGCAGCAGGACATCATTCTGTGCCCTGGGGGCATATTGGCCGAGGGACCTGGAAGCAAACTGGCACATGGTGGGGTGCCAACTGGTTCCCATCCTATAACATTGTAGGCAAAGGATGGACAGGGAGGTAAAACCAAGGACAAGGATGGGCAATGGAGCTCAGCCTCAGTTTCCCTGCTCAGGTCTTCACCCAACTCCTGCAGCCTCTGCAGGGAGGGCAGCAGGAGCTCCAGCAGGGCAAGGCCCCCACCGCACAGCACCCTTATACGTCCCCTGCTTTTGCACACCTACAAAGACACATGCATACAGACACGCACCCACATGCATTCTCTATCTATGTTGCTTCATCGCCTTGACGAGCTCCTCCAGCTTCAGGGCAAGGTGCAGGTCGCCTTTCACCTGCAGCCTCCCACTCATGTAGGCACTCAAGGGGCGCAGGTTGCCCAAGAAGAGGTCCTGCAGGTCTTTCTCTGCCACCTCCAGAACGACGTCGGGGCTGCCCTCGGGCATACCATGGCCAGCTCGCCCATTGCCTGTAGGACAGGATGGATGGGAGAGGGAGAAACAGCAGGCTTCAGGATCCAGCCTTGCTTACTGGTGTTTCCCCCACCATGTCGCATGGGTTGAGTTGGGCCAGATGACAGACAAGGGCCTGGCAGGGGAATTTTGGAGACAGGAATCCTTACTCCTTAGGGAGATAAATTTCTCTTGTGTTGCTCCACAAATATCCCATTACAGCAGTCCACCTCCAAGTCCTGATCTACTTTTGCCACGGTGTGCTGCTTTTGACTGGGATAGAGTTAGTGTTCTTTATAGTAGCTAGTATGGGGCCATCACTAGGAACATGCCCCCCCTTCCTTCTTCTTCCCCTGTTTTTTTATTGCTGGGCATTGAATAACCCTTGGGCCAGTTGGGGTCAGCTGTCCCAGCTGTGTCCCCTCACAACTTCTTGTGCCTTCCCAAGCCTGCTGGTGGGGTGAGGACCAGAAAAGGCCTTGGCTCTGTGTAAGCCCTGCTCAGCAATAACAAAAACATCCTTGCGTTACCAATGCTGGTTTCAGCACAAATCCAAAACACAGCCCCATACCAGCTACTGTGAAGAAAATTCACCCTATCCCAGCCAAAACCAGCACATACGGCCACCAGGAAACCCATCAGCACCCACAGGGGAATGGATCAGGGTGCTGGGAGGACATCTTCCAGCATGGCAATGGCCCAAGGGACTGCTCACACATGTCCCTCCATCACTACCCCTTTGGGCTGCTGGCACACAGGACCCAAGAAACCTTGAGGTCTCTGAGCCATCCTGCTTGCCCAGCCACGAGGAGATCTAGCTGCCAATTTTCTATCAATACTCTCTGAAGAAAAATTCATGGTTTTAACTCAAAATAAATCATACTTTGGACTTTCAGGGAGCAGGGACTCAAGGCCAGGGTCACTAAAGTGCTCAGCTGATGGACCCTGGGGTACCTTTCATGAGGCTACCAAACAGGCTTGGTTTGGGACCCCCTACCACCAAGCTCAGTGGGGTTCGCAGCACGCAAAAGGGGTATGAGCACAAAACACCCTCCCGCCTCCGACACAACAACCCCGATGAGCGGTGACCTGAGGAGAGGTCTATGAAGTAGGTGCTCCGGGCGCCGCTGGGCAGGGTGATGTTGACCTGGTAGGATGCTCCCACCTGGCTGACCAGGGGCCTCGGAGAGGACGGGCTCCACTGCTGAGAGCAGCTCATCTGTGCTGGGCTTCCTCTGGGCACTGCCAGCGGTGGTGAGGAGGGGAGCAGCGGGCGGCTCCACCTCGTTCACAGTCTCCATGCTGTCTGCTGGGAACAATGGGACAGAAGTGGGTTGAGGGGACACTTTTGGGTGGTGAGCTTTGCTGGTCTGCATGAACCCAGAAGAAAAGGTCTCCAGAGCAAAGAAACCCACTTATCCAGCAAGTTTCCAGCTAAGCAAGAAGAAGACAAAATGGTTTTGCCAGTTCCTGCTGTCTGCTCCTCTGTCTGCTCATGGGCTACTCTTCCCCTGCTACCAGGGGGTGGAAAATCATCCACAAAAGAAATAGCGAGGCACAAATTGGTGCAGGGTTTCTTGAAAAAAACTCCATGTTGCCCTCAGATGTGACTCTCTTGGCAAGCTCGGGCTTGGGTTTGCCTGATGGAAATGCTGAGTTAGTCCTGAGCCCAGGGTCCTGCAGATCTGCTCCTGCCCTTCCCAGCCCCATCTCCAATGTCTTGTTAGAAAGGCGGTGCTGGGCCATGTGCCATACGGCAGTGGCTGTGCCCAAAGCTGTCCTCTCTCCTCCTCCCTACAAGCCTATTTGTGCTGTGCTTGTAGGAGCGTGATATCTCCCAGACTTTGACTCCTCTGTCAACCAGCCAACAGACACAAAGGTCATTGGGCAGGAGGGACATCCCCAGCAGGGGAGCGGTGGCCCCGGGTTGGTTACCTGCCTCCGGAACGCCGGTCCTGTTGCCCGCCAGAGCCAGGGTGTTGCTGAAGAAATGGGCAGCCAGCTGCTGAATGGTGCCATCCAGCCCCTCCAGCCCGGGCATGGGTGTCATGGTGGCCAGAGGGCCCACCAGGTTCTCCCGGGGTGGCTGTAGCACAGCCTCCATGTTCAGCTCCACCCGGTCCACCTCCAGGCCCCAGGACTTGGTCATGTCGTTAATCTCCAGCTGCAGAGCCGGGAAGAAAGGGAGAAGTGTTGGCAGCCCAGGCGGAGCTGGGTATGGTCATGGAGACCACGCACCACAGCACCCCCAACCACGGGCATTCCCACACCTTATCCTTCTGCTACCCACCAGCTTTAAACGCAAGGGCTTGAACCAGGCTCAATAGCCCATCTCCTCCAAGCTGTCCACTCTCACGTCCAACCCTGCTCACCCAGGTGGTCTCCCAGCTTGGTGGAGGTTGGGATGGGGAGGACAGCTCTGTCTCATTCCCCTTTCTGTGGCTCCCTCCCAGGCTGTCCCCTTTCCTCACTCTCCCCTGGGTACCGTGGCCTGGCGTGGTACTCCACCAGGCAGCATCTCTGACCTCCAGGATGCTCCAGACACCCCAGAGATACCAGTATGTCCCCTCAGCCTCTTTTTATATCCTCCCTTGTAAGCATTCAACCCACAAGCTCTTGGCCTGGCCCAGGTTGGCTGCAGGCACTAGTCCTCACCCCTCTGCCATCGCCCGCTCCTGCTTCTTTCCCCAAAGGCCTTTATTCCAGTTTGAAGCCCCCTCCAGACATTTTCCTGGTGGAGATATGGAGGTCAAATTTAAGCCTGACGACAACACATGGGCTTTTCTGTGTGGCCAAAGCCCTTGGAGATAAGCCGCAGAGCTCCAGAGACCCACAGGCTGAAGGTATCTGCTCCCCACTAATCACCACGTCTTCCCAGCTCTCCTCCTTGGCCAGGTCCATGGCCAGGTGGACCTTCAGCAGCTACAGCTTTCCTTTACTGTTACTTCCACATCAAGAGCCCGAGGGTTTGGGGGGCTCTGTGCAGGGCTGGGGTGGTACTCACCAGCAGCTGCTCCCCGATCCTCAGCTTCTCCCCCTCGATCTCGCAGAGGCTCTTCTTCACCAAGGTCTTGGTCATGGCGTTCTGCGCTGTCATCCGTGTGGCCGCGATGAGGTCCTTCACCATCATGACAGACAACACGGGGTCCCACACCCGGAATTGGACGTCGGCACCCATGGAGATGACCGCTCCATCCTTGGAGGTCAGCTGGGGCAGAGGGGAGTCAGGATCCCGCCCCCTCTCCGCCCCATGGCCCAACACTTGTGCATAAAGCCTGGGAACAAAGGCATTTGCTTCTTTCCCAGCTGGCAACCGGCTCTAGATCTCTTTATTAAGAGGGTTATTATAAACAAAACCAACGCGAATGATGAAGTTTGGGCTCGTCTGAATGGTGAGGCCAGTTTCCAGCACGGGGCTGTTACTGAAAGACATCTGGAAAGGATAGGGATTGATGGCTTTGAGATGTCTCCAGCCAGGAACATACATTGAACAAGGTGTGCAAAGTCAAGAGAAGCTTTTCAGCCACAGGCAGGTGGGGACACCGGATTCACAGCACCAGCTACAACCCCCTCACCTTGCCGTGAGGATGGAGGAACTGAAAGTTGGGTCCATGCACGGCACCGAGGGTCAGACCATCCCCAAATCCACCCGCTCTGGGTATTTTAGAGATGCTTCTTCATCCTGCCCTGAGGCCCAAGGCAGCTCACCTTGCAGGGCGGCACGTTGAAGGCCCTCGTCCTCAGATCCACCCGCTGCCAGTGATCGATGAAGGGCAGCAGCAGGACCATGCCAGGTCCCTGCGGTGCCCGGATGCGGCCCAGGCGGAAGATGATCATTCGCTCATAGGTGGGCACGATCTGGAACAGGAAAATTTAAACTAGGGCAGAAGCAAAACTCTGGGTCCTGCAATGCTGGGAGCCATGGGACCAGGGCCAGCAGGGAATGGTCCCCCCCACGGAGGATGGGGTTGTTGTCCCGCTCCTCACCTACTTTCCTCCCTTACCTTCAAAGCAAACCATCCTGAGATGGGGAAGGTGACAACCATCAGCAAGAAGACCAAGGAGGTGATAATCCCATGGCAGATCCAGGACAGCCAACCCTGGGAGGAATCTGCAGGGGGGTGACAGGGGGATGTACCTGCTCCAAAACCCCCTTCCCTGCCCATGAACCCCCATACGAGCCTCTCCCCCCATGCCCCTTGCACCCCAGAGAAGCCGGCAGCGTGGGGGGCACCCAGCCAGTGCGACACCCTACAGCAGAAGTGGCAATAGGGAGGAAGGCAGCAACTCTCCTCTAAGGTTGGGACTCACCTGCGGTATTCCCGGCCAGCCCAGGGGGGTCTTGCTTGGATCGGAAGGAGAAGAAGCCCTTCTGGGCACCATAGAGCCCGATGCTGGACTGCTGGAAGCGGTCAAAGTCTCCCAAGGGAAGGGCCTGGTATCCCGACCGGCTGAACATGGTGCTGGTGCCTCGCACGGCACCCCGCTCCTGCTGCTTGGAGCCCTCTAAGCCCGGCTCCCCGCTGCCATCGCAGCCACCTCTGTGGCCACCGCGGCTTCTGCCTGCCCCTGCCCCGATCCACCGCCCCTGGCTGCCTGCGAACCTCCCCGCCCTGCCGTGCAAGCGGAGAGGCCGGGGAAGAGCTGACAAGCCCTGCTGTTATTGTGGAGGGTGCTTGCTAGAAGAAATCAGATCCTTCGGGTGGGTTCCTCACCGGGATCTCACCCGGGCTGGGGGCTTTGCATCCTCCCGGCGACCCTCTGGGACGGAGCCGAGCCGGGGGCCAAAAGCCGCGGCCCCGCAACTGCCCTCCTCTTCGCACCCCCTTGGAGCCGGGAGAAAACCCGGGGGTGTCCCCAGCCGCCGTCCCCGCCGGCCGTGGGGGCCGGAGGCCGCGGCGAGGATGCTGCAGCGGGGAGGAGGGAGCCGCCGGCGCTTCCTGGTCCGCCCGTCATGTGGCTGCTGACGGCGCAGGGACGGAACGTCCGGCTCCCGGCTCGGTGAGTTTTCCCGGAGAGGCCCTGCGCGGGAACTGTTTTGGCAGCCATGGGAAGGACCAGGGCCTCCGCTGCACGCACACCTCGGGAGGCTCTGGGGGACCCCAGCCCCGCAGAGAGCTGGAAGAGGTGTTTTTCCCAGCGATTCCTGCTCCGGCGTGGCCTTCCTACCGCGCCAAAACCCCCCTCCCTCCTCCCCCCCCCCCCCCCCCCCCCCGGCCTGCAAAGGGCAGCGGAGACCCCAGAGCAGCCCGGAGCCGCGCTGCCGGGGGCGGGGGGTGGCAATAGGGCAGGTTTGGAGCCCCCCCGGCTGAAGCGGGGCCTGAGGCACTGCCCCGGACACAGCAGCAGCCCTTGCGGCCGGACACGCACCCCAGCAGGGGGGGTGCAGCTGAAGAGAGGTTTGCCTCCGCCCCCTGGGTACCAGCAGCCCCCCGGTGCCCGCATCCCCCCCCCGGCACCGCGCCCTTTTCCCGCCCGGGGAACCCCGCTGCCTTCCCCGCCTTCTTCCCGCCAGCTCCTCCTCCTCTCGTCCCTCAGGCGGCTGGGGAAATCGAAAGTCCACGGTGAGCGCTCCGGGCCTCGCCGCCGCCCCCAGCCCGACAGCCCCCCGCCCCCCGGCCGCCCGGCCCCGGCCCCTCAGCAGGTAAAGGGGGGGTCCCTACTTCTCCAGTGGGGGAGGTTGGAGGGGGGGGGAAACCGGCCCAGGGCCCCCAAAAGGGAGCCGCGGGCGTTGCCTGCTTGGGGGTGGTGGTGGTGGTGGTTATTCTTTTAGGGTGCAAAACTATTGCATGGGAAGGGGGGGAAGTGTTAAAGAAGGGGGGTTCTCTGCTTTATTCGGGGGGGTCCTGCCTGCGCTGCCGGGCTGGGGGAAGCCCAGGGGGGCGAGGAGTGGGCAGGGGGACGCCTTTGGGGACAGGGCTGGTGCCAGCATCCCGGTGCTGCAGGAACCGGGGAGGGGGACAAGACCCTGCCACCAGGGCCCCTCCTGCCCTCCCCGATTGCAGGGCAGAAAGAGGCAGTGGCAGCAAAGAGAAAGAAAAGTCACTTTGCAGCCTTTGTCATCCCCTCCCCTCCCAACTCTGAAATCCAAAATTCCCCGAAGGGAAAGAGGTTGGGGAGGGGGCAGGAGAGCCTGCAAGGGTCCTGTGCGAGGGCTGGAGGGAGCACAACCCTTTGCAGCCAGCAGAGAATCTCTGTGGGAGACCACCCTTTGCCTTGCTGGGGTGCTGCCACCCACTCGCCCTCGGCAGGAGGGAGAGGAGCCTTTTCCCTTCCCTGCAGCTGGGTGGGTGAAGGGGGCTGCCCACAGGTGGCCTGCATGGCCCCCACGGGGGGGACTGAGCCTCCTGTCCCCCTCCGGGTTTCCCCCCTGGAGACAGTGCCGCTGGGGCCCCCCAGGAGCACAACCTCAAGCTCCTCACCTGCCTCCACACCTTGTGCCTCAATTGCCTGAGTGAGAACAAGCCCATCGCGCAGTGCCCCGTCTGCCAGACGGCCATTCCACAGGCCAGCGGCATCCCTGACATGGACAACCTGCTCTTCACCAACCTGCAGGCCAGGCTCAGCATCTACAAGAAGATCAGCGACAGCAGTGGCCCGAGCTGCAGCCGGTGCCAGAGGGAAGTGGCGGCGGTGTGGTGCTCCGAGTGCGAGCATTTCCTCTGCACCAAGTGCTTTGAGGACCACCAGTGGTTCTTCCAGAAGAGGAGCCACGAGGCCAGGAGGGTGGAGGACCTTCGTGCTGAGTCAGCCCATCAGTTCCTGGAAGACACCAGGAAGTCCTGCAACCTCTTTTGCTCCAGTCATGGTCACGCAGACCAGGGCTACATCTGCAGGTGAGAGTGATGCCTCGTCCCTGGGCCCTGTCCTGTACCAAGGGCTTTGGGGCTGCTGCTCCAGGACCATCTCTGCCAGGAGGGCAGAGCTAAGGGGGTTTCACCACCTGCCTTTGGAGAGGGACTGCTGCAACCCTGGCGAGACCCTGGGTAGGAGCAGGCTGTGATTTGGGCCTGGCAGGTCCCTGGGAGGAGGGAGGGGAGCAAAGGTGGGTTGAAGACCCATGTCCACGTCTGCAGCTGGTGATGTGAGGCAAAGCCCTTTCCTGCCCTGCGCCTCAGTTTCCTCTCTTGTTAAACTCCTTACCTGTCCCTTGGGGAAGGGGAATCATGCCCAGCGCAGTGGAAAGGCTTTTCTCCCCCTGCTCACGTACCCCCTTTGAAGGATGCTCCTGTTTCCTTCCAGCATCTACTGCAAGAAGTGCGAGAAGCCACTGTGCTGCTCGTGCGCGCTGCTGGACAGCCAGCACGCCCCCTTCTGCGACATCCGCGGCGAGACCCAGCGCAGGCAGGAGGAGCTGGGCACCATGAGCCGGGAGCTGAAGCAGAAGAGAAGCAGCTTCGAGGCCACCTACACAGCGCTGAAGGAGGAGGCCTCCCGGCTGGATCAGGCACAGCGGGAGATGCGGGAGCTGATCCGGCAGCGTGTGGAGCAGTTGGTGCGGCTGCTCCGGCAGGAGGAAGAGGAGCTGCTGGGACTGGTGGAGGTGCGGCAGGAGCAGGGTCGGCGGGAGCTGGCGAGGGAGCTGCAGCGCGTGGAGGGGGTGCTGCGTCGGATGGAGGCGGGCGAGCGGCTGGTGGAGAAGATGAACCTCTATGCCACGGAGCAGGAGGTGATGGACATGCAGCCCTTCATCAAGAACTCGCTGAAGGAACTGCAGCAGCTGCAGCCGCCGGCAGCCAGGGACCGAGCACAGCTCGGGGACTTGGCCGAGTGCCGAACCAGGCTGCAGGCACTGGTGGAGCGCGTCACGGGGCACCCAGGTGAGGACTTGCCACCAGGATGGATCCAGCCACCCCACAGGCCAGCCCAGAAAGCCATCCCCCAGCTCTGGGTCCCGCAGGCTTCAAGAGCCACCTCCTTGCAGCAAAATGAGCCCATATTCACTCTTGTAGGATGCTTGTTTCCACTGGCCCCAAGATTTGTTCCCTCACTTTTATGGCCAGAGCCCCTTTCTGGTCTCTCCCCAATCTGACAGGTGCTGGCAATGCAGATTTCTAGGTCCCCAGAGGCTCCCAAACCCCTTGGGACATCCCGAAACAAAGGGCTGGGAAAAGGGAAGGAGACCAGAGCTGCTGCTTCCTCGCTGCAGGCACTGGGCAGGTTTTTCCTGGCTCAGCTGCTGGGGCTGGGTGGGAGCTCCAGAGGCTCCAGCTGGGATTGCAACCCTGCTCTCTCCATTGCAGCTACCAATTCCCAAGCTGTCCCCATGGTCGAGGTGTCCCTGGAGAATGACCTGGTGAGATGTCCGTGTTTCATTCCGGTGCACTGCCGCGTGGGGAGGGCTCCTGCATCAGCAGAGACGTGGATCCCCCCTTCCTCTCACCTCTACAAGCCTTTCCTAAGAGACTGCCTTCTCCTTCCCAGCCCATCACTCCCATTTCTTTGTTAACAACAAAACCCCAGGGATGTTTCTGTCCAGGCAGAGAAGAACCTGCTTTGTAGCCATCATTTTCTGCTACCCAGGCATGCTCCAACCCCATCCTGCTTCTCCCAGCCTGCTGCTTCATCCCTCATTTTCAGCAGGGAAAACCGTAGCCTCCCCCAGCTATAGCACTGCCAAACACCCGCAGCTCAGGCACGAGCCTTGAGCCAAGCCATATGCTGGGCTGTGCCTCAGTTTCCCCCTTGCTGAGGATGTTTCCACATCCACCCCGGCCTGTTCTGCCCACTGCTCGGGGCCACCAGTCTCGAGATTCACCCTAACGCTGCTCCACGCTCTCTCCGCAGCAAGAGGAGCCGGTTGAGGCCGAGAGCCAGAGCATCTTGCCCACCTTCACCATCAGCCTCAAGGAGATGCAGACAAACCCGGTAAGAATGGCCCCGGCCTGGCAGGAGCCTTTGGGGACCAGGAGATGCCACTCTGGCACCGTACATCCCCTGTGCTCTCCTCTCTCCAGGCTCTCCCCATCACTGCGTGGCCCAAGCGGAGGTCACACTGCATGGAAAGGAGCAGCCAGATCTCACCCAAGCTACTGAAGCAGGAGTGCAACAACACGCCAGTCTCCATCGATCCCAGTTCAGACCAGTGGGATGGCAGAAGGGGCCCCAGCACCTCCCCGCTGAGACAAAACTGCGGCAGCCTCCCCGCCACCAGCAGCCACAGGGTTGATGCAGGTGGGGACCAGGGACATGGCCCTCCTCATTACCCCATCTCTTCCCCCTCTTTATGGGCATCCCCCATCTTTCCCAGCCTCTGTGCACCCCCATGCACTCAGGGCCTTGGCTAAACCCCCCTGGGTCAGAGAAGCGGAGGGTGGGAGCTGGTTCCCAGGGGGGAAAATACGAGAGCAATGCTCAGGCATGGACAGGCATGCTCCATCCAGCTCCATGTCCTGCCTCCAAGGTAGCCAAAACCAAGCCTAGGGAAGAGCATAGCTGCAGGGCAAGCGTGCAGAGAGACTCCCCTGCCTCCTGCTCCAGGATTTTCCAGGGGCAAAAGCCACTACATTTTGTAGCAAAACACATTTTCTTCCCCAAGCTCGCCCAGCCCCACTCCAGCCTGCTGCAGCACCCCCGCGGCAAGGGATCCCGGGCTCAGCTTTGCAAACAGGAAGAAGGATGAAATGAATCTTCTGGAGGGGCTGGTGCAGGGTCTGTGGGGGTGAGGCAGGAGTGGAGGAGAGGTTGCCCCCACGTGGGATGAACCTGGGAGCACCCAAGGGCTGGGTGGTTCATAGTTCTGGTAGAAGCGTTTGTCCCCCACTGCAAAAATCAAGAGATAAAGTCAGTCCTCCCGTGGGAAAACCGGTGTGATCCAAAAAATCAGAGCTTCAGCACCCTCCTGTTCCCTCCACAGAAGACACCAGCATCATCATCTGCAGCTCGGAGGACAGTGAGGAAGACACGGCGGTGAGTGTAATGCCAGGCCTCCCTCCTTGCTGAGCCACGCCGCCGGCAGAAGAGGCAGCCACCCCCTGTCATCCCGGGGGTGCCCTTTCCTTTCCTCCAGCTACGCTCAGACCAGAGCTTTCTGCCTTCCTAGCATCAGCCAGAGACTTGCTTGCAGCTTTCTCTTCCCCTTCGGTTGCTCCCAAGCAGCAGGGCGGGCCCCCCAAATCCTCCTGGGCCTTTCAGCCAGGGTCCCTAACCTCACCTTGTTTGGGGCCCCCCCTCTGGGTGCCCCTAATCTTGTCCTTATGGCCTCTTCCCTTCTGCCTTGCTGGGAAGGTTGTTCTCATCTTAAAAAAAAAAAAATTAATCAATTTTCATTTAAAAATCAAGTTTGCAAATTGAATGCAGCCGTGCTCGGGGAGTTCGTCAGTCCTGTGCCTGCACAGGCTGAGAAGCTCCCAGGACCCACCAGAGCTGGTAGGGACCACCTGAGCATTCCCCAGAGTGACACTTCTGAGCATCCCGCGTTGCCATTTCACGGCACCGACGCTGCAGACTGGTGCATTGCAACCAAATGACCCTGGCTGAGGTGGTTAGATGAACCAAGGGCATGGGACCCCTGCGGAGATGCCCCCTCACCGGTACGAGCAGGGGATCCCTTGGGAAACGGAGGCGAGTGCTGCCCATTTGGGGTTGAGGCACCTTGGTTTTCCAGCACTGGCTTAATGAGGGGTTCAACAACCCCATTTTTTCTTTTTTTTGTATAAACTAATGCAGAAGCTCTTCTTACTCTTCAATAAAGGTGTTTCCAGATTAAATCCCATCCCGCTGCTGGCTTCCTTATTTTTTTTCCTTTGCTGTTTTTCCTTGCTCTCCTGACTCATCTCTAAAAGAGGGGAAAAAAATTAAAAAAAAAAAAAAAGAAAGAGTTATGGGGCTAAAACCCCATCTCCACTCCCCGCTAGTGCCAAAAAATCCCAAGGCTGGGGGCTTTTGGGGATGTTAGCAGCTTGCTGTGAGGAATCCCTGCATGAATCGGGCGTCCTTTGGTACGATGTGGGTTTAAGGGTGTAGCAAAGGTGCAGGCTGAAAAAAAGAAAAGAGAGGTCTCAGGGGTATAAACATCTCCCTGAAGTCTAGTGCTGGGCACTAGAAAAGGACAACCTTGAGAGCTGGGAAAAATTAATTTAAGGCCCAGGAAAAGGGGAAAAAATAGAAGCTGAGTAAGAAAAAAGGTGGGGATGAGGCAGCAGGATGCCGCCCAGGGAAGCCTGCAGCTTTCAGTGGGTGGAGGGCACGGACTAAGGACCTGCCTAGAGGCTCAGCCATCTAAAAGGAGATTTGGGGGCTGGGGAGGAACCTTTGTGGGGTCACTTGGGGACTGTCCTGCTCTGCACGCTGAGCTGAAGCCGCAAGAGCATCGTCAGTGCCTGGCTCTGCCCGGATCCGTTGCCCACGGCCACCACGGTGCAACGAGTGCCTTTGTGCCCACACGGGTGATTTTCCTCCTCACAAATCCCGCACGTTTTCCCTCTCTGCTTAACCCTTCAATAAAACCTTTTTGCATAGACATTCAGTCCGCTTGTTGCTGGTCTGAGTAATAAGAGCATCTGCGATCACATTTTGGTGCTGAGTTTGGTTCATCTAACTCCCTTCAGGCCAGCTGGGCCACTCCGGGCACAGCCAGTGCATGGGGCACTGCCACCACCCAGCCACCAGTACCATCCTTCTCCTGTCTCTTCCCAGACAGACCGACCCCATACACCCTTCAAACACCGAATTTTAACCTGGCATTTAAGCGATCCCATGTTCCCTGAGCTGGGGAGCGCTTGGAGGCATCAGTCTGGCCATGTTTCCACCACTCCTGGCATGCAGGTGAAGGTGCAGAGAGCTGGTGTGGGGGGGAGATGGGGGACTCCCATTGCTGCAGGATGCCCAGGCCAGGGGTGCAGGATTGTCCCTGGGGGAAAGAAGGAGGAAAACCAAGGCTGGAGCCTCTTGAATGCATTGCTGTCCCACTCTTCCTGTCGGGAGATATTCCCTGCGGGCGTCCATCCCTGCTGAGGCTGGGCAGGGGACGGGTGGGATGGCTGCTTTTGCTCACCCTTGGGAAGCACGGCTGTAGGCACTGCATCTGCTGAGCCTGGAGAGGCACCAAACCTCCTCCTGGCCCAATTCAGTCCTCTTTTCCTCTAGACACCAGCCAGATATTTAAATCCAGCGGGATCTCAGGTGGTTAGGTTGCTCAGCCATGTTTATGTCCCTGCATGAGCTGCATCTGCATGAGATGTGCAGAAAGGGACCACAAGTCCCTGGAGCTGCATGTCGTGTCCCTCTGGCCGCTGCCTGGATCCCACCCCCTTGCTCAGAACCAGCTGCATTCAGGGCTCTGCCTTTGCTCAGTGGGCCCAGACCTTGGTTTTGGGCTCTCAACAGGGCTCCCCATGGCCACTCTGCTCCTGAGACACAACACATACCCAACCCATCCCTGGCAGTGCCGGGACATCACACCCAGCAGGTTTCATGGCATTGCACACAACCAGGTCCTTGACCATGGCCAACGGTGCACCCAAGGGTTCTTCATGCCTTCCCAGCTGGGTCCAAGCAGGCAGACGGGACTTGGCCCCCTTCTCTGATCTCTTGCAGGCTTCCAGCAAGCCCAAGGACATTAAGATGCTCTCCAGCCCCACATGGTCCAGGAGCGGCACCTCACCCCACCACAGCACTGGTCCCACCAGCCCCTGGGATGATGGGTCGGAGATGAGCAGCTTGGTCTTCCTCAGCTTGAAGGTTGACCAGAAAAGTGAGCATTGCCCTTCCTGGGCACAGGGGGCTGGGGGGGAGCAGAGAGGGGCACCACCAAATGCTTACTCGTGCCCTGTCCTTTCCCCTCCGCAGCCCAGAGCATCATGGAGGTGGCGGCGGCCAACGGAGGGCACAATTTCAAGACACTGATTCAGACGCCCGAGTCGGTGCTGACGCTGCTCTCCCAGGGCGTCCCCATAGAGGAGGGGATGCAGCACCTCCTCTTATACCTCTCCCCACTCCCCAGGCCCATCCTCATCATCTATAACTTCTGGGCACCAGAGCTGCCTGCTCTTTTTAAAGCCCTGGATGCCACGGGCAGGAAAGTGGACTTTTGCCACATCGTAGGTGGTTACGTGGATATGTTGCCCTTGATCAAAGCCAGGCTGCCCAGGGCCCGTTCCTACAAGCTGAAGAGCCTGCTGAGAAGGCACCTGCAGCAGCATCTCAATGAGGGCAGCACGCTGGCCATGGCCAAGGCCTTGCAGGAGCTTTGGGGAGCCCTGGAGCTCCCTGCCCGCACTGAGGCGGGGATGATGCTCACCCACTGCAACCTGCAGAGCTACACCATCCTGCAGCCCCTGGTGCAGGAGAAGCTGCTCACCAGGAGGGCAGCCAAGATCCTGGCCCGGCGCAACCTCATCCTCTGGGAGCTGGAAGAGGCCTGAGTGTGGGGTGAGCTGAGCTGGCCGGGTCTCAGGGTAACCATGCCAGGGATGCTCACAGCAGCATCGGACAGGACTTGCAGACCCTCTCCACTCCTGGCATGGGGCTTAAAAGCTTCAGGACCCTGGGTCAGCACTAGGGGGAAGAAACCACCCAATCGAATGAATAAAATCAATTACACAACGCAGCGTCATTTACTGGGGCACCTCCACCCCTCCTTTTCCCAGCCAGGCAGGAGGGGAGCTACCGGGAGCACCCTTCACCCTGCCCGGGGGGCAGCAGGTACCCCCACCCCACCCGAAGCCCCCGCAGCCTGGAGGGGCCCCCGGTGACAAGCAGAGGTGTCCCCAACGGGGGGCTGTGTGCGACGAGGCAGTGCGGGGGACAGGCCACCAGGTGTCCTCTGTGTGCAGCCGGACACGGCCCGGTGTGCGGGGGCTGGCTCCATGCTTGTGCACACACGCGGGCACCCTCGCACCCACCCCTTGGAGCCCACCGGTGGTCCCTCCTGTACCTGGGAGGTACCACAACCATCACCGGGGCCTCTGGTCTGCTCTATGGAGTGCAGAGGGAAAAGGGTGATGGGTGGGTGGTGGTGAGCAGGTCCTCTGGGTGGCTTGAGAGGGATGGAGATGCGCAGGAAAGGGATGTGGTGAAGGTCTCCCCTCTGACAGAGTGCTTCCAGGCTTGGAAAATTAGGGGGAGATGGGAAAAAAAACGTGACACACACGCAGAGTCTTCTGGTAGCCCCCCAGCAGCAAGCAGTCACCCACGCACAGTGGTGAACTGTTGGAGCAGTGTCTTGGACAGCGAGGCAGGGGCAGGCAAGGGGCCAGATCCCCCCTGCCACCTTCCTCGGGTCAGGGAAAGATCAGGATGGATAGAGCACCATACAGCAATTTATAGGGAGCGATCCCAAAGGAGCCCCCATGATTGCACGGTGGCATGCAGGGCTCGTCACCAAATTCCAACGAGGCCATTTCAACCCCAGGGATTCTCTGGTGGTTGATACAGGGTTGTGAGCAACCTCTACGAGGGGCGCAGCCGGAGGAGAGCTGACCCCATCTGTCTGCTGTCACCAGCCTCATTAAAGTCTTGTAAAGCCATAGCGAAGTCAATGGGCTGCAGGAGCCCGATGAGCTGTTCCTCTGCCCTGAGCTGCCGTAAAGCTCAGTCATCCGTCTAGGAAAGGCTTTGTCACTGCAGGGCGACCAGAGCAGCACCCACCAAGCCCCAGCCCTGAAGGAAAGGGCTGCAGGTTGGGTACCCCCGTGCGGTGAGGGCTCCCCAAAAGTCCCACCGAGCTTTCACCTCCAACAGGAAGCTTCTACACACTCACAGGCTGGTACAGCCGCACTCAGGCCTCCCTTCCGCCCACAGCCTCCCCAAGAAAATAAATAACTTCACTGAATTAAGCAAATCACCTGCAGTGATATATAATACACTGCTTGCTTGATTGGCTGTTATTAATAATGCATTGATCAGTCTAAACCATTCATAAAATGACTCCCTGCTAGCCCCGAGCAAAGTACTTTGGGACTCGGGCTGGGGGGGAAGAGGCCAGAAGGAGCAGCATAAATCCTTTCTGTTTATGAAAATGGATTTCTTCGCCTAACAATCGTGCACAACTAATTAGAGCCAAAGGGCTGGTTCCTCCGCATTTGATTGCGCCCTGTAAGATCGCTCAGGTTGGCTGGCTAGGGGGGGTTGAAGTCCAAGGCTGAGGAGGATTCACCCCAACAAGCCTGAGAAAGGTTACCTGGATTATAGCTCTAATAAAAACATCAGCCAGCTAACATCCAAATAGGTTTGCATCCCATGGACCATCAAGATCAAGGAAAAGGAGGTCAGGTCTCTCAAATATTTGGAGAAGTGGTCAGGCCTTGTTGAGATGGAAGAAGAAGCCACATCATCTCTGGCCAGACAGGTCCTGCAGCCAGGGATGCTCCCAGGGTGGTGTCTCAAAGCACCCACCTGAACCTGGAAGAGCTGGCTTGGGGCTAGAAGCTAGAGAAGCCAGAAGGGCCCAAATTGGAGGTCTGGTCTTCTCCTTAAATAGGCAAAGCCCCTGACCAGCATGGTGAGGAGGGCTCCTCCCTCAGACACTGCCTGGCGATGAATGGTGTGAATCAGCTAACCCTCACTGACCGAAGTGGTGATCCAGTGATTCCTCCAGCCGGGAGGCTGCCCTTATTTATCCCAGTGGGACACGTGTCCCCAGAGCCGTGATGGTCAACGCCAGCTATGGACCTGGCCCCCAGCCCAGCTTCTACTTGTCACATGTTCTGGTATTCCAAAATGATGCTGAAACTTAGGGTGCCTGGGGCTGAGGCAGGTGTGGTGTGAGAAGAAGAAGTTGGCAGCCCCAGAGCCTGCTCTTCCATCCATCCACCCATCTACCCATCCATCCTTCCTTCCATCCACCCATCCACCCACCCATCCATCCATCCATCTATCCACCCATCCAGCCATCTACCCATCCATACATACATCCATCCATCCACCTGCCCATCCACCCATCCATCCATCCATCCACCTATCCACCCATCCAGCCATCTACCCATCCATCCATCCATCCATCCATCCACCTGCCCATCCACCCATCCATGCCTCCACCCTCCACCGTCCTCTCTTGGAGCTCTCCTCTGAGGGGCCTGAAAAGCCACCACAGAGCGCCGTTGTCATTCCATGCGCTCAGCCCACAGGAAACTGAGGCACAAGTCGTGACAGGAACCCCACACGTCATGTCATGTGGAGGGGTGATGTAACCCACGCCATGCAGCTTCACGCTACAATGACCTCCAGAACGCGTAGATCTGGCCTACAGGAGCAGGGGAAGGGATGTGTTATCCATCCCGTCACAAGTGTCTCATCCCCTGACCCATTTCTAGAACAACACACTGCCTCCAATGCTCCTGAAACGCTGCCACTGTATCTAGGACACTTGGGTTTCTTCCTCTTGCATGATGAATGAAGGCATCTTGGGAAGAGCTCAGTGTAGTGTGGTGGACAGCAGCCAAGCCAGAAAGCAAGCGTCTTCTCTGCCTTGGCCACGTCCTTGTGGCATTTTAACCTACTTTTGTGCTCCTCAAAGCAACTTTGCAGTCTTGCAGCCCTGTGTCACCCACCTGAGCTCTGCAGCCCAAGTCCCAGCCATGGGTCAATACCATCAAGGGCTGCCCCATGGTCCTGCAGCCCCACAGCGGTGTGGAGAGCTTGGGATGTGCAATAACCTGACACGCAGCAGTGAGGAGTGGTGGGAGTATGCATCCAGCCTGCTTGGAGACACTGAACCCCACAAGGGCTGCCCCACCAACCATGGGAACCCCCTGCTGTGGTGCTTGGGTGAGACTAGCAGCCAGTGAGTGCTCAGAAAGTGAGCAGAACAGAGTGGGGGGGGGGAGGGAAAAAAAGTCTTTAAACCACAACTCCAAATGTCTGATGCCGTAATTCCCTCAGCTGCGAATTGCTAGTGCTTGGGAGAGTGTCACAGTGAGGGTGAGGGCATGCTTGGGCGACCAGCCAGCCACGGGGATGGGAAGGGACTGAGGCACGGCTCAGCCCTGAAGCTGCTGAGAGCACCATGGCAGCCCAAACCCCGCTCCGGAAGGGAGACATTGACGCACTGCCCTCCAGATGTCTGTGCTGGGTTTGAAGCCATGCCTCCCTCCTGCTTGACCCTTCTGCAGCTCCCTGCAGCCCCCCAAAAGTGAGGTGGCCTTGTCCATCTGCTTGGGACAGTCCCCTGGACTATGCCCAGGGCTTTTTTGGGGGATGCCAGTTGGGCTGGGCCAAAACTGTGCCAGGGAGCATGGTGACAGCTGTGGTGTGGGTGGCCACGGTGCAACACCCAGACACGCCGTGGTTTACTTGTATGGAGACAAGGTGGTTTTGGTGGCTGCACATCACCCTGGCCCCTCGCCCACCCCCCGTCATCCCTCAGATCACGGGGCTGAAGGGAAACTGAGGCATGTCTGGGGCCGACCGCTTTGGCTGAGGTGGTTGCTGGGTGCCAGGCTTTGGGCTGGGGGACTTTGGACATGGGTGCAGAGGTGCCTCCATCAAGGATCAGGCCTAGCATTTTGCTGTCTCTGCCCCCCCCCCCCCCCCCCCCCCAGCCATCACCCCCCTCTCCCGCTCCACGTCCTTGGGAGAGCTCGGCCACCCCCGCGGCCTCGGGGCGGGGATGTGGAGCCGGGCTGCCCCTCAGGGAGAGGTAACCGGGCTTTTATCTGCCTGCGATCAAACAAGGGAGGCGGTGAGACACACACACACACACACACCGAACCCCTGAGGGTCCCCACCCCGGAGCCCCCCGGGACGCGCCCAGCCCCCGCGGGGGGCGGAGGTACCGCACCTCTAGGCGGGGTCTCTGGCTGTCGCGATAGAGCCGGGTCGGGGACACCGGAGGACTGGGCTGACACATCCGAGCCCATGCGGAGCCTGCCCCGGCCCCCTCCGCCACCGGCAGAGCTCCCGGCGGAGCGGAGATGGAGGGATGGGGAGGGGGGGGGGGGGGGGGAAGGGGGGGCGGGGGGCAGGAATCGATCCCGCTCACAGAATCAATGATTCCTCGGGTTTCTCGTGGCGGGGGGAGAGGCGAGGGGCAGGGCCGGGGGTGGGGAGGGTGCGGGGACAGATCCCCACGTCGAGGAGAAACTGCGGAGGGGAGAGGAGGCTCCCCCGTTCCGCGCCATTCCCCAGGGTTGAAACCTTCAGGAGGAAGATGAGGGAGAGCGGCCCCGTCCCAGGACCCCCCGGCACCCCCTCGCCCCCGTCTGTATGTGTCCCCCGTTCGGTCAGCGCCCCGCAGCGGGGAACCGCCCGCCACGGGACGGGCGGGGGCGGCGGCACCGACATGGCCCGGGCAGGGGGGGCGGCAGCCCCGGGGGGCGGGTGTGCTACCGGCAGCGCCGGGCCGGGTCCCCGGCCCCCATTCCTCGTCCACAAGCGCTTCCCAAAGGGCTGCGGCCCCGCCGTGTCCCGCATCAGCCCCGACGGCATCCCGGTCCCTCCGGGGAGCGGGGGAAAGCGGGGAGTGGGGGGGGGGCTGGCTTACGGCTGCTGCCAAGTGCGTGTGAGTTGTTGCTCTGCGGGGAGGGTGTTTATTATGGTTATATTTTTAAATTTTTTTTGGGGGGGGGTTGTTCCGTGCCCGCCCCGGGGAGCAGCCGGCTCGGTCCCCGGCGGAGGCTGGAGAGCGGTGGCGGTGGGTGGGTGGTGGGATGGGAAAGGGGTGGCGAGGAGGGAGGGGGCAGCCGTGCGGAGGGGGAGGCTGGCAGAAATGCTAATTCCTCCTTTCGCTCTCGCCTCGGCAGCCCAGTGCCCGTGCGGCCCCGCTCCGGCTCGCAGCTCAGCCCGGAGAGGTGCGGGGGTACGGGCGGGTGTCCCCCCCCCTTCCCTTTCTCCTTCCCCGCCGCGCCCGGGCTGGCGGGGCTCCTCCGTGCCACGAGGGTCGGGAGGAGGATGCGGAGGACCGGTAACGGCGAGGAGAAGGGCTGCGTGGGGCTTAACGGCACTTAGGAGCGGGTAAGGTGCGGGGTCACCCCCGGTGCGGCGGGGCGAGGCGGGGGGGGGGGGGGGGGGGGGGGGGGGGAGAGAAAAATGGGGAAGAACAGGGAGGGGGGAGGAAAGTGGGGAGAGGAAGAGAGAAAAGGCTGGAAGGAGAAGGAAAAAAAAAGAGAAGCAAAAGAAATAACAGGAAAAGGAGAAATGAAAGTAGAGAAGAAACAAAACGACATTTACATTTTTTGGGGTTTTTTTTTGGGGGGGGGGGGAATGTGATGGAAGGAAAAGCACACAAGACGAGAAAAAGAGTGAGAAGGGTGGGAAGAGCCAGAGGAGAAAGGGAGGAAAACGGAGGAGAGGAGGGGCAGGGGGAAGAGGGGATGAGGAGGGGCAGGGGGGAGAGAGGATGAGGAGGGGCGAGGACCAGGGGGGCGGCCGCTGGGGGGAGCCGGGTACAGAGCATGGGGTGCAGCCTCGCTGCCGCCGCTCGCTGGGCGGGGAGTGGGGGCAGGAGCCCTGAGAGCCCCCTCTGTCCCTTGACAGGGGAAGATGGCCCCTCTGCTGGCCCTCTGGCTGGTGGCCCTGCTCGGCCTGGCCCAGGCGTGCCCCGAGCCCTGTGCCTGCGTGGACAAGTACGCCCACCAGTTCGCTGACTGCGCCTACAAGGATCTTCAAGTGGTGCCCACAGGGTTGCCCTCCAATGTGACCACCCTCAGCCTCTCAGCCAACAAGATCACCTCGCTGCAGCGGCGCTCCTTCCTGGAGGTGACCCAGGTCACCTCCCTCTGGCTGGCACACAATGAGATCCGCTCCATTGAGCCCGGTACCTTCGCCATCCTGGTGCAGCTGAAAAACCTCGACATCAGCCACAACCAGATCGTGGACTTCCCCTGGCAGGATCTCTACAACCTCAGTGCGCTGCAGCTGCTCAAGATGAACAATAACCACATGGCTCTGGTGCCTCAGGGGGCTTTCCACACTCTGAAGGACCTCCGGTCCCTACGCATCAACAACAACAAGTTCACCACCCTTGCGGAGGGTATCTTCGACTCTCTCAGTTCCCTCTCCCACCTTCAGATCTACAACAATCCCTTTGAGTGCTCTTGCAAGCTCCAATGGTTGAAGAAGTGGATGGAAAGCACGCTCATCTCCATCCCTGAGAAGGACTCCATCGCTTGCACCCTCCCTGAGCAGCTCCGGGGAGTGTCAGTGGGGAAGATCCCAGATGTGCAGTGCACTTCACCTACCGTGCAGCTCACCTATTACCCCAACCTGGACACCACGGAGCTCTTTGATGGCTTCACCCTGATGCTGCACTGTGCTGTGACAGGCACCCCACCACCCGAAGTGAGCTGGAAGATCCGCACCTCCAGCCAAACCCTGGAGCTCAACAGGAACCCAAAGGAGAGCGCTGGGAAGGACCCCCCCAAACAGGACCCCGAGCGCTTCTTAGTCTTCAAGAATGGCACATTGGTGATTCCCCACCTGAGCAAGCGGGAAGAAGGCACCTACACTTGCCTGGCCACCAACGAAATGGGGAGCAACCAGACCTCGGTCAATGTGGCTGTGGCAGGCACCCAGAAATACCCACTGCAGCCCGGGAGGGACCCACTGGGGGGTAAAGCACAGCCAGGTGACAAGAAGCCTGGGGCCAAGGGGGCAAAGAACAGTGTGCTCATGCCAGATGAAAGGAACAAACCCCTCGGTCCCACCCGGCAGAGCCAACCATCCTCAGCGGCTGGGACAGAGTCCACAGGACATGGGCAAGTCCCTTTCCAGCTTCCACCCTTTGAGAAGAAGTGCGGCTCCACGCAAACCAGCAAGTACATTTCCAACCATGCCTTCAACCAGAGCGGTGACTTCAAGCAGCACACCTTCGACCTGGGGGTGATCGCCTTAGATGTGTCAGAGCGCGATGCCCGGGTGCAGCTCACACCCACCTACATGCAGCCCGAGAAGGTCCACCTCAGGATGCTCTACCTGTGCCAGGAGAGTGGCCAGGGCCATGCCTTGGTCCAGTGGTCCAAGATCGAGGAAGGGGTGAACTCGTACTGGTTCCAGGGCTTGAACCCTGGCACCAACTACTCCGTGTGTCTCACCTACCTGGGGGAGGACTGCCAGGTCCAAGTGGTCTTCACCACCAAAAAAGAGATTCCCTCGCTCATCATCATCGTGGTCGTGAGCATCTTCTTGCTGGTGCTGGCCACCTTACCCCTGATGGGGGCCACATGGTGCCACCTCCTCTCCAAGTACCAAGGCAAGACCTACAAGCTCATCATGAAGGCCCAGAACCCGGACCAGATGGAGAAGCACATGGCTGCTGACTTCGACCCCCGTGCCTCCTACCTGGAGTCTGAGAAGAACTACAATCCCAGCGAGGTGGGGGAAGCGGACGTGGAGGAAGAAGATGATGATGAGGAGGAGGATGACAAAGGAGGCAGCCAGAGGAGGAGGAGAGAAGCTGAAGGGGTTCCGGAAATGGAGCGAGAGGAAAGTGTGGCGGCCAGCTCCATGGCGGAGTCCCAATCCAAAGCCAATGGCGAGGAGTTTGAGGTTCACTCCGAGTACAGTGACAAGCTGCCACTGGGCGCCGAGGCCGTCACCATCTCCCAAGAGATCAACGGCAACTACCGGCAGCGTCCCCGCTGAGCCCCCCCGGACCCCTCCCAGTCCCCACCTCCCCCCAGACTCTCCCTTCCCTCGGACACCCCCCGCCCCCCGCCTCCCGGGGCACTGCCGCTGCTTTTCCTCCGAGAAAAGGAAAGACCGAAGCATCCTCAGTGACGCCCGCCTGACCTTCCTCCTCCTCATCCTCCCTCAGGCAGCAGGTCCCCGGGGAAGGGGCTTCGCCTCGGGGATGCTCGGTGCGGCCGGGACCTTTCTCCCACGATTTCGTTTTTGTTTTAGTACTGGCTCGGCGGCAACACCGCAACGATTCCCGGTCCCCCACTCGCCGCTGCCCTCCGTCCCCCCCTATTTTCTTTCCTCTTAAAGGAAAAAAACGAAAAAAAGAGGAAAAAAAGAGGTAAAAGAAAAAAAAAATCCGATATCCCCAATTATTTTTTTTTAAATTTTATTATGGAAATGGTTCAGTCCCCGGCGGGTCCCTGCCGCTCCTCCATCCGGTCCCGCCTCTCCCTCGGTTCCCGGTGCCCCCCCCCTGAGTCCGATCCTGCCTCCCCTCGCTCCCGCCCCGCCGAGCCCCAGTGTGGTCCCCGCCGAGCCCCGGTACCATCCCCGCCGAGAACGGTGCCGTCCCCGCCGAGCCCGGTGCGGTCCCCGCCTTTGCTCGCCGTTACCCTCCCCGCTCCGCCCCGCTCCCCGGTGGGCCCCCGCTGCGCCTCGGCCCCGTCCCCACCGCTCCCCGGTGGGTCCCCGCCGCGCCCCGGTGCACCCCTCCGTCCCCGCTGGGCGCCGGGGCTCCCCGGGGTGGCGGGGCCCCCGGGGGCCCCCCGCGGGCGCGGCGGGCGCGGGACCCGGCCCCGGGAGGCGAAGGGTCGCCGCCGCCGCCCCCACCTCCGCAGTCCGGTTCCTCGGGAGCCCCGGGGCCGGCGAGAGCCGTGGGCGCCTTTCTGAGAGCTTCTGTCTGTGAAAGAGTCAATAAAAGGGATTGAAAATGGAGCCGGGTCCGTGCTTGATGGGGGCGAGGGGGAGGTTGTGCCCGGTGTGTCCCCCCCGGGCTCTGCCCGGTACAGGCCGGTCCAGCCCGTGGTACAGCCCCCGGTCCAGCCCGGCACGGCTGAAGGCACCTCAGGGAGGTGGGAGACGGCGCGGAGGCGCATCGCCGCAGCTACAGGCAAAGCAGGTGCTATAAATATCAATATATATATTTTTCTCCCCTTCCACCATATGTGCACACAGTATCCACATTGTATTTCTGCATTTATCTATATGCATATTACATAGAATTCACACACATACCATATATGTAGATACACACACACTGGATACACACATCTATGCTGTCTGCACTCATTTTATATATATATATATAAATATATATGCACAAGTAACCGGTACATGCACGTGTCATGCGCACACATTTCATGTGCACTCAGTCTACATGCACAATGTAAACATATGTAAATAGACCGTACAAAGGAAAATATAATGAACTTATAAATATATATACTCTGCAGACACAGCCTCTAGAAACTCCCTGCATAGAGAAATACAAACAATATTTCCCCTGGCACAAACACACATGCTCTCGACATACGTACCGATACTTGTATGCTCTACACATACATACGTGGTAAGAATACGGCCACTATACCCAGCCAATTCACATAAGCTCTGGGACACGGCCAACACACTCAATACCCGACTACTCATGTGCACACATGGTCTTGTGCTGTGCACACCCAACACTTATCTCCTATAGGCACCCGGTATGTATGCACCTATGGACGTGACTGTATGCCTGGTGCCGTGCTGCCCCACAGAGCCATGCTGGGGCAGGACAGGGCTGCCGGGCAGGTTGGTGTCACCCAGGCCCCAATGCTCCCAGCTGTCAGACCTGGGGTGCTAAGAAGGTGCCCGGTGGATTTATGCCCCGTCCCCAGCCCGGCCAGGAGCATTTCCCCCCTCATCCCACTGCTGATTTAAGCCCACAATTACACAGTGAAGATTTAAGGCTGCCTTTGATTGCTTTTCTTATCTGGAGCTATGAAGCCACATGCCCTCCAAGCATCCCCGCTTGAGAGGCGGCATCCTGCAGTTGTGTGGGGGACGGTCACCCCCCCACCAGCACCCACGGGTGGCCCCTGAGACCCCACTGATGCCCCTCACCCTCCCTAAAAAGCAGCCTCCCAGCAGATCCCTTCCCAAGCGAATGCTGCGTTCTCCATCCTCCGGAGGAAGACTTTCTATTTTAAACCCGGCCTCTGCATCTTTTTCCTGCAGCAGGGAGCGCGGGGGAGGCAGACAAAGCCGGTCGGCACGCCAAAGAGGCAGCGGGTAAGGGGGGGTGCCCACCTAAATCCCCCAAATCCTGGGAATTTGAGGCTCTGCCGCAGCAGCCCAGGTGTTTGCTCCGGCTTTTAAAACCCCGTGCCAAGCAGACACTCCCTCTTGTAGACAAATCCCCTTCTGCGGATACACTTATAATTGAGTTTCACGCTTAGAAACATATAAGGAATAGAAAAAGAACAATCATCTCTGCCTCCATTTAATTAGGGAGTAATAGATTTCCCTGCCTAACGTATCTACAGGGAATCTCGCCGTGATGAGCTCCCTCCCGATGCTGGATTATGCTGAGATTTACTCCTTTTCAGGAGGGCCCTAATTAGCACCCAGCGCCCAAAGGCACAAGAAGGGGTCAGGGGATGGAGCTCTGCATCCTCCCAGCCCCTCTGTTTCCAGGAGGAGCTGGAAAAGGTTTCTCCTGGAGAGGGTTAAGCATCCTGGTGGGGTGGCTCAGCTCCTCTGAAGGCATTAACCCTTCCGCAGAGCCGGGTGAGCGGGAACATGCCCATGCGTGACGATGACGAGCTTGCTCCCACGCAGCCCAGGGCTGTCACACACTTCTGGTGTCACCTAAACTGCAGGAAGGTGTCTGGCACCCTTTGCCCAGAACAGCCCCCAAATAAAGAAGTTTTCATATCCCCCCCTTCCCTCCCTTCCTCCCCAAGTTATCTCTTCTCCCAGATCAAAAAACCAAGGGGAAAGAGCCTTGCCATGCACTGCAGTCACCAGCCACCCCACAGCCCTTGCCCGCTGAAGGGGTTGGGCCTCAGTGGGGTGACAGACAGAGTCTGGGATCCCTGCAGAAGTGGTCAGAGCAGCATCTTGCATCTGCTCCACGGGGGTGAGGGGGCAGAATTAGGCCTGGTCCTCTGCGGTCACCTCTGCTCTGTGTCCTCCACCAGTTCAGAGCCCCCGAACCCACCTGGATGGGCTCTGAAGCTGTTCAAGACATGTTTTGGGGCTGATGGACCATCCTCCTCCACCCTGCCCTGCTCTGGGGTGATGGGCACCAGTGATATCAACCCATGGGGGGGGAGGGGTTAGGAAGCAACCCCCATGCTGGCCCTGCCAGGGAGACCATTGCAGCCAAGAGGGGCAGTGACAGCCCCCACGAATGCCTTGGAAAGCAGGTCCTGGCCCCCATGGAGAAAATCCCGAGCTCAGCCAGCACGCCTGCATGTCCTGCAGCAGCCACGCTGTGATAAACCACTCTAGATTCAAAATAATCCCTTTCTCCCTCACACGATGCTGTTTTTAATCCCAATCCTGTTCGCAGCCTGGCCTCAGCGATGGTGGAGCAGTCCCAGTGTGAAGAGAGCAAGCTTGTGGTGGACTCCACAGGGTGGGAGCTCCAGCACAGCCCTGCTTCACTGTCATGGTGCTCAGGACCTTTTCCAAAGAGGGTCTGGCTTGCTTCGGGGTGGAGGTCCTTGCTTCCTTCCATGCTCCAGCTGATTCCCACCATGTCCCTCCAATGCCAGCCTTGTGCAAGGTGGGTTTCCTACCTGAGATGCCCCAGTTTGGCCAGTGGATGAGGATGGGAGGGCACAGACCAAGGAGCAAGCATCCCAGTCCTGGATGCCCACTTCTGCCCGAGTGGTCCTGTGGGGCTGGAGGATGGTGGCTGCAGGATGGATGCCCCATATTCTGCTTTTAAAAACTTTTATTGGCAGTTTATTGCAGAGGGGAGTGATGGTTCCAGGTGACCACCCTGCACCTCCATGGCTTGTCCTCCTTCCTCCTGCCACCCCTCCCACCCTCCTTCCCACCCTGCCCTGGCCCCACACAGCCCTGCAGCAGGGCCACCTGGCCACCCCCGAGACCCCAAATCTTTTCACCCCCCTCTCTAAGGCAGCTCGCCAACCAGCAGCCTCCCCACCTCCACACGCCCTCCACCCTGTCCCCCAGATTGTCCCCTGCAAGGTGGGGGATGTGATGGACCCCACGATGAGGGGCTGGGGCGCCCCGCGGGGCAGAGGTTTGGGTGCCCCGGGAGCAGAGCCTTGGCTGCGGGGGGAGGCGGGCGAGCGGAGGAAGAGCCCCCGCAACCGCTTTCCGACGGCGGGAGTGGGTCGGTGCCATGGAAAACAAAAAGGCCCGGGGGACGGAGAGTGGAGGAGAAGCCCGAGGAGGGCCGAGGGAGCCGGCCGTCCCGTTTTTCCCCCCCTTCTCCGGAGGAGCGAGGGCGACCGGGCTCCATCCCGCTGCCGCTGCCGGTGAAGGGGCGGGAGGGGCCCCCTGGCCGGGCGGGGGGGGAGGGAAAAGAAGGGAAGGAAGGGAAGGAAGGGAAGGGAAGGGAGGGCTGCCGGGTTATTCACGGCTCTGGTATGCGGCGTGCCGGCCCCGCTCTCACCGCCCCGGGCTGCCGCGGGGGGCAGCGAGAGAGGCGGCGGGGAGAGGTACCTGTGGTGTGTCCCCCCCCGGGGGGGATGCTGGCGGGGTTGGGATGGGAGGGAGCCGGGGTGCTGCGGGAGCAAAAGCGGTGCGGGACACCCCCCCCCCCCCTTCCCCCCGCACCCCTCAGCGCTTTGGTGGGGGTGCTGGGGATCTGCCTGTGCAAGCTGGGACCCACACCTCGCTGGGCAGGTTGGGCTGGGACAGATGTGGGACATCTCAGCATCACAGCAGCCAGGGGCTTTGCATGCATCAGCTGTGGGGAACCCCCTCTTCTGCCCCGCAGGGCTGGGCCCTCACCCCTCCATCACCTCCAGAGCCCTCGGGGTTCCTTCCCAACCCCTCAAACCCCTGGGCTGGTCTATCCCTGGAGGACAGGACCCTTTGTGTCCCCTTTTGCCTCCCTTCTCCCCAGTTGCTGTGCAGGTCTTATTCAGCCTCTCCCTTGCCAGTAAAATGTCCCCCCCTCCTGCCTTAAATGACAGCGCTGGGGCCTGGAAGGAACAGCAAAATGGGGTAGAGACAAAGGGGGTCTGGGTGCCAGCTCCTCGCAGAGCTGCGGTTAACCTCTTCCCTGGTGGGACACAGCTTCCAGAGGCCGGGAAGACAGCATACACCCTCCCCTTTGCGGGGAGTAAGGAGTTAGCTCAAAATATTTCGCTCAAAGGCTTCCAGCAGCCAGGGACCCCACACTCTCTTGCCGAGAAAAAGCAGTCGAGAAGCTGTTTTTTTCCATGACATGGCAAAAGATGGAGACGGGAAGGGGGGGGGGAGGTTGGTTTGAGGGCTGAAAGCATGCTGAAAATCCCAACAACTTGATGGTTTAGGGGAAGGCTGGTTGTGAAAGAGCTGTGGCTGCTCTGTTTCCCCTAATTCCAGCCTCAGCAGGGTCAACTCTGAATCCCCAGCTCCTACTTTTCATCCCAAAACCTGGGAAAACAGCATTCCAGGGGGGGCTGGTATTTCATCAAAGATCAAGAAGAGGCATTTTCTAGTGGGGGAAGGAAAGGGTTTAGGGGGAAGTTCCCTGCTAATGTAGGTAGCCGAAGGCCCTGCTCTGGGTGAGGAAATGCCTTCCTCAGATTAGGGAATATCTGAAACAGCCTTTTTCAGCTGCAGTGCTGGGGATAATCGCATGGATGCGTCACTCTTCTGCTGCTTCCTCTTAGTACTTGACAAGAAGAAGCAAATCCCCATCTTGGCTAGACCCGTCCCGTTCATTCCCCCCTGTCTCTGTTCCCAGGAGAAAGGATGAGGCCCCTGCTCTGCTGCCTGGGGCTGGCCGTGCTCCTGGGGCCCTGCCTGGCCTGTCCCAGAGCCTGTTCCTGCTCCACCAAAAAGAACGGCCGGCTGTTGGCCGAGTGCGCCTACAAGGATCTCCAGGAGGTACCCAAGGGGTTGTCCTCCAACGTGACCATCCTCACCTTGTCGGCCAACAGGATCAGCTGGTTGGGGCAGGGCTCCTTTGCTGAGGTTCCTGAAGTGCAGTCGCTGTGGTTGGGATACAACCAGATCGGGGTGGTGGAAGCGGGGGCTTTCTCCTTGTTGGTGCACCTGAAGAACCTGGACCTGAGCCACAACAAGATTGCAGATTTCCCCTGGGAGGACCTCCGTAACCTCAGCGGCCTGCAGATCCTGAAGATGAACAACAACCGCCTGGACGGGCTGCCTCAGGACGCTTTTCGTTCCCTGAAGGACCTGCGCTCCGTCTGGCTCAATGACAACGAGTTGACCACCCTGGCCGAGGGCACCTTTGACAACCTGCCCTCCCTGTCCCAGCTACAAATCTTCAACAACCCCTTCAACTGCTCCTGCAAGGTCTTCTGGCTGAAGAAGTGGACTGAGAACACCTCCGTCTCCATCACCAAGGGGGGGTCTACCCTGTGCATGGCTCCCAGCAGGATGAAGGGCAGGGCGGTGACGGACATCCCTGACCACCACTGCATTGCTCCCTCTGTACAGCTCACCTACCTCTCCAACCTGGACAACACCGTCATGTACGATGGCCTCACCCTGACCCTGCACTGCAGCGTGGTGGGCAGCCCCCCACCAGAGATCAGGTGGAAGATCCAGACCTCCAGCCAACGTGTCGAGATCAGCGGGCCCAACGTGGCGCGGGATGGAAACGTCAAACAGAGCCAAGAGCGCTTCTTGGTCTTCAAGAACGGCACCATGGCCATCCCCAACTTCAGCAAGAAGGATGAAGGCATCTACACCTGCCTCGCTGTCAATGACGTAGGCACACGGGATGTCTCGGTCAACGTGGCCTTGGCTGGGTCAGAGAATCCGGCTGAAGACTTGCTCCGAGATGACCCCCAAGCCAGCCTCCTCAGGGGACGGAGCTGCTACAAGGGGGATGAAATGGATCCCTCTGGTGCTGGAGAAAAGCTGGTGATAGTTTACCACATGCCGAGGGAGTCAAAGAGCAGGGCTGGAGGAGAGCTGCCCCAGGTCCACCTGGGGACCCTCCTGCTGGCTTTGGGCATCACGCTCTGCTGTTAAAGGCGGGGAGAAGGAAATGATGCCTTGGGGGTTCCCCCTCTTCCTGTAGCATTTATCTTCACGTAGTGCCATGCCTTTGCTGAGCTTCTGGGAACTGCAGGCGGTCAGGAGTCAAAGGGGGCTGAGACACAGGCCCAGGGCTGGTAGTTCAACCCCTTGTTAGATGGGGGACAGGGCTGGGCTCCATTAGTTGAGAGCTTCAAACAAGCTCGGGTGATGTAGAGCAGATCCACCCTGTGCTTTCCAGGTGTCCAAATCTGCCACCTCCTGACTTATCTCCCTCCCGAGACCACAGCGCGGCTGCAGGATTAAAGCCCACCCTCAAAAGGGCAACCATCACCTATCCCCAGAGCCCACCATGAGCCCTCCACCACCCGCAGCAGCCAGCCATGACCAGGGAGGGGGTCTCTCGCAAAGAGGATCCCACCGGTCCAGTGGCACCAAAGATGACCTCCCCGCCGTGACCAGTGCCTGGGCCCTTGGCTGGCCAGGTGCATCCTTCCTACCACCAACCTCACATGAAGCACCAGGAGCAGAAGGACCAGTCTGAGAATGGGAGAATTGCCTGGGCATGGGGTCCTGGGGTCCGACACATGGCTTTGGGGACAAAGATAGGAAGGTGCTTTGTAAGCAGGATGGGTACAGTAGGATGCATGGGATGGGGCCATGGGCTTGGATCAGGCCATTTTGTGGAGCAGGAGAAGCTTTCCCACAGGCTTCATCCATGTAGGAGCACAAAGGGCTCCTGCTGGATGGGTGCTGGGAGCACCCAGGGTGCCTGCACCCTTTTTCAGGATCAGGCCCTGCCACCCTCCCTACCTCTCCCAGACATGATGCAGCTGATTTCCACCCCCCCCCTTCCCTTCCACTGCTGAAGCCTGCGGTCTCAAACACTTGGCTGGGCTGGACCCACCGAGCTGCTCTGCGCTGGCTCCAACCCTGGCGGGGAGGGATTGAGCCCAAAGAGACCAAAATAGTTTCCCAACACTTCTGTCTGATGGGAAACCGAGCGGGGGTTGTATGATGGAGCGGGAGGAGGAAAGATTGGGAAGATCCAGACGAGAGAGGAAGAGGCTGAGCTGACCGATAAGCCATAACCACAGTTTTCTTAAGTGCTTTAGCATTCCCACGCGGGACATATACACCATACCTGTCTACCCCAGGGTGCTGGGGGACCCCTCGTCTCATGGCAGAGGGGCTGAGCCTCCCCATCATCCCCACCCCGAGGCACGGGTGGTCCGGCTTTCCTGCCTTCGCCTGCGGGAGCTGGATGGACCCCTGCAGCCAACCTCGCCTTATAACCAAAGCTGTACAGGCAGCAAAGTCCCAAGCTCAATAAATACCTTTTTTTTTTTAAAAACAAAACAAAAAAAACAACCAAGCTGGTGAGTGCTGCCTCTGTGCACCCTCAAATCCCCCAGAGCCAGCATCATCTGGGGTACCACAGCTCATTGCCAACCCCCTTTTCCCCCCTTTTCCCCCAAAGCCCTCCCCACGCTGGAGCATCTCCCCATGCTGACCCTGGAGGGAGGATGCATTCATAGGGTGCCCAAAACTGCCCCCCACCGCTGCCTGCAGCAGGCAGGGGAAGGCAGCAATGCCAAAACCAGCTGAAAAGCAGCTGCCCTGGAGCCCCAAGCCTCCACACAGGCTCTCCAGCCCCACCAGTCGGTGTCCAGCTATCTCGTAGGGTAAGGAAAGGGGCAGCCGAGGAGCTGCCACATGCCAGCGCCATCCGGGTACGGCGCCGAGGTCTCCACAGGGATCCCGAGGCGGAAACAGCCCAGAAACAGCCAGCGGCTCTGCACACCAACAGCACATATTTTTCCCATTACAGGCAGAAAGGATGAAAAACATCGCAGCCCCAACGAGAGTTTCGGTTTCGTTTCATAGGATACAACTTTTAACATCAATTTAACCCCAGGTGGGGTCCTCCCTTCCCTGCCTGCCTGGGAATAGGGAGGTATGGGACCTTATTCCTGCAGCCTCAGCTGGCAGCAGGGTTTGGAGCCTCGAGTAAGGATAAAAACAGGTAAGATTCAGGCTCCCAGCAGCCCTAAGCCATGCCTGAAAGCCTCTGCTCGCTTTGCAGAGCTGCTGCTCCCCCCAGCTCTGCAGGTGCATGGCTGTTTTGTTGCCGGAAAGGTGAATTCCTCTGCATTCGCCAAGTTTACTCAGAGCTTTTACGGTGCGTTATTAGTGATATTAAGCATCTCTTGTTCATAACAAACAGGGTGCCCTGCCAGGAGGCTCCCGGGTTGGATGCTGCCGGTGATACCATGCTTGGCATCGCTGTCCTGCCCCGCCACAGCCACCAGCCCATGCAAGTCTGGGGTGCCACAACCCCCCGTCCGCTCCCCTCCAGCCCTCACATTTGCAAAGCCACAGCATGACCCAGACCACAAATTTCCATTCCCCACATGGGCATTGTTTTGTTAAGGTGGGTTTTCAGCCAGATCAGCTCCCCAAACTTCCTCCCCGTCAGCTCAAGGCTTGGTGGCAAGGGCTGTGGATGCGCAGGGGCAAAGCTACCCCACAGCTGTTGGGGGTGAGAAGCCACCATGAGGAAGAGGAGCTCAGTTCACCCCTGGGGCACCTGGCTTATGTCAAAGAAGGGAAAGAAAACAAGCAAATCCATGAAGCTTCCTCCCAGGGCTGTCATCTCTCCCCTCGGCCCCAGCCCACCGCCTGCCAAGACATCTCCAGGAAGTCTTGGGCAGGGCTGTGTAAACAGATGCTGAAATCCAGCTCCACCCATGGCCCAGAGCTGTGAAAACCAAGGCTGTCGTCAAAGCCCCAGCGCCTGGGAGGCTGGCAATGCGCTGGGATGGGCTGCAAGGGAAAGGCACAGCCTTGGCCTTGGGGCATCCCTCCCCATATACAGGCGGGGAACCCAGCACCTACCAGCGCCGCATCTCTCCAGTGTTCAGGCACACGAACCCAAGCATGCAAAGCCCAGAGCTGGGAAAGCAGCGGGAATTGCACCTTGGGCTCCTTGCTGTCTTACAAAGAAAACCAACCCAGCTCTGCCTCCCGTGCCACCGCTGTCACCCAGTTTGGTGACATTGTGCTACGTGCCAGACAGCAATCAAATACAATTAAACCAGTGCTGGTCAGGGCAGCGGATGCGACGGGGCTCGGAGCAGCTGAGCGCAGCGGGTGGCTGTTTGGGCAGCACCCGCAGGCGGCAGATGAAGGCAGGGACCTCCCTCTGGTTGCTGGGATGGAGAGGGAGTGGATGGGGCTGCTGGGGAGGGGGCTGGCTCCCACCCAGCGAGCTCCAATGCTGTGGGGGGATGCCAGCACACTCTGGCAAACCCCAAAGCACAGGGCTCAGCCTCGCTCACCCCCAAACCACCCCAGCAAGAGGGCAGGGGGTCCTTGAAAGCCTGCGAAGAGCAGGTCTGCTCACCTCCAAGGCGACCCCTGGGGTGAGGGGCTCAAACCCCATCGCCCCCCTCGAGCAAAGGGGGATGGCCCAGCAGCCCTGCTCTGTGCAGGGTGGGCTGCAAAGCCTCAAAGGTGCCCGCTTTAGCAACGCTGAGGCATTTGAGATGGCCTTAAGTTGGAAGAGTAAGGAGCCACCAGCACAACTTACCCAGAGCCCTATTTGCTCCCTGCAGCGGCAGGCTGACGCCAGGCACCATTCCAGCCCCCGAATGCAGGATTTTCAAGGGACACACCATGGGAAGAGGTGATCCAGCAACACCTCGGACACCTACTGTTGGTGCTTTAGCCACAAAATGTCCCATTTCAGTTCCCATCCTTCATGGGAGCTGTGATTTAGGGGCCAAAGGTTTTGATGGGAAAGCAAACTGGTCAGCTTTGCATTAAAGCTTCCCTATGGTGGGGAGGGGGAATCACAGATTTGGTCCCCTCACCCCCACAAAACCTCTGCTGAGCCAGGTTGGTCCCCACCATCAACCAGAAACACAGCTATGACGGCCCTCATGTCTCTCCTGCCAGGTCTGGCTTATTGGGGAACAGCCAAGAGACCAAGCACACCCCAAGCATAGGAATGAGGTATGTGATTTATTAACCTTCCCCAGCTCGGCGCGTCCAAGCGAGGCATACAACTGCTTTCTACGGATTCAAGCTCAGCTCTCTCAGAGAATCTCTGGCCCCAGGGAACCGCTGGCTTTAAACAAAATGGGGTGGCAGCAAGAGGCACTGAGAGGACGAGAGTTACAGGGAGCAGAAAACAAATGGCTCTGCAACCTCAGAACCCAGAGCAGAGGGGGATTTCAGCCTTCACAATATTGGTGGGGGGAAAAAGAAAAGAAAAAAGTCTCAGGGTTACATATGGCGCCCAAGGAGAGCTGGGATCAGACCTGAAAGGGAGAAGCTGGGGATGGTGTTGGCAGCGGGGACCTTCTCCGCAGGGAGACCACGCTGAGATGCAGGTAGCTCCTCGTGCTCGGTCTGGCTGAGGATGCCCCCCCCCCCCCCTTCTCCCTCTTCCCTTACTGCCCTGGTGCTGGGGACTTGTGCCAGCCTTGCCATGTGTTGGAAAGGCAGATGTTGAGAACTGGCGGGCTCATTGCAGGAGTGACTCTAAAGAAGATGTTTCTGAGATGCCTAAAGGGTTTCGTTTGGCTCGTTGACCCCTCTCCATCTAGTTCAGGCTTGGAGGTGACCCATTTGCATTGGCTGCATCTTCACCTCTGGACCATAGCAACGAGTGGCTCAGCATGGACCTAGAGCTAAAAACCAGCCCCCATCACCGCTGGAGAGGGACTGGAGGCTGGAGAGGGGCAAGAATTGCCCAAAACTCCTGCCAGTGCTGGGGGAGAGTCAACAGGAGACAGGGATGGGATGGGAGAGTGCATGGGAGGCAGAGAGAGGTGCGGGGCCTCTCTGGAGGTCAGGGCTTGGGGGGGCTGAGCTGGGTGCCGTTGGTTGTGGGGTTGGAGAGGGCGGTTTTCCGGCAGGCTGTCAGTGAGGGGTTGTTAAGGAGCGTGTAGGCCAGCCACCACCGGGCTCGGCTCTGCTTGAACCTGGCTCTGCTTGGCGGCACCTTCTTGGGCTGCATCAGCTGGATGCCTGAAAGGAGACGGGAGGAGGGAAAGATTTCAGCCCCAGATCCCCCTCTTTGGGGCTGCCCCATGCCACCTACACCCTGGGGGAAAGCAGATGAGCCCCATTCTGCCTTTGCACGGGCAGAGGAACAAAGGCAGCTCCTGGGACGGGGATGGTCACACACCAAAGAGAGGGGGTGACATAGAAGCATAGGGAGCAGCAGAACCACAAGCCCCCAGTGGTCCCTTTACCCCAAGGCACCAACAGCATCGCTAGAGGAGCAGCAAACCCACAGAGGAGACCCCCATGTCACCCCACGGCGCTGGCCGTACATCCCCCTGGTTGGGTCTCCTGGAAGGTCTCACCTTCTTCCACGTTGCTGGCCCGGAGCCCCGGTGGCCCCTCCGGCCTGGCTAGCTGGAGAAGCAGCAAGCAAAAGGCTTTCATCACGGGGTGGGACTGGCTGACCTCCATTTTCAGATAATGGCAGTAAGTGTGGTAGCCTGGGGGAGCACAGCCCACAGTAAACACCTATGGTGGGACCAGACTTCATGGTTCCCCCCTTCCCTCCTGCCCTGGAGCAAAGAGGAGGGTTGTTTGCCAGGCTCTGTCTCTGCCCTGCCAGAGCTGCTCTGCCTTTAGAGCTGGGGATGAGCTCCGCTCCCAAAATCCCAGCAGGAAAAGCAGAGGAAGGGTTGAGGTCCCCTCCCTGCTGCCTTTAGCGCAGGAGACGTGAGGGTCTACTGCCAGTGGGAACAGGGTCTGGCCACCGGTGAAGCCCAGGGGTCCCCAGCAGGGCATCGCCTGCCCTTGGGGATGGATGATGGAAAAGCAGGCATCAGGAAGAGCCACTTGCTCCTGTTGTCCCCGAACCTGAAGCCACCCTTGGCCCCAGCAGCTCCAGGTGATGCAGGAGACACTGGCCATATCCCCCAGGACCTTGATGGTGGGAGGAGGGCCCCCATGCTCACCAAGGTGCTGCAGAGGGACCCCCCCAGACTCCTACCGGGGTCGAAGGTCTCCACGCTGCGGTTCAGCAGGCTGATGTCCAGCTGGCAGAAGTGGATGGCGTTATAAAGGCCTGAAATGACCATCCTCCACACCCCGGCCAGGACACCCACCAGGATGTTGATGGGGAAGAGCAGGTAGGTGACTATGTAGAGAGCTCGCCTGCGGGTGGAGAAGGAGGAGCAAGGAACACAAACACCACGGGACGGGAAGCACAGCCCTTCCCTGTCAGAGAAACCTCCTGCCAAAATAAGCCTCGCACCCTTCTCTCCCTCCCCAGCAGACACAGTCCCTGCTTGAGGTGTCTCCATCCCATGGAGAGAAGCAAACACCCTTCAGGGGTCTTGGAGAGAAGACAGCCTGGTGCACTGTCAGGACTTCAAAACTTGGCCTCCAGCACACACAGGGTCTCCATTTCTCCTTGAAGATTTAGAAACCAGACAAATCATGAGTATGGCGGCTGGGGATGGAAGACACCAGCTCCTGCGGAGGCCAGAAGAGCCCACAGCAGCCTCCCTTGCAATACTGGGCAAGTGATGGAGGTGATGGAAGAGCCTTGGCTGGACAGAGCAGGACACCTAGATCCATCTGTCACCCCAGTCTTTAGCCTAAGGAAACAGCTTAGGCAGTGACACCACGTGTGAGCAAGGGACCACATCTGCTGGCAGCATCTGAACCGGTCCAGGTGATCCTGAGGGATCTGGGCTTCCTCTGAGACTTGCAAATGGGGGTGGTGGAGCACGGCATAGACCTCACCAGTTTTACCCCACCAAAATCATGGCTGTAAATGGACCGTGGCCCTCCAAGACATCTAAAGAAATCTCTCCGGGAGCACGAAGCCACTTAAACCTCTCAAATGCACAAGCTTTCCCCCTTGAGCTCATGGCACAGAGGATGCCATGACATCAGGGGCATGTGTCCTGGGGGGTCCTGGACCTCGGGAAGGACAGCTCTGCCCCAAGGGCCCCCCCACATCCCCATACCTGTTGCTGAGCTCCTTCCGGAGAGGATGCTGCTCCAGGAATTGGTAGTGAGCTGCCAAATTTTGTACGATGACGGCAACAACCAGGGTCAACCAGAAGGGCCTGGGTGAGAGGGAAGAGGCAGATTGGACACTAGGAAGGTCCCAAGCATGAGACACTGTCCCAGGCAAGCAGATACCTCCAGCAAAGTTGAAAGAGGCCAAGATAGAGGCCCCCCCCCCTTGGCAGAGTACCCCAAAACATGCCATGGCACCCACTTGGGTCTTCCATCCCTCCCCGAGGGCTGTGAGTGCTCACCACATGTTCTGAATGATTTTGAAGAGGTGTGTGTTCCTGCCAGACTGGAGCGGGATGATGACGAGGAAGGTGAACCCCACTGAGCAGATGAAGAAAATCACTTGCTGGATGAGGAGACCTGGGACGGAGGCAAGGTGAGAGAAACCATGGCGGGGGAGGATGGAGAAACCATTCCTGCTCTTACTCCCCAAACCCATGCTTGTTGCTGAGTGCCTCTTTCATTTTAATCTGATAAAAAGCCTGTGAGATCCTTACCTGCCTCCCCCGCTCTGAACACAATGCTCCGCGCGGGATTTAATTACAAGTTCAGCTGTTCTTATCGCTCCCCACATTATCCCCGCTGAGAGGAGCCATCACTCGGGGCTGCAACTATGATGCCTCATCATAAAAATCAGCCTGAGCTCTGATTTCTAATCATAAATCACACCGCGATCAGCAGCGGCTGTGGTTCCTTGTGCTTGAGCTTGTGCTTCACCTCCACGGCTTTGCTTTAACGGCTTGAAACCCAAGATGTTTAAGCAGGAGGTAGGTAGATTCATGGCAGCATGGCGAGATGCAGCCGGCTCTGCTGGCAATGCACTGAGCACTGGCTGGCGAAAGGAAAGCTGCTCCTTGCTGGCAAAGGGATGCAAGGACTGGTGCCCCCCAGCTCCTACCTCCGGACTGATCTCTGCAATCTTCCTGCAAAATAGGTCCCCTTTTCCCAGGGGTGGTCACCAACAGACCTGGTGGGACCCCCCTGTCCTTCCATCACTCCCCTGGACCCCCAGCGTGACTCTGCTGCGCAGCCTCGTGGTGCTGATATGGTTGGGTGGTGCACAGGCATTGCCGCAGGCGCTGCACAGTCACCTCTCCATGGGGTAGAGAGGCCTTAAAATGTCTCCAAACCATGGTGGGGAGAGGGTTTCTACCCTCTTTGATGTCCTCCACATGGGTGGGGTGCTCAGCCCTCCCAGTCAGGGAGACCCTGGCTGTGCTGGGGAAGACGTGCAGCACCCAGGATGCGAAGAGCAGGACCGGAGGAGACAGACAGTCCTTTGCATGAGATGCTATGACAGCTTCTCAAATCAAAATATTTGGGCTTGAGCCAAAAGGAATCATCGTTACACACACACACCCCCCCCCACACACACACCGTTATTTTCTTCCCTACCATTTGGTGTCCAGCACAGTCCTCCCCGCAGAAGGACAGATTGCATTTGGGGAAAAGAGGAACAAAAGCCTCATGACCATCCCCTTTGCAAAATGGGGAAAGAGATGCTTAAAGCCAGGGTAGGCTGTGCAAGGTGGGGGTTCACCACCCATCCAACCATCCATCCACCCCCTCCTACCCCCCAGCCCCCTTTACCCAGGCAGGCAAAAGCTGTCTGGAAGCTGGCAAAGCTCATCCAGCAGACGACGGCTCGTCGGGATGGGCGGAGGATATGGGCTTTGTAGAAGACATCCAGCACGGCCCCCTGGTACAATGCCTTCAGGTTGTTCCTGGGGAGAGAGACCAGCTGCATCCTGGCTCAGTGGCAAGGTCAAGGCCATAGAGGAGGGAGGCTGCCTTACCTGTGCATCACCAGCGTCCTCAGGAGCATGGCGCAGGTCAGCAGGCAGCACAGCACCAGTGAGCAGATGTAGCAGACTGCGGAGGAGCAGGGGTGGGGAGCGGCCAGGTCAGGGCCGCGGCCAGCCCCAGTGACAGGATTTTATTGTAAAATGTGTTTTCAGGAGCACTGCGGGCAGCTGAGTTACAGGGCTTGCCTGGATGTACCCCGCAGTGGGGCACTGTGCCTCAGTTTCCCTCCCTACCCCCTTTGTGCTCTTGGGAGACCCTTCTCCATCTCCCAGGCGGGCATGAGCTGGTGAAGCAGGGAAAGGGAAGGGGAAAAACAAGCATCCAGGGGAAATAAAAGCAGTTAGGCTAGCTCAGCGTTGGAAAAATCATTGAGCAAGCCATGATAAGTGGGCAGAGAGATGCTCTCGGAAAAGGTGGATGAAGATGCTCTTGGAGATGATGGAAGATGCTCTCAGAAAAGGGAATGCTGGAGCGGGGGGGAAGGAAGGATGGAAATGTCAGGGAAACAAAAGAGGGGCTTGTGACTCTGCAAAAGCCATAAAAAGGGCCCCACTTGGCTGGTGGTACCCCAAGGTAGTGCTGTGGAGGGAGGGGTGTACACCCCCTACCCCCCATCCAGGACTTTTAATTATCCAGGGGGCCGGGGGCCATCTGCTCGATTCCAGCACATATCAAAGCCTGCAGCCGAAGGGCAGCATCTACAGCGCGGCGCTGCCGGCTCTCCCTGCCTCGCCATCTTGGCATGCGGCAGCCGCTCAGAGACGCCTGGCACGGCACCAGGCTCGCGCGGCCGCCTTTCATGTCTGCACAGCCACGGCAGCTGGTTTTTAACTCCCCCTGGAAGCTGACCTGTCACCAGCTGGCTTTCTGGGCCATCCTCTGGGTTAGAAACCTCCCTGGTAAGTCCCAAAATCCTCCAAAAAATCACCTACAGATGCTAGGTACCCACCTTCCAGTGACCATAGGTAGTACTTGACGGTGTTGAGCTCCTTCTCCATGTCACTAGGGACGGCTGGGCTCTCCGAGGGCACCAGGCCAAACTGGACCAACAGCACCACGATGTCCTTCGTCATCCCTGCCCGCACGATCTGGATGGTGGGGATGACGGCCACCAGGAGCAGCAGGGCAACCTGCGAGGGAGCCGTGCCACGTGAGCCCCGGGTCATGGCATCCCACTGCTGAGCTGTTGCCTTAGCTTAAAGACTTAAGGCTGGCTGAGCCCTGGAAACACACGACTGGTTGCTGCGGCTCAGTCGAGGGATGGTAATACCTCGAGGCACGCTAAGATCAGCCCCACAGCCAAAATCGTGGCGTGGCAATGACCTCTGGGCTCCTCCGCCTTGAGAGGATACAGCCAAGGCAGGGAGGGGGCTCTGCTTGGCATTTAACCATCAGCGTCACCTGGTAGACAGCGATCACAGCTGTGGTGATGGACAGGATGAGCTTCAGCGGGATCCTGAAACCTGTGAGGCGGAATTGGAGGGGTGTATCAGAGAGGAACTGGGACGCAGGATTACAGGGGAGCGGAGCCGGCTGTGGGTCCACCCAGCCCAGCAGCCAAAGCAAACACCCCCGGGGGGAGAGCGCTGGAAGAGGGTGGCCAAACATGAATTGGGACCTCCCCAGGGAAATCCTGCAAGGATGCATAGCTAGGAGCAGTTTCTCCACACTTTGGCTGGCTGGATTTCCTCCCTGCTAATCCTCCTTTCCCACAAGCCCGCAAAACCTTGAGCACCTGCAGCAGCGGGTGCCTGCTGTGCGGGCAGCCACGTCCTTTGGGGTGCCACCTCCCAGGACAGCCCCTGCTTCTTCCATGGGCAGAGGGGCCAGGAGTGGTTCCCCATTCCTGGGGTCTTAGGGATTTTACCCACTGACTGTAGCATTTATTCCCTTATCATCGCCTAATCAAACATCAGGCTCTGATATTAGCACAACCTGTGCCTGAACCTCACTGCCTCAGCCCACCCATGCCCCTATGGGGGTGGGGGAGTGTCCAGCTCCCCAGCCCAAACCGCAACAGTTTGCACGGAGCTGAGGCGTCGCACGTGCGCAGGCGGCAGCTGCTGCAGCACAGATGCTTTGGGGACGGAGCCAAGAAAGGCATTTGCTCTCCCCGGGGAAGCAGCCTGTTTGCCGAGCTGCTGCTGCAGCCAAGAGCGCAGCCCGTGCCTGCCCGCAGCCTACCTTCCTCCGGAGCGTAGATGTAGGAGCGTAAATACGCCTGGACCCTCAATAGCAGGCTCTCTTCCATCTTCGTGGAGCTGGAGGAGGAAGGAGAGGGTGAAAAGTGTGTCCCTTGGGAGCAGGGTGCCTCTCTGCCCCCGTTGCCAGCAGCCAAGCAGGGCTGGCATGGGCACTCGCCCGTGGGGCAGAGCTAGGGGAAGGTGCCGTCCTTACCTCCCCTTCTGAGGGCGTCTGGACAGGACAGCCTTTAGGTACTTCTTGTAATAACCTCTCCCCATAACCTTAAGGGAACCAGCAGTAAGTTGATTTGAGCACAGGAAGACGCTCAGGCACTCAGGGCAGGGAGAGGGGACTCTGCTTTTTGGGGGGCCAGAGCATCCACATCCCCCCCGGCAGCCATCTCCTTGCTCTCCCATCTGCCGCCAGCACGGTGCCCCGCAGCACCACCCTCCACATGGGACACGGGTGAAAGGCTCCCAGCCTTGGATAATGAGCATGTTGGGGCAATGCTGACAGCAAATCTTCCAGCACTGCAAAGGTGGAAATAAATTCTGCTTTGTTCCCATCAACAAAGCAGACCAAACCCAGGTGAAACAGGGACAAAGGATGAAGGAAACCCCTCATCCCCACCAGCCAGCTCCCAGCAAGTGCCTGGGGGTCACTTCAGTCCATGCTTGGGCTGATGGCTTTTTTTTTTTTTTGAAGTAGGTTTTTCCTTCTCTCTTCCCAACACAGCCCAGCATTTCCCAAAGGGACAGGGATTATCCAGCCTGCAGGGGAAACAAGGCGACCCCAGTCCCAGCCTGAATGGGACGCATTGATGCCTTAAGCCTCTTGTACTAAGGAGTTTACTCCAAAGATGGATTTTTCACTCCCTCTTCAAATCCAGCGAGACAAACAGAGCCGCGACCCGTGCCGTCAGAGGGATCAAGGGGAGGCAGCTCCCGGCGCCGGAGCAAAGTGGGGAACACATGCACCCCACTTCTCCTGGTTCCCCAGGCAGACAAATGGGCTGTGGGGCAGGAGAGCGCCCCAAAACCCATGCAGGTCCATCAAGGGGTTCTCCCATGCTACCAGCCACCCCACCCCGAGTTGTCCCATGGATCTTCATTACCTCCTTCTCCAAGGTCTCCTCCTGCCCGGTGAAGCTCCTGATGAGCAGGGCTGGATACCAAAGGCTTAAGAGCACAAGGCAGAGGATGATGGGGATGTAAGAGAGCGTGGAGTAGTACCTGTATATCTGGGGAGAAGCAGAGCTGTCACACGTGGGACCACCCCAGCCTGTGGCTCTAGTCCTGGGCAGGTGACCTTAATGTCACTTTGAGGAGGCGGTGAGAAAGCCACCTCCCACCCTGGGCCACGCCAACCTCCGCGATCCTTCCCTGCATGGTGGGACAGGTACCTTCGGCGACTGGGGACAATCCACCTTCTGCCAGATGTGGACCAGGCAGTGGCACCAGGAGAGCAGGCAGCCCACAAGGTAGCTGACCCTGTGCCGGACAGTGGCACAGGCTATCAGGGGGTAGTAGAAGGCGGGGTAGTAAAGTAAAGCCAGGATCTTCCAGTACTCTAGATGGGATGGTGGGAAGGGAGGAGGAAGAGCAGAATGGGCAGGAGAAGGCCCTCAGTATGGACCAGGGTGAACAGGCTGCTCAGGGTGCCACCCAAAGCTGCATGACTCCTGGGTGGGGAGGAGCACGGTGCCTACGGGCCAGAAGAGGGCTCGCCTTACCCCGGGTGCTCTGGGAGGACTGGGCGATGAGCGGCAGAGGGTCCTTGTCCAAGACCAGCACGCACAGGGAGGAGAACAGGATACCAAACACCGCAGCCACCAGCCCTTGGTTGCCTTCCTCCTCCAGAAAGTTGGCCGGGCTGCAAGCCAAGGAAGGGACGAGCCTGATGCCAGGCCATGGGCACCCTGGCCCCACCACCCTCTGCCCCAGAGCTGGTTTATCCCATGCTGCACCTCAGCATCCCTCCACCAGCTTGGCTGCAGGGTGACAGGGACCCTGGGAACCACCGGGGCCAGGGTACCTGAGCAATCCTGGGACACCGTTCCAGCAGCTTTGGTGGAGACGCTTGCGTTTCACCAGCAAGGACAAGCCCACGAGCACAGCCAGCTGCCAGAAAGCCAATCAAGGGAGCAATAAATACACGGCAGGGAGGCTGAGTGGGGGGCTCGGGCACGCTGCTATGCCACGGGGCCTCCATGGAGACACCGTCTCCATCCAACGGCCTAAATCCAGCCCTGGCTGAAGCAGGGACAGGCACTTCTGAACCTGCTCTGATGACTTAGGGGCTCTAAAACACCCCTGAGGGACCATGTTGGGAAAAAATAAAAATAAATCAAAGCCTTCCATTGACTACGGGCATGAAACGAAGTCGGGAGATGTGCGAGTCCCTTGTTAGAGCATCCCAGCTCAAACCTCGCTCCAGCTCAAGCTGGAGAGCCCAGACCTGCTGTTTGGGAGTAGATGGGCATGACCTGAGCTGGGGGACAGTGAATACAAGGCCAGGGCAGATAAGCCACCCTGTGAGACTTGGTGGGTACTTACAGAGATGGGTGCCATGCAGATGTGGTACAGTCTGGGAGAAATGGTGGGGTCGCAGTCTGGGATCACAGTGGGAAACATGCTAGAAAGAGAAGAAAAGAAAAAAAAAAACAAACAAAAAATCCATGCGTGGTTGTATTCAGTCCCAAAAGGGCAAAGCAAAGATGCTGGGGTAATGCCCATGGACATGGTGGCAGCGGAGATTTCAGTCTGATGCTGAGGAGGGGCAAATCCCCGAAGAGCCGAGTTACACAACCACCAATAAGCAGGGATGAAGTCACCCTCATGAGACGACTTCATGATCAAGTCAGAAAGAGATAACACCCAGGAGTGGCCCCAAACTGATCCCTGCAGGGGCTGGGCGACCCCCCTGGCCTCCCCAGGGATGCCAAGGCTGAACAGGAGATGAGCAAGGAAGAATGAAGCCCCCCTTTACTACTTTTACCCCCGTGTCCACCCTGGCTCTGTCTTTTCAAGGGATGCACTGCATAGCAGCAGTTCTCCTTGCTGCCTGAGGCACTGCGCTTATGAAATGCCAGCCGGGAGGCTGAGGACCCCTTGTAGGGAGTTTTGATGCCTTTTGCCATGGGAGAGGGACCAGCCCCAGATGTGGTGGGATGGCAGAGGTGATGGCTGCCCAGGGACAGGGTCCCAGAGCCACCACCCCTGGCCAGCCAAGGCCAGCCTAGCAGACGTGCCAGGCTTTGGTTTATTTATTTGCTCTCTGGCCTCCATTACATCCCTTAATCTCTGCTTTGCCGCAGCCGCCCTCCTCTCCCCAAGGCCAGGTGCGATCGTGCCCAGCCACCTTCGCCCAGTGCTGGGCAGCAAACTCTTCTGCCAGGAGACTGAACCTCCCCAGCCCCATAACCTGCAAGGTGAGCAGGGGGAACCCCCTGAGCCCTCGTGCCCTCCCAAACTCCACAGCACCCGTGGGGTGGGCAGAGGCGGGAGATCAGCTGCAGAGCTGCCTTGAGCAAGGCTGCAGGGAAGGGTCCGATAGCAAAATTAGGGAATTCCTCAGACATCGTATGCACTAGGCTGTCTCCAGCTGGCCAGGGAAGGTTTTGTAGGACCAGCTGCCATTAGCAAAGCTCTGATTTCTGCCTTTTTTCCCTTGGCCTTGGATAGACCAGAAAATTCCTGCTGTCCAAAAATACCCAGGCTCTGGAAATCCAGGGCATCCACCTGCACAACTGAGCGTACAGGAATACCTTTTTGGTATCACCAGGGCCTCAGCATCTAAATCCAGAGCAACCAGGAGTCATCAGAGGTGCTGCCTCCATCCCCTTGCTGACCATGGCTTGCTGCAAAGGAGGACACCCAGAAAATATCCCAAAGGTTTCTAGCAGAGGTGTGGGTCGTGCAGGTGGGGCTTTGCCTGGGGAAACAGGGCTGGGCAAGGAGATTTCAAAGGGTGTTTCACAACGCAGAAGATTAAGGATGAGGAGGAACCCTTTGGGCTGGTCACCGCTGGGATCTCCTCCTGCTTGCCCTCAGGATTAGGTATCAGTCAACTGAGCAGCGTAAAACCCACTCGCAGAGGACTAAGTCAACAGAGGGACAATAGATGGGCCTTGGGATGCCCGGCTCCAAGCCTCATAGGACAACTTGGATAAATCGCCCTGCTGCTCCATGCCTCAGTTTCCCCTCCCTATAGCACTTCTCTGGTCCTTGGGAAGTGCTGGGTCCTTGCTGCAAGGTTGGGCCCTGGGACAAACACAGCACTGCTCTTGGGAGTTTGATCAGTTAAAGAGCGGATCATCACGGATGGAGAGGGAATACGCTTTACAAGAGCTGCTGATACAGCAATTTGGGGGGGGGGGGAAGGAAGACATCCATGCAAGCCCAGGGATGCTCAGCCCTATTTTGCAGGTAGCAAACCTGTTCAGGGTTGCCATGCCATGCAGGGACCCAGGTGAGCATCCCAGCACTGCCTCCCTGCCAGCAGATCAGGGTGCGCTGCCAGCTCTCTTTGCCCCTAGCCAAAAAGGGATGAAGACAGGGGACTGATTTGCAAGACTGTGTCATGAGGATGTCTTCAAACCCAGAAGCATGGAGCCAGGCCAGCCCTCTCGAGGCCAGCAAAGTCTCTGAGGGCTTCAGAAGGGTCAGGGCAGCAGGTTAACACCATGCACTTGCTTTTGCATTTTGGGGAAGGCTAAGCAAAAGGGAGCATAACTAGCAGATGTGCCCACTGCAGGGTTTACCCCAGCTCTTGCCAGAAGCACCCAAAGGAAATGAATTATTTTTAGGGGCCAAACCAAGTCTTTTTAATCACCTCCTGCTCCCCTGGGAATAAATCCCAGCTCTGCTGCTGTGGGGATGTTGCTCTACTGAAAGGCGATAGAGCAGCAAGGCAGCAGGCTGGCAGCTCCCCAGCAGGGACAAGGGGACACGTGGCACCTACCAGCGGGGCTGGACACTTACTCATCCTGTGGCACAGCTGGCTCCACAGTTTCGTAGATGTACCAGTCCGAAATGAGGTCATCTGTGCCAGCGAAGCCGTCTCCCAGCAGAGCATCGTGCATCCCACCAGAGCTGTTGGCTGCCATGGCTGGCTCCTTCCTCCCTCCGCGGGCTGGAGAGAGATGGGAGAGGCAGCTGGAGGCAGGAAGCAACCAGGTTTTCCCAAGGTGGGTCCTCCTGGGCTCTTGGAAATGCAGGGTTGGAGGTGCTGAGCCAAGAGGTTTTATCCTCTCCAGTCACTCCTGCAGCTGGGGGGACCGGGAGCTTTCAAAATCCAGCTTGTGCCTCCAAGAACCCAGCTTTTATCTGGACTTGGAGGGAGGGAGAAGGGATGACCTCCCACCCTGCTGCACAGCTCGAGCACTCAGGGCACACCTACTCATCCCCCGGCCGCTCCCTGCCCACCGCGGGATGCTGATAGACTCGCAGCCTTTGTTTGGGTTGTTTAACAGCTTTTACGCCAACTACTCAAAAACCAGCGCAAGGGTCAAGTCTCTGCTGCGCAGGCTGGCTGGCAAAACAGGGACGAGACCTCCCCACAGCTGGGGAGCCTGGGACCAGTGTCTCCAGTGTCCTTCTGTGCCACCAGACACCCCATGCAGCATCCAGCCTCCCCCAGGCCCCGGAAGGAAGCCTCAGCCCCTCTCCCTCCGTAGCAATAAAAAGGAAGAAGGATTTGTCGCGGTGCCAGACCCAACAAGCTCTCGTTTCTCCTTCTCCCCGTTACTTTTTGATGACTTTGGCCCAGACAGCCCCACACCCTCCGCCGCTGTCCCAGAGCTACATCACACAACCTGCCTCATCTACCATCGCTATCGGAAAGACAGTGCCCAAGGTGTCCCCAGATGCCGGGCAGCAATGCTCAGCGCAGCCTCCAGGCCCCAGGAACCATCCCCGGGCCTGAGGACATCCCCAGCTTGGGGATGTCACCAAACCCCCCAGGGCTGCTCAGTGGCTCCAAGGGAATGGGTAGGAGATGGATGGCTGAGCCAGCAGCTTTGCTCCAGGCTGCTGTTCGTACAGCTGGTGTTCACCAGGGACCCTGATGGATACAGCCCACCAGCTTCAAAGAGATTCCCCAAATCAGGGCTGTAGCCCTGCGGGCAGCCCCATCTCTGGACCTGCCACCACATCCCCAGCCAGGTTTTGGGTCCCCTCCAGGGACTTCCTCTACGTCAGGACATGACACCCAGGACCTTCACCTCCCTTCCCAGAGGGCCAAAACTCAATTAGAGAGCAGGTCCCCCCCACCCCAACACTTGGTCCACATCGGGGTGCCACCACCACCAACTCCCCACCAGCGCAGGCTCTGGCAGAGGAAGGACTGACCCCACCAGCCCTGGGTGAGCGTCCAACTCAGACAGACCCCAGACCCCATCCCACACAGAGCGTGTCCCAGCCTCACAGCATCGACTCTCCAGCCATCCCTTGGTTTTGCCTGTGTGGGGAAGCGGCTCTGATCTCACCTCCCAGGAATGTAGCACTCCGTAAAAAGGTAGAAGGAGCCTGTAAAGTTCACAGCAGCACAGATGCACATCTGCGAGCCCCTTTCCCCTCCCATGATGTCACCAAAGACCTGGCAGGGCTTGGAAATTGGGGCTGGGGTTTAGGCAGGTAACGCGAGCCCCTGGCACAGGGCAGCATCCCTCTGGGGATGCTGTTTCCCCTGCCAAGCAGCATTCGGATGAAGAGCCAGCCCCAAAAGCCACCCTGGGATTGCCTGTGCCACCCTCACCTCCCCGTGGGGTCACCCAAAGAAGGGCAACCAGCAGAAAGCAAGATCTACCCACCCACCAGCATTGCCCCATACGACCCACTGCCAAACAAGCCAGCAGATGCCACCTTGCCAATGCCCTGATTTTCAGCCACCCTGGGACACAGCGGCCACAGAAAAGCAGGAAGGAACAGAGAGAAAAGCCCGGCGAGAGGCACGTACAGCCATCAGGGAGCACTACCGGGCAAGCCGCAGCCTGAATCCACACCAGGCAGCAACATCATGAAACCAAGCTGACAAGCTCCCCAGCTGGCATGTTGGCTCCCCTTCCAGCACATCCCTGCTCAGAGTACCACACGCACCCAGACCCCACGGCTCCGGCTAGGTATGGGGCCAAGGTGGGTCAACACCATCTCAGCACCAGGCGATCTTCAAATCCTCCAGCCCAGCCTGCTCATCTTCACAGAATGGATGCTGTCCCGCTCCAAGAAAAGGTCCCCTCTTGCAGTCCACCAAGCAAGAGCAGGAACATCTTGGTCAACTATCCATGAATGGTCTGGAGAAATCAGAAGGTGCTTCGGAGCCTCCAACCCATCTGCTGGGCACCACCAGGCAAGCCATGGCAGCACGAGGCCAGCACGAGCACAGGGACATCCAAGCCTGGACCCCAGTGGGTCTCTTATTGCCTTGGCCAACAGGGTCAGTGCCGTGCTAGAGGAGAGACCTTGCTGGTGATGAACATTTCAGCTGGGGAGAAGCATGTGATGAGGGTCTTCAGCCTCCCCACCACACAGGGAAGAGTTAACTCCCCTATTCCTGCCCAGGCTGCAAAGCCTAGCATCCCGGAGAAGCAGGAGGAGGTACGCCAAAACCTCAGCGGGATCAGCACTTCCAGCCAGGGCAAGGCCTCTGCTCTCCACCCTGCTTGGCTCCTCCGTCCGGGGCTGAGCTGGGAGCTTGCTGGCTTCGCAGCTCCTCCATACCCTGCGTTTCCCCGAAACCTGATCTCTTTGTTCTCCGGCATAACCTCTGCCGAAACAGGCTGGGCCTTTGATCGCAGCAGCCTCGCCCGAGATTGATGGGTTCAATAAAGCTCCTTCATATTCTTCATTTCCCACTATCCATCACTCTCTGGGGAGCTTTTGCATCCCACCACTATGAATTAAACTGGGGGGGAAAGAGAAGAGGGGAGCCATAAGGGAATTTCCCCCCCTTCCCTCCTCCCATCCAGCCTAATGGTGATGCCTTGTGTACAGCTTTTAATAAAAATGATAAAGATCTCATTTCACAATTGTTCAGGGAGCCCTTCGGCCGGGGGGAGAAGAGTTGTTTAAGCGAGATCTCCTCTTAATTCAATTGCCATTTGGAGCCGCGCAAGTGGCCGCTGGGCTGGCCCCCACAATATCCTTGTGCCCAAAGGGGGATTCAGTGGCTTCAGCCGATGCTCGGAGAGGCAAAGCCTGGACTCATGACAGCACGAGGTGAGCGAGCTGACCTCAGCCCCCAAAGTCCACCAAACTCAGTGTCCCAGCCCCAAAATGAGCTGAGAAATGTTGGTTCACAGCCCCTTGTGCTCAGCTGGGAAGGGTGAGGGGGCAGTCGGTCCCAACCCCTCCCTTCACCAGTGATTTTGGAGCTCTCCAAGCACCAAAGATGCCCCAGCCAGCCCTCGCTCAGAGCATTTCAAAGGCTTTGCTCATCTTTCTGGGAAAGCAAAGCTTTTTCCAGTGTGAAGATCTCATCCTGTCCCCAAGTTCCCCAAACACAAGTGCCGAGTTGCTCAGGCACATCCCGAACATCCAGCCAGAGGCTGGGACCTCTGGAAAGTCACTGCCCACTCTTCCCCCCGGGACAGGCTCAGCCCCAGGGGACTGAGGATGCTGAACTCATTGCACTGGTGAGCTGATGCCGGTGAACTCGCTGTGCCCCAGCCCACGGCTCTCCCCATCCCCTTGGAAAGCCCCTTCCACGGCACAGGGAAAGGCCCAAAGGAAGTTTTCCATCCCATCCAGCCATCCCACTCCAACAGCATTTTCCTCCCTCCTCCTGGCTCAGACACCGCCAGGCTGGTTCTCATCGGAACCAACCCCCTTCTCCCCCAGATCCCCCCCGCACCCCAACCTCCACTGCCCTGGGGAGAGCCCAGGAGCCTCGCCAGCTCTCCACAAATCTTTTCCTCTGCAAAGCTGGAGCCTGCAGATAATAAATCCACTGCAAAGATCATAAACACATCAGCAAGCCAGAGAAGAAGCCCCTTTTGCATTTTAAAAGGAAAGGCAGCTTAGACATTTAAGCCATGGAGACTGTTTAAGGTTATTTTTAGGCTCCTGACCTCCCCCCTCCGCTTCGTTTCAAAGCAAAGGCAGCAGCACCTGCTGCACACAAAGCCCCCCCTGCAAGTCAGCAAAGGGAAGAAGTCAGGAGTTTGCAGGATTGCACTGAAACCTGCGGACAAAGTCATCCATCAGCATGGAAAGTGGTGCTGGTGGGGGGGTTCAGGGCAGAGCACCCTAAAATCTTGGCTCTTCTGATGCTGAGGGGGAGCGAGCATCTCCCAGGAAAAGCTGCCTGCTTGCCCCCCCCCCCCCAACTGCTTCCCAACAGGGAGGTGAAATCCCTGCTTAAGGGCAGAGTTTGGACTTTTGGGGGGTCCTCCACCCCCAGAGCAGGATTTGCCCCGTGGTAAGCAAACGGGCTGCGGATGAAGCACGCAATTACAACCTGGAGCAATCGGCTCCACCGGTTCATTAAGCCCAGCTTCCCTGCAACGCCAAGTTTGCAAGAAGTGACAACAAAAAGGGGAGGGGGGGGAGAAAGAGGAATGAATACAAAAAATTTACCTTCTTCCAACCAGTGGCCTCCTTGCAAGGCACCCAGAGGCTTGGCTTGATGTGGGTCTCGGGAGAAGCGTGGCCTCGCTAAGTGGGGTCTAAAGCATCCGCTTGCGGGAGCCCGACACAGATGCAGCCATGCAAGCTTAAAGGCAAAGTTCAGAGCACCGGCAAGCGAGCGGAGGCTTGCGGTGGCTCAGGGAACTTTATCCCCTCCATCGCCAGGAGGCCTTGGCTGGGGGCCACCCTGGGGTTTAGAAAATTAAAAACAACCAACCCCGTGCTCTGTTCTCCCTTTGATTAGGCAGAGCTTTTCGGGAGAGGAGGCAGCTCAACCCAGCCCCCTTCTTCCCCAGCTCAGCTGGATTTTAGCTGCTTCTTCCACCGCCCCGTGCTGAGATTTAGGGGGAAGCCCAGGGACGGAGATGTTGCTGTGTGTCCCATCCCCCCCCTCCATGGGATCCAAACATCTCTGCTTCCTCCTGGGGTAAATCAAAGGGCCAGCTCCTTGCTGGTATAAGTCAGATGAGCCCAATCCTTTGCCCAAATCTTGCAGATTTGTTTGGTTTTACCCCCACCCAGTGCAACTTGGAAGAGGGAAAGAAAGCATTGGTTTGGCGCAAGCCTGGGAACAAACATCCTTGGTTTGGGGACAGCACCACCACTGGAGCATCCTCCCCTCAGAGATGGCCAGGTCCTACCCAGTGCTCACACAGCAAGCGCCATGGGTGCAGAGCAACGGTCCCAGAGCAGTGGGAAACAGCCTGGACCAGGTGAAAAAAGGATGCAAAACATCTTAGGGTGCAAACTGGGGGATGCTTTGCCTCAGGGGTGGGTGCAGGCAGCTGGGAGAAACAGGCAGTTTTGCCATGCTGCCCTTATCCATCTGCTTCTTGGCCAACACCTCCTTCCCACCAGCTACACTTAGTCCAGGAGACAACAAAAAAATATAATCTGGATAAATACACACACGTGACAGCAAGTGAAGCACAGGAAAATTAATCAAGGTTGAAGATTTAGCTTAATTTTTAGCCAAAACCTTGTAGCAATGCTGAACAAAATGACCCATGTGCCTTTCTTCCCCCTCCATGGGGTTGTTTTTAAATCAGAAATGCTGTTGTCAGTTCCCAAAGGTGCTTCCTGGGAGAGCTGAGGGACTGGGAAAGGGCTAGCAGAGAGGGGCTGAGGCTGGAATTCAGCCCCAGGCAAACATATCCCAGCGATGTCCATCCTGACCTTAGCAGAGCGATGGTTATAGAGCCCTGGAGGGCTTCATTGCTACCAAAACACCTCGAGGCACTCTAATGCCCTGCAAAAAGTTGGTATTCCAGCAGTTTGGTGTTTCCTATTCAGAAATAGCTGTTGGGAAGCCAGCGTAAGCCTTGGCGAGGCAGTGCCCGAGGGCACCCTTTGCCCAGGTTGGCTGCCCTCCTCCCAGGCTGGGCAGAGCCCTGCAAGGTGTGGGTGAACTGGGAGCTCAGTGGCATCCCCAGCTGCTGCTGCTTGTGCTGGATAAGCACAGAGATGGGCTGGTTTTCCTGCTCCTTAAACCTCTCCCAGCCCCAAGCAGCGGGTGCAGGGTGCAGAGACCCTCCAGCAGTACGAGCCCCTCACTACAAGCACCCTCAGACTCTGCCCCGCACCATAAGGTATCTCCCAAATCCCTTTTCTGCTCCTGAAGAAGCAGCATCCTCTCCTTGTATGCAGGCTCTGAGCCTGTTTTATCTTGTTACACTGGATAAGATGCTGGAGCAAGGGCACGGAGATTCAGGTGCAACCCAGCAGCCGCAAGAGCAAATCTCTGTGGCCATGGGGACCCTTTCCCTTCGGGACAGGACTCTTACATGGAAGAACAGAGCTAAGGATGGCAGGAACCCACCTTTGGCCAAAACACCCAGCTCTCATCACTACTCCACAGCTTTCCAGACCCGAACCTTGAGCTCATTACACAGGCAGAGCTCCAGCCATCAAAGGCCACCTTCCATTTTACAGAACAAAAACCCACAGGCTGCCAAAATAAATAGACCTCACACTGTCTTATGAATCAACCTCATTCCCAACGGGGCCTTGGAAATCGCTATTTCATTTCGGGAGAGTCTCAGGCCCAGGTTTGGCTGTGCCTGGTGCCACATTGATGCGCTGGAGGTGGCACCTCCAGACCTGCTGCATGTGCGCCTCTGGTATAGCTGGGAAAGTGCTGCATGAGTGAACTGTGCATTAGATTATGGGAAAATTAGTCTTTGATGGTGCTTTGATGATTAGTGGCAGCCCTGTAATGTGTTTGCACAAGGGTGGGAAGGAAATTAAGCAGTCTAGTTAAGGATGAAATAGTTCCCATTTCCCCGCATTAGGGCCTGGCAGGGTTTTTTATCGGGGCAGAGGGAACCTTTCAGATGCCTTTGGGAGCTGAAGACCAGAGTGTGATCCTTCACATAGACCCCAATTTGATCACCGTGGTTCCTCTTGCCGCTGTGCCCCAAGGAAGCAGAGCCCAGCTGGGTGGTGCAGGGTGCCCACCACGGTATGGGGGTGCAGGAACAAGTCCCAGCTGCACAGATAAGCACAATGGTGACACCCCCATAGGGGACCAGCAGCCCAGATTGCCACAAACCTGTAGGTGAAACGACTTAGAGCAGCTCGCACACTCCGTTCAAGCCGCCCCGGGCTCTCGACTGGGGGAAACCATCCTGTTCACACGCATCGCTGCTTCGGGAGCACCGAGCGGTCGCTCGGGAAAGAACCACCAAGCCCTCCAACAGCATGAAAAGCATTTATGCTCTCAGCCTTCTCCGGGAAGCAATCCAGCTGCCGGCGGATCTGAGCACCCTGGGGACATCAGCGCTCTTCCCAACAGGCTCGACTGGCAGGGAAATGCTGCCCCACCCTCGACCTCAGCACCCCGCAGAGCATCCTTTTCTGTTTTAACCCCAACTCAGCACCCAAAAACCCCTGAATTGTGGCCCATTTCCCTCCTGTCCTCACCCTGACCAGCATCCTCACCATGGCAGGAGGTTAAATACATCAGTGAGGTTGTGTTTGGGACCAGTGCTTCGAGGCAAGACTCCAACCTGTATTTTTCTTTCCCAAATAGAAAGTGAGGAAGGACCAGGAGGTACAACCAGCCTCCCTGGAAGCATTGGGAAGGCGTGGAAGACCAGGATTTTTTTTTTAATGAGTCCATCCATGACCCATGCTCCCTGCTAAAGGGCTTCTTGGGGCCAATGCGTTTGGTACAGGTCTGGCCTGGCTGCCTTGCAGATCACTTACTAGGGAAAAAAAAGCAGAAATCTTATGCCCCAGGGTCTCGGATGCTGTTTTATCCCCCAGCTGGCTACCCCCCGGGGGATAACCTTGTTGTTTCAAGCTTGCACCAGCATGAAGAGACTGGAATGTGGCTTTTTAGACGGAGCACAGAGCTGTCTTAGAGAAGGGCCATCTGCTAGCCCGGCTTCAGCTCACATTTCACTGGAAACATCCCGAAAGTTGTGGGAACATGCAATGGGGGAATGAGATAGGGCAGGGCAGGGGGCTCCTGGCAACGATCAGACTGTGCCCTTCCAGCGCCTGCCCACCCCAGACCATCAACTCACATCATGTCAGTCCCAAAATACCTGTGGTGGGACTAACCTCTGGATGCTCAGCTGGCTCGGCAGCAGATTTAGGAGGCAGGGAGCTCAGCTCCAGTTGCACCAGGCAGAATCGCATATTCCTGTGCAGGGAAGAGTGGCCAGTGTAATGCTGAGCCGGAGGAGAGCAGACCTGGACCAAAACCCCTTCTTAGCCTGCTTTGCCTCAGGACATCACCCCTGCAAGGCTCCTGACCAGCATCCAGGCACCACACCAGCTCCAGCTCCCCTTCTGCAGCCCGGTCCTGACTCCCGGGGCATTCCCAGCCCACTGCTGCAGCAGCAAGATGTCAGCTCTGGGTTGATCCCTTGGTGCCCAAAGCCCAGCAAGCTCCCAGGCTGTCTGCAAATGCATACCTCCATGCTGTGCCTGCAAAGAACCATTTCAGCTGCTGGTTTGGTAGAGACACTTTCAGTCATGGGGTGGTTTCTGCCTTGGGCTTGCCTGCAAAGTCACCAGGCATTAGGATTAGGAGGGCAAATGCCCCCTGTCCCTTTTGGGTGCTGATCTAAGAGCCAAGCACTGCTCCCCAGGCTCATCCATTCCCCTCCCCTGGCTTGCCTGACCCCCTGGGGAGCCAATTCCACAAGCAAACCCAGCTAAAAACTTGTCTTGGAGACAAACCAAAAAGCAGCCTCAGGCTTGGCTGCCTGGTCCCATCAGCAGGAGGTCCAGCAAGCAGCCCATGGGTGCAGGAGGAGCAGGACAGTCCCACGGGGGTCAGCAATACATGGGAACTGCTGGTGTGGCTCGCACCACCATCTCTCGGAGGCCCTGCAACACCCAGCAAACCCTTTTGTGGTGAAGGTCCCAAAGCAAAAGAGTTCAGGGAACCATCAGCTCCCCGCTGCAGAGATGCACACACCCCCCCGCACACCCTGTATGCACACACACGTCTGTGTTGCATTGCTCAGCGTCGCCCTGGATATCCCAGGCTGCTTGCTGGAAGGCAGCCACCGCTTTGCATCTAGTTACCTGGTTTCCCAGCAAACAAACCAGAGCTCAAAGCCCCTGTCCCTGCCACTGCAGAGGGGCAGGAAAGCTCTCAGTATCTCCCTGTGGCACCAAAGGATGCTTTTGCAGGGACAGGGATTTCTTTTCCTTTTTTTTTGCTGGCTTTGAATGCTGCTTGCTGAGATGTGAAGCCAACACATACCCAGGGGCACCCCCAGGCACTTTTCCTGCTGGAGAGAAGGGGAAAGTGGCAGCAGAGTTGGCTCAGCTCAGAAACCTGCCCCAGGCTGCCAGGAGGGTTTGCTCCAGGGCAGAGATCTGCAAGGGCCCTGCTATCAAGGAAGGTTCATCTCCAGGTCCCATCTGTCCCCATGGCGGGCAAGGCAGGGGAGCCTCGCATCCCCCTGGCCCTGCAGCGCTCCCGGCTGAAGGCTGAAGAGAAGTCCCTGGATTTTGAGTTTGAGGTGGTGAGTGCCCAGTTTAACCGGCAGGGCCGCTACGCCCTGCGGCTCACTGTGGAGAACCCGCTGCTGCGGGGCTCCAGTACCGGCGTCCAGCTCCGCATCAACGGCGGGGAGGTTGTTCAGGGCAGCACCAGCACCACCAACACCATTGAGCAACGTGACCTCGGCCAGGTCTACTCCTTCCAGAAAAGGAAATTCACCTTCACCCTGCCCAAAGGTAAGAGCCTGGATGCCACAGGGATGGGCTGGTGGCAGAGGTGACCCCAGAGCACAGCTCTGTAGTGAGCTCTGCAGCTCATGGCCTGCAGACCCCCCCCCCCCCCATGCCATGCCCACAGCTTTGCCCCCCCAGCAAAACCTTGAGCTGGAGTCAAAGCTGTTTGAGCTTAGTGGGGTGAATGGGGAAGATCCAGCTTGGAGAGTGGGGCCAACACTCCCAGCAATGCAAACACACACACACACACCGCCCCAAAGTGTCAATGCATCCTGGCTAGATAACCCATCTGCTAGTGTTCACAGAGCAGAGCTAACCAGGGCTGCTGGTGGATGAGCCCAGGAGATGCTCCAGGGACCACCAGCCCTCCTAAGCAAGGCTTCACCTTCACCACTCCTGGCAGGTTTCTGCAAGAACGACAAGAACCACGACGTGCAGCTCCACATCGAGGCCCTGCACTTTCCTAGGAGGGCAGAGAGGATGAGGAGGAGCCGGTGGGTGGGTGAAGCCTTCTTTGCCATCTATCCCCGCACCAACCAGCCCTGGATGAAGCTCTCCGCTGGGAGGGATGAGGACTGGTACCACTACAGCGCTGTGATGGCTTTGCTGCGGGTGGGCAGCGAGCAGCCAGCGATGCACTGCGGCCGGCTGGCCTTCACCACCCTCCTGCACGAGCACCGGGCACCCACCGCACAGGCTTTACCCCCGCCACTCTCCCCCGGCACCCAGGAGGACCAGCAAGCAGCAGGCACAGCCCCAGCATCCCCAACCCTGGCTGCTCCTGTCCCCAGCCGCTCGCTCTGTACACCTGAGTCTGCTTACCACTCGCTGCCCACCGAGGGTCATACCTGCTCCCCCGAGGTAGGAGAGCCCAGATTTGGGAGGCAGAGATCCTGTGCTCCAGCAAAACAAGAGCAGACCAGCCTGCTTAGGATAGGATTTGACCCAAGGGTAACTAGACAGCCCCACACAGGCACCAACTGGAGTAAAAGCAAAAAGGGAGAGGTCTCTATGGCTTTCAGGGTGAAGCTCCCCAGCATCCCCCTGCCCTCCTCGTGCTGCCTATAAAGGATGGAGGGAGGGCTGCATTGCTAAAAAGCTTGTTAAGAGATTTTTCTAAATGAGAATAGGTTTGGTTTGGGAGTTTTGTTTTGGTTTGGTTTTGTTGTTTTTTTCTTCTTCCCTCCCTATTGGGGCTGTGGAGAAGCAATCCCTAAGGACACAGGGAGATGGGGGTGTCTCTAAGTCTAAAATAAATGTTGGGGTGGTTATGACTATTTTATTTCTTGAAAAAGTTCTGCCTTTGAAGGGTGAGGTCCTGAGCCTGAGGGTTAGAGGATGGAGCTGGGATTGCAGAGGGGTCTCCTGGTGTGTGGGGAGAAATGTTATGGGCAACACTGGGAGGACTGGGAAAGGGGTGCTGGAGCCCAAATCTGGGTTTTCAAATGCCTTCTCTAACCCCCAGAGGCTGCGGGCTGATCCTGCATTCAGCTCCTCCCCGGAGTTCCCGAGTAACTCAGCAGACGAGCATCCTTCCTCCTCCTCCTCCTCCTCCTCTTCCTCTCTCACCATGCCTGTCCCTGCGCTGAGCTGCTGCAGCTTCCACCTCTCCTCACCAGGCTACAGCCCCGATCTGGCCTCCTCGCCAGTGCAGGTGAGTGCAGCCACTGGAGAAAAGACAACCCTAAATTAATAACAAAATGTTATTATTCGTAGTAGTTTCCTCTTAGAGCTTTGCAGTGCCAGAGAGGAAACGGAGGGGTGGAAGGGGACATGGCCACCTCTACCCTCGCTCAGCTTGGGTACCAGTGCTGCTCTGGCTCCCAGGCCATCCGTGTTCCCAGTCTGGTGGTGGGGATGGGGGACTGAGACACCAAACTCTGTGTTTCTAGTACCAAAAGGCAGCCCTACAAGCTGGCTGTCCCCAGGCAGCAGATGGTGTCAGCTAGAAGCTCTGAAAATGCCGACTGTGGGCATCTGGGGCTGACACAGCTTAAATGTTTCATCTTGCAGCTCAGATTTAGGCTTCTAAAAACTGCTGAAACCATAGGGCAGGGCTAGCGCAGCCCGAGAGGCTGCGTTTCTTTTTCCTTAGTTCTGTTAAAAGCTGTCTAAATAAAGGAAAAAGACAACCCTTACCCCAGGGGCTCTGTTTCCTGCATAGCGCCATAAGAATAACACGTCTGTTGATGATGTTGCCCATGCCTCTCTCAGAGGTGTCTCGTCCACCTGTGAAAACATTGCTTTGAGAAAGCTGGGTTACAGCACCGGAGACGGGAGTGATCTTGTGAACCCTCCCCAGGCATCCTCCGTGCTGTCTTCTCCTTCCAGGGAGTCCCTCGTGTCCTCCAGCTGGGCCGGTAGGAGAGCTGGGGATGGTGGAATTGATGGCAAGGTCTTCTGCAGCCTCTTGGGCCACCAGCAAACACTTCTGGCTCAGGGATGGGGCTGGTAGCCCTTAGCCCCTCAGCTAAGGGCTTCTGCGGTGCAGAGGTGCCAAGGGACTCTGCAGGTGGTGGCTTGTGCCCGCGTTGCCATCACCAGGATGTTCTAAACGCTGGATGTGTGTTTCTTGGTCCTGGTGACTGCGTTGGTGTGGCTGTAGGGTAAAAACTGTGTGGGTTGGCATCCCTCTCCCCTGTGGTGGGATGGCCATGGGAGCTGCCTGGTGCTGCGGGACACCTTTGTGCCTCAGCTCTTTCCCTCTCTATTTACAGGATAAATGTGTCGTTGATGGCTCTGGCGTGCTTGGTCCATGTGTTTCAGGGGAGTTAGGGGGTGCCGGAGCCCCGCTGAGCTGCTCAGCCCCTCTCTGGGGCAGCTGCCTGCTCCTTGTGCTGCAATTGCATTGCAAACCCTCAGGACCCTGGAGCAACTCTGTGCCCACCACAGCACTTGGCTTCTCCTGATTTTCAAGAAGATTTGCTATCCCCACCCTGATCAGCCGAAAATTTACTGCCCAGAAACGCTTATTAGCGAGGCTTGATTGAGTTTGCTCAGCAAAACGTCTAGACATAAACTCTTGCGAGCTGCGGAAATCGATAGCAATCAGCTGGGATGCAGCACGGGATGCTGCGGAACCAGGCCAGGGGCGTAAGGTGAGGCATTAGCAAATGCAGTTTTGCTCCTGGGCCCCCAGAGGGAATGCAATAAATCACCTGCTGCTGATGTCACCCGGCAAGCATTCACCAGGATGGTTTTTATTTAAAAATTAAAAGCTGAGAGGCAGGGGGGATGTTGGCTCCCTGCCCTCCTGGGAGAGCTGGAGCAAGGGAAATTTGTTGGAGGGTGGTTGAGCTGTGCTGGGTCATGGGGAAGGGGGATGGACAAGGTGGAGCTGGGAGGGAGTTTTACTCTCCAAAAGCACTCCTGGGATGCTGTGGCTCGGAGCAAGCTGACGCTGGGGGAGTTGCTTGTCAGGCCAGAGCTGGTTTGGCCCTTGGTGGTCCAAACCTGAGCATCTCAAAGTGTCACGTGTTGATCCTGTAGCATATGGTGATGTTGAACCCTAAACTGAAGTTTGAGAGGCTAAATATCTTCCTAAATTCAGGCAGGGGTGGGGTGATCAGTAGTTTGAGGAGCCAGTAATGCTGGGGGCATGGAGACGGACAAATCGAGGGGGCTTGAAGGGTCCCATCACAGGACTGCTGCTTGACCTGGTGTGCTGAGAAACCTGGATGCTGGGCTATTGTGTCAATCTGTTTTGCTTTCCCAAATGGCAAAGACATGTGGATGCATCCCAGTGGGGTACCAGCTCCTTGACGCTGCCTCTGTGCCGAGCATCTCATCCGCAGGATGGTGGGGGTGATGGATGGGTGCTGAGCTCCTACCTGAAAGACCAAGGCACAGGGATAATGATTTTTCTCATCTCACTGTAAGCTGTGGCTAATGTATTCCTAGGCACGAAGCGGGAGGCTCCGCTGGCTGCTCAAATGCCTTGCATGTGTTGCAGAGCCAGACAGCTCCCTTACGGTCCCAGGGCCTGGGCAGGGCACCAAGCGGGTCGATAACGTGCTGTGGGTGATCTCTCAGTTGCTGGGATGGCTGAGGAGCCGTCAGCCCCAGGGATACCTCCTCCTGCAGCCTGGCAGGGATGGAGGAGAGGGGACTGAGCTCACCAGCACCCTTGGGAACTTTGCAGCAGAGCACCAGGCTCAGTTAAGGGGAATCAGCCCTCAGGTCAGCAGAAGTGGGTCTCTTCCTCTGGGAACCATTCCCATTTCATTTCCAGCAGGTCTACGAGGTACCGAAGGGAAGGAGCCAGCTTCTGGAGATCTCCTTGGCAGTTGGACTTGGTTGCAAGCCCATAGAAGATGGTTTGTTTCCAGTCTCCCTGGACCAGCTGGCAGCGAGGCGCCCATCCCAGAACAGCAATCTGTTGCTGTCAGGGTACAAGGAATCACAGCCTTTCTGCGTCAAACAAATGGGTTTGCACACAGCTTGCGTTCCCGCTTGGTCTCACTTGTTTACCAGGCTGCAAGAGCGCAGGGGGTATCAGGCAGCTGGGTGGGACGCAGCTGGTGCTTCCGTGGGAAGCACACCCCATCCAGGCATGCAAGGCCAGCTGTGACTTGTGGAGCTGCAACAGGTCTGAAAAATTGGACCAAACCAGCTCCTGGATCCACTTTATGCTGGGCTCTATCCCTTTGGATTCCCCATGGAGCTAACCAGCTTCCCTAAGCAAAGCGTGCGCGGGTGCGAAGCGACTTGGTGCAACATAAATCAGGGGACAAGCGAAGTTGTTCCCCAGGAATAAGGATCGCCTTTATTTTTTTAAGCAGGATACAGAAAGCAAAGCTGTGGGTCCTCAGGCACCAAGTGCGTTTCAGGCACAGGGACCTGGGGGAGTCTGAGCCACAGCTGGCCTAATTTTGACCCCTCTTTTGGAGGGGGGGGAGGTGTGCCAGGCTGGGGCTTCCTTAATGCATGCAGGAGCTGCCTCCGGAGTCCTTTCCCCACCAGCCGGATGTGGATGACCCCGTGAACTGAATTAGCTTGGTAGCTCTGCTGCTTTTTGGTGGGGAGCAGAGCCCAGCCCTGGCTTCTCCTGAATGCCTGGCTTGACCATCTGGCTGTGCTGGGGGGCTCAGGGAGGGTGGGTTTGGTCTGAAACATTGCATTTCTAGCTGTGTGCAGTGGTAGGGGGAGCAGGGCTGCCGGGGCAGGGCAAGGATGCTTGCGCCAGGATGCGGATGCTCGCATCAGGATGCAGATGCCCTCGCAATGTGCCCCATCTCGCTGAGCGATGATGGTGGATAAAAGTTTCTGTCTTCCCATCACCGGAGCGGCAGGGCTGGGGCAGAGGTCTCTGTTAGCGGGTGATGGATGGCGTGTGTCTCCCATCTGTCCCCCGGCCAGCTCATCCATCACTCATCCCAATGACAGTGGCCATCATGGGGAGGGTGGCAGGAGTCCGGCCCTTCTCCCTCACCTGCCGCCCCGACACCGGGGTTAGGGGCTGGAGCTGCCTCAGCTCACCGAAAGCCCAATGAGGCTGAAAAACAAACTTTGCTGGCAGGGCTCGCCCCAGGACACAGGCGAGATGAATAACGCCACTCCAGCGAGCAATTTGTAGGGCTTTGAAAAGCTGTCAGCCCGGGGAGGAGCATGCCTTGACAGGTTCATTGGGGTTTTCGCCTTCCTCCAGCAGCACCCTGGCTCTCAGCATCCCTTGATCATCCCTGTTCCATGCCGGAGGGAGCCGGGAGCAAAAGGGGACCCGAGGCAAATGGCTTTGGGGTGGTGCTTGCATAGCTCTCATTTACTGAAAGATGATTTTTGGGGGGAGTGTGGGTGAAAAATGCATGTTCCTAGTGATGCATTGCAAGGAAGTGATATCCCTTATCATAACGTTGGGGAGCTGAGGCTGCCCGGCTTGGTCTAAAAGTCCCATTCTCCGCATGCTTCTCCCTGGCTGGGTAGAGATCTGGGATGGAAATGGGCCGGTGCAGAGTGTCAATTCACATTTTTGTAGCTAAAATGGAGAAAAATCTTCTCAGATGGAGAAGGCAGATCCTCAAGAGGTTTTCCAAGCTGCTTCTCAATTTGCTCCTCTGTAAAGCACAAACTCTTCGGATGCTTGTAGGAAGCACAGGCAGGAGGAGCGGCTGCTAGCTCTAATTCCTGCAATTTAAGTCATCACGTCCCTTTAAGTGTCAAATAACTGCCTGGATGAGAAAAGCAAACAGGGTTAAAAAGAGAAAATTGCTCTGTTTTAAGAGGTAGGGGGGAGGAAATTGCACTGGTGCCACTGATAAATGTAGAAAGTGTAAAACTCTCCTAATGGAGCAGACGAGGCGGTGCTGGGCTGCTGGCCCATTTAATTATTTGACAGGTGAATTGGGAGTTTTCTACACAAATGGAAGGAAAATGAATTTGGCAATTTTTAGCCCAAAGGGATTCCCAGCCAGCGGCAATGGGGCTCCCTGGGGAAACCGGCTCAGAGTCAGCATCCCTGTGTGCTGATGGGGGGGAGCATCCTCCCTCCCGGCACCTTGAAACAGCCCTGTGATCTCTAATGAGCTCCCGCAGGGTCCCCTGGAGGAAACAACTTGCTTAAAAAAATAATAATAATAAGAATATATCAAGTGTAGCCCAAATCCAAGGAAAAAATCCCCCCTCCCCGCTCCCTGGCTTGGAAATGGGAGCGGAGCAGCAGCGGGAGTTACTGGAGCGGCAGGGAGGGCTGCGGCCGGCAGGATGAAATGATGAACAAAACGGTGTTTGCTCTCCTGTATCACTTGTTTGTATTTTTTTTTCCTGGGGATCTACAAGAGGGCTTTAACTGCCCGGGTGTTTTTCCTCGGAGGGCGGTTCAAACCTGCTGCACAAAGGTGTTGGGGAATACCCCTTGTAATACAATTGGGTTTGCTTCAAAATGGAGCTCAGGCTGCCTCGGGCAATCGGTGGAGCTGAAGTTCTCCAGCCATATGGCTGTTTATCTTTGGGCTGTGTTTTGAGCAGCGCTTGCCAGAGTCTGGAGCCTTTGCGGGGGGGAGGATACGCTCGCTAGCTCCTAGAAATGGAAACCATGTGCGTGCCGACTCCTTTCACTGGGGAAGCTGATGGCTGTTCCTTGCCTTGCGTGCCCACCTCAGTCTCATCCTGCAGGCTGTTTTTCAAGGACAAGGGCTTCTCTGTCAGATGCTAATTGCAGGTGTCGTTACAGGGGGGGCTGTATCCTCCCATCCCATGACAAGCAGCTCCAAAGCACCAGGGAGCAAAACCTCAGCGGTATCTGAGCAAAGAGGGAGAAAGCCTCTGCAGCTGGACCCTGGGGGTGACACCTCCCCATGCTGCGTCAGCAAACCATGGATGAGCCCGGGTGCCTTCCACCGATGCTGGGGGCTTGTGGCATCGTGCAAAAGCCCTTTGCTTTGATGGGGCAGCATCCTGCTGCCATTGCATCCTGCACATGCCAGCTCCCAGCCCTGCTTGAAGGCCCACAGTGCTGGGGGTGCCCCTTGGTGCTCCTCTCCCACGGGTGGGACCAGGGGTCGGAGGAAGAAGAGTGCTGATACTGTTTTAATCTTCCTTTTAACTGTAATTGCGTTTGGCCGTCTCCCCCGAGCTTGTTCCGGGTGATGCATTTTTCCTGGCTAGATTGCTTTCCTTGTTTTGCTCATTGGAGACAGGCTGGGGCCTGTGTCGTGCCAGCTATGCATTAATAGAGCCTCAAATGAGATTTCACAGCCTCAGATCTGATTAGCGCCAAGGATCCAGTTGCTTTGGAGAGGAGGGCGGGCAGACGAGGAGCCGTGACACTTGGGGCGGGGTGGGTGCAAACCCGTAGGGATGTGGGATGTCGTGCCGTACCCTAACACCCTGGGCTGGCAGTGACCAACATGGAGCCTGGGGATATGGGGGCAGCAGGGCATCATGCAGGTGAGAGGCAACGCATCTCCCACCCCTCGAAAACCCTGAGTTTAGGGTGCTAAATATTCCCTTGCACAGCACACTGGGAGAAGGCTGGTCTGGGTAAAGTGGCTGCATCCACTCGCCCATCAGCCACCAAGTCCTTGCTGGGCTGCTTGTGGCCTGTAAGCCCGTATTTCACCCCATTTTGCTGCCTGATGACACGTAAAATCCCATCCCCATCCCAGTCCCCCCATGTCCGGGGGTGCATGCTTGCTCACTGCCCGTGATGGGAGCCTATTGGGCATTAGCTGGCTGCTCGCCCCCCTTATTAGAAGATGCTCTGCAGTGTCCTGGGGGCTCCTGGCATGCTCTTCCAACCCAAAACCCTGAGGTCCAGCCCTGAGAGGTGGCTGGATCTGCTAGGATGTCCCAAGGGACACCTGGGGACCCAGGCTGGCCTGGCTCCAGGACCTCCTGGCCATGCTCCAGCCCTTCCTTGTGTTCAGAGCCCCCCATGGCACAGAGCTGGAGGTGTAACCCATGGGCTCATCCTGCTGCTTGTTTAAAGCCAAGTAGCATTTTTTTCTTTTTTTCCCCATCCTGTCAGCTGCCAGGGGAGGGGAAGCGGCTTTCCCGGTGTTTAGCTGCTGTAAGGAGGCTTGAAAGGAGCCTGGGGAGACATCACATACGAAAACTCACACCAGCCCCAGTCCATCTTCACTCGTGGAGCCTACTATTATTTTATGAAGTCTCAGGAGGAGGATAAAGCTGACACATTCCTAACAGCCGCTCATAAATTGCCAGGGGCCGGGAGGAGCTCGGGGCTGTGAGCGTTCCCACCATAGAGGAAGGGATCCCCGGTCCCGTGCCAGCAGTGCTCCGGGCTTTAGCTGGGGGCTGAGGGCTCATGGGGCTCGCTGTGCAGGGCCAGGAGGGTCCTGGTCCTTCCACAGTAGGGCAGGGGCTGGTGGCTTCTCCTGCAGAAGTGCATCGCCCCAGGGAGCACTGGCAGGGCTGTGCTGGGGGTCGAGGAGGCGAATGCTGCAGGTGTTCAGCCCCAGGTGCTCACCTCCCCTCTTGGGCTGTCCATTGTACTGGAGAAAACTGAAATTCAAGGAGCATCCCTGCAAAGCACTGACCTTCTGCCGGGGGGAGAACCTGTGGCTGGGCTCTTCCAGCTGGGGGCAGAGGCCAAGCTGGGCTGGAGGAGCCCCCACAATGCCATGCCTGGAGGTCCCTGCTGGCTCCCAGCCCGGGCTGTCCTCCCCGAACTAAACACTGGGCTCTTGAGGCTATTTATGCCTTGTCAGCCCACAGCCAGAAGCAATTTCATCTTGGCTGAGTGCTGCTGTAGAGGAGCTGCCTGGGCCCTGGTGCTTCTTTCGAGATGATAAAGAGTTGCTAGAAAAACAAATTACAATGATGGCAGCTCGGGCCCCGTTAATCAACCTCCCCGCAACGCTGCGGGTGAATAATTAATACTCATCACTCAGGATGCTTTAAGGGTGGCTCGGGGTTAAGGTGCTGCGTGGGACCAGGGTAGTGTGAGGTGCTGAGGTGCTCTGCAGGTGTCTGTGATGCTCCAAGGGACCTCAAAATGTTTTAAACCTGTGTTGTCCCCAGCTGAGACCCCTGGGGACATGGGAACTTCATTTTTTCTTTTTTTTTTCTCTGCCATCGCAAGCTACAGGTTGCAGACTCCTGGGTGGGAGTGCTTGGCTTGGCAGGGATGGGGAAGTTTTGTTTCCCACTGAGTAAGAGAGCTGAAAAACAAGCGTGGGCTCTACCTCGAACCACAGGCACCCTCCTTTCTGGAAGAAATACTGAATTTCCTCCTGACTGAGATTTTTTTTCTTTTCAGTAGTTAATCACAGACTTGCTGAAGGTTTCGGGTACCGGTTGCCTGCAAAGCCTGGCATTATTCACACCTGCTATTTTTAAAACGTTTTGTTCTCCCGCTGAGTTTTACTTAGCTTAACCACTCGGGAATCTTCTATTAAAACCCCTCACTAATTATCCTGCTGTAAGCGTTACTAGTGGTAAAACCTACTTGGGTTTGGTTGTTTTTTTTTTTTAGGGAGATGTAAATATAAGTGGTGGCTATGAAGACATGAGCTAAGAAACCTGTTTCAGTTATCTGGAATGTGAAAGAAAATAGGGATAACATAGGGGAATAGCCCAAAATAGGGGTCTGGAGCTGTAAATAAAGGTTTGGGACACCGATCCGGCATCAGAACGTAGGTCCTGGGGTCGCCCAGAGCAGGGCTCCATCAGCGAGCTCGGAGGTGCCCGTGCAATTCAAAGCAAGGTTGTTTCCCAGCTCTGCCAGCTGGAATTCCTCTGGATTGGGTTTTTAATGAGTGTTTGGGGAGCGAATACTCACTAAAGCTCCAGAGCTGGAGCTTGAACAGATGCTTTCTTGAAAGGAGAGAGGAGTCCGCGGGCAGAGCACCCGTGCGTGCATCCTGCCTGTGAATCCGGTGCCCTGCCTCTTCGAAGCCTTCATCCACCCTTGCCCTCCCTTGGTCATGCAGCTGTGTGTTGATACAGCCAAGGAGTCCTAAACCCCAGCCTGTGCTTTCTGCTTCCTTTCCGCAGCTCCATCCTGCAGTTTGCCCTCTTTGCTGATGCTGGGATGGGGCAAAATCATGTTGTTTTATTTTTCTTTAGGATAGTGTTTATGTTCTTCTACCCCCCCACCCCCCTTTTCCCTTCCTCTCCAGAAAAGCCACAGTCATGAAACCCTGTAATTTCCCTTCTCCATCAGCATCACTGGGCGGGTGGATAATTGCCACGGAGCTGGGGTGGGGCTGGGATCCATGTCCCCCATCTGCTCTGCAGGCCAGGGAATCCTTCCCCACTTTGTGTTTCTGATCCTCCAGTGCTGCTTTCCGTCTGTCACAGATGCTGAGCTGGTCCCCAGCACCCAGCCCCAAGCTCCAGCTGACAGCAAAAAAATAAGGGGGAGAAAAAGCGGATTTCAATGTTTTTCTGAGCCGCTGGCGTTCAGAGCACCCAGGTTTCCAACCCACAAGCGATCCTTGGGTTTGGGTTTGTTATGGGTCACCTCCCTGCTGCCAAGCCCATCACCACGGCAGCCGGGTGGCCTCGGGAGAGACAAGGGAGCAGGCTTAGGACGAACCAGCCCCTCACTGCAGGGCTTGGAGGCAAAGCCGCGCGTCGGAGGGGATTTACAGGCGGCGGCTTTGAGAAGCCCACAGGGTGGTTGCTGGGCTGGAGCTCTTGCTTTCACCCCAGGAGGTCGGAAAGATGCAGGGAAGGGTTTGCTTTTTGGGGTCTGCAGCAGGACAGGGTGGGTTTTAACCCCTTGTAGCCACAGCCCTATTCAATACTATTAATGCCATGTGCTGCCCAAGATGGTGGCACGGCGAGAATGCAGCCGGGGAGGGGGGATGGCACCGTCTCTCACTTGGACAGGGTGTGATGGGTGTGGGGAGGGTTCCCCCCGCGAGCCAGGAGTGACAGCTTGTGGCTCTGCTGCTCCTTAGCACATCAGCTGGTGGGACTTAATGAGCTGGGGCAGGGGGAGCCACCGCTCTCCCCTTTTCCCCCCTGGACTGGGCTGGGATCCCAATTCCTGCCAAGTCCCTATAAATTGCAGAGATGCCTGGGCTGGTGCAAAGAGGGAGCAGGGGGATGGCTGGGGCCGGGTGTTGCTGGCAGGTCAGAGGGGCATGGGGGAAATGGAGGTGCTTTAGATGGTTAATCCCCATTTTGGTGACCTGTCTTGGGGTCTCTGATCAGAGTGTGGTATAGTGGGCCCCCAAGGGACAATGCTGGGCTGGTTTCACCCCATGCAGGATGCTCTCATGCTTCTGGGTGTCCTCCCAGAGAGCCTGGCACCCGCTGGGACATGGTGACAGCTGGACACTGGGGACAGGGAAGAGGCAGCAGTGATGGGGATATGCCAGGAGCATCATCTTCCCAGCTCCTTCTCCCCCATCTGGGCTCTAAGGATTGAGCTGGGGCCATGGGGACAAGGCTGGGTGATGGGGACGTGCCTGCAGCTTTGCCAGCCGCTCCCCACCTTGACATCTCTCCTGCTTGCTCCCAGCAGGTATCCAAGTCCCCCGCTGGGATGGAAGAGCCTGGGCACCCACCGAGGGTTGGCAGGGGACACATGGCCCGCGTGGGGAAGGAAGCCATCACTGTCACCCTCCACTGTGCCAGCAACCTGCCAGCCACGCAGGAGGGCCGGGTGCCGTGGCCGTATGTCATCGTGTGAGTACCCAGCATCCGCAAATGGGGACCACGGGGACGCAGGGGTTTAGGAGCTGTCACCCCATTACTAACTCTCTGCAAACCCTGGGGAGGAGGAAACCCCTTTTTGTGGTGACACGCACAAGTGTCACCTCCGTGGGATGCTCGGCACAGGGAGAGGAGCCGGGACTTCCCACTGAGATGGGGGAAGGTGGAGGACAGGGCCCTTTGGTTTGCTGGGGCGTCGGGAAGAAAGCGTTCCTAATATTGAAAGTATAAAATGATGTCAAAGAATCCACAGGGTAATGCTGCCTGGTTTTTGGGATGATATCACAATAAATAAAATAGTGTTTTGATAAATAAAACAGAATGCTTGGGTAAGGAGAACTTGGCTCCTCATGCATTATGCATGTGCCAGGGGACTCAATTAGCCGGTCATGCTTTGGTCTGTGTTAAGAGGGAGGCCGCTTCCCTCGCCATTGCTGCGGGGTGAGCTTGGGATCCCAAAGAGCCCTTGCAGGAGGCAGAGCGGCTTCGGCACTGGTTCCCTGGAAAAGGAAGGAGGAAACGGCTGTCGGTGGCTCCGGACCATCGCCTGGCTCCCTGCAGAGTTTGGTGTCTCTGGGGCAGCACTGGGTACCCGAGCAGGTGCCTCGATTGCAGGTCTCATCCACTCGGACAATCAGCTGCCGGGGCTGTGAAAGCCTGGAAACATCTTCTCTGTGAGCCTGTAGAGCAAACTGTTGCTCACGAGGTGGTTAGCGGTGTGGAACCCCGGAGCACCGTGAGGAAGGGGGTCCCGAGGTCTGTCGGTGTGGCACAGTGTGCCTTTTCTCCACCATGAGCAGCCCCAGCCGTGTCGGACATCCCAGAGGCTCCCCGGGCGGGAGGGATGCGGCTCTCCACCACAGGGGCAGCGTTTGTTGGGATTTTGGGGCTGGCTAACACCCACAGCCCAGCAGGAGCCAGCTGGCATGTGGGCTAGCAGCCCCCACTGCCACCCCTCCGTCACCCCTTCTCCTCTTGCCCACCCCCCCATGCCAAGGACCCACTCTCTGCGCCAGCAGCCTGAGTAACTCCACCGCAAGAGTTGTCTCTATTTCCATAAACCAATTATACCCAGATATTCTCAGGAGATTTAAACATCAATATCCTAAATGATAGCACGAGGGTGGCGTGTGATTGTTGCATCTCTTTACATTCTGGTGCTGCTCCATCACCTCATCGCCATGGTAACGGGGGAGCAATTGAGGGGGGAGAGGGTGGTATTAGGGATGCAGGACACATGAGGGGCCTTTTAGTAACCATAGTGAGGGAGCCAAGGCAGAAGGGAATCAGTTATTGTTTTTCAGGGCGCTTGCTTTTGAAGGAGGGTAGCATGTTGCAGTTAAAAGGTGGGTTTTTACAGACGGGAAGGAGAAGCGGTTGGTGGACGGTGCCAGTGGGGACCTGGTGGCAGCTGGCCCCCTCCCAGAACGGCTGGGTGCCACCAGCGGAGCCAGCCCGAGTTCAGACTGCTGGCACCCAGAGCGTCACCTCCCAAAATCAGGAGTGGGATGGGAGGAGGGGAGCGCCTCCACTCGCACCAGCCCTTCGTGGCTGTGCCCACTCGCTCGTGCCCAGACTCGGCATCCCGTAGTGCTCCATAGTTGCGTGCATCACTTCCAGCTCTCGGTGCAGAGGGGAGGGAAAAGCTTGGCAGAACGAATCTGAAAGACCTCAAGCAGCAGAAGCCTGCACAGGCATCCCGATGGGCTTGGGCTCATCCCTGCCCTGGAGAGGATGGGGCTCCTCCGGGGGGACCTGGCAGCGGCTTGGCTCTGCTCCTCATCCTCTGAATGCTGAGCAAATCCCCCCTCCCTGCTTTCAGGGGCACCCGTGGGTCTGCTCTGCGTCTTCCTTTCACTCCCTTGTGTGCAGAGATAAATTGCTCCCGGACCGGCATGATGCAGGGATGACCTTGGTGCGCCGGAGGCAGGTGTGTTTGCAATTAATGGCACAAAGCGCTGGGCTCCGGCCGGCTTCTCGTCTCCATTGGGTACCGTGGGCGGGTGGAAGGGCCTCCTCGCTTCTTCCCTGCCACTCTTCAGCGCCGAGAGAAGAAACTCAAGGCCGCTGCTGAATGCACTGTCTGCTCCCCGCCTGGGGGATGGTGGTGGCGTGGATGGGGTGCTCCACCTGGGAAAGGGGTGTTCCTGCAAGCAAAGCCTTCTGGCTCTGCGACATGCCCGCGAAGAAAGAAGGGGCTCAGCTGATAAGCCCAAAGTGAGGGGGTGTGGAAAGTGGGCCCAAGTGGGGCTTTGGTGGTCCCCTCCTCGCCCCAGCACCCCGCTTAAGTCACGGTGGGATGAAGATGGACCGTTAGAGGGTCAGGAGTGATGCAAAAATGGGGTTTCTCAAAGGAGAGGGGGAATTATAATTCTTCCCTTCTCATCCTGAATCTTTTCAGAAATTGCTCTTACATCTCTGTGATTTATTTATCCGTCTTTATTTACCCAAACTGCACCTGAGCCCCCCCCAGGCTCGGCACGGAGCAGAGTGGGGCTGCATGGCGGGGGGGCAAGTGTCACCTTCCCCAGGGCCAGACCCCGCAACCACCGCACAAGTAACCCCTGGGATGTCGCTCCTGCGAACCATGGCCGTGCTGCACAGGATTTTTCTTCCCCGAGAACCGTGCGCCTGCACCACCGTGTTGCCTCTGCGGGGATGTCGGCCCTGAGAAATAACTCACCCCATGGAAATAATAACTTATAACGCCGGGTAAATAAATATTTACAAGGGCTGGGCACAGCCCTACTAAGCCCTTTGCTGGGTCCCCGGGTGTCACACGCAGTGGGGTGGCTGTCCCAGAGCACCGTAGCCAAGACATCATGTATAATAACTCCCCAGGGGTGGCCATCTTTATCTTTTTATCTTTATCTTTTATCGCAGTGGTGGGTGACTTGGTGCATCCCCATACTGAAGTGCCTGCCTGGAGCAGGCGGGGAGAGATGGGGGCCATCAGCGGAGCATCTTCTGGTCCAGCTGGGCCGTGTCCTGCCCCAAGGCATGCCATCCCCCCATGGGCAGGGGATCCCTGCAGCTGGGGTGTCTTCTGCCCCACCAGCAGGCCTGGAGCTGGCTGTGGTGAGGAGGAGACATCAAACCATCTCTGCTCTTGCTGCCCCTGGCCTCTTCATTTGATTTGGAAGCACATCCCTATGTGTTGCACTGTTGTGGGTTGTCCCCCCCTTCCCTTCCCCACTTCACAGCTCTTTTTGAATGCTCTCTCGTCCTTAGGCAAGTCTATAATGAAGGGGGCCCGGAGCAGCCAGTTCTCACCCTCCTCCTCCTCCCACCCCCCCAGCCCAGGTCTGGCTTCATTTGGACTCTGAGCACGTTGCTGGTAGAGCAATCCCCCACAGAGCTCATTACTGGAGAGCCGATTTTCTTCCAGCCCCTCTACTACAGGGCCAGCCCAATGCTAATTCCCACCTGACAGAGCTGGCCGGCTGGGCTCCATCCCTGCGGGATGCAGGTGGGCTTCTCCGGTGGGGAAAGCGACACACGGGAGATGGGAGAGGAGCATGGGGCATGGGTGCAGCTCGTCTGAGGGTCTGTTAGACTGTTCTCTCCAGCAATGGGAGAGGACGGAGGTCTTGCAGAGTGTGGAGCATCCTCCCAGGCGGCTTGTACCTCTGGGATGAACCTGCTTGGTCCCACCACCACCTGGAGCTCGCGCTGCAGCTGGAAGGACCTCAGTCATCTCCTTTCCCACAGAGATGGGGTGGCAAAGTGCCACCATCTTCTCTCCGTCACCGCAGCGATCTGGTAACTTCTCCCTAATAGCCGCATTGGCTCTGCTCCAGCAAGAGCTTTCCTGGAGGAGGCAGAACCAGGTACTTTATCATCTTAATATCCAGAGCAGCCCATTGACAAGGCTGGGACTTCTGCATCACGTTGGCCTGACGCCACGTCACTGTCCCCCTCCACCCCGTGACTGGGCATGGAGAGGACTTGGGGTCACCACGTCACCAGGAGGTGGGACTCTGCCTTGGCCTTGGGACTCCTGGGATAACACCAAGTGTCTCGCTGGGCAGCAGACACACCCCAAAAGATCTATCAGCCCCCCCAGCTGGGGGGGGGGCACTATTATCATTGGCCAAGCTTGGGAGTAATTGATGATCAACTGATAAAAGTAAGAGGAACAACCCCAAAACAGCCCTGATGGTGACAACCCTGCACCAGCACGGATGAAGAATTACCTGGGGCCTGTAGCTGCTAACACCACCATAATTATTGCTCAGCCTCGTTATGTGCCTCATTTAATGACAGCGGTCGTTAACTTTCAATCTTCTCTCTCCTTTCCAGCAGCCTCCTCCCTGTCCCTTCATCAATACCGCCGGATAATTAGCCTCCAGGGTCTGAAATAGCCTTTTGGATAAAAGGGAATGCAAACCCCATCACTGGGGGCTCGGCAGGATCCGGCAGCCAGGAGTAAAACTGGCCCTGGGCCCCCAGCACAGCTCCCCAAGAGCAGGGGCAGAGCTTTGCGAAGGGTGGTGGCAGGGTGGGCTGGCCACTGTTCCCTGCACTGAGCGGGGACAGTGCTCATCCCAGGCCCAGCTCCCTGCCTACACATCCCCCTTCCTCACCAGTAACCAGCCTGTCTTGCCTCCCTTTTTCCTCCCAGCAAGACCAGCAGAGTGGACCAGCAGAAGCCGGAGGCGACCCATGCGTCCTCGGTGCCCACCCATGCACCCACCTGGGAGGAGGAGGTGACAGTGGAAATGGATGCCGAAGATGAGAGCAGGGCAGGTGAGAGCATGGGAGGACCGTGGGGACAGTGATGCTGGGGACCGGGGCATGGTCCACAAAGGGTTAATTTGGGGATATTTGGGATCCCGTGCTCCAAAGGACCCTGAGCAGCACCCAGGTAGCCTTGATGGGGATGAGCCATGCCCTGAGCCCCTCGTGGCTGTGGTGGCTTCAGGGTAGGACCGGGAGGGACGTGCCCCCAGATATGGCACTGAGGGATGGGGCAAGTGGCGGTGCCCAGCTCTGGGCATCCTCCAAAGCATCCTGTGGGATCCAGCATCAGAGGAGAGCACCCCAAATCATCCCCTGCTGCCATCCCGACCCCTCATTTTGGTTGGCTCCACATCGTGATGCCGTTATTCCCCACACAGGGCTGCTAAGTCTCTAATTGTAATAAAACTCATGGCGTTAGGGGCCGGGATTTGATCATTTGCCCCTTGCAAAACAAACCGTGGGAGCCAACCTTCACGTCGTGCCTAATCGCATTAGGCCCTGACCTAAAGGAAACTGAGGAGCTTTTGATGTACTTTGGACCTGTCCCGGGTGCTACTGGGAGACCTGATGGGACCTCCAGCCCCACTCATCTGCCTCCCAGCATCCCCCAGATGTTCAGAGATGTTCAGCTCCCAGTTGTTCCAACTGGAGCTGTCGTTTACAGGTGCAGCCCACACCTTTTCTTGCCCAGAAATACGGTTTCCACTGAGCATGATCTATCATCGGTGACGACTGACAGAAAGCCACTTGTCTCTTGCTCGACCCCAGAACATTCTCCCTGGTGCTCTTTCTACAAGGGGCTGGGAGGAAAAGAAAATCTCCATATAAATCGAGTGCTCGCTGAAAAGCATGAGCTCAGGAAAGTGCGGTCTGAGCTCTTGTCTGGTCCATCGTCTTCATCTTGGGGCCATGCACGACCTGTGGCATCACCGGGTCAGCCAAGCAGGAGTTAAGGCGGGTGCCTCGGCACAATCATTAAGCTGGGGGAAGGGAAGCCCAAGTCTTGATGGCAGCATAAAGAGAGGGCGGTTTTCCCTTCCATCAGCTCCTTTTTTTTTTTTTGATAAAAGGCTCTTGCTCATGCTTGTCAACTAAATTGCAGCTTTGCTTTAAATGAAGGGAAGAGCTGGGGGTGCCAGCAGCCGTGGGGGTGATGCTGCCATGCCAGGGGACAGATGGGGACTGGGCAGCCCCGAGAGGGCAGATGCTGTGGTGGTGGCAAGTGACTGCAAAAGCCACTGGTGGGCTGCGGGCTGACCCTGGGGCTGGGAGGGCTCAGGGCAGGATCGCACCCCAGCAGCTGAGCAGGGTGGGCTGGAGCCGGGGAGGTGGATTAGATGGATCAGCTGGAAATCCTGCCTTCTTAAGTGGGAATCTGAGCTGCAGTGGAGCCGGTTGCTCACGGGCTTTGCTTTCTTGAGGATGGCTGGGACGTGCTCTCGATGGCTCTTTGGGATGCACACGTGTGTGTGTGCACATATAAACCCAGGACGGGTGTAAATCCTGCCCCCGTCCACCCCACCAAGACCTGCGAGGGGAAGGGGCTGCTGAAAATACATCAACCTCCCCATCGCCTCGTCCTTTCATCACCCAGACCTTCCCCCACACTGCTCCCCACTGCTTCGCCTGCTCTCCCCTTCCCCAAACCCTATGGCCAGCCCTGCTTATCCTGATGGCCGACCCTCTCCCTTCCAGCCCTGACCCTCACCGTGGAAGACAAAGCCACCAAGGAGGCGTTGGGAACCTTCCAGCTGCCGGTGCGGCACCTCCAGCCCTTCCAGCCCCACCACTGCCGGCTGGTGCTGGTAGGTACAGCCCTACCCCTCCATCCTGCTGCTTATTCCTGCTTATAACTTTGGTTTTTCATCCCAGGGCTGTAGCTGGGGGGTTGTGGGCAAAGGGAGCCTTGTGTAATGGCGTAATCCCGGTGGGAAACCCCAATTTGGCGAGCCGGGGAAGGTGCTCAAAGAGGCTTGTGAGCTTTCTGCAAGGGGGGAACAAGGCAGGCGTTGTGCTGGGCTCTTTTCCTCTCTGGTGGGAAAACGTGGAGGAAAAGCGACGGGGATTGCAAGTGGGGAAGTGCTTTCACCCTCAGCATCCTGGGAAGGAGAGGCGAGGCCAGGCCATACAGCAGAGCGTTCGTTAAACAGAGGCTGCTGTGCATTAATTAATGCAGGCAGGTACCCAGCCCTAGAGAGAAAAGCCCCTTCCTAAGCGCCTCAGTGGGGATTTCTCTGTGTCCCCCCCACTAACAGTCCCGGGGACTTGGCTGACCCTGTACAGCTGAGACCCGGCAAACTCACTCAACGCTGCCTCCCGAATCAGCCTCCCCTATGCTCTGGCCAGCAGAAATGAGTTTCCTCTTCCCTGCCCAGAGATGGGGAGCGATTAAATATTTAAATGCAGAAGGATTTATTATATTGATCTTTTTTCCGGGAAGGCTCCGGGGGACAGTAAGCTTTAATTATCAGTCAGTGCTTTATTGCCAGTGCTGGGCTGTCTGAGCACCCAGCGCCCGCGTTCGGCGGCCTTGACCCTTCCTCCTCCCACCGCTCGCTCTCCTTCCCAAACAGTCGAGGACGTGGGACCCGGCAGGGATGGTCCTGTGTGTCACCATCATCCGAAGAGGGAGCTTCATCCCTCGCTGATTGAGCTATGTGGCCTTGGAGGTGAGAGGTGGCCCTGGGGACAGGAGGAGGCAGGGGGGAGGTTTGCAGGGTCCAGGATGGGCCAGAGCGTCTCGACTCGGGGAGGATGCTGCTTCGTGTCAGCTCCCGCTCCAGTGGCTGTGGATGCTGGTTTAGGGCAGCTGTTTTCCCCCCGCCATTTGCTGGCCCCTCACCGTGGGCTCCTCACCTCTCAGGTGCTGCTGTGGGGGCTGTCGGCCCCCCTGGCCACCCCCCTGGGGTCCCTTGTCGCTGTGGCCAGAGTTGTGACCAACGTTAGGGAGTACAAGTGAATTATGGCCACGGGGGGCTGTTGGGGACATGGGGGGTGCTGGGCTTGGAACAACCTGAGCATCCCTGGTGCCATCGCTCCCTCCTGCGGTGCTTGGCTTGCCAGGAACAGGCACGGCGCCGCATGGGCTGGCTCTCCCCCGTTTCATGCCCCTCAGGCACTGCATGGAGAAACACCCCCTCGCCTGTCCCAGCATCAGCCCCACCACCATCATGTTCCCGAACCCCCCAGCGGCAACCTTCAGCATTGCCCACACTGCCAACCACGGCTGCCCACAGGTACAAGGCCAAGCGCACCCGCGGGGGTGCACCCATCCCACTCGGGAGGAGCATCCCTTCTTCAGCAGGGGAGCTGAGCACCCCGCGCAGGGAAAAGCTCCGGGGGCAAAGCAATGCTTCGAGCATCAAAGACGCAGTCCCCACACCTGCCTTGCCCTGCCTGCAGAAACCTGCCGACAGCTCCTGGCTTGTGCTTTTGTCCTTTGTTTTTCCCCTTGCTCCGCTCACGCCTCCGGCTCGAGTGCCGCCTCTCCGAGGCAGGGACCTTCTCCTCCCCAGGCCTCAAGTACTGCCGGGAGAGCTAGCGACGCACATCTTCAAAATAGCTGTTGCCAGGGAAACATATGCTTTCGGCACACGGCATCATCGGCAAGCGGGAGGAGGGCTCCGCTTTTGTTCCTCAGCCCTGCCAAAAAATTGGCGGGGCGGGAGAGGCAGGGGACGGGAGAGGGCTGCTGGGGCAGGGAGGTGGTGGGATGGGGAAGCTGAGCCAGAAGCCAGCATCAGAGCTGCCGCCCCTCAAAACCAGAGCTGCTCCATCCCTTCCACTCTGACAAGTGCCAGCCGAAAGCATGGCGAGGGCAGATGTCCGTCCACACCGGCAAGATGGATCCAGCTGGTCCCCAGTGCCAGCGGAGCACATGTTTCTCCACCTCAGTGTCCCCTGTCCCTCCCCGCCGTGTGTTGAATTTTGATCGTCTCAAAGCAAACCGCCCTGTATCAACACGTTCAGGGAGCCCATAAATAAAATATTACTTAGAGGAGGCCAGCCAAATGCCAAGTCGCCCACGAGGCAGTGAATTATCATAAAACCCACTAGTGTGTTTCATTCATTACAATAATTGTTGTTTTGTTGCCCGCCCCCCCGCCTCCCTGGGTTGTTCTTTGCAGGTGAGAGGTGGGGGGGGGAGTGCCGGGGACCCTCTGCTTTGGGCTTGCACCCACTTCGGGCCTCACTGTGTGCCCCACCATGGCAATGGGTTCAGGGTATGCTCTGCCGGCTCCAGAGCAGATATTAGGAAAGAAATCCCCACACGCTTGCCCCCACATTATCTTCCCCCCCCCCCGCCTCCATCTCTTTGGCCCAGGATACAGCACCCCGAGGCTGCAGTTTCCCAGCTGGAGCAGTGTGATTTCTCTCCTCTAAATGCAGTCCAAATCCATTTCCTTCAGATTTTTATGGATAAATGCACACACCAACCCCCGTGAACTCGTGGGACCCGGGTGCTGGGTGAGCCCAAGCTGAGCCCCGCAGCCCTGGCAGAGGCGGCAGTGCCACCGCGGAGCCATGGGAGCCCAACACAGGAGGACGAGTGATTAAACCCGGCCATCTGGCTTGCCTGTATGCTGCTGCCTCCTCCTCCTCCCCCTCCTCCTACTCCTCTTCCTCCTCTCCGCGCCTGCATGGCTCTGTCTGCACATCGCTGAGGATGCTCTCCCTGGGGATGCACGGACGGGGGGTGCCCTGGGGAGCTGCCTAACCTCCATCCACTCTCTCCCTGCATCTCCTGCCTCAGTTTCCCCACCTGTAGCATGCAGTTCCTTCCCCTGGGAGGAAGGGTTAGGGGAAGGCTGGGAGGAGGAGGAGGAGGGAGTGTTGCTGCTCTGGTTCCAGAGGTTAATGGCTTTTCCCGAGCAAACTCCTGGGCAGGCTAATGGGATTTGATAATTCTGCCAACCCAGTGTGTCCTCTCCCCTGTCGGTTCCCATCAGCGTCTGCAGACAACAGTGGTGGGTTCACCTTCAGCAGGGCGCCCCTCTTACTCAGAGGGGTTTTGGGTTCCTGGGTGGTTAACCCTTCCCTGCCTGGCCACGGCTCTCCTGGAGACCTGGTCTTCCTGGCCAGGAGTTAGCTGACCTGCACAGAGCTGCCTGCAAGAGCATTGGGTGCTCTCCTTGGGTGCTCTCCGTGGGTGCTCTCCTTTAGGGCCAACAGCCCCTTTCTCACTGAAAGGGATGGGTTTGGACACACTGATGGCAATGGCAAATCCATGGCGTGGGTGGGCACTGGGCTGTGCCTCCTATGGAAAACCATGCCATGTGTCTGCCCTGCCTTCGTGATGTTGGTCCCCCCTAAGATAAATCTCCTTTTGGGGTCTTTCCCTTGGGGACCCTCCAGTTTAACTGACTCATCTGAAGTGTCTCACTCTCTTCTGGGGTCTGCACCCTCCAGACAGGCAGCCCTGAGGCCCAGGGGATGGCCCCGTTCCTTGGGAAGGCAGGAGAGATGCTGTGGGCTTGGCCGCCTCTGCTCGTGCCAGTGCCGCTGCCTTTGAACCAGCCTTTATACGGGTGGCGAGCTGGAGTAGCCAGGGAGGATGAAGGCGTCTCTTTCCTCCACCTCCCCCTCCGCATCCCCTTTGTTGAGTTTCTCCAGGTGGCCCTGGGCAGAGGCGGGTGTTGTGCCAAGACGTCTGCCCAGATCAGTGCATCGGCTCTGATGCCCTGGCACAGGGCGTCCATCTGTCTCGCTAAGCCGGTAGGAGACATCCCGGCCACGGCCAGCGCTCCTGCCCCCCCTCCCCCCCAGCCCCCAAAATCAGGGGCGGGGGCGAATTTGGGAATGTCATCTCCTGTCTCTGCCCTGGTGAGAGGAGCCAGGTGGGCTCAGGACCTCTGACAATTGGGGTCAAATTAACAATATGCTCCCACATTTGACTTTTCCCTTCCCCGCTGAGTCTAAACTGGCACCATCTCGCAGCGCCTTGTACAGGTTGATGCCAGGAAAAGTAATTGGAGGCGGCATTCAGTGATTTTTAGATTCCTCCCTCCCCCCAAACTGGGCTTTCTGAGGCTGATGAAACAGCCCCATGGGCTGGGATGCAGGCTCGGAAAGGAGAGGACTGGCTGGAGGGTGCTGAGCTGGATCCAACTGCTGGGAGCTGCCCCGGTCCATGCAGGTTTTTCTTAGGGATTTACAGGCAAAGACTGGGCTCCCTGCAGTCAAAGCAAGCTGCATCCTGGCTAAGAAACTCTGCTGATGCTGGCAAGCACCTGACAAATTCGCGGTCGAGCGAGCCAGCCCGGTGCTGAGCCAGCACTAACAGTGCTGCCCGATGCAACCCATCGTGGAGGGGTTTTTGGGCTCTGAAGCATCCCAGCCCCGCTCTCCCCTTGCTAACAGCCCCCAGGGCTGGGTAATGCACCGCTGTGGCTCTCTGAGGTGCGTAATGCCCATTAACATCCCCAAATGTAAGCAGAGGGAGGCATGCCCCCCCTCTTCTCCTCTTCCCACCCTCCCCGACGAAGCAGAAATGTGCTGATGCAGAAAAGCTGATCAGCATCTCATCCCCGCTGGGCGATGCCGGCCAAGAGGGATGGAGTAACAGCATTAAAAAAGGAGCCGCCATCGATAATTTCTCGGCGCTGGGCAACCGGTGTTAAGGCTGACCTTTGGAGAGTTGGCGGGGCTCTCCGAAGGGGAAAGGGGAGCAGCTGCTGGCGGGGATGGACCAATGCCATTTCCAACGACAGGTTGCGGCTCTGGGGATAAACATGTTGCCTGCTGCTTGATATCTGTCGGGCGAGCACACTCGGGGAAGGGTTTTGCTCGCAGGCTTTCGGGGTCCGTATATCGTGGCAAAACCATTCTCCGAGCGTGAGTGCTGGGTTGCCCAACAGCTATCAAAAGGTTGACCCTGGAGTCAGCGCAGCTCATCCTCCAGCCTCTTCCCATCCTATATTTAAGCATGGGCGTAGTTGGTCCATGTGTGGTTTCCTCCTCCTCTGGCTCTGCGAGGGGGAATATGCTGGCAGGGAGAGAAGAGGCCAAGGTCGAAGACCCAGTGAAAACCATTTCAAGCAACTGGGATTCAGGGTTGCTTTTGAGCCAGGGATGGGATGCATCTGCACAGGTTGTGCTTTGTTTTACCCCCACCTCTCCTCCTGTCTGTCTGCTTATTTAGCTCTAACGAGAGAAGGTATCCAAAGGATAATTTTCCTTGTCTCCTAAGATGTCCCGACCAGCCGGGCCCCCGGAGCAGCCGACTTGGAACACCTCCTTCCTCTTCCAAGGCCAAGATGTGGCCACCATCTTCTCCAAAGATGCCGCCCTGGCGATCGAATATTATCCATACAAAGCCAGTGAGTCTGGGGACCCCACCAAGGATGCTCTCCCTCCGTCCCTGCGTTTGGCCGGGGGCAGGTCCTGGCTTGCCATGCCCCCAGACAGTTGCTCTCACCCCTTCCCCAGTGTGGGATGCTCCGGGTACCCTCATTCCCATGGGATACTCGGTGCTGCCCCTCACCAGCCACGTTTTTCGGGAGCTGACGGCACAGAGCGGTGGGATGCACATGGACAGTCTCGTCACACAGGTGAGCTGGGGGCTGCAGGGTGGTACTGAGCAGGGTGGCACGGTGATGGTACCTATAGGTGATGGTATCTATAGGTGATGCTACCTATAGCCATGGGCATGGTGGCAGGGATCTCTGGGTGGGCAGCCCAGTGTAGAGCTCCCAAGCATCCCATGGGAAGCCAGAGTCCCTGCTCCCGGTGGCAGCCCTGGACTCCTGGATGGCATCTGGGTGATGCCAAAGCCACCAGAGCCCTGGCAGGAACCCAGAGGTCAGCACGGGCTGTGACCCTCCCTCTGCCTCCCCAGGGCACGGACCTCAAAACCATGTCTGGGGCCATCCCGACTGTGGGGCTCTGCCTGTAGCTCCTTTGATCGGAGGTGAGATGCTGGGGATGGCGAACGCGGAGGCACGGAGGGATGGGGGCGGGGACAGGGCTCGTTAGAGGTGCCACCCCCTCTCCAAACCTCTCAGGTGGGGATCCACTGGGCTGGATCCAGGTTTTATCCCTTGTGCCTGTTGTCTCAGGGCTCTGAATTGCACCGCCAGGCAGTGGGAAAAAGCAGCGTCGACCCTGCCCTTGCACACGCATGTCTTTCCCAGGGCTTTCGGCACGTACTGGTATTCCCAGGAAAGCCCAGCTGGAGGCAGGGGGGCAGGCAGGGTACCTGGGAGAGGCTGTTCACCGTCTCCATGGGGAGAAGGGCCAGGCTGGTTAACCACAGTGACAAATGTCCAGGTGTCCTCATCCTTCAGCATTTGTGGTCCCCAGGGATGTCACAGCAGGGAGGGAATTTGGCTGCTTTTCCCCCGGGGAGGAGGGAACCCTGCTTGGTCCAGGATCGACCCTTGGGCAAGTTAGAATGCGGCCATGAGCCCAATCGATCAAATTGCTGCAGCCGCCAGCCTCTGCCCCCATCTGCAAAAAAAAAAAAAAAAAAAAAAAAAGAATCCTATCCATAAAGTGAATTTGGGACAGGTCTGGATGCTGCACTGGCGACCGCATCCCCTGCTCTGTCCCTGGGGGAGCCGCGGTGGGCCGGGGCCGGCTGGTGGGGGTCTGCGGAGTGATTGCCCAGGGGGGTCAGCAAAAAGGGGTCTGCATGTGATGAATTATTCACATGGGTGTCACTAAGTGCAGAATTAATCCTTTTGCTTCCAGCTGGCTGCTGCACTAAATTATCACTCTCAGTCATGCGGGAAAATGCTGCGGAATTCATTTAGCTGATTATTGTTTTGATCTGGGAGCTGTAATTTTTTTTTCCTCCTCTTCCCCAACCTCTCCCTTTCCCCCCCTCCAGCCCTGCCTTCCTTAATATATGTAAGAGCTGGGAGTGGAAACAAAAACAGGAGAGGCAGAGCCGGCCCTGGGCTCCGCGTCTGGTTAATGCATCCGGCGGCAGCGCAGGCAGACAGACCCGGAGCAATGCAAGTTAATGAGCGAGCTGCTGCCCAGTGAGCAGGGCGAGGGCAGGTTCCGCTCCTCCCGGCTTTGCCCAGGCCCTTGTTTCTTGCCTGCAGGTGGGGATTTTCCGGGGAAGATGCCCTCTTCCTCAGCTGGCTGTGATCCCCAGCACCCCAAAACTGCAGCCTGGTGGGCAGGGGAGGTGCTGCCATGGTGGCGGGAGCAAAGCCTCTCCTCTCTCCCTTTGGGCAGCCCCAAGGGATGCTCAAAGGCTGGATTTCCACATCCTCAGCTTATGGATTAGTCCTGGGCTCAGCCTTGGGACAGCAAGAAGTGGCCAAAGGGGGACCAAGAGGCAAAAAGGGTCAATACAGGACCCATCCTGACCCAGCAGGGCAACCTCCGTGACAGGGCTGGTTTTGGGGTGCGAGGAGCCCCAGCATCCCTGCCTGCCCTCGCCCCAGGCTGTTTCACCCCATAGCCCTCCCCAGCCAGATGGCAAAGGAGAACAGACTCACCGAGCTCCTCTCATTTTTCTTATTTTTTAAATTTATTTTTATTTTAATGTAGAGAGCTGCAAATGCATAACCTAGATTGGCTGGGCTTTTTATAACAAACAGCAGCTAAATAAACCCTGGGCCATCTGTATTCCCCGGCGCAACTCAATAGCTGAGCGTAAATCCCGGCTGCTCCACGGCCTCTGCAGGGATTTCACCGACTGCTATCAGGGGTCTGGATGCTCCCAAGCTTGGCTTCATATGCTCATGCTGACCCTCCGTGCTGGGAAAATGTCCGCAGCGCTGGGGTTTTCTAGGGATAAGGGGCTCCCCCTAAATAGGACTCATTCCCCGGTGTTTCTGCAGGGTCTCAAAACCGTGGCACGTTTGTTGTAGCCTCAGGGAAAGGGTTTGGAGCAGCTGCTTTATTAAAAGCCAAGAGTCCCTGATGCCGGGGATGAGCAAACAGGAGTCGCGTTATCCTAGGGAAAGGGCAGCGCTGGGTCACAGCCCCCCACCCCGGTAAAAGCACCGAGACCCCCAGCTTTGCCCTCACCCAGCCCCTTTCCCCCCTACCTTCATCCCCCCTGCACTCTCTCTTTGGAGCCCAAATGAGAACAAAGGACTTTGATCATCTCAGGGAGACAAAGAAATCAAAGACTTCAGCAAAACGCCAGCGTTTTAGCAAATTAACGGCTGTCGCTGAAAAACTGTTGCGGGGGAAAACCTGCAGCCGACTCCATCCGCCTCCCTGCTGGCTTGCAGCTCAAGGCAGGGCTCCTATTTTCCCTTCGTTCTTCTTTTTCCAACCCAAATTTGGTGTCTTGCCCAGGAAAAGATGAGTTTGGCCATGCAGCGGCCAGTGGCGAATCCGTGCGCAGGGTGAGCAGGATGCAGTCCCCAATGTGCCCCGGGGGATGCCAAGCCCCATTGAAGGCTGGAAAATACACACCGGAGGCATCTTTATTCCCAAGGGATTTATTCATATCCCACCCCCCAACCCCCCCACCCCCCGCCCCGGTTATCAACCAGCCCTCTTTTACACTTCGTTTTTGCATGACCCCACCTTGCTCAGCGCATTAACCTGGCACTTGGGACCTTTGGGTGTCACCTCGAGCTTCTGCCACCCACTGAGCACCCTTGGTCACATCACCCAAGGTGGGGTCTGGGGACATGCCAGCATGTGGTGACAGCCTCTGAAAAAAGGAAAAAAAGGGAAAAGCTAGTGCTGTTTTTTTCCAGGCAAGGGAAAAAAAATCAACAGGCTGGCTGTATCGTTGCTTAAACAGCCTTAATTTATGTAATTGTTGCCATTTAAAACCAGGAGCAGATCGGCGCCTGGCGTAAATTGTCACAGCGCCGGGGTGTAAATTGTCACTGTGCCAGCCCGGTGATCAAACCCCTTTTGGGCTGGCAAAAAAAAAGGGTTTACAATTGGTTGGGAAGGGGGGAAATCGCCCTGCGTTTCCCGCTCTTTCTGTCTGGCCAGGTTTGTCCTCCGCGAGCACCGAAATTGGGGTTTTATCCCCAAACCACATTGCAGGGTATGCAGAAGTTGGAGAAGGGCTTGTTTTGGGGAAGCATCGCACCTCCCTGCTGAGCACCTTTTGGTGAGCCGGCTGAGGGCTTTTGGCACAGCCAAACTGCTGGCAGCTGAGCTCCTTGCTTGCCAACTCTTGATTGACACCTGTCCATCAAACAGATCACCCATTCCCCCTTATCGCATGGTGGATTACAAGAGGCTTTACAGCATCGCTGCTGGCTGGGAGCATCATTAGCTGGGGAGAGCAGAGAGCCAGCGAAGACCCAAAAGAAAAAGCAGGGAATGTCTTTGTTAAGGAGAATTTGTTGGTTTCTGCCTGCCGGTCCCGGGGGAGCGTTCAGGGCCGTGCTAATTGAATTAAGAGCACGCGCGCTCAGGCGAGCAGCTCTGCGCCGGGCGACGGTGACGGGGCCAGGCTGGCCATCGCTCCGGCCCGGCGGGCAGCAGCTGTACACCGGCCCCGGTAATTGGCCTAATTATTTTGATGAGTGTTCCCCGGGGGGTGGGGAGGTGGTGGGGCGGGGGGCATCTTCACCCCGGCTTTGATGCTGGAGGAGCTCGGCTGAGGTCGGGGCCAGCGGCGTAATGAAATTCAGGGCACAGGGGACGATGATGCTGATGGTGTTAATGAGGCAGTGATGGGGAAGGGCACGGGAACGCCTCCAGACACCTCCTCGTAGGGGGGAAGGGGGATGCTCACCACCCTGGTTAGCTGCACTAATGAGGCGAGGCCGGGCGCCGGCACGGAGCAATACGCAGCGAGGGCCACTTCGCCACTGCCCATGCCTGCAGCCAATTTGGAGAGGGCACCCAGCCTGATTGCTCGGCCGGCGAAGCAAAGAGAGCATCTGCCAGGGGGGAGGCTGGGGGGGAGCCGGGGATTTGCCAGGTCACGGTCGCTGGCTCTAGAACAATGAAATAGATGGGTGCCAGGGTGTCAGGTCTTAATGCAAGGATCCCAGTGGCAAGGCAGGTCCCCATCACCCAAACCTGCCCCCATACTGGGAGCCGGGGCCAGGCCAGGGCGAGGGTCCCTGCCTGTGACCTTGCTGTGGCAGGCAGCAGCGAGGAGCGCGCGGACTCCATCATTTATTCCATTAGATCTGACTTCCCCCTCTAACCGGATTAGAGGGGAGTCTATAAAAGCCAGGCTGGCAGGAGGAGAGCGGGGCGTGCAGCGCCGGCCATGGGAAATGAGGGGCAGGGAAATCACATTACTGCTGCCGGCTGCGTCTGGCAGTGGGGCTGGCAGGGGCTGCTGCTGTGCCAGAGGTGCCTTACCCGGCAGGCGCTGAAGCAACGTGGCTTTTAGCATCCCTTTTTACCCGGGTACCCACCTCCTGCCCACCCAGGGAAGGGGAGAGATGGGCACGGACCTGCTATTTCCACCAGCACAGGCTTCCGTGCAAAGGACTGCCTCTTCCTCCTCTTCCTCCTTGCCTTGTCGGTCCAGCACTGGCTCCCCAGGGATCCCCTCTCTGCCCAAAGCTCCCCTTGCACTGATGTGATGAGGGTGGTGAACCCCCAACTCTTTCCCATCACGCCACTCCTGATGGCAATAGCGGGGAGGTGGATGGTGGGGCAAGGGGACACACAGCAGGGGCAGCCCAGTCCGGGTGGCCTCTCCCTGCTCTGTTCACTGTGTCCATCCATCCGACAAACCATTGCCTCTCCCTTCCCAGAGACCAGCGTCGTTCCCAACCCCATCGGGCAGCCATGCCCTCCCCAGCCCGGACCCTGCTGCCACCGCCACACTCAAGAGGGGCAAAGAGCTGCGGGCAGCCCCCATGCACCCATTTTCTTGCCAGGTAAGACCCCATGAGAGCGGCCAGCGATGCCAGGCCAGCACCCTGCCCGCTGTATGGCTCTGCCAGAGCCCTGCCTCGTAACACTGAAAAAGTGGCATAAATCCCTGATTTTAACCTCTCTGTCCTTGTACGCATTGCTGGGAGCAGTGGGTTCTATCCATAGCCTGGCTGGACCAAAAATTTCTTCTGTTGTGGCCGTGGAGGAGCCCTTCTATGGGTGCCCGCATCTCTGGTCCCCGGCTATTTTGGGGTGGCACAGGAGCATCACTGGCCGGAGCAGCCTGGATGCACCGGCTTCCATTTGATTGCTCAATCCCAAACCCATTTAGCAAATTCTCTCCTATTACGGCTGCATTATGTTGGAGACCCCAGGCACCTCCAGCTCCTACCTTTCGGCTCCAGGAAAAAAAAAAAAAAAGAAATAAAAAGCAGCTGCTCTCCTCCTCCAGCCCTTTGTATGGATAAATGGAGCCTTTGGATGAATTCAAACCCAGCCCTCATGGTCCTAATATCTTCCTGTGCTTTAAGCCATCTGGCTTTAAAAATAACAGGTCGTTAAACCTCAATTCTGCTTATTAAGTAGCTGGAAGGGAGGAGGTGGAGGGGCCCTGTGCTGCCCAAATGCCCAGCTCTTTCCCCACCAGCGGCTGCCCAAAATCCACCTTCAACCCAATCCCTCTCCCTGCGATTCAGGCTGCAAAGCAGGAAGAAAATTAGCAATAAAAAAAAAGTCATAAAAACACAGAAAAGCTATTTTATTTTTTTTTCCTCCAGCTGTTTTAATTCCTCCAATCCACTGAGCTTTATTGCTTCCTTTTCTCTGGTTGTGGTGGCTGCTTTATGCCAAGCCTAATAGAGACCCGTAATGGGGCATGCAGAGGCGGGTACCTCGGCACAGCTTAAACCAGGATGTAAGGTCCAAAAATTGATGGATAAAAATTGCCTTGGGGCTCTGGAGAAGTCCCAGCACCCTTCAGACCCGCACAGGATCCAGCCCTGGCATTGCTACATGGTCCCTGTGACGCGTTTGCCCCCCCAGCTTTGCCCTTTGCATGTGCCGATGCCCCGAGCAGCCCCAAACCCAGGTCGCTGTATCCTCACAAGAGCATCCCTGCATTGATGAAGAGAGGGAGGGCAGGAAGGGGTTTCAGGGATGCTTCCAGCGGGACAGTGGGAGCTGGGGAGGACAGCAAGGGTTTGCACAAGCCCTGCCCTGCCCTTTTTCTGGGTAAAAATGCTAGAAAGCATTGCTGGTAAGATTATTTCCTCCCCCCTCCCCCCCCAACCTTTGACAGACTTTTTTTTTATTTCTTTTTTTTTTTTTTGCTTTTTTCTTCCCCCTAAAGCGCAAATTATTTTCACTCCTCTTGCATTGCAAATGCAGGGGGGGATTTGCCCATCTCCTGACAGTCCCGGGAATCAGGGCTGACACCCTACTAATGGCGGGGAGGCGGTGCGGGAGGGAGCCGGGATGTGACAGCCCCCCCAGCAGCAGGGTCTGGGGGGGAGCACTTGGCTGATCACAGCCCTGTCACTTCTTCCCACTCCGCTCTGGCTGATCAAACCCGGATCCCCATCCCTACCCTGCAGCTTTTGAGGTCCTGCTCCGGGTCTGCTCGTTAATGCCTTCATTAAGAAGTTGTGGCGGGGGGGTGGGAGGGGGAGAGGAAAACAAAGCAATGAGGAATATTATCAGAGATGGGGTGACTCTGCCCTGCCCCGGGCCCGCAGAGGCACAAAAGCCTCCGTGCAGGTTTGTGCTGGGACCTGAAGCCCCACCTTGGGCTTACCAAGGCTTGAGGCTGATTTCTGAGGGACAAGATACCCAGCCTTAGGCTGGGGTTTATGCTGGGCTCAGCCTAACTGTGTTTTTCTACCCTTCTGCCCTCTCGCTGAATAGATTTGCGCCTCTCTTACCAGTCAATGAATAATTTACAAGCAGCACTTAACGATTAGGGGGGCGTTCTCTCCAACCTCCTCAAACATTTGCTTCTTCAAGCCTTTCTTTCCCTGCTCCCGTCGCCTGCATTTCCCTGACCTGTTGGTTTTACAAGCCAAAGGGCCTCTTGTGGGGCTGGGAGCAGTAAATGTCTTTTTTTTTTCCCCCCTTGCTGGCATTTGGTTCCCAGTGCTGCACGTGTGCCATCGTCTCCATCACATAAGGTGAGAGCCAGATGTGCAGCTTTTTCCCCCCCAAACACACCATGGCATGGTAGAACAAGCAGCAGGGATGGGGGCAGGACGTTGGGGTCCCTTTGCTGGAGTTATTTCCAGCTGTTGGGTGACCTCCAAGGAAGACGGGGGTCCTGCACCCGCTGAGCAGTGTCTTCTGCCTTGGCAAGCTGGGAGGGGACCCCTAGAACCAGTCTGGGACTGCTGAGCCCAGCAGCAGCTCGGGGCTGTGCCTGCCAAGGTGGCCCGCTGGTAAGCGGAGAGCAGGGGGGTGCTGCAAGGGAAAAGGGTGCTGCACGGGGAGAGGGTGCTGTAAGGTGTGAAGGTGCTGCAATGGCTGAGGGTGGGGAGGGGAAAGGGGCTGCAAGGGGAGAGGGGGATGTGAAGGGTGAGGGTGCTGCAAGGGAAAAGGATGGTGCACAGGGAGAAGGTGCTGCAAGGGGTGAAGACGCTGCAAGGGCTGAGGGTGCTGCAAAGGGAGAGGGGTGGAGGGGGGGAGGGGTGCTGCGGGGGGGGTGCGGGGGGAGGTGCTGCGGGAGGGGCGCAGGCCGGGGGTGCTGCCGGGGGGAGGCCGGGCTGTCCCGGCCGCCGGGCGGCTCCGTGCGGGGCTGCAGCCCCACCTAGCGTCAGCCCAGGCCCCGGCCCGGCCGTCGCCCCCGGCTCCCGCCGTTCCCAGCCCGGGGGAGCCGGGGCTGCGGGCAGGAGTGGTTGCGGGGCTGGGGTGAGGGTGCTCGGCGCTGCCCCGGCCCCGGGCCAGGCTCGGTGAGGCTTGCCGGGGAGCTGGGCACCCATGGGTGCCCCAGCACCCACAGGCACCAGGCCCAGCGCACGGCGGGCTGGGGGGGGGTTCCCCCGCACGCCCCCCACGAAGGATTAAGCCTGCAGAAGGATTAAGGATTCAGGATCAGCTAATGTGACCCCAGGTGACATTTATGCCCATCTCACCTCAAGGACGAAGGATCCAGCAATTTGCTTCCTCGTTTATTTAATGAGCTTTTTGCCTGGGTGATGATGAACCTGGTGGACAAAGATGCCGTGCTGAGGGTGGGTCCCCCAGTGTCCCCCCTGTGTGACACTGGGGCATGGATGGGGCAACCTACATCCAGCAGTTGCAAAGAGGCTCTTAATGGGATTTGGAGTACAGCAGAAGCCTCCCAGCGCCCCCAAATCCACCTGCAATATCCCCAGTCCCTGCTTCCAGCCCAGCTAGGCTGGGGGAGAGTAAAAGCAGCTGGAAATGCTGTTTTCTTGGGGGCACAATGGGACAAGGAGGGGTAGCAGGGAGGGGGACAGAAGGACAGAAGGAAGTGGCTTCTGCAAGGGTGCTGGAGGGGCAGGGACCTAACAGCGTATGGGTGCAGGAGGCTGGGAGTGGGTCGAGTGGGGGGGTTGCAAATGGCCTAAGTGCCCCAGCTACATTGCATGAGGGTTTTTGGGGTGATCCAGTCTCCAGGCAGCGGTGGGAAATGGGTTGGGCTCGGTGGGCTTTGCATGAGCTTCCCCTGCTTGGGACTGGGGGCCATGAGTGTGGCTGCGAGGGGGTATGGACCGGACCAGGGACCCCAGCAGTGAGCCAGGGCAGGGGAAAAAGAGAAAACTGGCTCCGAACCATCATTTTGTGTGTGTTTGGGGGGGGGGTGGGTTGGCACATGTGCGCCCTTGCCTGTCCTGCTCCAACCCAGTCCCAGCAGCACTACTAAACCCTCGGTGAACACAAGACGGAAGGGCTCATCCATCCTTGTTTAGCAACTTCTCAACCTTTCCCAGTGCTAATTAATGAAGGATGGGACCTGATGGCCGGGGGGAAATGCTCAGGGTGGTTGGGTGCTCAGGGCAGTGGGTGCTGCACAGCACTGGGTGCTCTCGGCACAGTGGCTTGGGGGGTTGATGGATTTATGCTCACTGCTGAAATGCAAGGGGCATTTTATCAGCAAATGGAGTCAATACATAAGCAAACATGAAAATGGACGGCCCTGGCGCCGGCAAGAAACCGCCCATCAGGCCAAGGGCAAGTCACGGCAGCACCCGTCAGTGGAGGTGATGGGGATGCTTGGGTTTTATCCCTCTGCAGCCGCTCATTTTTCAAAGCCCAGGGGATGCAAATGCTTGAAGGGCACTTAAGGAGTGAGGGGCTAGGGGAGGGTGTTTAACTCAGGTCCCGTGCACAGATTTTAGAAGGTACGCTTGGCAAACAGGCTCTCCGAGTCCTGCCAAGTCTCCCACCAGGGTTTTTTGTGATATTCCTCCATTTCTTCACATCCCCCCAGTTGCTGGAAACGTGTTTATCTTAAGAACAGATGAGGATGTTTTCCTAGGAGGGGAAAAAAAAACCCACAAAGACCCAGTGGGAACCCAGGGTAACAGTGGTAAGCTGTTGCCCTAATTTTTTGATCTCAGGAGGGGGCTTTTTTAGGCCTGTCCCCAGTTGGTGGACACGGGTGGGCAGCAGCACCGGGGGATGCTCTGACCCACGCTGGGAGGCTCTGCTGACCTCCTCTTCCTCCCAGTCACTGTGAGCAGCAGGACATTGCTTGGGGACATCACTCTGGCTGTCCCCATCCTTCCCAAAAGCAGCCCCATGCAGCAGGATGGGGGGAAAAAACTTTTTTTTCAGGAGCCAGGAGCTGACTCAGCCCAAGTTTGCTCTCAGAAGTGTTCCCGCCTCTTCCTAGCTGCCAATTTTCTTTTTTTTTTTCTTTTTCTTTTATTTTTTCTTTTTCTTTGAGCAAAATAACCCAGCAGCAACTCACAGAGGAACAAGAGTCCCTGCTGGTGGCGCAGCCGCTTTCTTGAGCTTTATCTTGAAGCAGGCAGAGCCTGAGGAGCCGTCGCCTCTACTCCGAGCATCTTGCCTCCCTGCATTTCCTGGTGTAATCCAGAGGCTTTTATTCTCTTGTACAACACGATATCAGCAGCCAGCAGCTGGGCCCAGAGCTGGAGAGCGATGGTAATCGCCCGCCCTAAAGTCATCGTCCTGGCTGGGAAGGGAGCGGGAGATGTGGTGTCTCTATTAAATGGAACTTGGCTCTGATTAAGCGCTTTTCGATGCAATCCAATTAACTCTTCAATTGAATTGCAATGCTTTGGTTAATATACACCATCACCACTCCCCCAGCATGGCTCCCCCCCTCGCCCCGGTGCACGGGAAGGGAGTTCAGCCTTGGTTTAATCAGATAAAACCCTGCTTATTTGCTGCCTTTCGCCGGCTGGTGCATCCTGCTAAGGTGTGTGGGCAGTGGCCGGGCTAAAAATCTCCTTATTTCCCCTGGGGGACCTGCGAATCCCCCAGGGGCTGGGGTTCCTGAGGGAAACGCTTTAATTTTGGAGGTGGGAGGGGGGAAAAAACCCAAGTTGCTGCACCGACCTTGCCTGAGGATGGGTTTGGGCACCGGTGTGTCCCCGGGGGCATCAGGGACCTGACACACCCCCAGCCCCAGCCAGTACCCGTGTCCCAAGGGGATGGGGGCATCGGGCAAAGCAAATGAAGGCATCACCATCTCCTGATGGTTTTGTGAGCTTTTGTTACAGAAAAGAGGGGAAAATGGGATTTTTTTTTTCCTCTGATCTTCCTAAGCCGCTGCAGCAATTTATTTTTTTTCCTCAGATATGTAAATCTGAGCTTATCCCATCTTCATAACAATTAAGGAATTGGGCTTAATACTCATCCAGGGAGGTTTTATTCATTGGCCTGGAGGGAGATTGTGTCACAGAAGAGGCTGCTGCCACTGCCAGGGGCTCAAATGTCTCAGTTGCTCACAAGTGAAATGAGGTGGCCTGTCCTCAGCCTCTCTCCATGCTGCATTGCTGTCCCCCCCCCAGCCAGGGACGGGGTCAGGCCATGCCATGCAGATGCAGAATCCTCTCTCACACCCTATTTTTGGCCACTTTCAGACCTTCCTGCCTCCCGCAGAGGTTTATTGCTAGTCCCCCCCCACCCCCCCCCCGCCTCACTTTGCTCCGTGCTGCTCCGTCTGGAGATGAATTGATTCCAGCAGTCAAAGCTAATCAGATACATCAAAGTGTCTCAGAACGATTTGTTAAGTAAATTTAAAAAAATAAATAAATAAACCAACTTGGCCTAAGCAAATACAGGAAGGAGGGGGGTGGCTCGTCGGGGCAGATGAAAGGCTCTAAAGGCAGGGGAAGCTTCAGAGCCTTCGAAATGATGGGGGGAGGGGGAAATATTAAAAATAAATAGCGATTGCCAGGACTTTCAAAGCTTCCATCATTTCAGATGTGGATTCCCAGCCTTTCATCCCGGACCCCTGCGGGAAGGAGGGACGCAGCTATCTCCGGGTGGATTTGAGATAGGAGGCGTAGGGGTAAAATGTGTTCAAATACCCTTAACTCTGCCCCTGGCCCCCGAGGCAGCGCTGGGGAGGTGCCGGGACGAGCGTGGGCAGAAATACAGGAGGGTGGGTGTCTGGGAAGCGTTAGGCTGGGACTAAAGGCTAGGGATGGTTTTCCAGGCCCTGCAGGTGGTGTCTGAGCCTAGAAAAGCCGTGTTTTAAGCTGGCAGCTTCCACAGCAGGCAGGGGAAGCAGCTGCCCAGCCCGGGCGAACCAAGCGCAGGCCCCTGCATTATTGATGGGGTGGATAATTGCGCGCTTCCCACTGGCTCTGTGATGAAAAATTGATGGCACGGGACGAGGTAGCGGGGCGCTCCGTCGACTTACACCGGCCTCTTTGTTTCTTAGCAAACAGTGAAGGAGAGGTGGATGCGGGATGCTGCAGCAGGAGGGAGGCACAGGAGCCCCTGTGGGCACCCTGGAAGAGTAACGGGGCTGGGGCAGAGCATCCCATGCCTTAAAACGCAACAAATGCAGTCTCAGGGTGGAAGTGGGGTTTGATCAGGGAAATATTCAGGGAATCATTCTCCGCTCGGGATCAGGCCGAAGCCCAAGGCAGAGCTGAAGCCTGATGCTGCCCAGCGCCTCCAAGACGTGGGTCCTTGGAAGTTAATTGAGCGTTTGGGACATCAGAGGAGCGTGCTGGGAGGGGAGAGCCTTTCCATGCCCCCATCCAAGGCATGGAAACGAGCTGCGGGCGCTGCCAGAGCCACCCCAGCCATGCTGGAACACAGCGGCGGCTGCCACCCAGTCACCTCCTTGGCTCTGCACTGCTGGGGAGCAGGAGATAAGGCAACGGCGGCTGAAACCCGGCTGGGGATGGGGAGGGAGGGCTGGGGGCGGCAAGGGGCTGGGGTCTCAAAGGAAGCCCTTGCAGACAGGCACTGCCTGCCACCCCTGAAAGCTTTGGAAGCAGCCGTAGGATGACAACGGGATGTGTGATGGTTGGAGGGATGCGATGGTTGGAGGGATGCTGAAGGGGAAGAGATGGGGGTGGCCAGAGCAAGGAGCAGCAGAGCCAGCTGCCTGTACCTCTAAGGCACCCACCAGGGTGCAGCCAGGTGGTTTTAGGTGCTGAGCTGCTGCAGGGAGGAGTTGCTAAGAGGAGGGTTGTGTTGTAGCAACGGCATGCCAGGCTGCTGGCAGCCCCCGTGCCACATAAATCCCTCTGTCAGCAGAAAGGGCCTGGGAAAACCAGCTTTTCCTCATGTTGCAACAGCCCGGCATGTCTGTAAGTCCACCGGCCAGCGGCTCGGGTGGCGGCGTGGGGACGGGACATTTGCCTGGGGTGGCCGAGCTGCTGGCAAGTTTGTTTGGGGCAGGCAGAGCCTGGCAACCCGCCGGTGGGCAGGGCTGGCTGCCAGAAGCGGGGTGCCGGGGGAGCGGGGCACCCCAGGAGCAGGGATGATGCTGTACTACAGACTCTTCTCCTCCACGGTGAGTGCCGGAGGGTGGCGGGTGGGGATGGGGGCGTCACCCTGTCACTGGTGTCACCAACGTGAGCTGAGGACCCAGAGATCCCTGTTACAGGGACAGCACCCAATTGGGGTTGATTTCAGTCATAGCCAAATTTCCTCCCAACGGCGCATGGCTCAACAGTCCCGCCATGAGGTGATGCTCAAAGCCGGGTGTTCCCGAGTGTCCCCATCCCCAGGAAAAGGTTCTCCAGCCCTGTGGCCACACCATGTTGCATCCAAGCCCCAAGGGGGGATGCTTGAAGCATCACAGCCAGCGATGCCAGAGTTTTTTTGGGGCAGGGCTGGATCCTGACCCCAAAGCAACAATGGCAAAGGTGTTTTGTTCCCAATGAAAGCCAGGAGAGCTCCTCCTGGCTGTGGGAAAGGGGCTGAAGGAGCTTGCTGCTCCTCTCGGAGGGCTTTCCCCAGCCTGCTCCTCATCCTCACCCTCTGCTCCGATGTCTCCTGCCAGCTCCACCGAGACGATGTGTCCCTCCCAGCAGCTGACGCCGTGGCCAGCATCCTGCCTGGAGAGCAGCCGTTCCCACACAGGATGGGAGCGACGGTGGAGGAGCAGAGGTATGGGGGCCATACCAGTTCTGCAATCCCCTCCTGGGCTCCTTCTTCTCATCCTCCTTGGGGTGGTCTCCTCCCCTCTGCATTCTCCCCATGTTTTCCCCAGCAGCTTCTCCTTCTGCCCCATCACTGCCAATCTTCCGCCTCACCTCCTTCAGGCTCCCACCCTCCTTGCACACCTATCCCCACCAGCACTTGTCTTGCCCCCCAGCACCCCAAATAGGCCTCTGTCCCCTACGGAGGGTTGCCCGGCCAAGGCTTTGCCGGTGTTTCACTCCGTCTGGGGCAGCTGGCCAAGGGTGTCCCCTAATCTCTGCTCTGAAGGTCCCAGGAGATCATCGGGGACCACCAGGAGCCGGTGAGTTCTGGGGAGGCTAGAGGAGTGGGGGGCAATGTGGGCACCGGAGGGGGACAGCAGTGCCCCCAGGCTGGGTCCTGGCCCCTGTGGGGACTGAAGCCAGGCTGCTGTCGGCTCTACACTGCTGATGAGTGAAGGTCCTGGGGAGGGGTGCAGCCCTTGAATTTATCTTGGGCATGAACCGTGTCCTGGATGAGACAACTCTTGGGCAGATGGGGAGGAAGGAGACTCTGACAGCACCTGCCCCCCCCTTCCCCCTTTCCCCAAGGCTGGTGATGCTGCTGCACCCCCTCCCCGTGCCCTGGCCCCCCGCCAAGGCTGTTCCCAAGGCTGGCAGCGGGGCGCTGGAGACACGTGGCTCCCCTCAGCCAAGGTCCCCACTGCTGGGTTCCTCTGCGCAGCCCAGCACGGCAGGGAGGGACTCCGGAGGCCAGCCTAAGAAGATTCAAACCCTCAGGGAATTATTTCCCCCCAGCATCATCTGGCAAGACATTCCCCAGCCCCATGGGTACTAAAAAACCCTCTGGCTCACCTCCATAAACCGTTCATCCCTCCTTTATTCTTCACCACCTCCCTTCTAAAGACCTACAAAGCCCTGTAAAGCTCAGAGCTTGAGGTTGACCCCCCAGCTCTGACACTGCTCCACCCCACATCCTTGGGCAAGTGGTTTTTCTGCCAAGGGGGGTGGTAGAAAGAGTTGGGGTAATGGGGGGGGGAGGTCTGTGGGGTGGAGAGAGAGGTGGGCAGTTGGAGAGAAGAAGGTTTGGAGGGAGAGAAGTATGGATGGTCAGAGAAGAGAAGGATGGATGGATGGATGGATGGATGGACGGACAAGAGAAGGATGGATGGCTAGAGACGGATGGCTGGAGAAGGGTGGATGATTGCAAGAGGAAGTGATGTACCCTAGCTCCTCCATGGTGGGTCTAACCCTCAAGACAAGTATCCTCAGCTGAGCTCTTGGTGCTGGGGAGAGCCTGGGCTGGCCATGGGGTGCCAGCAGCTCTGCTCTGGGCTGGCAGGAGGTGAGCAGCTACCGCCTGGTGCTGAAGCAGATGGCGGGGGACCTCCTGTCCCTGCGCCGGCATGTCGCCAGTCTGGAGGTGGAGAACAGGCACCTGCGGCACAGCCTGGCCTCGCAAGAGGAGCTGGGCCATGCTCTGCTCGCTGACGTGGACCTGGACGTCATGACCCAGGAGGAACTGCTGGACAGGCTTGGTGCGTGATGGGGAAGGGGTGGTGGGGGTGGCAATCAGGGCACCCCTCTCCCTTGTGCAGCGGAGGAGACCACACCATCCCCTGGCCAGCTGCCAAGGACATGGCATGGGCTCTTGCAGCCACCCTCAAGAGCAAGCTGGTGGCCAGCACGGCAGAGATGAGGAGGCTGAAGGACCGTGTCCAGCAGCTGCAGAATGAGCTGATCCGGGTACGGACACCAGCAGGAGCGGGCAGAGGCTGCCCGAGGGACAGGTTGGGGGCGGAGGAGCAGGAGGGCAGCAGGGAGAGCATCACAGCACCCCCATATAGCCAAACAAGCGCCCGAGAGCCCCAAGTCTCCCACCACAAGGCTCTCCCAGCCCTACAAGCGATGTCCAAAGGCTTAAGGATTGGCACAGAGGTCCCTGGGGGCTTTTCCCCTTCCTCCCCCCCAGAAAAATGACCGGGAGAAGGAACTCGTGCTGCTCCAGCGAGCCCAGCGGCAGCAGCAAGCCACTCTGCGGAGGTGCCAGGAGAAGATGGCCAAGACGAAGGGCTTGGAGGAGATGGTGCGGCAGCAGGAGAAGGTGAGTTGGGGGCATGAGATTGGGGTGAGAAGGACAGGTTAAGGGGCACAAGGAGAAGATGGGAGCCTTTGGCGTGTTCCAGCCCTCCATGAGCACTGCCTGGTGCTGGAGGGGATGTGGTGACCACCGCAGCCTTGCGTCACCCTGGGCCCTGGTGACACGGGGACGGCTCTGCTCTCTCCCGCAGGTGATCAAGGCGATGGAGTGGGTGCTGCAGGAGAAGCTTGCCGGGGTGGGCAGGAGCCCTGAGAAGCCAGCGGGTGGGTGCAAGTGGAGACAGGGACCCTCATACAGCTGCCAGGCTCTGCTGGTGGCCATCTCCTTCTGACGGTTTGCAGTGAGGGATCAGAGTTGGTCCTGAGCCCCCCGGCACCCATCCCTGGGCGTGGGGGAGGCGAGGGCTTGCTCCTAGCCCCCATCTCTGCATTGGGGGGGGTGTAGGACACGTCCCAGTGGCCCCCCCACCCCATCCCACAGGTGAAGCCCTCTCCCAGGAGGTGTACACCATGCTGCTGGCCAAGAACCGCAGGCTGCGGGAGGAGCTGGCGAGGCCCACCCACCCCTCACCACCCACCCCGCGGCCCCCAGCCTTGCTGGTGAGACTGGGGAGGGGGGCGCAGGGCGGGGATGGGGGGGGCAGAGCCATGGCACCCCAAAAAGCAACACTGTGGAGTCCCCAGGTATGCTGGGGGCATCACCCCAGTGGCATCTCCAGCTCCATGGGGCGATAGCCACCCCTGTGGCTTGCTCCCCATTGTGAGCAGGGGGTAGGAAGGGGGGGGCTAATTTGGCATTGCTTTTCCCCACCTCTGCTCATCTCATGGCCCACAGGGTGTTTTCGGGGGTGCAGAGAAGCTGTCTCTGCTGGCCAGGCTGGAGGAGGTACAAGCCCGCGGGCGGGTGCTGGAGAGGCAGGTGGGCATCACCCTCCTGCACCCCACTCGGTGGCGGGGGGCTTGGGGTGCCAGGCTGGGCTGGGGGCACCTCTGGGCCCCCACTTTGGCGAGAACCAGCCTGGTTTGGGTCTGTCCCAGCTGGAGGAGGCGGCCAGGAGGTGGGGACGTGAGAAGCAGGAGCTGGGCACTCGTCTGCTGGAGCGGGAGCATGGCTTCTTCCGCGCTCCCACCTTGGTGAGCACCCGATGGGGACCAGGGCCACTCTGCATGGGGGCTGGTGGCTGGCGTTTGCTGCCGGTGGGGTGGAGCGGGGCTCAGGCAGCTGGGGAGGACGGGGTAGCAGGGGTCTCCATGCCCACCCTCCCGGGAGGATTTGCCTCAGTTGCCCTGCAGGACCCTGGGCTGGAGGGAGGTGGAAGGGTGGTCCCTAGGACTGCAGGCTCCACCCAGACTTGTTCCCCACCCCCCCCCCAGCATCCCAGATACCACCTCCCCCCCAAACCCAGAGCCAATTTACAGCTCCCTGAGACCTTTTCTTGTTCTCCACCAGAACCTGCCAGTGATCCCCCCCTCGAGAAGACCCCAGGCCCTGGCCCCTCTGCCCCAGTCCGTGCCTGGCGAGAGAGACAGAGAAACCTAATGCTGGTGAAAAGGAGCCGGTGCTTTTTCACATGATGAAATTACAGATCAAATTTAAGGCAAAGCAAAACATTAGGGGGTGTCAGGTGGGCATGGCTGTGGTCCCTGGCCTGGTCCCTGGGGACCCCCAAGCAGCCAGAGGGGTGCAGCAGCACCCACCCCCCCACGCTCCCTTGGGGGTTCCAGGGGCAGCGACGGAGCTGGGGAAACTCCAGGTTTATCTCTCCCGTGGCGTAAGCACAGCCTTGAGCAGGCTGGAGTGAAGGCAGGGATGCACCAAGCCAAGGCTGTGGCCGTGAAAGCATCCCAGCCATCCCCCAAATCACAGCCCCGTGCCGCAGCTTGGCTGTAAGGAGACAAAAGCGCCTGCTGTCCCGGGCCAGCTGGGCGTCACCCAGGATTGGGCTTCTCACGACTCAAGTGGCCGTAAGGTCAGGTAGATGGGTTTGTCCGGGATCAGGATGAGATCGAACTTGGTCCCAACTTCCACCGCTCTCATGGTTTCAATCTTGAAGTTCTCCAGGATCTGGGAAGGAGGGGAAGAGAGCGGGTGGAAAACGCTGGAGGTACCAACACCCAGGTGCCACCTCCCCGGTCCCTTCCAGCACCAAGTCCCTGGTGTCCCCAGCAGCGGGATGCTCACGTGCATGAGGAAGAGCTGCATCTCCAGCTCAGCGATCCGGCGCCCAAGGCACTGGCGGAGTCCGAAACCAAAACCCAGCCCCTTGAAGTGCTTGGGGCCGGCTGCCAGCCAGCGCTGGGGGCTGAACTGCTCCGGCTTGGGGAATACCTCTGCATCCCGGCCCATGGCGTAGAGACCGACCTGCACCAGTGTCTGCGGGGAAGGTTCAGCCCTGTGGGTCTGGGCTCCCCACGGGGCCTCGCCAGCACTCAAGGTGCGAGAAGGGGGTGCAGTGCTGGGATCCAGCCCCAGATGAGCCCCATGGCTGCTCCCCACCGTGTCATCCCCCCCATGCACCAGGTCCCACCTTCACCCAGAGCCCCATGCAAAGCGGGTCAGGGTGAGGAGGGTCCCGGCAGCCATGCTGACCTTGGGGGGGATGCGGTAGTCCTGGAGGATGACCTCTTGTGTGGTGTACCTCTGCAGGGTCACCGCCACGGGGTGCAGCCTGGGGGGGGACAGGTCCCACACACCTGAGTTTTGGGAACAGCCTGGCCCACCCACATCCCACCTCGGTGCACTACATCCCAGCAGTGCCAGAGATTTGGAGAGGGAAGGGGCTGGAGGTGCTTTTAAGCGAGGGTTCCTCCTCACCTGAGCGTCTCCTTGATGGCAGCTTTGAGCAACCGGATGGTTTTCAGCATCTTCACTCTGTCCCCTGCCGCCTCCCGCTTGGCAGCCAGGACCTCCGCCCGCAGCTGCTCCTGGATCCCCGGGGACCGCGCCAGCTCGAACATGGCCCACTGCAGCGTCATGGAGGTCTAGAGCAGGGCAGAAGAGCGAGGCTCAACACCAGCCAGGACCTCCCCCCTGCCCAATGACCCTGCCTGCCCCTTACCGTGTCTACCCCGCCCGCCATCATCTCGGTGATGCTGGCCCTGATGTCATCCAAGGGCAGCTTGTCCTGCACGATGAGGCTGCAGAGGATGCCCATGTACTCCTTGGTGCTCTTGCGTTGCAGCCGCAGGTCCCGGTAGACATTTTGTATGCATTTGTCCGCTGAGGAGACACAGAGACACGGCATGGCCTTCCTCCCCCGGGGCCATGGTGGAAGAGGAAGGTACCAGATATGGCACCTTAGGACATGACTGCGCTGTGCTGGTGGATTTTCCATCACGGTTGTCCCTGCAGCAGCCTGGGGACTGTGGTCCCTGCTGTGGGACCCAGAAGTGGGCACAGAGGGTGGGGAGTGAGGGTGCTCCGGGGGGACAACACCCTGCAGGAGGGTGCCAAAAGCTCTCTGAGGCCACAAGCCCCTCTGGGAGAGCTGCTCCCCCCTAAACATGATGCCCATCATCTGCCCTTCATCATTCCTGGCTGGTTCCCCACTGCTCCATCCCACAGGCTCCAGATGTGGAAAGCCTTCCTGGCCTTGGTGGCCCTGTGCTAGGTGGTTTGACCTAGGAGAAGGTCTCCACACTGGTGAGATGGGGCTGCGCTATGAAGCCGAGTCCTCAAAGGGGCTTTGGGTGACACAGGGAAGGGCGGGCAGGAGGAGCGCTCACCCTGGGTGAAGATGGCATCCCAAGCCCTGACATGGTCCTGCCACGTCTTGGCGTTGAGGTGGCGGAGGAGGGCAGGCGGCAGGTAGAGCATGGGGAGGTGGTGTGGAACATCAGGGTCACAGCGTCGATGAAGCGCTGCGCCTCGGGGTCCACGAAGTCCTGCAGCAGTCCCAGCCGCTCCCCATACAGTACGTGGCACACGGCTGCGAGCACAGCACCCGTGAGGGACCCTGGCTGGAGGGATCCTCCCCATTCCCTCCACCCTCCCATCACCAACCCCAGCCTTTCCATGGCTACGGGGACCTGGCTTGGCCTCCTCCTCTCTCTGAGCATCACAGGGCCCTGGAGGCCTTGTTGGGGAGGGTTGGCTACCAGCCGGTGACTGGTAGGTGATAAAACAGCGTTTTATCAACAGTGCTGCGTTGTTCTTTGCTTGTCTGGAGAGAGGACATTCCTCTAGACCCTATGGCTTGGGGGAGAAGCTTGTCTGCCCATCTTTGAGGGTGAAGCTGGGGGAAACGCGTCTTGGGTACCCTACAAAGGGGTCTTTTCGGGGGGGACATGCACCAACCCATGCCCCTGACACTCACACTCCAGGGCAAAGCGGAAGAGCTCATGGGTGAAGTCGGCTGTCCAGCAGTCCCGGCCGCTACTCCCCACCTGGGCTTGTGCCCGCCGGACAAAGTCCTCGCCCACCTTGCTCAGCAGAGGGATGAAACCCTCCACCGCCTGCGGTGACAGCACCTCCTTGTTCAGCATCAGGCGGTCCGAGCGCCAGGCCTCCCCCGTCCTGTGGGACACCAAAGTGGGGGGGTAAGAAGTATACCCCCACATCCACTCCCCTCCCCCCAGAGGATGCCCCCCCCAAGCATGGGGCCAGCCAATGTCCCCATCACCCTCCTGATGGTGGCTTCTCACTACCCCATGTGCCAGGGCTATTGCAACAGCACATGGGAGCCCCATTTTGAGGGGCACCCCCCCCAGCCCCCTGACTCACTTGAGGAGCACGCCGTAGGGCTTGTTGCGATAGTCACGGTAAGCCACCCAGGGGGGCACGCTGAAGCGCTCCGGCAGCGTCCCCTCCGCCTGGAAGAGGGTGGCAGCGTCCTGGGGGCTGATGATATTCACACTCTCGTAGACACCCAGCTTCTCCCTGCCAGGGCGTGGAGGGGAGTCAGCCCCCACCCTGACCCCCACCTGCATCCCCCCGCAGCCCCTCATCTCCCCAGATCAACCACCTTCCCCCAGAGCCCCCAAATCAACCACCCTTGCACCCCTCAAAATCCCACCTGCAGGTCCCATCCCAGGGGATGCAGTGGCTCAGCACCAGGATCAGGCCCCCAGGGTGCAGGCAGGCACAGCAGGGGGTGCTGGACCCCCTCTGCCTGGGGATGTCAGCTCCAGACTTTTGGAGATCAAGGGTGGGGCAGAGCCGCTCTCCAGCCCTGCCGCCCCCTCCTCGAGACCATCCACAGCCGGCCCTCCTTCCCCTCTCACCCGGAGCAGGGCTGGAAATAGCAGCAGTATCCCAGCCTGGAAAGGCTGCCAGAGCTAGGGGCGGGGGGGGGGGGGGAATGCCTCACCTGTAAATGGGCCCGAACTGCTGGAACTTGCGAGCCATGATGTGATGGACGTTGTGCAAGCCGCCCTCCTGCCAGAAGCGGTAGAGGTTGAGCCAGCCGGCTCGCCAGTCACCGGGCAGCTGGTTAAAGGGTCGAGGAGTTGGAGGGATGGGGGGAGCATGCAATGGGGAGATGGCCCCCTGAGTCTGGCGGCATCCCCCGGCTCGGGCAAGGGGACATCCCCGCAAGGTGCCTGGCTTGGGTGCAGCGCGGGCGAGCATGGGAGCGGGCGGCAGGAGAGGGAGGCGAGGGTGGCCTCGCTCTTATCCCCCCTCAGCCGCCGCTCAAGGTGAGGTGCTCTCGCCCGCCTCCTGCTGAGTCACGGCCGCCCCAGGGACAGGGACAGGGACAGGGACAGGCTCAGGGCATCTCGCTCCGGCACCAGGGCGAACTGACTTTGGGGAAGGCCAGTGGGTTCCCCAAGCATCGTCCTCTCCAAGCCTCGGCATAGGGGGCTGTGCCAGGGGACGCGCAGGTCGCCAGTGGCATGGGGTGATGCTGGCAGGTGGCCCGTGCCACCCCAAATAAAAGTGGGCGCTGTTGCCAAGCGCTGAGAATGAAACCCCAGCTGTCAAGGGGAGAAATGTTCTGTCTGCAGAATAAATGATAAAAATTATCTGGGGGACAAAATAGCATGGGTTAGACTTAATAAAGCTCAGGCCCAATGGGTCACGGCAGGCAGGGACAGCCCTGGGGACTGCCTGGCAACCGTCGGGGGTGTCTCACCTCCCCCAGGGCAGGGGATGCTGGGACAGGGGCAGGTCCCCCCCTTCCCAGGCTCTCCTGTCCCACAGCATCAGCCACTGTTTAGTGCAGGAACTCCAAACACACAGACACACACCCCCTCCAGGAGGGAGAGGCTTTTTGGGGTGTCATGGCCCCCACGGAGCTGAGGACAAAGGCCCCCAGCCCTGAGCATGGTGGCAGACACCTTCCCTTGTCCCCAGGCCCAGTAACACCCACTCGTGACTGGTTATCACTGGGGTGTGCGAGCGTTAATGGGGAGGGGGGGTCGCTGGGGGGTCCCTGGGCCATCCCTTTGGAGTGTCCTTGGAGCTGGTCCTGAGGATCACTGGGGTGTCCCTGGGGTCTCAGGGGTCTCCCTGGAGGCAGGGGAGGATTCCAGGCAGGGCCCTGGGCTTTCTTGGGGTGACCTGGAGGGTCCCTGGGGGACAACATCTCAGGGCCTGGAGGAGAAGGAGCTCAAGCAGGGCTTATTCTGCCTTTAAACCTTCATTAGGTTTTCATTTTTCCCGGGAACTGGGACGAGGAACGAGGATGCCGAGCCGGGCTCCGTGGCGGCTGCCACAACGGCGGCAGGCACAGGGGGGCGCGCCTGCCCCGTCTGCCGCCCCCGGGACGCGGGGACCGCCACGGCCGGTCCCCTCCCTGCCTCCCCCCGCCCACGGCCCCTGTCCCCCCCCGGGACGCGGGGCAGCCCCGGCCGGTCCTCTCCCTGCACCCTCCGCTCCTTCCCCTCCTGCCCCATGGCGGGGGCTGTCCCCTCCGGAGCCACGCTGCCTATCCCCTCCCAAGCCACAGGGCCTGTCCCAGCCCACTCATCGCTTGTCCCCAAGCTGCCACCACCCGCTGCCATCACCCTGAGTGAGCACCCACTGGGCTCAGCGTGTGCCCCCGGAGCAGCCCCGCACCCCGGGGACATGGTGGCACGGTGCCACCCTGCTGGCCTTCACCCCTGCACTGTCACTGTCCTGGGTGGGACCCGCTGCCTCCCCTCTGGCCATGGGAGCAGGGTCAGCTCGGGGCGCCCCAGCCACCTTGGTGCTTGTAAAAGTCGTGGGCCCAAGGGATACGGGGCAACGCACAGTTGAGCTCTGCCCTCATGCAGGGCTGGGCAGCCCTAACAGCCACCAGCCCCAGCCCCGAGAGGGGACAGCCCCCCCATCGCACTCAGTGTCACCTTTGCACCCCCTCTTCCCACCAGCTCCCAAAAGCGTGGGAAGCCAGCTCATAGGCTCCACCACCCCGCGCCTGTCCCTCTCATCTCCAGGGGGTCACACACACACTCTCTGTGGGGGTCCTGCCATCCTCCCTCCGTGCCCCCACACCCCAGGAAGCCTCCAAATTTTTAAGGCACCTCCTGCCACCCCTGCAGCCCAAAGGAAACGCAATGGCTTGTGCTCCCCTCCGACAGCCCCCGAGCACGCTGTTCACAAAGGAAACCTGTGGTTGTCATGGTGGGCTCGGGAACCTGCACAGTTTTGTGGGCTCTGATGGGAAGTTGGGGGGCGGGGGACAGGAAACGGATTTGGGAGGCGCACAGAAAACCCACAGTGTCACTTGTTCCCCAGCCAGCAGAAATGGCAGTGGGGCTGGGGCCCCCACTGCTTTTGCTGGTGGCCTCACCCATGACGAGCAAAGCGGATGGCACGTGGATGGGAGGAGATGTTTCACCCCTCCACAGCTCGCCCACAAAGCCCCCGTGACTCAGCCATATCCTTTAATATTTTTGGACTCTCCCCTCCCCAGTGGCCTTCTTCCCCCTCCACTGGGGACAAGGAGGGTCCCTCCAGTGGGGTTTCCTCCCACTGAGAGGTGGCACCCATGGCGTCATGCTCTCACTCTCCACCCGTGGGGCTTTCCTGGCATGTGTCACCTCCGGAGCGAGCGGGGTGACAAACTGTCTGTCCCCTTCACACCTTCCCTCGGGTAAATCACACCTCCGCCAGGCTGCTGAGAAACCTCAGGCTTTCGGCTCAGTGGCAGGTAACTTCACTGCAGCCTCAGTCCCAGCGAAACCCCAACCTCCTCAGAAAATCCCCCTCATCCATCTCATCCCTCAGGCACCTGGGAATGATAGATGATCTCCCGAGGTCCCTTCCAACCCTTGTGATTCTGTGATTCTGTGAATGCCAAGACCTGCAATGGTTTAGTGGAGGGAAGGGCTTTCAGCAGAGCAGCTACACTGCTGCAAACACCTCTGCCTCCCAGAGTTGATGGGAACCGATCTGCTTTTTGGGGAGAGAATAAAGGGACTGCATTGCATTGCTGGGATGGGGAGCGGAGCAGAGCAGGTGTGAAATAGGCGGCTGGAAAAAGGGCACGGAGCTGACTGCATTGCTTTCGTACCCTAAAAATACAGCCTGCACCCACATGTGGACTGACACTGCGCAGCTCCCCGCTGATCACACCCGTTCCTTGGGAAGGGCGGTGTTTTTCGTGTGTTTTCTTCTCTTCCGTAGTGATTTCATTCTGGGGTCTTCCCCGCTCTCGGTGTGAGCGACTCCATTCATTGCAAGCTTTCGGCTCCTGCCCACAAGCAGGTGGTCGGGAAAATTTCAGTAGTAAAACTCCTGCCCAGAAACCCCCTGTGATTCAGTTCGGGGCTGGATGGGAGGGAGGAAAACTCATTTTGATATTATGTTGAAAAAGAGAAAACTTTCAGCTGCAAACAGCCCGTAGCCATGAGCAAGCAGTTCTCACTGAGGGTTTCCCATGGGAATCAGGGAGAAGGGGGTGACCCGGTGCATGTCGGGCAGCACCCCTGAGGCGCTCAGGGCTGAGCGTGAGGAGCTGCCAGGGGCCACCCAGAGCACCTCATCAGGAGGACAGACCCAGCCAGGACAAGCTTTAATGTGAAACAGGGGCGGTTCTAGCTTGCTTTTATTGTCCCGCTTCATTAAACTGAATCTCCTCTTAATAAATCTCCTCTCCGGGCAGTCTCGGACCTAAAAACTGCCGGGCTGATGCATGGCTTTTGGGGTCGCCATCGAGCTGGGATGGGGTATCTCACCCTGATGAGACGCATCCTTTGGCTGCGACCACCCCTTGGGGATCTCGGGGTGGAAATTCAGGGCTGGAGACGAAAAGCTTTTAGCTGCGGGGAGGAGGAGCATGGCCACGTGGGAAGGCGCATGGGTTTATCCCGGGTTTAACTTCCTCCAGCATCTCCTGGTCATCTCATTTCTGGTAAGCAGCTGGATTTCCCACTCTCATGGCTCGCCACGACTGGCCCTGACCTGCCTTGGCAGCGTAAGCATCTCCCATGTCACATCCCCCCATGCCCCGGCGGGGACCATGGGCACAGGGAGCCCGGAGCCACGTGCGGACAGACAGACACGGGCCCCGGGGCTGGTTTAATCCCAAAACTGGTTTAATCCCAAGACCCTCAGGGAAAAAGGAACAGGGCAGCAAACACCCCCTGCAAACAGAGCTGCCCTGTGTTGGAGGGGAAAAGCAGGTCAGACGAAGAAGCGCAAGGAGCAGAGGCAGCCGGGAGCAAGGCGGGTGGGTGGTCTGGTTTCGGGCACCCAACCCCAACACGGGAGCTCCGTTCACGGCTCCCCTTCACCAGCGTGTCTCAGGGGAGGCAGGCGGCGGCACCGGCTGTGTCAGGCAGGATGGGCAAGGACACCCACGGGGGAGCTGGCCCGGGAGTGACAGAGCATGGGAGCGCCGCTGGGATGGCTCCAGCCCTAAGGGTGGCTGGGACCTGGCCTGGAAGGGCAGCGTGTGCCCAAAATAGGCTGCAAGATAAGAAAAACACTGGGAGATGGCTCAGGCTGGTGGAGGGGGAGGACGGAAGATGTTGCCCTTGTGTGGCAGCACCTCTGCAGCCCTCCGGGATCCCAGCTCTCGTGAAACCAGGGGCAGCCGTCAGGGAACCCCAATTCCCAGCTCCAGCCGTCTCCTTCTGGGGTTGCTCTGTACCCCCATCCTACCAGCAAAGGCTTCCCCGGGAGGATGCTATGGCTGGAGACAGCATCTCGGACAAGCCGACAGTTGGCACCTACCCCGGGTGCCTGAGGGGAGCACGCAGGCAGCCACCGTGGGATTTCTCACCAGCTCATGCATCCAATTCAGGCGGATACCGGATTTCCTAGGTCTATTGTCCTGCCCAGCAGACCCGGAGCACCCTCCAAGGCCGCCGGTGAGGCCAGAGGCAGAAATAAACCCCCAAAAACGGTGCTGGGAAAAAAAATCAAAGCCTCTCAAGTTTTTTGTTTCAGGCGTGCGGCCATCCCCCCTCCGCCTGTGCCAGAGGAAGCCGGGAGAAGCCACTGCAAGTACCTGACCTTCCTGTACATCCCCACTCCCATCAAAACAAGGCTCCCAAAATAACTCGCTCGAACAATGCGGCCATAGTTGGGGTGAGGGAGGCAAGGCCTCAGCTTTTCGCTCCCCATGCAGCATTTTTTCCTTCAGCAGCCCCAAAGCCTGCAATAAACCCCGCCACATGGGTTTGCCCACGGCTTTCACTCATTGTATTTATAGGAAACAGCCAGCGGCCAGAGGAAACATGGCCCAGAACAAAAGCCAGCCTGAAATGTTTGGTCTTTGCCGCTTTGTTCAGATTTAGCAAAAGGCTCCAGCTTTTGTCCTGGCCGTCCCCAGGGAGCAGAGGACGGGGGACCCACTTGCAAAGGCTGGGCTGGGGAAGGGGGTGTTGCTGCAGCCCCGGTGTGGGTCTGCGGGGTCTCTGTCACTGCAGAACACTTTAGTGCTCGGGGTTTTGTGATGGTTTTTAGAGCTTTGGTAAATCCAATGCCTGGCAGGGACAGAGCTGGAAATGCAAACGTCTCAGCGTCTGCACACAGCACCCGAGCGGTAGCACCTGGGTGCTGGGTTTCTCTCCCTTCCCGTCCTTCCACCACTGAGCGGGGGCTGCCAGAAATCACACTTCTTGTTTTAGCTCTGCTGAAACCCGCCTTTCAGGCTCGTTTCTTCTCTTTTACGTCAAGATGCCGCTACCACATATGCTGCCAGCAGGAAGTTTTCTGCCAAACCCCATGCTAAGAAAGAAAGAAGACAGGGAAGGCTTTTGCTTTCGGCTGCCTAACCCTGCCCTGCCGATCAGGGACCTGCAAAACCCTCTTGCAAATCCCGGGTCAGGACCCCTAGCAAGGGTCCCAGGGGACAAAGGTCCCCATCCCCGTGCCCCCACCTAGTCCCTCATTGCCTCTGACGCTGTGTGAAAGGAGCCATGCATCGCTGCAAAGCGGGGCTGGAGCTCAGGGGGCTCCTACCCCACCACTGGTACCTCAATATCCCCCTGCCCTTGTGCCAAGGTGCTTTGGCAGAGGGTTTGAAAGAGAAGGGGAGGTATCATACTCTCCTGCTCTTGTTGGCACATTTTGAAAGCTTCAATTCCTATTCCCTGCTTCCCTCCAGCCCAAGCCAGGTCTTTTTCCCCCACCACAGCTGCCAACCATCAGCTCATTTTTCCCCCCCCCTTGCCTAGCTTCTGGCTCCTGCTGGTGCCAGCAAGCCCAAGGCAGGAGGGGGCTTGATGGTGGGCGAAGAGGGACAGGGAAGAGCCCAGCCGCTGTCACAGCAGCGCGGTGAGAAAGCCAGCACACGCCCGCTCTTTTCCATTCTTTATTTCAGCAATCACATTCTCACTTTGGTCACAGCTCTGAAAGGTTTGTGGGTTTTTTTTTGGTAGCTGTTGTGGTGTTTTGTTTCTCATCTTCTCTACCTCAAGCCCACTTTCTGTACTATTATAAAATCATACAAGCACAGCAATGGCCGGCTGATAATAAATAGGTATTTGTTAGTTCACAAAGTTAAAGTGCTTTGAGAAAAGAAGCTCTATCCTAGATTGAGGGTGGGGGGTTTTTGGAAATGTAGTGCAGTGGGAAGCTCTGGTCCATTGCCCATAGTCTGCAGTCACGAGAGGCACATGGCATCTCTCCCCCTTGACAAAAGGACCCCCCGGGGGACTCCTGAGTGTCTCTGAGCAGGCACGAAGCAGGAGCTGTGCCGCTGTGACAGGTTATTGGAAGCATGAGATAGGATGGCCGCTCCATCACACAGCCTGAGGCTGGGGCATTCCGGTGGTCAGGAGCACTGGGAAAGGCTTGGACAAGGTACAGGGTCAGCCCTTGCACACAGGCATGGGGAGAGCATCCCGTTTTTCACAGTTTAGTCTTGCTCGGAGACCTCAGAGCCCAAGGGGAGCAAACTTCAGCCCTCCCCCGTCCTCTCACTGCAAGGGCGAGAGGCAGATCTGCTCTGGGCGGGGCACACAGCCGCAGCCCCCCTGGGCCCATTGGCATCGCCCTGAGATCAGCAGCCTGCCGCCTCTTTCCCTGAGGAAGCCCGGTCCCTTCACCTGGAGGAGAGGTGCTGGGCACAGGGGCTGCCTGCTGCCTGCAGATAAATGCCCTTAGCTGCCTGCAGAGGATTTGTGCGTTTTAAAACTTCTTCCCAGGGCCTCCCCAGGTTTGGTTTGGGCTCTGCTTCCACCTTCCCTTCGTGTCCCCTTCGGTCTGTCCTTCCCCACACCCCAAATCTAGGCATCTTCCGAGGCTTTTCCATGCAAAATGCTAACTTTGTGCCTGCCCTTGCCTGCAGGTTTCCAGCGCTAGTTCTGACCTCCCTCCCACATCAAAACCAGCTGTAAAAAAAAACCAATAAACCAAACCCTAAAACCATTCCAGAGCCCAATTCTCCAGACCAGAAGGGGACTCGTATGTGACACTGGGAGCGTTCCAGCTGCTTGCCAACCTGAACAGATGTTATCCACTAAAAACCTGGAGGCATCAGTCCCCGCTCGGAGCGAAGCGCAGGATCAACCAGTTTGAAAGGCTGAGGGCTGGCTCCTCCTCTTCATCACATGCACGTTCCCAAATAGAGGAGTCATCGTGCCCTGAGGATCAGTGCATGCACATCGGCAGAAGTCCCCTGAATGTCCACGTCCAGGGTAGGCTCAGAATGACAAACCAGTACAGAGCTACCAGCATGGGCTCGGGGGGAGGCTGACACCGCTCTCTTCGCACTGCTGGGCACTGTTAACATCCTCCCACATGTTAGGGTACCCCTTCCCTCCCTGTCTCCAAACCCTGCTCCATCTGGCCCTGCACTCGCATCTTCCTCACCACGACTCTTTCCACCAAGGCCAAAGATGGAGGGCCCAGGACCCCCTTTTGGGACAGTCAAAGATTAATGTCCGAGGAGTGACTAAGAGAAAGGAGATCTCGCCTCAGGAGCAGACAGCAAGTGCAGGAAGAGTGGCAGCAGCCAGGATGGTGGGAACACAGTCCTGTCACGTTCAGTGGAAGAGCTCCACCAATACCACCATCAGGAGCAGCTGCAGCCAAGAGGCCAACGTCACGGTGGCCTGGCCCTTCTGGGACATGAACCTGAGCTGGTTCACCAGGCGCTCCTTCACCAGAGCCTGCTTGAAGCCATCCTCCTCCGAGATGCAGACATAGTGGCCATAGTGAACATGGCTCACGTTCTGGATGAAGTGGAAGCAGTCCTGCTGGGGGTGGGTGGTGTTGCAGGTCTTGATGAGGCTGTTGTTGTGGTACCAATTGTAGGTGGCATAGTGGGACTCGATGGGACAGTTGAGGTAGTAGCGGGAGAAAGGGACAACTGTGATGTTCTGATAGTCATCTACTGGGAGAGATTGAAAAAGGGGGGGGGGATGAGACAGGCAGCTCCAGGAACCATGATCCCCCCACAAGTCTGGAGGAAAGAACACTCGGGTCAATGGGGCCATTTAATGACAATGGCAGGGTCTGACCCACACCTGGTGAAATCCATGGGACTCTTCTCCCTGGACATCAGCCAACACAGAGTTTGAGCCCTCTCACCCAGCTCAGAAATACATTATCTAGCAATTAACTCGAAGCTGAGACTTGCTTGGTGTCTTGGTCTCAGCACAGGCATTCCCAGTTCCCCAGTAATGAGTGGCAACACCTGGCACGGCCTGTACAAAGACCCAAGAATGGGTCACCCTGCCCCAAACACCCCCCAGATAAACGGTCAACAGCTCAAAACCTTGACATACCTTCTTTAATATCCCCTTTTTGGCACTTTCCTCGCCACGGGTCCAGGTTCAGGTTCTGACGGACCTCCCTAGCAGATGGGAACAAGCATTAGCAAAGCACTAAGGTCAGGGAAGCAGCGCTTCAGGGCTAGGAAAGGAATCACCCATACAAGAGGTGGTGGATCAGATAAGAAAGTTTAGACACCCGCTACCACCTGGGTAGCAAAAAACACCCCCCACACCCTCACTCAGGAGGCTGGCGGATGACAAACGCAAGACCCAGCAGATCACCACAATCAACTGCTTTAAACAGCATCACAACCAGCAGCACTACATGTGTTTCTAACAGCAAAAGAGGGGCTGGGTGCTCAAAACCCCTTGACCTCTCCCCTCCTCAGAGTAGGGATGCTGCAGGAGGGACAGACCCCCACAGAGGCAGAGTTTTGGGGGACAGCACAGAGGTCTGCGCTGTTACTGCCTGGACACAACGGGCTCGTCCCTCTCAGTGATGGGAAGATGGCCTCAACACCACGTGCAGCAACCAGCAGGAGGTGGTGAAGAAACAGCAAGCTGTCGGCACCACATACCGATTTAGATAAACCGACTGACAACTCCCGTTGAACCATCCACAGTATGGGTCCCTCGCCAGCAAGCAGCTGTCACAGTTGTTGTGATACACCCAGCACATGTCCATGGGTATCTCCACGACTTTGTTTGTTGAGCCAACGTACAGCATTGCCTGCAGGAGGGAAGCAGAGGGGCTGATCATCTTGGCACCGCGTCCCTTACGAGTGCCTAGCACTTCTCCTGCAGCTTTGCTGTGATATTGGGGTGGATTTCGCCAGCGGGGCTGGTAGGTCATATGCAATCATATGTCCCTATCATGGGAGGGGAAGCAGTCATCCTTCCCCCTACAGCCCTCTGTATAAATAAGCTTGCTCCACCAAGTGACAGCAGTGTTGTCACCTCCGGGAGGGAGCAACCAGCACTGTCTGACAGCTCATCTGCCAGCAAGGCTGGACAACAAGAGGGAAACCACAGGGAGAGGAGAACATGGTGCTGGAATTTGGCCCAGGGAGGAAACAGCCTCGTTCTTCCCTCACCTTTGGAGGAGAGGAGGTGCCCAAGAGGCTCCGTTGCCCACTGACCACACAAAGAATTACCCAGGAGTGGGGACATCAGCCCAGCTGTTCGGATTTAGCAAACCACACTATGGGACACCTCACAAACCCACCCAGAGGCTACTTCCAGATCCAGGGGCTGTCATTAAGCCATCTGTCCCTGCCTCCCCTGCTGCCCGCTTTTAAAGTTACAGCCTAACCCATTGTTTTCCTTTCTACAGAGCAGGCAGAGACCCACCCTTTTGTGATCCAGGATCATGGACTGGATGGGGTCCTTCTTTGGGAAGACCTGGAGCTCCATGATGTTCTGCACCCCGTCCGGCAGCTCCACAATCTTGTGGATGGATCCCTTGTCTAGGAAGAAAGAGGGGAGAAGCATGATGAAGCATGCCGAGAGCAGAAAGGCAAGGCAGAGGGGCTGCAAGGCAGGGTAGGGGAAGGCAGGCAGGGAACCAGCCCTGCCTCCAGCCCTCGCTGAGCCAGGCTTGACCGGATTCCTGAAACCAGCCACCCAGGGAAGACAGGGCCTTTCTCGGAAGGAACTTGCTCTGCTAGGCAATTGTCCCTCAGACTGTAGGGGTTTCCCCACAGCAGAGCCTTGTCATCCTTCCAGCCGATAGCCATGAGGATCCCATTTCCCATTGCCCTTTGGGACCTGGCTGTGCCTGCTTTGATCAGCTGTGCTGTAATGGCCTCAGCAAGAAAACCCAACTGCTCTCGAGCTCCACTCTGCTTTGATCACTGGCCTGTTCTTGCATGAGCCTCATCTCACTGCTCACCCGAGGCTGAAACTTGGGATTTTTCTAATTAAACTGACTCCCCTCCCCAGTTAAATGACTCCAAACTGGTGATTTAATAAAATGAGTCAGTTTGGTGAAGGGGCAGAAAGGCAGATCCTGAGGGAACAGGGCTCAGGAATCCTCATTGTTTACCCTCTTTTAGTACTTGCATGGTTTCCCCTTCCCAAAGAGTCACTCCCTTCTCCACTATCAACCAGGGGGAGGTGAAAGATGTGACCCCAGGTCACACAGAGATTAGGACCTCCCAGGTGCTGGCCCCTGCCTCCGTGCCCACCCCAGTGAGGGTGGGCTGCTGCCCTGCCAAGCCCTGCATCTTGGAGCAAGCTGCCTGGCGAGACTCTGCAAGGCATTTAGGGACTGCACAGCAAGGTGTTAGCTGCATTTAAGCTAAGGCTTTCGGCAAGATAAGAACAAGCTGGGCATGCATGGGCCCTAATCCAACCCAGGCCACCTACTGAGAGGCATCTGCATTTTTTTAATCACAGATTAGGAAACAAAAGCCCCAGAAAGTCCTTCCACAAATGCCAGTGAACAAATGCCACCACAGTGCAGAAAACAGGATGAGCACAGCTGTAGGGAGCAAGCCCAGGGAGGTAGGCAGGCAAGAGAGGGAAGCACTGGGTTAGGGACCTTTGCACCTGGTGGGCAGCGAGTGGCTGCACAGCCTGGGAACCCAGGCAGCTGCCTGACTGAGCTCGCCAACTTTGTGCTCTCCATCCTGTTCAACCTGCAGCTGAACTGCTTTGACCCAGCTCGGCAGCGTCTCTGGCTGCCCCAGGACCGCTGGCAGCTGTGATCAGCCAGCTGTGTCTCCAGCCAGAGGTGCCAGCCTCACAGGAAGTCTGCGCTGCTGCGCTTACAGCAAGCGGGGACAGGAGATGACAGAGCGGGTCCCTTTGCAAGGGATTTCTGCTTGGCAGTGTAAAGCTGCATCTGCGGAGAGCTGGGCTACCCCTCTCTTGCCCTAAAAAACATGTGGCCTGAGACCTACCACAGGCTGAAGTGGCTCCCACATGCTGGGATTCTGCTTTCAGCCTGCCTCTGCCTACGCAGCCAAATTGGATGTATTTAGCTATACTGGGACTTGGCAGCTCCTTTCTCCTTGACAAACATATGCCAAGCTGGGAACACAGCCCCTTGCTTCACTCAGCACTAGGGGTCTCATCTGCTTCCCTTGGGTTCCCCGCCTTCAAGGGGAAAGCAAACTCCAGGCAACTCCAAAGGGAGTGGTTCCCAGTACCTGTTGCCAGATAAAGCACATTGTAGTGGCGTCCGTCGCCCGCAGAGACCTCGTGCACCCCGATCTTCTGGTAGCGGTGCTTGTTGTGGAATAAGGGGCTCTTGGTGGGGGAGAAGGGCTCCACCCGGTCCTCCACCTCTGGGTGGCTGTCAGCTATTTTGAAGGTCTCGCTTGGGGTGTGCTGTCCAGAGGAAACGCACTGCGGCAAGAGGGGACAAAACCCACCATCAGAGTCAGACAGGTCCCTGAGGATGAGGCTCAAGGGCAGGACGGGGCACAGTACAGATATCTCAGCCCAGAGGATGCCCAGGCATGGCGCACAAGCCTGCCCTGGGGGTAAATGCAAGCTCTTGGGCTGCTGTGATTGTGCTTGTGCCAGGTCCTACCAGCGATCTCTCCCCTGCAGAAGTTTTGGTTTAGGAGACTCATGCCCAGTGACCCCCCCAGAGGCTTAGGGGAGCCTCCCCCCACCCTGCTGTTTGCTGCCAGGTCAGTGGTGCACCTGTAATCGCAGGGCTGGGCTGCAGGCTGGTTCGGTGAAACCCACCAGGTTAGCAAACACAAGGCATCATCCTCCAGCTTCACACATGAGAGCTCACAGACCTGTTTGCCATGGCACTTAACAGCCCGTCTCCCCTTGCTTTCTATGAAGGTGTTGGACCTTACCCCCCTTTTGTTTCTGGCAACTTGCTGCAGTGCCTACAACCTTCCTCCCCTCACCTGGCTGTTCAGTGGTGGGACTGTACCCTCACCTGCCTCACCTACCCTGACAACTGCAGTGGCAGAGCAGGGACTGGCTCTCCTAGCTTCAGGAGGCCTCTCCCCTTCACCTGGACATCTTTTATCACTCACTCACCTGCCCAGGCTTGATCTCTGGGTTGGGACCATTATAGCCTTTGAGTTTGGATGTCCGAAACACCTTGTCAATGTCCCCAAAGGAATAGACGCAAACAGCAGAGCTTCCCCTGAGGGCAACGAGACAAAGAGAAGGTCAGGGAGACATTGGCCATCACCCCTGTGGCTGAGGCACGGCTGCATGCATTGCACCTCCACTGACCACATCTGCTCTGGCTGTTTTCTACCCACGTGCTGGCCAGAGAGACTAAATGGCTGAAAGAAAGGATTTGGCCCATGGGACAGGACATCCCCCTGTTTTGCAAAGACCCTCACCAGGTGTTCGTGAAGAGCCCATAGACTTTGGAGTGCCGCCAGTTACTCGCAGGGACAAAGACGACATCTTGCAACCAGTTGAAGTTGCCCTTGGTGACTGGGTCGACACAGATCAAGCTGGCCTTCAGGAAGGTGGTCCACTTGGAAGCAGAGAGCGAACTGGTTCCCCCTTTATCTTCCTGGGGGAGAGGGAGAGCAGGGAGTCAGGGTTTGGCAGAGAAAAACACGAAGTCCCTGTCCCCCCCTCCCTGTGTCTTGGATGGATAGCTGGGCAATGCTCCAGAAGTGTATTTGATGCTGGTCACTGCAACAACCATGTACCTCTCTAACATCCCAGTGAGACAGAACAGGGCTTTTCTCTCCCCTACAGGCAAGACAGGAGCCAGAGGATGGGAAGGCCAAAGGATATGGCCATACCCCACACGAACTCTGTGGCAGAGGAGAGAATTGAGCCAGAGGGGCCAAATCACGTGCTGATAACACCAGGTGAGCTGGCATGTCCATTTGCCACCCCGTAACACTCTTGCCTCCCCACCATACACAGTTCCCATGGTACCTTACACAGCTGGGCCACTCGGGAGATGTTTCTAGGGGCCTCGGGACTCTTATCCGGGTTGTCTTCACGAAAGAAGTAGTAAATCTTGTCCTGGTGAGGCTCTTCATGCCTTAATGTGGTGGCTTTGACAAACTGAGGGTCTGAAAAGGGAAACGAGCCATCAGAAAACCTTGGCCTGAACGCACACATTTCATCTGAAAAGCCACCAGTGGGGGACCAAACCAGCATGCTCTGCAGCTACCACTCACCCTTGGGCAAGATGAGGAAATGCAAACACCATCCGTGCTCCAGGCAAGGGACAGGTCCAAGCCCATCCTCTACATCTGACTGGTGCCTTGCACTAACAACTGCTCTTCATGTGCCACCCTCCCAGTGGGTTCCCCTTCCTCTCCCTCCTGCCCAACTTCATGTACCCGCTCCCTTGAAGGCCAAATCCCCAGAGACCAGTGAAGCCTCAGCTGCTTAGCAGCAAAGGAAACCTGTTCTCCCCTCTTGCGCAGCGGAGCTATTATCATCGAGGAAGGCTCCCTGGGTGGGACCACGCTGTTGTTTGTGTTTACTGTGGAAAACCCAGTGGTGCTCTTCCCATTAATATACCACTGCCATAAAGGGCATCCCCAGCAGTGGCAGGGTCCCTCTGAGCATCGTTAGTTGGCATCCCCATGGCACAGAGTTCTGAGTAAGCATGGGATCAGCCTCATGCCTCTGGGTCTATCACTTTCGTTTGCTGGTGCTTTGGTTGCCCTCTCCACTGCTCTGCACACACAAGTTCTGTTTTGCCCCAGTGTCATTTGATTTGATTTTCTTCTTTGGCCAGGGGCTCAATAATCTCCCACTTTCCAGTGTCAGCGGGGAGGCTTGGGGGAAGGCAGCGTAATAAGCTCATGGAAATTGAGGAGGGTCCTTTCTGTCTATTCCCCACACACAGCCCGACATGTTCCTGCCCCAAGGTCTCGCCCCTGGGCTGGGGATTTAGAAAGAGTCACTGCCTGCAGTGGAAGTTGTTCTTCCTGTTTCCACCACCGCACAGCAGCTGATGGGTACTTCTACATAACCCTATTTCCTTCAAGCATCTGACAGGGGACTTGCCACCATTTCTCTCCATTTCCCCATCTCCTCACCCTGAGCAAGAGGAACTCGCTTGTCTGTTGTTTTGTCCCAAAGGTAAAGAGGTGAAATTCCCCCAGCTGGCAGCAAGAGAGCTGGAGGGAGTTGCTGGGTGCCTCCTCACTGGCACTGTGAATGGGGACCAGACCAGCCCTCTCCACAGCTCTAGGGGTGACCAAATCCAAACAAGAAGCTCCAGACCTACACCCCAGCTGGGCAGAGAGGATGTACCCCTCCAAGCCACGTAGCGTACTTATGGCCCACAGTTGTGGGCCGGCAAAGAGTACAACTGATCTGCCTTGGTGGGGCAAAGCAGCAGGTCCCACGCCTTCAGGACCTCCCCTGTACTTACTCTGCATCACTGTGTCGCTTGTGTAGAGCTCTCCACCCCCTCTCACTCGCCGGAAACGGGGTATCTTGCCATTCTGCTGGCTCTTCTTGATGGTGGAGTAGATGTCATGACCTGTGGGATAGAAAGGTTCGTTTGCAGCGGGCTGTTTCCAGAGGGGGCAGAAGGGTTTGTGAGAAGAAAAGAAAGAACCAAGAACTCTCTGGGCACTCACAGAGATGGCAGATAAAGGTCAAGAAGCACCGGCCTCACTGCCTAGGACTGAGCAGGCCCAGCAGGACTCCCCCAGTCCTTTTCCTTAAAGAGTGGCAGGGAAAGATTCTTGCTCCACCTCTGGGAAGGATCCTCATCTGTCCCTCTGCCAGGTCCAGAGCAGCAGAGTTACTGCAGGATCTCCCTCCCCCACCATTTCCATTGCACTCCCACACAGAGACTCAACCTCCATGCCCTGGACAGGAATAAACAGCCTTGTGCCGTGCTTCGTCCCAGAAGGATGTGCATTTCGATGAGGCACAAGCAAGAAGCACTAAGGTCAATCGCCAACTAGAGCAGAAGGACAAAGCCCTTGGAGCAGCCTCAAGGTGCTCCTTTCTGTTAGAGAGCACCCAGCCTTCCTGCACAGCACTAGGGCTGAAAATGTGTGAGCAGGCAGACTTACCATCAACGACAACGAGGGTATTTGAGTCAGGGGTGAAAGGAGCAATACCCCTCCCATCCCACGAAGCGCTCTCCTTTCTCTGCGTCTGGGTAAGGACAGAAACAGTCCCTAAGCGTCATGGGTTCAGGGAAGGCAGGGGAGCCTGGTGCCCACACCCACCCCTGGGGCAGGAGGAAAGCAGCTCTCTTTGGCTGGCACAGCCCAAATGAGGGAAGGATGCAGCCCATCATTGCATGGGCCAGGCAGAGCTCCTGCTGCAGGCAGGAGGCGAGGAGGGAGGGGGCTGCAACAAGCAAGCACAGAAGTGGCACATCTAGACACATGCTGTCATGATAAGCTCCTCCAGGGAGCTGGCATTTGGGCATTTCAGAGAACTCTGAGAAGGAGGGGGGATCGAGGCCCCATTTTACGGATGGAGATAGGATGAAACAAAACGGCAAGCGCTCTGCTCTGGTCCTATTGCAGGTGGCCATAACATACCAAGTTCCAGCAGGTAGGAGCACAGGCACCGGTCCCACACACTAACATCCCGTCTCCATACTTCTCCACTAACGTGAGGTAATTTTTATTGTCCTCCTGCAAGAGAAAGAGGAGCAGCATGACTGGCAAAGCACAGCCCCATGGTTCCAAGCCCACAGCACTACCAAGCACACTGCCATACAGCTTCTTAGCTTCTTCAGGGGTCTTAAAACCAGAAGAGGAAAGTCGTATCATCTCATCTGATCTCCTGCTCCACAGGCACAGGAGGTCTTCACTCAGGGAAAGCATGTGAGCAGCCCTTCAACCAAAGTCCTCCACCCTCACCCATCCAGCTGTTCCATGTGCTGTTCCACCACAGGTAGGACCTACCAAACTCCCAGGCATCATGCACTGTCCTTCATTTTTCACTGGGAAGTCTTCCTAGGATGAAAGAGAAAGAGATATGCATTAATTCCTTCCCTCTAAAAGCCAACTGACATGGGCTCAGCCTCTCTTCACAAGAAGCAAAGCAAGTATGTCAGCAAGAAGGCCGTAAAATGCTGCAACACAGCCCTTTTCCCCACCTCAGCACTTGAAAACCCTTTGGGGAGGCTGGGCTGGATCTCTCGGGCCCTCAAGTTTATGGGGAGAAGTGGGGATGGAGGGCCAAAGTGGCAAGCATGACTGGCAGCCAGCCTGGGCTGCTCTCCAAAGGATTTTGGGGAAGGATCTGTCATTGTGGGGAATGGGTGTTCGATAGTGAGTGGTGGTGTCTGACGGTTGGGACACACGAACCACGCACTGTTCTTGGGAAGGAGGGAAGCTTGTGGGCCCAAACTTCAGCAACTGACTTGTTTGAGAAGGACAAGAAGGGGTCATGAGAAAGCCAACTGGGGGGTTTTCCTGCTCTATTAACTCAGTGCCCAGCTGATCCAGAACTTCCTGCTTGTAAGGAAAAGCAGCCTGAGCTCTGACAATGGAAAAGGACGGGAACATAGCTTCTCCCCAGTGACATGAGTCTGAGCATCCCTTCTCACACTAAAGAAAGGGTCCCTCACTGGAAAAATCCTCCCTCCAGGGCAGCAAAGACCTCAGGAGGATGACAGCCTGGGAAGAACCCACCTATGGCTAGTGTAGGAGACCTTCTCCGTGACGCAGCCATTCGTCATACTGACGTTGCGGCTTCCCGGATGGATGGGGCAGGCTGGGCAGAGACCAGACCCTTCCAGGTCTGACTTCCCTGCTGGCAAAGCCACTGAGCAAGGTATCCAGCATTTGGGCCATGAGATGGACGCTGGACACTTTCTTATAGGGCTCCAAGGCCAAACTTGTTAGCAGAGCATCCTTACTGTGTAGTTCTCATAGGTTGCAAAGTCGTAGTAATAAAGCTTTCCCTCTCCCCCGATGTAGATAGCTGAGCTGTTTTCTTTATGATAGAAGACCGGGTACTTCTCCCTCCTGGGAAATTCATACTCTTTCACACCTAGGAACAGCACAGAGGAGACACTCGTCAGGGGAACCGCAGCTGACTGCGGAGAGCACCTGCAGCCAGCTCAGGCTGATCAGCTCCCTCCCCATGTCCTTGGTACAAGTGATGAGAAAAAAAAGGACACAGGGCTGGGGGCCCTCTGGGATGGCTGGCCCAGTGCCAGGCAGGCAGGGAAAGGCAGCTCCCAGGCCCAGAGCTGAGCTATTGTCCCCTTGGCCTCAGGGGACAGGAAAGCTGCATAATGGAGCGGCCCCACCTGGCCCCTGCAGGGCTGGTGATGGAGAAGAGGAGGAAGGGAAACTTTGCTGCAGGAGCTCTTGTAGAAAAGCAGAAGCTCGAAGTGACTTCAAACTGGCTCTGCAGCAGCCCAGGGAGTGCTGCCTCCCCGCCTGCTCTGATGGCCAGGAGCCTCCTGTCTCCCAGCTTTGGGACGAAGGGCTCTCTCCCCTCTCCGGCCATCTTCTGACAACCACTCCAGGCAACCACCTCATAGATTTGGCTCCTGCACCCTCTTGCATTTGGCATGCCTACAGCTTTGGGACCTTGCACATGCTTAATTGGGGCTGTGAGTTTTTATCCAGCTGGATGGGAGAGGAGCTGCTGCGCTGCCTTGCAGCCGGGGGTCAACTTCCCCATGCCCACGGGGTAGATCATCTCCCAGCCAGGAGGCATGGACAGGGTTTGGAGCCCCCAGGTGACAGGGGAAGGGTGCATGTAAAGCTGCAACTCATGGGCTTCACATGAACAAGTGAGGTACAAGACCTAGGACCCATGTCACAACTGGTTGCTGCAGATGGGAGGAAGGCCCAGCTGGAGGAAGAACTGCGTGTTCTCCACTCTTTTCTTCCTCTCTCACCTTCTGGCTTTTCCAGCTCTGCATTGCCAGCTCAGGTGTGGGAGGCTCACAAAGCCTCTTCCCCTGGGGCTTTTGCTGTCACTCCATGGTGTCCGCTGGTCCTGCGCCCCTCTCCAGGATGGTGCAGCCACATCTGGGCAGCTTTGAGCAGCCACCCGGGGCCCAGCCCCACAGCAGGGTGCAATGCAGGTTGCACATGTGCATTGCCTCTTCCCTACCGTAGTTTGCAGCAATGACATGAGAGGCATTGCTCCTCCAAGGGGGAAAAGTCTCTGATAAGGACTGACCTCTGCTTAGTGTGACAGGGCACTCCATTTTCATCTCTCCCTCCTTTCTCTTTTCCAAAGAAGAGAGGGCCTCTCTCCTGGCAAGTGCTGCTGCTCCCAAGCAGACAAAGGCTGCGTCTGCCTCTGCAGCTAGCTGCCTGCACAGACAGGCAATTAATCAGTGGCACGTGTCTCTATTTATAGGGGCACTTAGCAGGACAGGCAAAGGACAATCTTTGCACAGCCCAGCGCTCCCCCTTTGCCCCAAGCATGCCGCACAGGGGTCCCACCAAGGCTCCACAGAGCCAAAAGTAGAAGAGATGTATTAGACGTCACTGGGGCTACTGAACGCCTGCTTGATTTGCGGCTTTTTTTTCTCTCCACTTCAGTATGCTGGTCACACCTCCTCGGGGTCTCTAATCCCCACAGGGTTAAACAGCACCCAGCCAGCAAGGCTTTCCCAACACCGGCTTGGCTAACAGGGGTTGCTGCCAGCCACAGCCTAGTGACGGGAAACCCTGACAGACCCACGGCTGCTGTTTCACAAGGGCACTGCAGCCGCAAAGAGAGAGGGTGGAGGTGTGCCATCGTACAGAAATCATTGCTGCCCTCCAGCCTGCAGCTTCTCGCTAACGCAATGCCTCCAGGCTGCCTTTCTATGGGACAGAGGCCACGGGGCTGCACGGCAGTAGCAGGGGGATTCAGCAGTCGGGACCCCACAGCCAGAAAATCCCAGCTGGATGGCAGTCCCTGCCCAGCCCTACCATCTCTCCCCCATCCAAGGACTAGGAGAAACTCCCAAGTATGTGCTTTGCCTGCTGGAGAAGTTGGCATCAAGTCTTTTCAGAGTGACTGTGCAACTCATTTGCCTAAGCGACCCTACAAGCGGGAAGCCAGCCAGGCATGCCAGCTAGCCCCACGAATCTCATCAGCCACAGACTCAGCCTATGCTTGCCAGGGTGGAGAGATGGCTTTTCACCACCCCCACTTCTCAGCAGTCCTCAAAATCCCCCTCTTGGCCCAACCCACAGAGCAGGCAGGCAACAGCCCACGCACATGGGAGCCCCTAAAGCCCTTGTCCCCCACCCAGCTACTGCTGCCAGCACAGCCCATCACCCACACGCCGCAAACAGGTCTGGCTGGACTTCAACAAACTTTGCTCTTGTTCTCAAACCTCCAGCTCAGCCCCTAAATTTGCTGCTCATCCAAGAAAATACATACCTGCAGACATTCCCCACACCTCACCCTTTTACATGCTTCAGCCCCACATGCTCCTGTTACCTTTGGTTTCGTTTGAGGCTTTTTTCACACTGCCTCTTCCTTAAACTCAGCTCCGAGAGCCGTGCCAACCTGCAAGGACACACTTCAAACAGCCAAAAACAAACAAGCCCAAAACAATAATTTGGTTGGCGCCAATGTATTATTTATCCTACTGCTCCCCGCGGGCTGCACTGAATCACTAAGCTGAGAGTAAACAACTCTGCTAACCAGGGCCCGGAAGCATGTGTATGGCTCTGATTTAACTCGATCCGTAAGGTAGCCTTTTAAAGGTGTTTTTCTGAGCAGGTGCTGGGGTCCCTCAGCCTCCACATCAGCCCACCGTCTGACCCACAAAGCCTCCCTTCAGCCCCTGCTCTGCCTTAAACAGCTTGGCTTAGGCATGCGGTCTGATCCCCTTCACCTCTGCTTCTCATCCGGCAGGACTGGAGGGAGCTTGGGGTATAATGAATGACGAGGCAGAGGGCATCTAATGTCCCACACTATGTCCCCAAAGAAGGGGACATGCCTCTCCTAGCAAGTCCAAGGCTGCTTTTGACCCTGCAGAGAAAGGCTTGCCCTCCTGGAAGGGGGAAGGCATGACCCTGCTGCCACCCTCCCTCCAAAATCGAGTCTGGAGCTTCAGAAGACACAAGGCTCATTTCCAGAGCCTCGCTAACCCCGCAGAGTCCCTCTGCCTGGCATTTACTGCAAATCACACTGTCAGCGCAAATCAATGGCACAATTGTCAATTGAAATGCAAACCCTGGTCTGGAGGAATGAAAGGGAGAAAGAGCAGCTTTGTGCTTTGCAGGCGAGATGGAGAGTACCACACCAGACTGAAGAAGAATACTATTAAATGAGGGAGAAGGAGGGAGCCCAGTGCATCTTGGAAGGATGCCTGCGGGGTGAAGTAACGGGGCAGGAAGAAAAGGAAGAGGGAGATGCTCTAGATGAGATGTGGGCAGGGAGGCCTGTCCTAAACACACACACACAGCGCAATGCAGATAACAGACAGAGCAATCCTGCTTCCCATCTGATCAGGGCATAGGGTGAAATGGGCCAACCTCCCTAGAAGCAGCTTGGGCAAATCCAGCTTTAATGACATACTGAAAGAGTCTCTGGCTCCCTTTGGGTCCAGGAGCCCCCTTCAGAAAGGCACCCAGAGCTGGACCTCCCCAGCACCACGGCAAGGTTGGGCTCCCACAGCATCCCAGAGCTTCGTGCAGGGGGGAGCATGCCCCCACCTCCAGAACAGATGTCCAAGAGAAGCAGTGTGGGCATGCAAGCCTCGCTGCAGGCAAACTCAACAACCCAGCTCTCATCCCGGCTGGAGGGCTGACTCAGCTACAGCGGTCCTGCTCCCCTCTGCTCCCCAGTCTGGCAGCCGGCTCCGGCATCCCAGACACTTGGCTTAGCCACCGGCTTGCACGGCTCCCAGCACTGGTAGCAGGCGAGTTGTCACAGGTCTATGATTCACTGATGCTGGGGGAGGACTGCGTCTCCCTAAAAATGGAGGTGATGGTTCGAATCTCCTCTGGTGCCAGCATTTTAAAATAAGGAACTGAAATAAAGCTTAGGAAAAATAAAAAGGGAAGAAGAAGGAGACAAGAACCCACTGCTTCTTGGGAAGGGCGCTGATGCAGACGAGAGGCAGATCCTTTACTTGCTGCTCATAAAACCCTTATTAAGTGGGACCCCCCTTGGAATATGAAGTGGGGAAACCAGGCAGGGTATAGGGTTTACCTGCTCCCTGGCACTACCTGCTCCACACCACAGGGCCTATACTGCCCTGAGCAGGGGAAGTTCCTTTAGCTGAGCTGCCTGTACTCTCCCAAACGCTCCTCTGCTGCCATGCGACAGGGACACAAGGCTGGGCCACCCGCCAAATGGCAAAATGGGATTTAATACTGGTGCAGCGCCGAAGCTCACCACCTTGGCAAAGGCAGCCGAGTCTCCACATGCCCCACCGCCCAGGCAATGCACCCAACAGCCCTGGGAGCTCTTCTTGCTGTAACACGTTATAACGCTGTCAGCTGTCACCATCATACGTCCTACACCCTCCCCGGCATGACGCTGGTACACTGCCACCTGCTCTGCTGCCTGTAGGTCTGACAGCGAGCACGCTCCTGCCTGAATGACGGCACTGGTCGGATCCTTTGATGGTTCCCTCCTCCTCCAAATAATTTCTTCTTTCCCCAGTTTTATTTCTTCCTTCCTTTTTGAACAGACTGAATGGATTATGACCTTGAGATAGCAGGATGTCTCTGCTGCAATTCGACTGGGATTGGCTCTGATAGCCAAAGGAAAAGCTGCTTTCTCAATGCTGACTCAAAGATTGGCAACACAGGGGGGTCCCCCAGGTCTCATCCCCTACACCGGTGGGACAGCACAGGCTCAGCCGTGAGTCAGGGCTGACGGTGTGCTCCAGACTCCCAAGTACCACACCCCGTTTTTAGGAACACAAGAGCCATCTCTGCTTGATGACATCAATCCCACTTCCACGTCCCTAGTGTACACAGGACGCGTGACAAGCATCCCAACACGGGCAGATCGACTGCTTTCCTTTAAGGGCCGGGAACGTGATTAAGGTCCGCTGCCTTAGTCACCCACTTTGGGGTCAGGACTCCCAGTCCCAGCGCTATCACTCTGCAGCACAGTACCAGTTTCACTATTTCTCCCAGGCAAGACTGGGAGGACAATGCCCGATTTCCTACCTGCTTGGCCAGATACCAGTGCTGGGAGCCCCACCAGCAGCTGGTCCCCTCAAAGGGGAGGGTGGGAATTCACAGCACCCACCCCAGAGTGATGGGGACACCCCACAGGGCTGCCACAGGTCCCCCTCCATCCCTGGGAGAAGCACTGGACTGAACCACACTGCTCCCATCCAAGAGCCACACGCTGTCTCCCCAGTTCTGCCACAGATGCTGGCAAGAAGCCAAGCCGCATTTTCTTTTTTTTAAAATGATCTACAAATTGACACCTTGAGACATTTTGGAAGGAGGAAGTATGCCTCCAGGGAGCTGCTGTGTTCACTGAGTGGATAGGTTTTCCTTCCCCCAGGATTTTGTGGGAATGTGACCCAAGGCAATGACAGTCAGGCCCTGCCCAGAGCCCCGCTTGCCCTGCAGCCGTCCCTTTCTCAAGCGATCGATGCCTCAAGCAGTCTGACAGGCTTCTGGGATCCAGCAGATTCTGCAGCAATGGGTTTTTTTTATAGGAACAGGGTTTTTTTATAGGAACAGTTTGTCTCTAGATGAGTTTACCCAGGAGGGACACTCTGGGGGGGGTTTGCTCTGACCCGTCATGGAGTAATTGAAGGGCTAAGAGTTCCAACATGCCACTGGCCAACATGCCTCACGGAAAATGATACGGTGTTGTGGGAGAGGTTTCCAAGAAAGGTGCAAAAAGGCCCTTGAGGGAAACCACTTCCTCCTCATTGCTCACGAAGGAACCTGTTGGTTCCCTCCTCTCCGCATCGTACACCACCAGCACACTGCCGAGGGATCTAGCTGCACCCCTGGGAGCCAGGATCCTTACAGCCACCTCTCGGTACTGGGGAAGCAGAGGCACAGGCTGCAGGATCACCCCTCAAAACATGGCTTGGTGTGCAGGGAAGCCCTGAAGCATTTCAGTTTCCACCGGTGCTCCAACCTGTCATTTCTCAAAGAAAGCAAAATAAAAAGAGCAGAACCAATACAGACCCATGTCCTGTAGATTTCTAACCTGGACCCCTAAGAGTTCCCTCCAGAGCCCAATATCATCCACATCCCACTTTTGCTCCCTCCCTGACCCTCCGCTTGGCAGGAGGTAGCGGACTAGGAGCATGGCTGTGATCTGGTGGCCATCGGCTGGTGCATCTCAGAAGGGGTTTGTGCTGCCTGCCTGCCCCTCCTGGTCACCCCTCTACCCCGCTACCTTTTCAGGATGCTTGCAGGAGCCCCCCCAAATGCCTCTGCAGCATTAGTTTGCAACAAACCAAAAGGCATTGGTGAGCAGCAGCGGAAACCAAGCAACTAGAAGTGCTAAAAATGTCTCTTGCTGAAGTGGGACCAGACAGAGACATGCGTTTCCTGCTCCTTTACAGCCCTCCGTGCTCCCCTCAGGGCCACACAGCTCCCTGCCATGGAGAGACCCCCAGCTTGTCCCCATGCCCACCACCTGAGCCCTACACGGCAGCCACACTGCTTAAACCTCTCCTCTTCCCTGCCCCGAGCACACCACACAAGCAGGAAAACCACTGATGAAACAGGTACACTCATTTCTAAGCACTGACAGCCACAGTCCAAGAGTCCAAGTCACTGGCTGTGACTGGCAGTTTCTGGAGAGGGCAGGGTCTGGAAAGCAGAATGAACAAGTCGTCCTGCAGGCATCAGTCATCTCCTGGGTGTTTCATGACCAACACAGCCTCTCTCGCTGGGGCAGGGAAGGGCACTGGCCAGGTAGGGCAGCAATACCATGAAGTCAGAGCAGCTGCCTTTGCTTCAGCCAGCCACTCCCACAGATACATCCCAAAAACATGTGTGTGCCCAGAAAGGACAGAGCAAGTAAAATGGTTTCCCAATGAAGGCAAAGTGCTTTCTCAACAGCCCAGGGTGGGTAAAAGCCCTGACCATAATTTTCCATGCCCTCCATCCTGTAGGAAATGTTGTGGTTCGGTTCCCAAAAGCAGCACAACTGAGAGCAAGGACTTGGGCCGTGAGCTGCTGCCCTTTTTGTTTTCCTTCTGTGACCATCGTCCTTCACGTGGAGAACCAGTGAGCCCAGCACTGGGCAGTGCAGGCAATCCACAGGAGGCTGGAGAGGATGGGGGGGCATGCAGCAATTGTGGGAAACCCAGAAAAAAAAAAAAGAGGTGTGAAAGCATAGAGGGGAGCCATGCAGCTGGGAAGCCTGCATTACTCAAACCCAGACCTGATTGCCTTACACATTTACTCCTCTTTCTTATTTTAAGTTTGCAGCAAGTCGGAGCAATGGGTTTTAACTGTTTGCCATTTCTCATCCTGTCTCTCCCCCAAGACAGTTTGGAGACAATCCTTTGCCAAGAAACCCTCACGCTATCTTTTCTCACACCCTTCCCCGGCTGCTTCCGACTCCCTCTAAGCACCCCTCCAAAGGAAAGAGCAAGGCCATGGAATTATCAGTAACATCTACATCCCCTCCACAGCGGGACTTTTCCACCCTCAGCCACGCTACATTCCCAGCTGCCACCACACAACGCTGCTTGCCTTTTCTCTGGCTTCTTCCCTAGCTGCTCCTGAAGACCCTGCGGTCATGGGGCAGGGTCACACAGCTGCTTTCTGCTGCCCTCGAGAGATCCCTGCCATCAATAGCAAAAATGCTCTGGAGCAGAGGAAACAATTCAGCCCACGTTATTTGGGCTATATCCTACAAAAGCTCTCAGCCTGCACGCAATCCAAATGCCCGGGAGGGCCGCGCTAGCACAGAGGAAAGGCTCAAGCTCACAGCATACACTCTCACTAGACAAATAAGCTTTTTTTTTCTTTACACTTACACTACAGAAGGCAAATATTCTGGCACATTAACGATTGCCACTCTATTTCTGGTAAGCTCCGGTGCATCTTGGCAGCAGTATTCAACACAAGGGTGAGCGAGAGCAGGAAGAAAGAAAAATAACCCTCTTGGCTTGGTAAGTCAGCTGCTGGGCATGGGCACGCCTGCTCAAAAGCTCTTCTGAGAGCTCTGTGGCCTATATCCCCTTTGCAAGGTGCCTCCAAGCCAGAGCCAGAAGCGGTCCCAAACGCCCACTCAGCAAGCAACAAAAGAGACCCTGAACCTGCGATCGGGGAGGAACAAGCCTGGACTTCAAAGCTCTGCCATCAGGCAAGGCTTCATGAGCACAGGCAGCGCTGCAGGGCTCCGCTTACCCTCTAAAGGCTGGAACCAGAGTGCTTCACGCTCTGGGGAAGACTGCTTTCTACTTTTTAAACACAAAATGACTGTATGACAGGCACGGCAGCATTTTCTATACATGCTAACACATATACCAATATCCCCCACAGTCGCCCCCCCCCCCCCGATTATGCAGCACTGAAACCTGTGCCACCGCAAGATGAGTCCAGAGCCTTTGATTTCACGGGTGCAGCTTGTCATCTAGCAGGCACGTTTTTCCCTACCAGCCCCGAAGCTGAGCTTGCTGCACCCTACAGATAGCAGGTGCTAAATTTAGAGCCAGGTTTTGTTAGTTTCCAAAAGCCGTTCTCTCTGTAATGACAGTCCTGAGCCATGCCGTGTTCCTGCTGGAAGCTGGGGAAGTTGGGCCTGTGATTATGGTGTTTTATTATACAGTCACTGGAACAACGGCAGAACGACAAAAGGATTCTTTTAGCAGGAGAGCTGCTATCCAGAGAGCATGGCTGCCCCTCCTACTAGGAAGATCAGTTTCCAGAGACTGATTTATCATAAAAAGCTTTCCTGAATAAAAATTGTCCTGAGCACCTCTATGCACACCCACCAGCAAAACAGCCAGCTTTATCTTTTAGCTTAATTGGCAGCCATCTCCCACCTCCCTGTTGCTGGTTAGAGCAAGGCAGCCGAGAAAAACCTTCTCGGCCCCTTCTCCCAGCCCAGGGAAGGCGGGCATGGGGCAAGGGGATCTGCACAGTCCCCGCGGAGCCTCCAGCCTCTGCAGAGGTTTAAAGGTGGGAAGAGAGATCCAAGGCTCCAGAGGGAGGGTGAAGATTCAGTTCCCTACAGAAAACAGATGAGATTATGCACGCAGCCAGGAGAATTTCCTCACGAGATTGGGAAGGGCCCTGCCATGCTCTCTGCAGCCCTCTCACCTGCTGCTGTAGGCTTCCCACGCCTGTAATGAACATCAGCTAGGTCTCACCTTTGCCGCCTTCTGGATTTGCACCAGGGAAGGCCACGCAGACCCTCCTAGCATCTCCTTTCCTCCTGCTTGACCCCCACACCAGCCTGAACACACAATATCCATTCTTCTCACGTCCATCTTTGGCTGCAGCGCCGCATTACTCAGACTTGGAAAGCCAAACCACCGCATTACAGTCAGTCGTTTGAAACCAGACACTCAGACAGACTTTCCAAAACTTGCGCTATCCAAGACATGAGCAAACCCGTGGCCACAGTTGTGAGCAGCCCGAGGGCAGGTGTCTGGATAGGACTACCCATGCATTCCCCAAGGAAACTCCTACAGCTCCTTAAACTCGATGCCCTCTGCCTGCCAGTCCTCATATGTGGCTGATAAAGGAGAATAACCCAAGTGGGTAATTAGATGTCAAGTCATCGCTGCAAAAGGATGCTGACACCAGCCAACAAGGTTCAAATGGGCAACTAGATAGTTATAGCACTGGAGAACCAGAGCTGTCATTAAAGGCAATATTAGGTTTATTATGCAAAGGCTCTTGCTCCAGACTTAAGCTGCTCTGAAATTAGTAGAGATGGTAGGAGATGCTTCCGCATCCAGCTCCTGCAGCACTCTTACAGCATTTCTCTGTCATACCAGACATGGTTAGACACAGCCTACTACATCGGATGGAGCTGGGACAGAAAAGGAAAAAAGAGTGCCCAACAGGAAGAACAAGTCCTATTCTTGGAGCAACCAGGAATAGCTGCACACCGTAGGATGTAGCTCAACAAGAGAGCGCTGGCTGCAAAACAAGCAATTTCCTCCTTCCAACTCACCTTCCAGCCCTTTTTCTGGGTACAAGCTTCTTTAAAAAGCATCTTGTACTCACTACTTAGATTTAGTTTGCACTCAAGTAGTCAGGCTTAGATTTAGTTTGTCCTGCTTTAAGGCACCAAGACAGACTACATCAACAACAGAAAACCTTCCCTGGCCAATTTGCTGCAATTCTGACTCCAAATCAGCCCGAGGGCTGGCACAGAGCTGGGCAGCAGGTCAGCAATTTGCATCTGGCTTTCCTTCCCAGCCCTGAACATTTCAGGGCAGCCACTGCAACTTCTATTAGTTCACCCATGCCTGTTGTTTCTGTGTCACAATCTTTGAACAGGAGGTGGTTGTGATTCACTCGGTTTGTTTGGTTTGTTTTTCTTTTTCAATCTGCACAGAGCAAAAAATATTTTCAACCAACATTTTATGATACCAGCATCACTCACCCTGTGAAACTGAGCCGTCTGCAGAAAATAGCATTGCTGGGAAAGTGAGAAGCTTTCTCCTGGAAATGTTGATGCTCTGAGAGCTTCATGTGAAACTGTTCTACAGAGATGTTTCACAGCCATGGGGACCGTGGCTCCTGAGAAAACCATGCTGCTGTCACTGAGGAGTAAAAGGTGGTGCTAGCACCACAGTCTCTCATTTTGCCACCATTCCAAATCAGTACGAGTTCAGCCTCATCCCTGGCCAGCTCTCCTCTTCCTTTGCTAGCTGAACACAGCACCAGTGGGCCTGAGGAGCTCCTGGAAGAGCTCTTACGGCACTCAGAGGTGCTTTGGTGGCACAGTCTTCCCATGACAAGGAGAAGCAGCTGAGCTTGGTGAAGCCCAGGAGCTCCTACAGACAGCGCAGGCAAGTTCCAAGAGCTGCCATTTCAACTGCTCTCCCCATGACCCAGGGCAGGCTAGAGCCAGTTTACCCAGTCAAGGCAGCCAAGGGTCAAGTGTATCATCTTTCTTTTCTCCTCCGGAACCTGCTTATCCCATGAGAGCTATACACCAGCTCAGAACCAGTCCCCTCCAGCTGCCAGCCTCATCAGGTAATGAGAAAGAGGGGAATAATTAAACTTTCAGACCCCACCCTACCCCAAGGTCTAAATGCAGCAGGCAGCCAGCATGGGGCTGTGAGTTTGTCTCAGATCTACGCACGTGCGAGTAAGCAGGGACAAGACAATCTTAAGCGTGGCAGTAGCTAAAAATTATTCCTATTTTGCACCGAAGGCCCCAGGCTATAGGAGCCTGACCCAACCCTCAGGCTCTGTCTTGTCCTCTCTGCACTCCTCTGCTCTCCCGATGCTCAGTGACTTTCCGGTCATGAGACAGCCAGCCTGGGATGTCACCCTCCTGCTCCATACAGAGGGGCTGTATCTGCCCGCTCCATCACCCGCACAGCTCTGCCCAGCCCTAGGACACAGCAGTCTCTGCAGATGGATCAGAAGAGTAAACACAGTATCTGTGCTGACAAGCAAAAGCTCAGTGTGGGATGTCAACGCACCTTTTTCAAAGCCAAGCCCAGCTGGTCAGCATTTAGTTAGAAAAATACACTGAGGCAGGGGGAGGATAGAAATAAAAGGGAAGATAAACAAGAACACAGCATGCAAGGTTGAAGCTTTTGCTTCTGCAACAGCCCAGGCTGCTACTCCCACTCTGCAGATCTCAACAGATAGGGAACTTGCCATTTACAGCCTTCCTTCGTGAGGACACTGGGGAGGTTAGTAGCCAGGAAGAGCCCGTGACATGTTGGTGTCCTGGGTCAGCTGCAAAGGGGAAGGGGGGGCAAAACCCTTGACAGTAAAAAGGATCTTTAGCACTTTAGATATGACCAGCGGTCTGGAGCTGACCTCAGCCCTTTGCTCCAAGTGCGTTTCCCCTAAGAGGAAGAAATCCCGCAGAGTCAGACGTGCTTTCAAATAACTGCTTACCCAGCCGGACCCAAGAGCCAGCCACCTGTGCCTTCAGTGGCAAACGCTCCCCAGCACGTGTTGAAACAGGGCTGATGTTGGGGAAAAGTGTGCCCCTTCCTTACCCCCCCACATTGCGGTATCGGGGAGGCAAAATAAAGGCAGAACAGCAGCTGTGGCTGAGGCTTCATGGCTGGCTTTATAGGCACCGTATTCATAGAAAGGCAGAACTGCAGAGCACGGTGCTCCTGCCACCCACCGCCACAAGTCCAAGTCCCCAGGACTGTGAAATTACTTCAACCCAGGCAGCTTCAAGCACTGAGACAGGCCAACTCGCTTTCTTTGTCTTCAGACCTGAGCTCAGGATCATGCCACCTAAGCCCAGATACTGTTTTTTTCCCCAGCTCGCAACGTCCCCTCACCTTTTTCTTGCTATGAATCCGGACAATGAGACACCATGAGGTGAAACAGCAGAGTAGTTCAGGCTGCCTGCAGCGAGGCCAGGGCTCTCTCCCCATGTCTGGCAGGGTGCTGGTGAGGGGAGCAAGGCTGATAGATGGAAGGGCAGCTGCAGCTTTGCCCAGCACCAATTTCCTCCCCTCTCCCGGTGCCGCATCCCGGGGAGGGATCCCACACACATACTCTTCCCTCCCAGAGAGCTGTGCTCCAGCCAGCACCAGGAATATCTCCCTTCGCCTGCAGGGCTGTAGTGTCTCTAGGTGTCTTTGCTTAGGCTGCCATACCTGGTGCTAATGATGGGCTGTGACGGGTAAGAAACTTAATTACATGAAGAGCTGCCAGCTCCCGCAGGGCTGAGGCCAGTGCTGCACCACAGCAAATGCAGCACAGCATGCCTAGCCCTGGCATGAACACCCATGCAAATATCCTGGGACTGCTGCTCTTCTCCATCTCGCTCCCAGCCTCCAGGGCCAGGGCTCGAGCCACAAACAGAGCCCTGCAAGACCATCACCCTCACAGCGAGGGACAAGCCTCTGTGTGGATGCAAACTGCAGCAGTGTGCTGATCCGCAGGCTTTACTAAAGATGCTGTGTTTGCCTTTCACTGTGCCTGGAGCAGTGGGGAAGTTAAAGAGGGCTCCCTGCCACCCGCTGCATCCCCTTCACCCCCGTCCCATTTCTTCACCCTCCTCCTCACCCACAGACCCACTTCCTAAAGGGTAGAGGTTACACCAAGCAAAATGCAATCTGTTAAATAGGACACACAAGTGACTCAATGAGTCTGCCACACAGCTACCTCTGATACCTCCCTAATTGAAACCCCTCTCCTCCTGTGTCCCAGCTAAGCTGTGTCCCAGCTAAGTGTCCTAACTAATTGGCTTTGGTATTTCTCAGTGACAGATCCTTGCTGCATTCAATGCTGGGAAAGCCATCGTCTGACACAGATGCAGGGAAAGGCCAAATGACCATTCTGCCTGTGCATGCCAAGCACAGCCCACGGAGACAGGTGGAAAGCAGCCACCCAAGCTTGCTCTTCCCGCCCTCAGCACAGTTTTACTCCAGGACAGGCATTTCCAAACACACCAGAGCCCTGTAATTCAACTTCCCCCCCTTCCCCTAAGCAGCACAGGGGAATTGTCTATAAAGAAATACGTGACCCCCATCCTCTGTTCAGCCTCAGGCTCCGTGCCTTCTCCCCCTCTTGTATCCCATTTTCTGAGCTGCTTTATTTCCCAGGAAATAAAACAAATGACGCAAGGCCAGGAGCAACCTTTCACTGCCCTCCGCACTGGGCAGAGGTCACCTGCGAACCACCCCTCCCTCTGCTCCTGGGCCTTCATCCCCAGGCAGTGACGGACCAGAAGAAGGGCATAATAAATAACAGCACAGAATAAACCACAGGAAATTCGTGTCCTCTGAAGTTGTCGGCAAACAGAACACAGAGGAGCTGCTGTACTGCAGAGCAGCATGAAATCCGCAGCTCAGCTGAGCCTGCTGGCTTAGCCAAACACCAGAACCGCCGGGGACAAGGCAGGGTCTTTTGTTAAATCCTCCCTGGAGGATATTAATCAAAAAACTTGGAAGGCACACGATAAAACCAGTAAACGTTAGTCTGGTCTTTTCAACACATGAAGCTTGGGCTGCCCTCTAAGCTTGCTCCTTGAAAACATTTCTTTGTTCAGTTGCTGCTAAGATTATAAGTCCTTGCGTGCCATTTCAGCCGTATGTATTTTCTCAGAGAAGAGAGATCTGCAAATATTTACTCACAGAACTCATTTGCAGCTAACAGGGCAAGTACATCAGAGGAATAAGAAAATTAATTCTATTATGCAAATACTCCCCTCCATTTCTCCCTGCAAGTTAGAGGCAATGGTTACTGTGTCTGTTTCGGGGCTTTCTGACAGCCTTTAGTAAGACCCAGCTTGTAGGAAAATGTTTTTAGAATATATAAAGGAAAGGACTTGGCAAGAACAGTGATCTAAAAATTCAATTAAAAGCAACCAAGGAAGCCAGAAACCCCTTCCTGAGATCACAGGCATTTCAGCTCATTTTAATGAGAGCCAAAAGTCTCCCCAAAGAGACAAAAAAACCAAAAAAAGACCAACTCTTCTCAAAAGACACAGGTAGAAAATACACGGCGCAGGGAGTAGCTGTCAGCTGCGGACACTGCTGCTGCAGCGCCTCAAGGTTGCAGCCCAACCCGGGTCTTACCTTGCAGCACCGTGATGATCCTGGGGTTCACCTTGGAGCACCACGCTGCCCACATGCCCAGCTGGCTGGCCCACAGGGCCACCAAGACGGTAACAGGCAACCTCCTGCCCATTTCTACTCATTCACCGAGCAGAGATTATGAGCTTGTGAGGCTGACAGCTGCATGGCTGACTTATAAAAAAAAGCAGCCAGCCAATGACTGAAGGAGAGGGAGGGACTTAGGCTTCACTCCCTAGGAAGCAAACCTCAGACAAAAAAAATCCAAAGTGACTCCTTTCATTTAGCACCTGATCTTCAGCAGTTGGTACCTGCAGGTTTTGCTGGGGGTTTTGGTCCTTTTTTCTTTTTTTTCCCCTCCTTCTGTAAGGGGAAGGTGGAACAAAAGATGGCTTTGTTCACCTTCAGGCTCTTGAGAAAAGCTGCAGCTGACCCAAGCCTGGCAATCAACTTATCGCAGAGATTTGTAAGAGGAATATTAAGGTTGATACGAATGAAATAAGGATGACAATATGTGTGTGCAAGAACACACAAGAAGCAATAGCAGACCGGGGGGGCAGAGACCGGTAACAAAGGATGCCGCTCCCAGTTGCTCAAACAGAGGGATGTGTCGGAGCCAGAAAGCCATGCTCAGATAACACGGTAGCAGGAACAGCTCATTAATAGAAGACCCTGCTCTACCATCAGGAGGATGCAGCAAGGCTGCAGCATATCGTGTGCCAGCCCTCTTCCTGCCGGTGCTACAATTAGATAACAGCAAACGGCCATTCCTAGCAAAACACCACCTTGCCCAAAAAGTCATTCATCACCACAAGTCAGGAAGACTACAAGACAAATGCCAGAGGCATCATGACAACTCAGCTGTGTCCCTTATCCTGCGCCACACACCCCCTTCACCAGACCAGTCAAACTTGCATCGTGGTGCTTGTGAGCGTGGGAGTGAGCGACATCTCAGAGTGTGTGTGGAAAATCCACTGGGAGCTGGGGTGAAGAAATACTCCCTGAAGATCCTGGCTTTGACTTTTGTGATGTTAATGTTCTCTGAAAGGACAGGGTGCTGAGAACACCCCGCTCAGGGGCTGGCCTGCCACTGGGCTGTGGCACAACCTTTGGAAAGTCACTTTGCTTTGTCAAACCTCCCCATCGGGACGCCAGGAAGGGCTGACGGTCTTTATGAATTGCCACGAGGTTTGTTAACGAGAAAAGCAGGGTATTACGAGCAAGGAGAGGTCAGACATGACCAGAATAGGAGAGCCCCATGGGGAACTCACTAGGATGAGAGACACAGCTGCGCTCTTTAAAGTTGGTATTGAAGCTAGACCCAGGACTGCTCTACTCCTGAAGGCGATGAACTATAGCAGGGCAAGGGGGACATTTTGGAGGAAGCAAAAAATTAATGAGCCAGCTAATGGTGAATTTTAAGGACCCACAGGAATTTCCCACCAACTCCAAGCACGGGGGTTTCATCTTTCTCTTTGACCAAATATCTGCTTAGGTAATTACAGTATGACAACGTACAGATCATCTCCAGTTTTTCACTTTGGGGCATGGTGATTCCCAGTCTTGAACCATTTTGTACTGCTGCTCGCCTTGAAACAACGGCCCGTGTCCCCCCATTGCTCCCAGAGGTGCTAAACCCTGTTATCACTTGTTTTCTTGCAGAAAAGGCTTGCTGGAAAACATCTAATTCATTAAGGCTCTTTCACACAGTCAGGAGAGAAAAAGAAACACCGTAAATCAACAGCCTAAGCCGTACAACCCATGCTGGGTTGCTTAATGAACACAAGGACTTAGCATTTTGCATCCACCCCAAATTTGGGCTACACTGTGAGAGTTGCATACGTTATGATCTGCTTGGCCTTTTATGACACGATGCAGCTGGTGGGCCGGGAAACTGGCTTTCAGCTCCCACTCTTGACAAAGTTGCCAACTGGAAACACAGAAGGGTTCTGATCAGGGACAAATGAGGAGAGTTTCTGCCATATTCAAACAGTAAACCCTTTGCTTTTCCCTTTTCCTTGCCCCTAACACAGCTGGGGACTCCACATGGTTAGCTTTTAGGTTTTTTCCCCACCTACAGCTAAATACAACGCTCCTGCATACAGAATTCAGCCAAGACCTTGGAAGTGTTCAGCTCTGGGCTCTACTTCAACACATGCTAGCACTCCATCTTCTAGACTAAGAGCTGAGCCACCCCATGAACACGACTGCATTGTGGTTCTGGATTCAGAATGATGTGGTAGCACCTTTTTCTTTTGCTAAGGGAGAGACTCAGCAAACAGCTCGGTGCACAGCAGGGTTAAATACAAAGCCGTGCAAGATCTCTGCATGCAGCTCACCCAGCAAAGGAGAAAAAAGCAACAGTGGTGGAACACGCAAGTATACAGTAGCATCCGACCCAAGATGCTAGTTATAACTCTTCAAATGAATGGTCTTCATTAAAATGAGCTTTCACCCAAATGCCTTTGCTCCCTTCAGAAGCTACAGCTCCCCTTAGCGTCCTTTTTCCTCCCCACAAGCTCCTTCAGAGCAGCAACACGACTGGTCAAGCGAGGTGAGCGTGACTCCTACAGATGCAGAAACATCAGACCATTGCACAGGACAACATTGGGAAAGTGACTTCGACACCCGGGCAAGATCTGGAGGGTCAAGGGAGTGGCACGACACAGACTGTGCAATGCACTGGGAAAATAACCCCACCAGGAGTTCCCCATGGGCAGGGCTGTCCCACGGAGATGTACAAAGCAGCACAGCGCAATGCCACACAAGTTTGATCAAGGAGCAACCCAGCTTGTACGCGTCAGAGGACTGCAGAGCTAATTTCAAGGTTGCTCCGACCCTGCGCCAGTTTGCAGGGGGTGCTGAAGACAGAATGGTGCCCTGAATACAGCCAGAAACCCGCTGCGCATTAAATACTTCTGCAAGAGAGTTTGTTTGCTTGAAACCTGCTAAGCCACATGCTGTGTCCTCCTCCACTACCGACAAGGAATGCATACACAAGAGATTGGATTCCAGGCACAAACTCCCGGCTCACCCCCTCCTGCAAAGGTTTCTGTCTGCTTCACTCAAGTATCAGAACTTCCACCATGCAAGTTATGTGCAGTTTTTCCAGATTATGCTACTCTGTTCCAACACAGATCAGAAGGCAGCTTCCCCTAAGTATCTTGTAAAAATCATAAAGCACAGATTTTCCTAAAGAGGAACAGTTTTATTCATCACTGCAGAGGAGACAGACTGCTTGGATGTTTGTGGCCCAGGCAGTCTAACTGTTATGAAACCTCCTGTTTTTGTTGGCATATTTTCATTGGAAGAGACCAGGTATGTTAGAACATTCGCAAGAACAACATATCAATTGCCTTCTGCTAACCCCAGGCCAGGAGCATGACCCTGGGAAACAGCCAGTAGGCATGATGGTTTTGAACACACAGATCTTCCACAGGGAAAAAAATATCACCACCACAAACATTCTTATCCCTGCGAAAGCCAGGCAAGATCTCTGTTGTGCCATCTCTTCCAGAAACCTGACAAGAGCATCTCGATCTCTGGCTGTTAACAGCTACGACAGCTTCAGAACAGCACAAAGCACCTTTTTGAACACGGCACAAAGGGCTGAGGATGTTCATCAGGTCCTTCATGCCACACGCGTGCATGTGTTTCCACAGTCTCCCCCTCAAGATGAGATTGGAATATTGCATGTTTTGACACAGTGTGGGAAATCCTCTGTGCAGGAACAGCACAAGGACATGGAACTTTTGGAGCGGGTCCAGAGGAGGGCTACAAAAATGATCCGAGGGCTGGAGCTCCTCTCTTATGAGAACAGGCTGAGAGAGTTGGGCTTGTTCAGCCTGGAGAAGAGAAGGCTGCGGGGAGACCTGATTGTGGCCTTTCAGTACCTAAAAGGGGGCCCATAAGAAAGACAGACAATCTTTTTAGTAGGGACAGCTGTGACAGGACAAGGGGTGATGGTTTTAAACTAAAACAGGGTGGGTTTAGACTGGATACAAGGAAGAAATTCCTTACAATGAGGGTAGTGAAACACTGGAATGGGTTGCCCAGAGAGGTGGCGGAGGCCCCATCCCTGGAAACATTCAAGACCAGGCTGGACGGGGCTCTGAACAACCTGTTCTAGTTAACGGTGTCCCTGCTCACTGCAGGGGGGTTGGACTACATGGGTCCCTTCCAACCCAAAACATTCTATGATTCTATGGCTGATGTCCCATGAGGCTGGGACACAAGTGTCATTGACAACTGTAGAGCTTTGGAAGACCAGAGCTTCAATTTCTTACCCCTTGCATTTTGCCTTTGGGAGCAAGCAGCATAGACTTTGAGAGGAAAAAAGTGAAATTTCACTCACTGTTCCTTTTGGCACTGACCATCAGGTCTTTCAGTCCTCAGACGACAAAGTGAGGTTGGGAAGGAAGAAAAGCAGATCATTTATCAGCAAGCTGCTGCATTCTGCTTTCAACACACAAATCTGCCCCTCCAACTCGCATTCCTCACAGACAGCTACCGCAGCCTCAACCATCCCCTCCTAAAGCCACAGCCATGTAATGGCCATCAACCCTCCCCAGGCATGCTGGGTTTATGCAAGCTGTTTAAACTGGACAGAGCCTGGGGGAGGGGGGCTGATCAGTTGGCATAACACCCCCCCAGTTCTGCCACAATGCTGAAGGACAGCACAGTAAATCTACTGCCCCATGAAGCATCACTAAAGGTGTCAGAAGCCCCCAGGTGCTAAATGTTAGTCCCAGGGTTTTAAAAATTAAGCAGGGAAGGGGAGAAGGAACCACATGCCCCGGGACATTTTTTTCTAGTAGATCAACCCCTTTGACTTGCCAAAGGAAACCTGTGCTAGAGCCATCTCACACTCAACTCCTCCGAGAGCAGCACAAAACCCCCAGCTGGGACTCCCCTTCTTCTGTCTTTCATCCCCTGCTGCTGTGGAAAACCCTGGGGCTCACCCCCAGCAGGACCTCCCAGCCCAAATCTTCATGACGCTATTCACTGATCCCAGTAGCTTGCAGAGGCCCTGCCCTAGGACTAGCCACAAACTCCACTCACCTAGATGACCCCAAACCACACCTCACCCTTTCCATTGCACATACCCATTTGGCTGGCAAATGCATTTCACCCGAACACTTGTCATGTTAACAAGCAGCACTGTCAATAGTGAGTCAGTGAGAACTGAGCAGGAAAGGAGGTAAAACAGATGCACATTGGTGACACAGGCTGCCAAAGGCACACGCACCCCTCCAACAGGGGTACCAAAGGCTTTAGGCAGAGTAAATAAAACCCAACGCAGAGTCCTTCCCAATTAAAAGAAAGTTAAAACGAAAAGGACAGAAATTTGTTGAGATTGAGCTGCTGCCCTCCTGCCCAGAGAGCTGCATGCTGACATATTAATGCTGCACAGCATGTCAGCTCTGTCTTCCTACGAGGGCCCAGCAGGCTGGACTGTGTTTTGCTTACCCGAATCTCTCGGTGTTTCTTTTCTGGACCGCTGTGCTCCCTTGCTTCCTGTCAGGGCCTGCATTTCAGGGCAGCATCGCCACATGCTACAGAGCAGCTACCACACTCTCCTGTGGGAATGGCTACATTTCAGCAGCAGGCAAAGCAGCCCCCCCATCAGCAGTACCAATTCCCACATCTGCCAGCTGCTTTGAAGGGTCCTAAGAAGGGTGCAGCACCCTTCCCACCATCCCATACACAAGTTTATGAGCTCCCTTTATCAGCTCCGTCAAATGCGCAAAGTCCTCCTGGTAACACACAAATTAAAGTTCACTCTCTGCAATCTCTCCCATCCTCTGCCGTAATATGGGTTGAAATTTAAGTCCATGTTTTCCTCTGGGGAATCAAAGCAAGTCACCTAGACCCCAAGAAACCACTTCAAACTGCTGCTGGGAAAATGGCAACAGAATCTCTTTCAAGCTGACCAGGCATGTAAGATTAAGTGGAGGCTGCTCAGGAAAGTAAACTATTGGGAAGATATTAAGTTGACCTTGTAGTGTTCAAGCACTTCCAGTAGTGATATCTGTCTCGCCAGGAAGGGAGATACATCTAAGAAGTGGTCTATCTCCTGCTCCTCCTTCCTATTTTGGCTCCTGCTAGCCAGCCCTGGGCCAAATGATGCAGAAGGTAAGTGTCTGCAGTTCAGCACTGCCCTTGGCTCTAAATTCAGAGCCTGCCTGGTGACACAAAGGCTCAGCACTGCAGATGCACTGGTTTCTCTTTCCATCAGACATGGGAAGCCTACCATCTCTCCCAGCAGGAAAGTGGAAACACCTCAGGATCTCATCATGTGCCAGAACCGTTTGACTTAATTTTTCCCTGTGACCTGTCGAAACTTTTGACAGGGATACTGGCCTGGGCAGGGGAGAGCTTCTCTTTCTTCCTGCCTCTCATCTGCCCTTCCTTCTACAGGCTTCATGCCTGTCACCTGCTTCCTGGCTATTACATGTCCAGATAGCTCCCATATGGCTCATTCAGGAAAGTGATATGAGGAAGCCATAAACAACCAGGTCACAGGCTTTTGGGAGGGGAAGAGAAGAATAAAAAAAAAATTGAGGTGGAGGAAGAATAAATGGACATGAACTTGTGTGACCAGACACCAGCTGGCAAGGATCCACAGGATGATTAAATTACACATAACTGAGGATCCTTCGGGATCAAAGCATTTAATGCCAGGGAGCTACACCTCAGAAAGGAATCGTCTGGAGACAGGATAGTCTACACTCCTCCCCTTCCCTGGAACAGGGCCACACACAAACAATCCAATTAACACAAAGGTAAACAGTTTGGAGCCTACTCTGTGGGGTGTCAGGGCAGCACGCTGAGCTTTGCTGGGGGATTACAGAGCTCAGCTGTCATTAGCAACCCTTTCTGCTTTAGCGAGATTAAGTGACAGTTTTCTACCCAACTCCCCTAGCTATCCTTGTCACCTGTTACCACTTCAGCAGCCAGAGCAGGCCCAAAAAATTAAACCTCAGAGCTTTACTGGGACTGTCACCACCCCTTTTGAGTGTGACATCCCAGAAGTCACCTGTGCCACAGTCCCACAGCTGCACCCCATCTCCTCCTTCCAGATGCTGAAAACTTTTGTGGGACACAGACTTTGAACCTGTGGACTCCTTGCTGCAGGGTGGCACAGAGGCTGCAAGTTTATCTGTGTTCAAACATCCCATGGGGGCTGTTAACTATTAACCCCCCTTTCTAGCTCTACAAGTTCCTAAGCCTCAGATCACTGGATGCTGGAAAAATCTATTAGAGATGAATCCTTCTCTTGCTCTTAAGGTTTTTCTGCAGCATTTGTTACTGACCACTGCAGGAAGGCAGGGGACTCTGGCTCTGATCTTGCATAAAAGCAGCAAATGTGTTATCACCCCTGGAGCGGAACTCCACAGCTCTCCAGCTTCTCCCTCAAACTCAACACCTATACTAACACACCCCACTGAACAAGTGGACCATGCTCTTAAATCAGCAAGGTATTTATTTGGGGGGGGCGGGAGGGAGTCTCAAAGTGATTTTGGGACAAGCATGCTGCGTGCTGGCAGCTTAGAACACCCAGAAGTCAGCCAGAGAGACTCCATGGTCAGAAATGCCCCCCAAAATCCCTGGTCTCACCTTAAGAGCGTTTGGGGTTGGGGTTTTTTTTGTTTGTTTTGCTTAAAGTTTCCAAGCTCAGTTCAAGAGAACTAGAGCCAGGAAGCTTCATGTTCAAAGCCAACGGCTCGGCCATTGGCTTTCCTTCAAAGGATATATCAGGGGATGTTTATCATCTCCCCGCTGAATTTTCCTTTCGCTTACCGTACTCTTAAACTCAAGCATCCTTGTAAGGCAGAACTAGAACTACATGCACTACTGAAAAATCAAAGGATTACTCATAAACACTGCAATTTATGGATATTAGAATACTATAAATACAGAAGAAAATATTAGGAAATAGAAATATTTTCAGTGCGACACTTTCAGTACATTTCTGCTTTCACCAAGTTAAAATAGAGTCCATTGCCTTAAAAATGCCATGGTTTACTGTGCTGTTCTCCAGTTGGCATCACAGGGACTGCAAAGCACAGTTCCTTAAAAGGATGCTTTGGTGATAAAGTCACAAAGATCCCCTTTTGTCACTTCTAAAGAAAAATACTGATTCGTGCTAGGAAAGGGACCGAGTCCCACAGGACACAGGCTGCTGGGAAGCTGCACTGTGTCACCTGCCCTGATCTTTGAGCTCTCACCTTATTCCTTCCTGATCAATAGTCCCAGCATCAGTAAAACTCTCTCCTCCTTCCTCCAAAGTTTGCCTGAGAAAGAGTAAGACCAAGATTTCATTATTGCCAAGGAAATCCCACCAGGCCCCACTGCCCCCTCTTCCCTTTGCCCTGGCACTAGCCTGTCCCCCACAGTGAGACAGCTCACTGAACCGGCACAAAGCTAATTTAAGAAGAAAAAACTAAAACCGGTTATGTGTCTCCTGACCCTTTGGCATTCCCCACAGGGACAAAGCTGAAGCAGCCAGGAAAGCACCAAATTCTTTGCAAAGAAAGCAAGCCAATGGGCAAGGGCTCTGCCAGACAAGTTCCTTGCTGCTGTAGATGACATGGATGTATCCTGCCAGGCTGCCCAAGCTTGCTCCTGCCCTAGCAAATCCCAAGGGAGATGCTGAGCTGCTACATCCTGTAGCACTGGAGAAAGTCACCTTCACCGATCTTCTGAATTAACGTGCCAGAGAGGAGCTTGGTGGCCAAGGTGTGTAGCCCCATGCCATGCTGGGGAGAAGAAAACAATGTTCCCTCAGCTCAGTACAGATGTCTGTGATGAACAGGGACACTGCAACCATTAGTCCTCTGGCTCCCACACATTTGTTTGTGGATGGAGCTGGACAAAACAGCAATGCTGGTTTAATGTGCTCTGCTGCCTTGCCCAGAAGAGGAATCGGTTCCTGTGCCAGGGTCCTGCAAGCAGGGGACACTCAGAGCCTCTGTTTGGCTGCGGAAGCAAGGAGGAAAAAACATTTATTCTGAAAAATGGGAGATGTGGGAGGATGAGGGGAAATCTCTAAAACACATTTGAAGTCAGAAACCAAGGCTGAAAAGGTTGAAACTTTGGCAGTTTACAATCTGATCCAACAAACCACCCAAGCATGCCCACACCAGAGAGACTGCTTCTGCGCAGAAGCAATTAATACCTCAAACAAACATCCACATCTGCTCCTGGGATGGATCTTGCCGGTCACATTCACTTCGCACACAGGAAGGCTCCAGCATCATTGTGAAAGCAGAAGACAGGTGGAGGTGGGCAATCACACAGGCTGCAAAAGCCATCAGGGATACAAAGCGTGGGAGATTCTGCTGTCTCTGTTTCACCCTTTTGCTGGAAAATTACCCCCCCCACACAACACCGCTTTGCTCCTCATGGAGACAGTCAGCTCAGGGCTGTCTTAGGCAGCAAGAAACAAGGCAGAAACGGTGAAAAAGCCATCAAAGTGGCCAAAGGAGAAAAGCAGGGCACATATGGTGAGGAACCTAGATCCCAGCCAAACTGCCAACCTCTGCAGGTGTCCACAGTGCGCCAGCATCAACAGTCAAGCACCAGAACAAATAACAAGGTTACCAAAAACACAGGAGTACAAACAGCTGCTACCATCACTACTGAAAACACCCGCTGTTACAGCTTCCCTTATCAGATCCACTATGGCAAAGAGGGAACTGAACCAAAAATTTCTCTTTGATGTCAGAACCAGAAAGTCCCTACTGAAAGTGCTTACGTTGGGGAACCATGGTCTGACCTCCACCTCTTCCAAAGGGTCAGCCAAACACCTCCCAGTCCACTCCCACAGCAGTGCCGGTGAGGTGGTCAGGCCACAAATGCTTGGCTGGCAAACAGAGAGTGGTGGAGGTTGCACGTGCAGGCAGGATACAGATAAACCGAGACCCAACAAGAATGGATGCACCTCTAACCTGAGCATGGAAGCAGCAAGGAGGAAGAGAAGGCGTCAGGGCAGCGGCACCATGGATGGACCACAGGAAACAGGCAGGTGGGAGGTGGCACACTGCAATTTGCTCCCAAAGAGCAGAATCTGTCGTGTTCAGCCACAGACAAGTTCGTGCCCAGACTTAGAAGCTTACTCAGCAAGCAACAGGTATCAGCATCTCCCAAAGTCATTCCAGTTTTGTTTGATCTCTCTTGGGACACAGGCTCCTCCGATGACTGTAGAAGTCAGGACAACCGGCTTGGACAAGAGACCTCACGCTACATTCCCATCAGCCACATTTAGGCTGCTAACCCCAGGCAAAGGGGCTCTCCAAATTATAGAATCATTTGGTTGGAAAAGACCTTTAAGATCATTGACTCAAACCATACCTGTCCACTACTAAGCCATGTGCCTAAGCACCTCGTCTGCCTGGCTTTTAAATACCTCCAGGGATGGGGACTTGACCCCTTCCCTGGGCAGCCCCTTCCAATACCTGGTAACCCTTTCAGTGAAGAAAATTTTTCCTAATGTCCAGCCTAAACCTCCCCTGGCACAACCTGAGGCTGTTTCCTCTCATCCTATTGCCCATTCCCTGGGAGCAGAAATCGACATCCCCCTGGCTCCCCCCTCCTGTCAGGCAGTTGTAGGGAGCAATAAGGTCTCCCCTCAGCCTCCTCTTCTCCAGGCTCAACACCCCCAGCTCCCCCAGCCGCTCCCCAGCAGCCTTGGGCTCCAGACCCCTCCCCACCTTCCTTGCCCTTCTCTGGACACGCTCCAGCCCCTCCATGTCCTTCTGGGAGTGAGGGGCCCAACCCTGAACCCAGCATTCCAGGGGCAGCCTCCCCAGTGCCCAGGACAGGGGCACAGTCACTGCCCTGGTCTTGCTGGTCAAATGAGCACATGCCTCCTGCAGCCTCCCCCCAGGACAGTCTCTCCTTGTGGCAGAGGCTGCGCTGGCTGAGCTTTCCCTGCATACAGAGGTGGCTGCCAGCAGCGCTTTCGTCTCAAAGCTGGGAGGCAGGAGGCACTCTGCCATTAAAGCAGGTGGGGAGGCAGCGCTCACCTGGCTGCTGCAGAGCCAGTTCTGAGGAACTCTGAGCTTCTGCTTTCCTACAAGAGCTCCTGCATCAAAGTTTCCCTTCCTCCTCCTCCTCCATCACCAGCCCTGCAAGGTGCCAGGCAGAGCCTCTCTTCCCATCCCTGCAATCTCTAAATTTGCCTGGTTGCTGAGCACGTCTATTCTAGGCAGGCGAGATGAGGAAGCAAAGCGCACGCATCAGTCATGTCGTGAACAACATCGGTGCCAAGTTCTTCTCTGCTATAGCCAATTCAGACAGAGAATGTGTCTGATGTGGTACTCCAAGCCAAGTAATGCAATTTGTGAAAGAAATCGGAAGAAACTTCTTTCCATACAAAACATCCAGGCAACTCTTAATTATCTGGGGACACAAGAGGAACAGAAATAGCCATTATAGCAGAAGAAACTACTTAATACAAAACGTGGGTCAACAAAGTGATCAAATCATAAGAGCAAGGTCAGGACAGAAAAGAAATACCAGAACCCCAAGCTGGCCTAAGCTGAGAATTGAATTTGCAAAGCAAACTAGTCACCCTGGTCCCAAAGCAAGTCCTGCTAGCCCTGAGCAGGTCTGAGAGAGCCTGCAAATGCCTTCCAGCTTTGGGCAGCAGCATCTGCGATACAGCTAATCCTCGGTTAGCCCAGGAGGATTGAGGGCTGTCAGCAGGGCTTGTCTCCACAGTGGGGAAGGGAGGGAGGATGCTGTGCACATACTATCTGTTCCCCCTACAAAGCAAAGAGCGAAGGCACCAGGGACAGGAACAAATTAATCAGTTTTCATACACATAAAAATCACAACCATCATCTGGACTGGGTTTCCAAAGCAGATAATGAGGGCAGTAACCTGGAAGGGTGTATCAAGTCAGGAAAGCCAGTTATATCCATCACATCTTATCTCCTACATATTGAAAAATAAAAACAGTCCCTCCCTCCCAAGGGGTTTAATCCTCTAGGCAGGATTAAAGCCTATCAGTCAAGGGGATACCCTGGAGAGAACAATCCAGCATTTGCTGCATGATAGCTGAGATCGTATCGGCACACGGTCCTGCCGCTTGGAGAGGAATTAGAGGGAAGCACAGGCAGCCTGAAGGTAGGAAAGCGTTTTCTGCTTTTAGCTTCCCTACTAATGCATGGTGGCATTTCAGGCAAAGCAGCTCCCATTTTCATGCCTTGTTAATCTCAGTGGTACAATCGGAGTGAAGCCAAGCCCAGCTCTGGTTCTGGCTTCTCTCAGCTCCCACTGACTGTAATTACAGGCAAATGCCTTTGATTGTCTTTGCAGCTCAGGTCTTAGGCACCTCGAACATGGCACCCAGGGTTAGAAGACGCTTTGGAAAACACTGGCTGCAGCCAGACTAATCTGTGCCAGAGAGCAGGCGTTTCTCCCAAGCCATTTGGCAGCACCTCACACTCTCTGGCAACCGCCTCAACCCTTGTGCTTGTCACTTTTTTTGCTGTCACCTTGTGTGAAACTCCTGCACCTGTACTCTTGTCAGCCTGCAGGATTCTACCAGCCTCACCCAACACAGCTAAGGACAAATACATTTTTGCTAAGGAGACATGATGCTTCTCTGCAGCACCTTCTTGGACAGAATCTGTAGCACAAATAGTTCTTTTATATTGGCCTAAGGATGGCTATGCAGGTCAACTACACCCCAGACACTGCTCTCCTAACAGATACAGCTTTGCTCTGTAAGAGTGCCCTCTGCTGAGAGAACAGTCCTACAACAGGCAAAGCGTTTTCTCACAAAGCATTTTCTCCAGTTTCTTTCATGCAACGAGCACATTGCCTTGCAAATCCGGAACACAACCCAGGACAGATCACAACCCAAACAACAGGCAAGTGAATACAGTCCATTTAATACAGTCAAACACAGAGGGACCCACAACAGCAAAACAAGCTAGACTGAGGCATGCCAGGCAGACAAGAACGGAACAACAGGCGGGAGAATGTGTTGACAGATCTAAGACTGCAGAACCGCAGGTGCCACATCTCTCCCATCACACAGAGCCACCTCTTTCTCCATGCTGGGCAACGTTCTGAGGTCTCTGGTGGCCAGAAGGAGGCTGGAGAGAGATATCTGGAGCTGGAGGAGCTGCCCTCAGCATGGTCAGTGCCCTCAAACAGGAGCACACTGCCCACCTGCAAGGAAAGGAACAGCCATCCCAAGTGCTCCATGCTGGAAAGAGGAACCCCAGCACAGAGAAGAGTTTCAGGGCCAAGTCCCAGACCGAAGAATGTCACAGCCACCTCAATGCAACTCACCAGTCCAGCCTCTCCTGCCCAAAAACCTAGGGAGCCCCACCAGCAAAAATGAGCTCCAGGGCAGCCTGAATGTCCCCTCCAGTGGCTTGCAGGGCCCGGAGACTTAGCTCATCATCGTGTATGCCCATGTCTCGCAGCTGCTGAAGCTGTGGTTGCCACTGGCTCTACAGACAAGAAACAAAAGAAGCTAAAGGTAGGTGCGAGAGTCCAAGCAGAAACAAACCAGCCTTCTCCACAACTCACTCTTCCACACCGGATAATCCCCTTCTCTCTAGCTCTCAAGTACAACCCTAAGCACGCAAATGGAGCTTGAAAGCTCGAAAGTCTTGCTGCAAACTCCCTAAATCCACCAGCCCACCCCTTCCACCCAGTACTTTTGCATCAGTCTATCATGCCTCCTGCAAGCACCACTTCTCCAGCGATGCCCCTTTCAGATTAATAACCTGCCACAAGAGGCAGCTGGAAGAACCACCTCCACCCCGCAACACTTGATGTGACACGGGGCTTTCACGGGCTCCCGAAGGAAGAGGTTGCAACGCTGACCTGCAGGCTGGGCTGCCCCGAGGCCTGCAGGGCATGCTGTAAGGCCTGGCTGAAGAGATCGTTGGTGATGGGTGTTCCTGACTGAACACTGGATGACATCGGGGAGGTCCCAGAGGAGTGACCCTAAGGAGGAAATAAGTTGCATATGGATCAGGAGAACACTTGGCACAGGAACACAAGGCAACACCAGCTGCACTCCTACTATCACACCCTCCAAGCCTGTATGGAAGAGAACCCAGCCATAAGAAAACAAACCAGCAAGGACTTCCAGACCCTGAGCAGGGCTTGTGCTCAGTCAAGCACCAGTTTTATTGCCCAGAAGGATCTTCCTAGCTGCTGCACTGTCATTGTACCTGGGTGCCAGGAGTGGGCGTGTGGGAGCTGCTCTCTGGGGTGCTTGCCAGTGCCAGTGCGGTCGCCAGCTCGCTCTGGGTAATCGGCCGGGGTCCAGCAGCCCCAGCGTAACCAAGGGAAGCTGGGCGGGAACCAGAAGTGCTGCTGGATGGTGTAGATCTCGTGCTCTGCATGGAGGGGAAAAACCCAACAAAACCACAACTCTGATGTTGGTGTCCATGTCCCAGTAAAATCTGGCTCACATGCTCATCCCCAAGGATCCCTTTCCTGCAATACTTGAAACTCAAGTGCAGAACTTTTAAAAAACCAAACATGACTAAGTCAGATGTGGTTTTTTCCACAAACACAGCTTTTACAAAGCTGCAGAAACTGGCAGTAAACCTTTTAATATATCATCCATCAGCTTAAAACCAAACTGTTGTTAGCCTATAACAAAACAACTAATGGCTGACAGGCACTTTTTTTGCCTAAGCATGTAACTTAACAAAATACTTTGTCCTTTGGAGAGAAAAACCTCCCTACATTACAAAAGAAGGGCAGGGACCAGCACTCCCATGCTTCTCAGCCACAGTCATCCGTGCACAACTCTGGCTCGACATCAATTTGACCGTGAAGGAGTTTACTCTGAGGACAAGTGCTGTTGCGAGTCATCCTTCCGCATTCTTCTGTTGTGAGCCCGCCTCAGCACTCAAGAAAATCCTAATCTGAACAGCATCCAAGCACACCACAATCAATGTGTTTGTCTCCACAATACCCCTAGAAGCCAGAGCGGCTTAGGCTCTTCATGAGCCAGAAAGAGAAAAAAATTTCAGAGTCTTTAACGGCTACGAGTTAAACCTATGTGGCAAGTCCAAAACAGTCATTCTACCCAACCCAGCCACTTACCTGGTGGAACTCTTCTTCATCATCAGAGAGACCTTCAAACAGAAAGCCACCTGCAATAGAAAGGAGAATCAACAGATGCAGAAAACTGGGTGCTGGCAGGAATTAGGCACCAGACAAGAACCCTGTGGAGACCTTGGCCATGCAGCCAGGCTCAGCCCCAGCTGATGCACTGGGTTAGGACAGAGGCCTCAGCACCAACAAGTTCACATGCAGCAGGTCAGTGGAAGACAGGTCTGGCCCATCATTTCCACAAAACAGAGGCCACAGTGCTCTGCTATCAACAGTCATTATACACGCTCAGTTGGGAGAGGCCCTGAGGCTGAAGCAGACCGGATGAGTCTCACACAGCACAAAATCTATCAAACCACAACAGACATTCTTAGCTCAGGAACCCAAACGTCTCTCCCTTCCAGCCTGGGATGGCTGTGTCAGTACAGCACAGATCTGTCTGCAAATCCTGCTGTACATCATCTCTGCAGGTTCCCCACTCATCTGTGTGGCTGAACATACCTGGCATGTCCCGGTAGGAGCCAGAGGACATGCCTCGGGAGGACGTCTCTGGGGCTGGGAGCGGGGTGCTGCTCGCCACTGAGTGCAGAACAAGGACAATGGCATTCACAAGCGCGGGGTGGGCTGGGATTAGCCTGGAGAGAAAGAGTGGAGGAAGGAATCATGTGCGCAGGAAAACAAAGAAACTGGCAGCTCAATACCAACTTAGGTCAGGATTGGCAGAGCCATCCCCACCAGCTGTGCCAACACCACCTCCGATACCGCCTTTGGCTGTCCAGCAGCAAACACCTCCCCGCCTTGCTCCATACGGCCAGAGAAGCTGAGGCTCCTTCTTGATCCCATGTTGACCCTCCCTTCATATACATTTCCCATATGCTCTTACAGGAGCAAACTCTCTGTTGTGAGCAATCAGATCCAGATTGGAACCTGGGATCTGGAGGCGACAATGGCCCCATCTCCCACTAAAGATCCTTTGGTTTAATCCAACAGTGGAGGCAGATGCCTATCAAAGCACCAGCTCCCTCCTTTCTGCTGCTGAGGAAAAAGAGTTCTATCCTGAATCTCTGGCCTGGTGTTATCTGTACTGGCAGGCAGCAGCAGAACTCTCTCCCACCCAGAGAGAAAGAACAATACAACAGTGCAACAAAGGCAAGGCATAGTCACTGCACCAGCTTATGTCAACTTACGTGTCCAGCATGTTGGGGTCTGCAAACACTGAAAAGAGATCCTTGTCCTGTAGGACTCCTGGGAGGGACCAGGAAACACGATGAGTAAAAGACAGGATACAAGAAGCAGGAGCCAGTCAAACAAGTCATGGGAAAAAACAAAAGAATTAAATTGTTTTTCAGGAACTGAGTCACTAGCAGACACCAAAAATACTCTATTATTGTTCTCTCTGAAACCTTTTACGTCTTTCTGGAGAGACTCTCGCTCAGAGCCATGCACGCAAGGGATGGGGCTTTCCCAACAGATCCCACAGGCTGAGCTCCAGCACAAACAGCTCCACCTTAAGGACAAGAGCAAATCTGGCACCCAGCTCATCCCAGCCAGCCACTCACCATCAGTGTGTGGCTGCATCCCATATTCCACTTGCCTCATAGCATAGTGATGTGCCAAAAAAAGCTAGTAACATCCCAGACCAGAACAAGCATGCTAGATTTAACACATGTTTTCATAACACTTTGCAGCAGGCGAAAAGCATCCATCCCCGCTACTCCCCTTTGGGCTCTGTGCTCCCTGACCTGTTCAAAGCCAGCATCCATACCCAAGCATTATCAAGAGAGCACAACTCTGACACCTGAGCAGGCGCTTACTCTTATGCTCCACAAAGGAACTCAAAAAGACGCTTTTCTCCAGAGAAGGGGAACTCTCCCTTCCCCATGTCAGGAGTTAAACGCTGACTATCTTTATTTGGCTTTCCTCAGATCCTTTGGATCACATCTGGACTCACCCAAAGCAACAGGGTCGCTGCTAAGGCCAGGAGTAGCTACAATGATCTGATCCAGCGACTCCTTGTTTCCCAGCATTTTGAAGACCTACAAGAGAAATTGGAGCAGACTGGCAGCATCGCACAACAAGGACTTTCTTCACAGACAGGGAACAGACAAAAGACAGCCAGATGGCAAAGTATGAAGCCCCACTCACTGCATCTCTGTAGGCAGGACTGCTGTGCAGGGCAGTGTGAAGGACCCGGAACTCCCGTATCGCTGCCACCTTATCCACAGGCTCTGAGGGAGTTAAAACAAGAGGACAAAATGTGGTTCTCCCTCTGTCAGCTTTACTAGCCATTTTACATGCCACTGGGACTTCCATGCTACAAAAGCGGTGGCAATTCTTTAATTCCCCTGGATTTGACTGACCAAGAGAGGAAGGGTACGGACTAATGATTGTGAACATCTCAGTACCTTTACCACAGTAAAACAGGGAGCTGCTCTCTCAGCTTCCAGACAGATAAGAAGATCTAGATATATCTTCCTACACATAGAAAAGGAGCTGTATTAAACTAACAACTCTGAACTAACCCATCTTATTCTGCAGTCAGGCAGACTAGAAACACACACAAGCCTGCTCATCCCTCAAGCTGAGTCACCAGTTCCTTTGTTCCCAATGCTCTGGCAACACCCAAAACCTGATCATAGTGAATTAAGGAAGGGATATTCACCCTCCACATTGCATAGCTCATTCCTTAGCTCTCCCATCAGCAAGAAAACATAGCACCTATTTGCTGCTGTTAGAGGCAGGGAGCTCCCACGCAAATGCAGTGACCAGTTCCTCCTGCAAACCCCACATCAGCCTCCCAGAAACAAACCACAAGAGAAGCCGTTTCTCAAGTCACAAGGGACCCACACCAAACACCTCCCGAGGAGATCCAAGTGGTAACCCACTCTGTCTCCTCCTCACCTGGTTTCTGATCAGGCTCAGGCCAGGACTTGCGCAGGACGTGAACAGTGGAACCAGACTGGATGCCATAAAAATCGAGTGTCTGGTCATCCCTCAGCTTACGGCCGCAGTAGATCAGGTCTAGGAGAGGGAAACATATAAAGACAAACACCTGTGGCACGCTCAGACAGGGCCTAGGATCTTTAAACGAGGACTGCCCAGGGTTTGTTGCTCCACACATGTAGGTGCTTCATCTAGGAAGCAGCACAGGGACTCCACGGAGTTCAGATTCACAGAACGTGACGTAGCCACCTGCTTTGGGAGAGCTGACCTCTCAATGTTCTCATAAAAAAATCTCACAAGGACGCACCAGTGTTAGCAAGTCAAAATGACTTCTTAACAAGGGCACCAATGCTGCAGGAGCACTGTGATCCCAAGCAAACACAAAACTATCAAAATCACAAGGTGCTAAGACTGCTGCAGCCCAGCAGAGTCGCTGGCACAAGCTTTGAGCCCCCACCCCGTGCTATCTGGCTATGCCAAGTCTCCCCACCAGCCCAAAATCACTGACAGTAGGATGTTTTCGTCCCGGCTGCAGGGAGGAGAGGAAGAGGGTGGTCCCAAGCGGCCGGACTTTGACCCAACCCACGCAGGCACCTACCAATGAGCTCGGGGTCTGGGACAGACTCCTGCAGTTTGCCGGTGATTAGCTGCTTGAGGTACAAGATGCTGCACCCACCCAGCGGGCATTCCCCCAGCTCCGTCTCCGGCAAACGCAAGATGGATTTGGGAGCCAGCGGCTGATCTGCCAGCTTCACGGCGATGTGCCACTCCGGCAGGGACATTTCAGCCTTCTCGCTCAACAGAGCCAAGCCCCACAAAGCTCTGGAAAGGGAGGAAAACAAATCAAAGTAAGACTCTGGCCCAGCCAAGCAATAAAACCTCATGAATTCACAGGGCAAACCTTTGCTGGAAAGGACGCAGGAAGCTAACAGGAGGCCTGACCAACAGGCAGCCGTGCTTTTAGGTTCCTACCTCGGTCTTAAGCCGTACCTGAGGCTACAGGGAAGGCAGAAACACCCCCGCCAGCCTCAACACCCAGCCGAGGAAGCAGAGAAGCGAAGAGCAAGGCCCGGTTCTCCTGGCAGGCACACACACACCCACCACCGGGCCACTCTCCAGCCTCGCCCCCCCGCTAAAGCCCCGTTTCCCGGCACAAAGACGGTGAAGGAGAGGGGTGAATGCAGGGCAGCCCCCAGTCCAGCGGCCCCCAGACAAGGCCCCGGCCCGGCGCTCCCTCAGCTCTGCTCTGTCCGCATCCCGGAGGGGGGGGAGGACCGGAAGCGGAAGTGCGGTGCCGTGGTGCGCAGTGCACCCAGGGAAATGGAGTCCGCCGGGGGGACACGGTACGTAATGCTAGGCTGCTTCGAGACGGGGAAGCTACGGATTGGCTAGGCGCACGGTGACGAGGGAGGACCAAGCCAATAGGCGGCCGGGCGAGGTTTTAAAAGGGGGAGCGCAGCGGGGAAGCAGACAGCGCCCGCCCCGCCCTCACCAAAACCCGTGCCAGGCTGCCAACATTTTTCCGACAAGAGCAGCCTTTCACCTTCTAAAAAAAGCCAAGTTACCATGAAAGTACAGAAGAGGCTGCAAGAGCCAGATGCCAGTCAAGCTTTCCTCCCTGACAGCTCTGTAAAAGGCTCTGGACAGCACAAGGCAGCTTTAAAAGGCACCATTACACAATTTGTATGGCACTTACCGCAAATTTTGTTTTTTCCAAGTTTTAAAGCAGGTGGCTACAGGTCAGGTTTGGGTCTGTAGCCACCTACCCCATGATAATTCTTTGTGATAAGGAGATCAAGAGCCCATGCTGAAAGAAAGCAAAAATACCCTTTCTAGTTTTTAAGCCTGTGAAGTTTATTTGTTTTCCTACAAAGGAGTCAGTTGTGACAAAGCTAGAGGTGACAAGTCTAAACTTTAGTGTCATGCTTA